>OX451735.1:815566371-816166371 GCA_948472305.1 Vicia faba
GTTGATTGATTTTGCATACAAGCCCTAAGTCTAAACATGACATAATTGAAAGCTTTTAAATGCGGAAATTTAAATGCTAAGCTATTACAACAATGATTATGGGGATGAGGGTACAAGTTTGAATTTGGGGATATTTGACAAGAAATTAAATTCTAAACTATTACATCCATATTGAATATACAAATATTTAACATTTAAATAAATACAATTTAAATAAATATCAAAATGCAATGTATTATGCAAAAAAGGATTTTTTATGTATGTAAAAAGGTTTTCATGTTTGAAATATAAACAAAATAAAAAAAAGGTCATTTTTTGATTATTTTTGTTGTTTAGGGCAAAACCCTAATTTTTGAATAAATAGTAATATTTATTAATTATGTACAATATTTGTTAATTATATACAAAAAATAAAAAGTATATTGTAAAAAAAAGTATTTTTAGTGTCATATATTAATAAAAATAAAAATGTATTATTTTCATATTTTTATCCTAAGTATTCTAATAAATATAATATACAAGTATTTATATATATATATATATATATATATATATATATATATATATATATATATATATATATATATATATATATATATATATATATATATATATATATATATATATATATATATATTTATATATATATATATATATATATATATATATATATATATATATATATATATATATATATATATATATATATATATATATATTTACTAAACCTATTAAATATAAAAATGTAAAATTAATTATTTATGTATATGAAAAAAAATGTATATTTAAGAAAATATTTTCAAGATGTAAATAAAAATAATAACTGAAAATAAGTATAATTTCTATATTATTTTTTAGGGTTTTAGTAAAAAGTATTTATATTATTTACATATATATACTAATAAAATGAAACAAATGCCAAATAAATATATAAAAAATGTGGAAAAATATTTTTGGGATTTTTTATGTTTGAACAAAAAATATTAAGTCAGAATCAAAAAGAAAAATGCAAAAATAACAAATATTTCACATAATGGGCCAGGGGGGTGTAAATGGGAAAAGGGGTGCAAAAAGTAAGGATGACTCAGACCCAGCCCAAGCCATCACCTTCTTCAACCTCCAACATATTGTTTGAAATTTCGCGCGCCTCCATGTCCAAACATCAACTCCTGATTCTTTGATTATTTTGAAAAACTCAAAACATGAAAATTATAGAGCTTGAAGCAACGATTTCAACCATATAAAACACTTAATCATGTACAGTAATGTGGCCAACTTCAATGGAGTTTGAGCTTCTGCATAGCTTGCCTGAGGTCCAAGGAATCTTTTCCCACACCTAGCTTGCTTTGAATCAACCTGTATCGTGATATAGAAATCCACCTGCAAAACTGAAAAGTGAAAATGGCAAGTGAGGTTAGGGGTGTTACATCTTGAGTCTATGGCTTGGAATAGTTTCAGTGGATGGTATGGAATGTGCTTGAACTCCTTTTGGACAAAACGCACGACATGAATGGATTATGGAACTCAAGTTGCAGGGTATGCCCTGTTTCTGCAGCAAGAGGGTGTTTTGGTGTTTTTTGAGGTATGAGAGGTGGTTCGGTCGTGTTTTAGGTCAGTTGGGATCTATGGAAGATGTTCACAAAGTTTGTTCTGGCTTATGCTTGTCTGAAGTGAAAGTTGCATATGTTTTGCCAAGTTTCTTTTAGTGTAAGCAAAGAAATGTGTGTGATGTTATAGACTTGTCCAAGCCTGCCTTCCATGCTGCATCTCTTGTTCTTGATAACACAAATTTGTGGACTTTATTTTGTCTCTAAGATCTGGCCCCCATGTCCAAGGATTTTGAATTTGACATAAACTGATACTTTATCAAAATGGCAAATTTGCTTTTTCTAATTAAGGATTAATTCTATGTGTAATGCCCAAATGGATGAAATAATGCCTTAAAACAATGGTTAGGCATTAAATTATTGAGTGTGGAGAGGTGTAGAGGCCTGAAATCTAGCATAAACCATGCTGAGTTGAAAATGCAAGTTGTTGTGAACATGCTTTGGCCATGAACAAAAGTGAGTTTTGGCCAACTTTGCAAATTCAATTCTCTCTAACCATAAGGGTGTTTGAGAAGTTCTTGGACAATTTGGAAAGCTTGGAATGTGTACTATAATCCATCTTTGTAATGCAAATTGAAAATCCAAGTGGAACCATGTGAAAAATGGCCAAGAAGTTGGACAAAAATCCTGCCTAGAATTGGGCAAAATTTCTCTAAGTTAAAAATGTTTTGTACCTTTGTCCCAAAAATCATAACTTGAGATACAAGCTTCCTTTGAGAAAACTTTGTGAATCAAAGTTGTAGATTTTGCAATGGACTACAACTTTCATGTTTCAAGTTTTGTTTGAATCTAATTTCATCTTGGTGAAAAAATGAGACAAAGTTAGGAAAAAATAAGGAAATTTCATAACTTAGAAAATTTCTAAGTTATGAAATTTTTTCATTTTAAAACCCTAATTTGCAATTTTGGGTTTCTTGATGAACAAGTTTCATAATTTGACATGTCTTGATGAAAAATGAATCTTGACACTTGATTTTGACCAAAAAGTCAAAGTTTGACTTTTCAGTATACAGTCAAATTTTGATCAGTTGACTGAAAAATTCATCTGTCAATCCTATGCATTTGAGATCTTCTGAACTTGTTGAATGGGTCAAGACAATGCCATTGAGTCCTTGAGTCCATATGTGAGCTTGGTTTGCCATTGGTTAGGTCAAACAGTCAAAAATTGCCTTTGTGCTGTCAAAACCCTAAAAATGACCATTTTGCCCTTTTGGTGGTCTGATCAAATTTCTTATGGACTTTTGATCCAAACTTGACCAAATGGTTTATATGAGTTCATAATGTTGATGTGGGTCAAATTTCAGGAAGTTTGACTGTCAATTGACCACCGTTGACTTTTCCCCCAATACAACTGATTTCTAGGTCAACTGTCCAATTGACTGGGCAAAGATTAGAATCAAGGCTTGAAACTTGGTATGGATAAACTTGTAAGTCCAACATGAAGCATGAAAGTCACTTTGGGAATTTTAGGTCAAAACATCAGTGTGCAAACTCAAACCCTAATTTGGGTCAACAGTGCAAGGAGGGGTCTTGAGCAGAGCAAACCCTAACTTGATCTTGAGTTCCAAGAGTCTTGTGGTGAGAAAATGTTGATGAAATGAGAGGGAAAATTTTGGGGTACAACAGTTTCCCCTGTTCAATCTTCTTGCACCTGAAGAGTTAGATTGGCAGTTTTGCCGTTCACGACTCGAAGGTAAAAGGAGATTGGACATTAGAGTGCCCAAAAAATTTGCACTAGTCAAAGCGTAGTTTGAGGGAATGGGCTTAAAGATGCCATTTGGGGATGTGACCGAATCTTGTCGGGGGATGGGCTTAGAGATGCCATCTGGAATGTATGTTGTAGGTGAAAGAAATGAGTATCAGAAAGGTGTCCATGTTTTGGAACATCTCTGAGCTGGGGGTCTGAATAAGCAATAGATTGACATCCGTATCTGGAAGCATCCGTAAACTGTTTTCAAAAGTTGAATCTGAACAAGCGATAGATTAACATCCGTGTTTGGAGAATCCATAAACTGTTTTCAGAAGTCAAAGTTAAAGCTTATTAATATTATCCTGAAAAGGGTAAAATATTAGCTGAAACACAAAGTTATGTTGCATGAAATGTACGATGCAATATATATGTTATATCAATGTTTATGATATATGAATTTAGTGAATGCGCATGTAAGCTGATGAGCTGTCTTGCTGAGGATAGATGAATCCTGGACAGCCGGAGATAATAGAATCTTGACTACTGCCGGGGAAAGTGAATCCTTGACTGCTGCAGGGGATTGCAAAAATCTTTTGATCATTGAAAATGATAAGTCATGGGACCACTGTTGGGGACTCAGGAGCTTGGGTTGTATGCCAATCTACCGGGGTTTTAAGGACGAGAGTCTTCATTCTGTTAAGGGTCAGAAATTAGGAGCATACCAATCTTCTGAGGTTTCAAGGATGAGAATCTTCATTCTGTTAACGGTTAACTGTTATCTGGTCGATCTCCAGGCTTTCACAGAAACTTGTATTGCTATCTGGTCGTAATCCAAGCTTCACAATAACTTGTTGAGCTTCTATCCGGTCGAATCCGGGCTTCACGGCTTGTGTTAAAGATATACCACTATCTGGTCGACTCCAGGTTTCGTAGTATTCTTGGCTGCTGTCTGGTCGTAATCCAGGCTTCACAGAAACTTGTATTGCTATCCGGTCATAATCCAGGCTTCACAATAACTTGCTAAGCTGTTATCCGGTCAAATCCGGGCTTCACGGCTTGTGTTAAAGATATACCACTATCTGGTCGACTCCAGGTTTCGTAGTATTCTTGGCTGCTGTCTGGTCGTAATCCAGGCTTCACAGAAACTTGTATTGCTATCTGTTCATAATCCAGGCTTCACAATAACTTGATAAGCTGTTATCCGGTCAAATCCGGGCTTCACGGCTTGTGTTAAAGATATACCACTATCTGGTCGACTCCAGGTTTCGTAGTATTCTTGGCTGCTATCTGGTCGTAATCCAGGCTTCACAGAAACTTGTATTGCCATCTGGTCATAATCCAGGCTTCACAATAACTTGTTGGGGATTAAATTATTATCCGGTCGAATCCGGGCTTCATAGCTTGCTCTTAGGAGATACCACTATCTGGTCATAATCCAGGCTTCACGGTAGTCTGACACTGTTATCCAGTCGTAATCCGGGCTTCATAATATACTGTAGAGATCAAGATACTATCCGGTCGAATCCGGGCTTCATAACTTGAATTTTGTGAGAATTTGATCTTTGACGACCGTAACTTCCAACAGGTGATGAAGGAACTTTTGAACGACCGATCAATTTGAAATGTGATTTGTTTTGGAGAATAAATCCTTGATAAATGTTGGGGAAATAAACCCATAACCGAAGCTGGGGATTGAAAATCCTTTGATTACTGAGGGTGAGAAATCCTTTGTTGACTGCTGATTGCTTGGGGAACAAGATCTTCAAATGTTGAGGGATCTTAGGACCACTGCTGGGGATTGAAAACCCTTGGTGACTTGTGGGGAATGAGAATTCTGATGATCTCTACTGGGGAGTTCAGAACCTGGGAGACTCATGCTGGAGGAATGAGACTGAGAATCTTCAATCTGACGGGAAGTATCTCTGTGGGGAGAATGTTTACTAATCCGGTTCTGCTGGGGATTGATAGTTAGAAGTTTTAGCTCCGCTGGGGATTAACAGTTTTGGCTCCACTGGGGATCTTGAAACTTAACTCTGAGGGGATTTAAGTTCTGGAATGCTCTCTGGCTGGGGAAATCAGCTTTGAGAAAGCTTTTGTTCTGCTGAGGATCCCGAAGTTTAACTCTGTTTGGGGAATTAAGTTCTGGATTTTAGCTTTGTTGAGGAATTTGGAGTTTGATTCCGCTAGGGATTCCTTCTGAAAGGGCATCAAGATATCTATTTGTACCTTTAACCTATAAGCAATCATCTTTCTTGATTTGTAAGAAAATGATTATGTTCAAATGCATATGCCTATTTAACAAAACATTAGACGTTTCTCAAATAAAACATAAGTGTGAAAAAGAAAAAGAAGACAAAGCAAATTTATGTATTTGGAAAAGTATTTGTATTAACTTTTTACGAGTATCTTTGTACAAAGGAGACAGACATCCTAGTAAGAGGATGTTGTCGTAAACATTGAAAAATTTATACAAAAGGAAAGATGGCTATGTGTAACAATTCCATGGGATTCCCATTCTGTTATAGCCTTCACAACTCTGAATATCTTGTCCATTCGCTGCTTCGTCCGCCGATGATTGGATTGATCAGAAACTCGAAGCTTGTTGATGAAGAGATTGTTCTTTAAAGTGATCCGATGAGACATAGTCATACGCTTCAATTCCCTAACTTTTGCCTGAATCGCCCTTTCGGGTTTTCGATCCACCGGGAAACCCTTTTTTGCCCAAGCCGCCCTTTCGGGTTTTCAACTTGCCGGGTGTACAGATTTTTTTTGCTTTATCCCTAATATTTGCCTGAACCGCCCTTTCGGGTTTTCGGTTCACCGGGATGTCCATTTTTGCCCAAGTCGCCCTTTCGGGTTTTCGACTTGTCGGGTTTTTTTATGCGTAGTATCTTTTGACTATGTCTGCGTTCGCAGGGTGTGGAAAATCGTCGCCGTCCATAGTGGTCAGAATCACTGCACCACCAGAAAAGATGCTCTTGATTACAAATGGTCATTCGTAAGTAGGAGTCCATTTGCCCCTGGGATCACTTTGCGGCAAGATGATCCGCTTGATCACAAGATCTCCGACTTGGTATACTTGACGTCTGAATTTCTTGTTGAAAGCCTTGATCATCCGTTTTTGGTACGTCTGACCATGGCAAACAGCAGTGAGTCGCTTCTCATCGATCAAATTGAGTTGATCAAGTCGGGTCTGAATCCAATCGTCTTCACTCAAACTAGAGTCCTTCATAATCCTTAAAGAAGGAATCTGAACTTCCATGGGTAGGACAACTTCCATGCCATATACCAAAGAAAATGGGGTTGCCCCTGTTGAAGTACGTGCCGTGGTACGGTACCCATGCAGAGCAAACGGTAACATCTCATGCCAGTCCTTGTAGGTAACTGTCATTTTCTGAATGATCTTCTTGATGTTTTTGTTCGCAGCTTCAACAACACCGTTCATCTTCGGCCGATAGGGAGATGAATTATGATGATAAATCTTGAACTGTTCGCATAGAGCGGTGATCATAGTATTGTTCAGATTTGTACCGTTGTCTGTGATGATCCTGTCGGGGACACCATACCGGCATACGAGGTTCTGCTTGATGAAACGGGCAACCACATTCTTTATAACAGAGGCAAAGGAAGCTGCTTCGACCCACTTGGTAAAATATTCAATAGCGACCAAGATGAAGCGATGTCCGTTGGACGCTGTGGGCTTGATCTCTCCAAACATGTCGATGCCCCACATTGCGAATGGCCAAGGAGCTGTCAGAACGTTGAGAGGAACAAGAGGAATATGAAGCTTGTCGGCGTAGACTTGACATTTGTGGCAAGTACGGGAATGTTGATGGCAATCAGCTTCCATGGTAGACCAGTAGTAACCTGCCCTTAGAATCTTCTTAGCCATCGTATGTCCGCTCAAGTGGGTGCCAAATGTGCCGCTGTGTATCTCAGTCATGATTAACTCTGCTTCAGCTTTGTCCACACAACGAAGTAAAACACAATCATGGCTGCGCTTATAAAGGATGCCATTGCTTAGGAAGAACTTGGCTGCAAATCTCCTTAAGAACTTTTTGTCATTGACGGAAGCTCCTTCGGGATATTCTCTAGTCTGGAGATACCTTTTGATTTCATGAAACCAGGGTTGTTCCACTACTTCTTCGGTATTAATCTCATGACAATGCGCAGGTTCATCCATTCGCTCGATGGTGATTTAGGGAGCCTCATTTACCCAGTTGAGTTTAAACATGGAAGACATTGTAGCCAGAGCATCTGCTAGCTGATTTTCTTCTCGCGGGAAATGCTCGAAAGTAATCTGCTCGAAATGAGGCAGCAAGGTCAAGACATGTTCTTTGTATGGGATAAGATTAGGATGTTTGGTATCCCACTCTCCTTTGATTTGACTGATAACCAAAGCCGAGTCCCCAAATACAACCAAAAATTTGATCCCCAAGTCTATAGCAGCCTTGAGACAAAAAATGCAAGCTTCATATTCGGCCATGTTGTTGGTACAGCTGAAACAAAGTCGGGCAGTGAAAGGTGTATGGCAACCTTCTGGAGAAATGAGTACCGCACCGATACCGTTTCCAAGTGCATTTGAAGCACCATCAAAGTACAGGGTCCATCGGGATCCATTTTCAGATCCGTCATACGGTCCGTTACCTTCAATGTTGTCCAAAGTCATGATGTCCTCGTCCGAGAAGTCGAATCTCATGGATTGATAATCTTCGATAGCTTGATGAGCTAGATGGTCAGCTAGTACACTCTATTTTATAGGTTTTTGGGTGGTATACTGGATGTCATACTCAGTCGGGATCATTTTCCATCTAGCGATTCTTCCAGATAAAGCAGGTTTCTCGAAGATATATTTGATCGGGTCCATTTTGGAAATCAGCAAAGTGGTATGAGTCAACATATACTGCCTTAGTCGGCGAGCAGCCCATACCAAAGCGCAACAAGTTTTCTCGAGCAATGAGTAGCGAGTCTCACAGTCGGTAAACTTTTTGCTAAGGTAATAAATGGCATACTCTTTTCGACCAGACTCGTCATGTTGGCCCAGTACACACCCATTGAGTTGTCCAAAACAGTCAGATACATGATCAGCGGCCTTCTTTCGACGGGTGGCATCAGAATAGGAGGTTCTAGCAAATACTCCTTGATCTTATCAAAAGCAATTTGACAATCATCGTTCCATTCGACTACCTGATCTTTCTTTAATAGTTTGAAAATTGGCTCACAGGTAGACGTCAGGTGAGAGATGAACCTGACGATATAGTTCAAGCGTCCCAAGAATCCTCTAACCTCCTTTTCAGTACGGGGGGCAGGCATTTCTTGTATAGATTTCACTTTTGCTGGATCGACCTCAATGCCTTTGTTGCTGACAATAAATCCCAGAAGTTTACCAGACCTAACTCCAAAAGTGCACTTACTTGTATTCAGCCTGAGTTTGTATTCCTTCAACCTGGCAAACAACTTTTGCAAATGTTCAAGGTGTTCCTCTTCCATTTGTGATCGAGCTATCATGTCGTCTACATAAACTTCGATCTCATGATGTATCATATCATGAAACAAAGCTACCATGGCGCGTTGATAAGTTGCCCCTGCGTTCTTCAGTCCAAACGGCATCACCTTGTAGCAGAAGGTACCCCATTGTGTAACAAAAGTGGTTTTCTCCATGTCCTCGGGGGCCATTTTGATCTGGTTGTAGCCCGAGAATCTGTCCATGAAGGAAAATACCTTGTGTTGAGCCGTGTTGTCAACCAAGATGTCGATATGTGGTAGCGGAAAATCATCTTTAGGGCTGGCCCTGTTCAAATCCCGGTAGTCCACACACATTCTGACCTTGCCGTCCTTTTTGGGAACGGGCACAATGTTAGCAACCCATTGCGGATAGGATGTAACAGCCAGAAAGCCAGTGTTGAATTGCTTCATTACTTCAGCTTTAATCTTCTCAGACATGTCGGGCCTCATTCGGCGGACTTTTTGCTTGACCGGTGGACAATCCTCTCTTGTAGGGAGACGGTGAACCACGATGTCTGTGTCTAACCCTGGCATGTCTTCATAAGACCAGGCGGAGATTTCGACGTATTCATTTAACAGTTGTATTAAGCGCTCCTTGATACTTGCTTCCAGATTGGCACCCACTTGTACTTCTTTCCTGTCTTCCTCTGTTCCTAAGTTGACTATTTCCAACAACTCTTCATGAGGTAAGATGGCCCTCTCTTCTTGTTGTAGAAGTCTGGCTAACTCTCCCGGTACTTCACAATCTTCGTCATCTTCATACTCAGCCTGATTGATCAAATCTTCAGAGTTATTGAAGGATACAACAGAATAGTCACCCATGGAATCCGGAGTGGATGGGTACTTACATCTGTGAGTGTGGGTGTGTGTGTAAGGGATAACCATCCTTAAACAAACAAAAATGCAAAAGGAAAGAAAATTAACACCGCAGTTTATAAATGAAAAACGTCCAATGATTCATTAAACATGGCATATGATTATGAAGAGAATCAAAACCCTTACAAATGGACCTACATGCCCCGGGCAAGGCATGAGGTGAAAAATAGTGTGCAGATTGTTTTAGTAATTATTACAGACCAACAGGAAATGTTCGAAAGATAAATTACTGATTGATGAAAGTAATGGGAACGAAGTCTTTCGCCTCCCAGTTATGCAGTCCTCCTTCAATGGTTGGGAAGATCCAATCTTCAATGTTACCCTCTTCGTCTTCGCCTTCTAAAGCATTGATTCCATGAGGAGAAATCTTGATGGGTGCCTTTTCAATTTTGGAGCGACGCATAGCCTTTTGCGCCGCAGCGGTAAATCCCAACCCAAACTTGTCCGTCTTGTGAGGAAAGTCAGGCAACTTTCCCCATGTTGAGCTCTTCCCCTCCTTTATTGTAGCCTTTGCGTCTTTCAGAGATGCCATCCTGGCCACCTGCTTGGGTACCTCAGCTACTGCCTTTGCTACAGCCACCTCGGGAGAAACTTCCTCAAAGTGTTGGAACGGTGTTTCGATGAATTCTCCATCCACTTCCACATACCGAAAGGAATTCAGATGACTGATCATGTACTCCTCCTCACCGTGTACAATTATGATTTTTCCCTTAACAGGGTATTTCAGCATCTGATGTAAAGAAGAAGTGACTGCCCCAACATTATGAATCCACGGCCTTCCTAGCAAGCAAGAGTATGATGGGCAGATGTCCATCACATAGAATGTGGAGTTGAACACCTCAGTGCCTACCTTGATGGGAATGTCGACCTCCCCATGCACCATCCTTTTAGACCCGTCAAAGGCCCTGACAATGATATTACTTGGTTTCAACTCCAAGCCTTCACAATCCAACCGGTCGAGAGCCTTCTTAGGCAGCACATTTAGGGAAGAACCAGTATCGACCAAGACATGGGCGAGAGTGGTTCCTCAGCACTCAACTGACACATGCAATGTGTCATTGTGCTTTCTTCCCTTCGGAGTCAGGTTAGCATCAGAGAAACTCAGGCCGTTGTCGGCGGTAAGGCTGGCTCCACAATCCTGGAATTGGTCGGCTGAGGTTTCCTGGGGCACATGGGCTGTCTTCATAAATCTTATCAATGCTTTGGCATGAGCCTCCGAACAAAGCAGTATGGGCCAACATGGAGATCTTCGAGGGGGTTTGCCCCAGTTGCTCTACAACATCATAATCACTTTTCTTAATTATTTTCAGAATCTCCTCCATTTCTTTCTTAGAGGTTTCAGGGATGACCAATGGCTGAGCCCTCGTCCTGACGAGCTCTTCTTGGATCCCTTTCCCCTTATCATTAGCAGCAGCAGAAGGGACAACCATAGGAGTTTCTACTTCTTCAATCATTGGCGTTCTTGCATATAGTTTTACCGGTGCAGGGGTAACCTTGGGAGCAGCTGAGGGTCCAAAGATTGCCTTTGGAGGGGCAATCTCTGGAGAGAAAATTCTTCCACTTCGGGTAATTTTGCTCGTACCGGCAATGTTTCCAATGTCAGCAGTTTCCTCATCAGAGCTCTCTTCAGTTATCTCAATTTGTTTAACACCGTGGTAGTAGATTTCTCCACCATAATTCCACGGTATTGATTTGTCAGATTTGTATGGGACGGGCCCAGGCATGGTTATTTTCAGAGGTACAATCTTCGGAGCGAATGTAATCTTAACAGGCCTTTTGGGGACCTTAGAAAGATTGGCGGAAATGGTTATTATTGAAACATCTCCGACAAAGGTTGGAGTAACGGGAGTCTTTTCGAAAAGAATTTGTTGGTTGTCCATTAGGCGTTGGATGCCTATCTTCAGCAATGGACAGTCAATTGGTAGGGAGGAACAAAGGTAGCAATCTTCTTTACAACCTGGGAAAATCCCAGCCTTCAACAGATTCAACTTGATTGTCAGTAGTGGAGTTATCAGATCATCAATAGTAGAAACAAACATATCTTCTTCAACAGCATGGACATTGCGACCATGCTTTGGCATTGGAGCGGAGATTACATTCGGCTTCTCAGGGGCGTCGAACTCAACCTCCTTAGCATCTATTAAATCCTGAATTTTATTCTTAAGCGCCCAACAATCGTTGGTGTCATGCCCGGCGCTGTCAGAATGATAGGCACATTTTGCGTTGGGATGATAATATGGGGAAGTGGTATTCACAACCTTTGGCGCCTCTCTAATATTGGTGAGATTTAGCTTCAACAAATGGGGAAGAACTTGTGCAGGCGTCATGTTGATGCGGGTGAACTGCCGTTGTGTCTGTTCTACCCGTTGCTGATTAGGTCTAGACTAATTGTTACGAGGCTAATCATTTGACGAATTTTGAATCATCACGGCCCCTACAGTTGGCCGGCGCTCAGTTCTTCTCAATCCTTTCTGAGAGTATATAACAGCTGCTTCTTTCTTGGCTGGGAACGGTTTTTTAACAGTTGTGGATGCAGAGGCATCCCTTTGAATTTTTCCGCTCTTAATACCAGCTTCCACCCGTTCGCCAGTTAGAATCAGTTTGGTAAACCCTGCAGAAGAGCTCCTGATCAAATGGTTGAAGAAAGGGCCAGATAGGGTCCCCAAGAACATATCAACTAGCTCCCTATCTGAAGGCGGCGGTTGTACCCTTCCGGCCAAGTCACGCCATTTCTGGGCGTATTCTTTGAACCCCTCATTTGAGGCCATCCCCATACTTTGTAGCTGAGTACGGGTCGGCGCCAAGTCAGCGTTATATTGATACTGGCGGTAGAAGGCAGCTGTCAAGTCTTCCCAATTATGCACTTCTGACCTCTCAAGCTGGTAAAACCAATCTAGCTGAGTACCGGACAAGTTGTTCTGGAAAAAGTGTACCCAGAGATTTCTATCGGATGAATGAGGTTGAATTCTTCTGACATATGATCTCAGGTGCATCTTTGGGAAAGACAGACCATCATATTTTGCGAAAGTTGGTATGTTGAATTTGGGAGGGATAACAATCCCAGCAATCAGTCCCAATTCTTCAAAATCTAGCCCGGGAACCCGTTGCAACTCCATGGCTGCCAGTCTATCCTCCAGGTTTTTATATCTGTCGTCCGCTGGCGGGTATTGCTGCTCTGAATAATTTTCATCTTCCTCAACCTCTTCCTCTTCAGCCTCGGATTCAGCAGGTAATGTAACTCCTTTTCCCTTACTGGTCCCCTCATCAGATGTGAAGGGGAATTCAAGAACTCTCCTAGCTTCATTCTCAAATCTTCTTCCCAGTGTAGCTAACCCAACTCTTTTCTTTTTCTTTTTTACTTTTTCTTGCTCTTTATTCCCTAACAGTGCTTTAAGATCCTCCTGACCCTTTGCCAAGGTCATAAGGAGCTGTTGAAACTGCGAGTTTTATCCCTGCAGATCTTTGACCGTCTGCTCAATATCCATCTTACTAAAATAAACAGCAGAAAGATAAGGAACCCTGGTGTGAAGACCTGTTTATGCAGATGATGAATGATATGTTTATTCATGTAATGCATTCAAGGATTTAGAAATTTAAAATTGTTGCAGACAAAAAGAACACACGTCATATTAATAAGAAGAAATTTTGTCAGTACATAAATGCCCCATGGGCCAAATATTACAAAAACTTCTTAAGGTAAAAAGACGTTGTGCATCCTCTTTGGTGCGATGTAAGTGTTGAGGGTCTCCTCCTCGTGAAGTCGGCGGGTAAGCTCCAAAACCTTCTTCTCATTGGCGTAGAAGCTGGCTTCAAAAGTATCCCTTTCTTCCTTGAGTTGGATCCAACTCTTCTGCATTTCTGTTGGCTCTTAAATTCGACACCCTTGTTTCATTAATATCAGCCATTAAAGCTGAAGGATGTTTTCGATCAGCTGGGTCTGTCGAAATGACCATCGAAAGATGACAATGTACTCAGAAGATTTCTTCCAAGGGAGAAGTTGGTTGCCTTCGACGTCGAAGGTGTTTCTCGTCGAAGATGCTTCTCGACGAAGATGTTCGATGGTTCAGAGTGGAACAGTTTGAAATTCAAGCGTTTGGAGGGAAAACGGTTTCCAGCGGTTACCAAGTGCAACGTGCAAAGATCTGGAGCGTCGAACGTGGAGAACGTGCCAAGTGGAATCATCTCGAAGCAGTGTAACTGCCCGACGGTTACTTGGGATGTTTTAGTATAAATAGTAGTAGTTCACGCAGTTTCTCGCGTGTGTTCACAATTATATACAAAGTCACTCATATAGATTCGAGTACCCAGCGTGTGAGAAAGAATTGTTGAGAATGTATGTGTGAAACACCAACTTTATTAATCAAAGTCATTTACTTTTTCCAGAAACTTTACTTGCTTTCTTCTTTACTTTCCCTGTCGAAGTCCTTTACTTCAAGCCTTCATTTATTTTACCAAGCCTATTTCTTCATGCAATTTACTTAAAGCCTCTTTATTTTATTGTCATTTAACCATTATCCAATTTAATCAAAACCTCAAAATCAACCTATGTCCTAGGATCAATCTGATCGATCCTGCGAGTAACCAAATAAGTAACCATTTGGAGGATCAGCGGTTGTTTACCAATAACCACGGTAAACAAATTGGCACACCTGGTGGGACTGTGTGTTGATTTTTGAACATAATCTCATCTTTTTCGAGGAGTGTTGCATGTTATTGAGAAGTGGTAGAATATACACTAACGATACCAATACTGCCAGAAGAAGGGAAGAGATGGCGAATCCGCCAAACAATAACGAAATCCCACAAACAAATGTGGGAGCAACGGTTATCCCGACCGTAAGTGAAGCGATAACCGCTGGTTCAACACCAGCAGTAACGGTCACAGCAACGGGGCCATTACCTTCGTTCACAGGCCCCAGAGTGCCTTTGGGAACTCCCCCACCAAGGGGAAATTTAGGCACAAGGCCTTTTGTTCCCCCAGGATTTATGACAGGCGGTCATAATCGAGAACCGCTCTATGGCATGCCAACTTCCGACTTGGCTAGCCTGACGAATGCTGCGTCCACTTTTTCAGACCCTTTAGTGAGTGCCTCTTCGCCACTCCAAGGTTCTGGAGTAGGTATGGTGAATAGAAATAGGACCCAACTCTTAGGAGGAACGTCCCAAGTAGCACATGGCCTTACAAATGCCTCGACAACAGTCTTGAGGCAACAAATGGACGAAAGCAACCATGATATGGTTCAAATGTTGGCACAAACTTTAAGTACAGTGCTGAACCCTCTAATACAAAACACTACTCAATCGAATCAGCAGATGACAGCGCAAATGACGCGTTTGGCTGATTTCTTTGGAGTACCCCAACCTATTCGACAGCCCCAAAGGGCGTAAATAAGGGGAAACCAGGGTGTATTCTTAGAGGAAGAAACCACCATCAACCAAGTCCAACAGCCTGTCGAAGAAAACCTTAGGGCACGATTGGAGCAACCTGTCGAGGAACCTAGGGTAATAACCCCAGAGGTAAGGCTAGTTAACAGAAACCAAAATGCTGACGAAGTAGTTCAGCATATCCAATACCAAAACATGGGTTTGGAAAATAATCTGGCAACCATGATCGAAAGGATCATGACTCAAAATGGGATGAACATGGGCTTTCGAAGGCCCAACTTCACATCCCCGTTGTCAGAATACGTGTTACAAACAGACTTACCTCCTAGATGTAAAGTCCCCAAATTCACTAAGTTCTCTGGGGACACGACAGAATCTACTGTCGAACATGTGGCGAGATACTTGATCGAAGCAGGAGATATTTCGAATAACGAAAACCTGAGAATTAAGTACTTCCTAAGTTCTTTAACAAAGAACGCTTTTACTTGGTTTACAACTCTCCCCCCCAATTCGATCCATCATTGGACCCAGTTGGAAAGATTGTTCCACGAGCAATTCTACATGGGGCAAACCAAGATAAGCCTGAAAGAATTGGCCAGTGTAAAGAGACGTTTCACTGAACCTATAGACGAATATCTAAATAGGTTTAGGTTGCTCAAAGCGAGTTGTTTTACACAAGTGCCGGAACATGAGTTAGTCGAAATAGCCGCAGGCGGTTTAGATTATTCCATTAGGAAGAAGTTAGACACCCAATACCTGAGAGACATGGCCCAACTGGCCGATAGAGTTCGACAGGTAGAACGCCTCAAAGCTGAAAAAGCAAAGGCAACGAAAACTCATAAGAGAGAGAGGATAGCGTATGTTGAGATGGATGACGAAGATCCAGAATCCTTCGACGATACTATAACTATCGAAGAAGGAGAAGTCGATTTAGCGGAACTAAAACAAGGGCCACCATACTCTTGCAAACTGTTAGTCCCCTCAAGTGGGAAAAATCCAATTGGTCCAGAAACGACCAACGATAGGTTCCTCAAAAAGACTTATAGTTTTGACATCACAAAATGTGATGAGATCTTTGACTTGCTTGTAAAAGATGGCTAAATGATAGTACCCCCAGGGGTAAAAGTGCCTCCTCTTGATCAAAGAAAGAAGAGAGGCTTTTGCAAATATCATAATTTTTTGGGCCATAAAACTTCTCAATGTTTTCTTTTCAGGAATCTTGTGCAAGACGCTATCGAAGAAGGGAGGTTGAAGTTTGCTGACAAAACCCCCATGGCTGTCGACTCAAATCCGTTGCAGGCTGAAGCCCACTATGCTGAGCCTTCTGAGGTGAACGTGATCGAGGCATCCAGGAGCCAATCGAAGAGGCCAGGAATCACAATGGTCGAAGTCTCAAAGGACCATATCAACATGCCAATCTTTGGCAGTTTTTCTGGGAATTTATCCAGAAAGACAATTGAAGCGGTTCAGAAAGCGGTCGAAAGCCCAAAGCTGGAGACCGTTGAAGCACAAAAAACTGGACCAAAACCCAGTTCTCACTTGGCCACAGTTCAAGGCCAGACGGAGAATTTGGAGATTCAAATGAAGCAGTTGACTCTTGCCAACAAAGATACAATGAATGTCAACATGGTCGAACTCTCTGACCCAAAAGCATCAGAGGAGGCCATGAGGCAAGAACAAGCTAACAAGACTGCTTTCCCTCGGGAAAATGAAAATCTGGCAGATTTCTTGCAAAGATGCCAGAAAAAGAAGTCAGAGGTGATGCTGTGTCCAAGATGCAGTTCGATCTTTGACAAAAAAGCTGCTGAGCATATTCAAGGCGTAAGAGCAGCAAATAAGAGAAGGGAAAATGTTGATCTTCGACATGACCCCAGAAGAGCCTCCCAAAGAGGTTCAAACCAAGAAAAGAGGCCATTGACTTTCAGGCCCCCAACTAATGTGCCAGTAGATACCTGGTACAAAACATCTGGTCGAAAGAGGCCAAGTGAGGAGAGATGGCACTCTTTCGACGTGCCAAGGGGTTCATCTTTAACACAAAAGAAAGAGCCTCAAGTTGCTGTACCTAAAGTTGCACAAGTGTCAAGCAACTACAAAGGGAAAAATCCCATGTCTCGATATCAATGGAGGAGATACCAAAGGAGACGAAAAGCTGAGAGGGAGGCTGCCAATGAACCAAAGGCAGAAACCAGTTCAAATGTTCCTCTAAGGAAGCAAAGGAAACCTCTGGAAAGAGAGCCGGTAACCAACAGGCTAGTTTGGCCTAACCAAGGTGAAATTGAAGACGAAGATGGTTCTGAGTCTGATGATACTTTGGACATAATGGTGAATATAGTCTCAGTGCTGCCCAGAGAATTCAACCGACAGGTGGAGGTCGAAACAAGTGACTGGGAAGTGGAGCAAGAAATGGCCAAACATAGGCCAGTGTGCTATTTCGTCATGGACAATGTCACTACTGAGGAACAAAATGGGTTCTTCGAACCACCTACAGAGGCGATGAAAAATCACCTCAAGCCTTTATTTATAAGGGCTAAACTCGAAGAAACTACAGTGAATAAAATCTTGGTGGATTGTGGGGCAACCATCAACATTATTCCTCACTCTATGCTAAGGAAAATTGGCAGAAGGGATGAGGACATTAAGCCTCACAACATGGTCCTGTCGAACTATGAGGGCGGGATAGGGACCACTATGGGAGTGATCCAACTGGATATCAAGGTAGGATCTATCCTTCGACCAACAATGTTTATGGTCATATCGGCCAAACCTAATTACAATCTTTTGTTGGGCCGTGAATGGATTCATGGTGTTGGAGCTGTGCCATCATCAATGCACCAGAGGCTGCTCCTATGGCGTCCAGATGGGATGGTCGAAAACATAGAGGCAGATCAAAGCTATTACCTGGGCAAAGTGAATCACCTAGGGCTGGCAGATTTCGACAAGAACTTGGCTCACATAGGGCCATGTCCAACACCTGACTTCGACTTGGCGCCATCGCCAAATACTTTTTGTTCCCTATACCTGCACCCTGAGCATGGTTTTCAATGGGACAGAGAAGACTTGTCCCACATAGACTTCAGTGGGTTAACTGATATCCAACCAACTGGTTGGGGAAGTGAATTCAGTGATAATGACTGAGTCACAATCATTGAAGCGAATTTCGGCTTATGTAGCCGAAACAAAGATGATAGCGGCTCTCGAAGCCGAAGTAAAGTACATGGCCACACAGGCCAATAATCAACAGTTATCTGCTGCAGGTCCAGGAAAAGATTTCGATCCAGAACCCCCTGATATCATGCCAGAAGGAATGCAGGAACAGAGGCTTGACGCCATTTATGACGATGAGCCTTTGGGCTTCGAAAAGGACCCCTTGGCGAACAACATTAAAATGTTAGCGCAAGATCCTTTAGAAGAAATCAACTTAGGCGAAGGGTCAGAGAAAAAGCCAACTTACATCAGCGCCAAAATTGACCCAGAACTTAGGTTGGAAGTAATCCAATTGTTGAAAGAGTTCAAGGACTGTTTTGCATGGGATTACGACGAAATGCCTGGTCTCGACAGAGGATTGGTAGAACTTCAGTTGCCAATCAAACCTGGGAAGAAGCCAATCAAGCAAAGTCCAAGACGCTTCGCTCCAGAAATACTGTCGAAGATCAAAACGGAAGTCGAAAGACTGCTGAAGTGCAATTTCATACGCGTTACAAGGTATGTCGAATGGATTGCAAACATTGTGCCAGTAATTAAGAAAAATGGTACATTAAGGGTGTGTATAGATTTCAGAGATTTGAATGCTGCTACGCCCAAAGATGAATATCCTATGCCTGTGGCGGAAATGCTAGTCGATTCTGCCGCTGGCTATGAATACCTGAGTATGCTCGATGGTTATTCAGGATATAATCAAATATTCATTGCTGAAGAGGATGTGTCGAAAACAGCTTTTCGATGCCCTGGGGCCCTAGGCACTTACGAATGGGTAGTGATGCCTTTTGGCCTAAAGAACGCTGGGGCAACATACCAGCGAGCGATGAATTCTATCTTCCATGATTTTATTAACACTTTTATGCAAGTATATATTGATGACATTGTTATAAAATCTGTTTCCAGGAAGAATCATATTGACCACCTTCGACAATCATTCGAAAGAATGAGAGAACATGGTCTGAAGATGAACCCTTTGAAGTGTGCATTCTGTGTGAAAGCTGGAGATTTCTTGAGCTTCGTTGTCCACAAGAAAGGAATCGAAATCAACCAGAACAAGACGAAGGCTATTCTGGAAGCGAAAGCGCCATCGAATAAGAAGGAACTGCAATCTCTGTTAGGCAAGATAAATTTCTTAAGGAGATTTATATCTAACCTAAGTGGGAAAGCTCAGGCCTTTTCACCCTTACTTCGACTGAATAAAGAGGGGTTCGAATGGGGGCAAGAGCAACAAGAAGCCTTCGACAAAATCAAAGGGTACCTCACTAAGCCACCTATTTTGGTGCCTCCTTGTAGCAATAGGAGTATGAGATTGTACATAGCTGCATCCGACAAAACTTTGGGAAGCATGTTAGCCCAAGAAGATGAGAATGGAGTCGAAAGACCCATTTACTATCTTAGTAGAGTTTTGAACGATGCAGAAACTAGATATAGCGAAGTTGAAAAATTGTGTCTATGTCTGTATTTCTCTTGTACAAAACTCAAGCAATATATAAAACCAGTTGATGTGTATGTTTCGTCTCATTTTGATGTTTTCAAGTACATGTTGTCGAAACCTATCTTGCACAGTCGAATTGGCAAGTGGGCACTAGCATTAACTGAATACTCCTTGACCTTTATGCCTCTTAAGGCAGTGAAAGGACAAGTGGTTGCAGACTTTATAGTCGACCACTCAATTCAAGTTGAGGATATTAATTATGTGGAGATAGAACCTTGGAAATTCTACTTCGATGGTTCCAGCCATAAAGATGGAACAGGGGTAGGAGTCTTGATCATTTCTCCAGAAAAAATTCCAACAACATTCAAGTACAAGATATCAGGTTCTTGTTCGAACAATGAGGCTGAGTATGAAGCTCTAATTACTGGCCTTGAAATATTGTTGGAATTGGGGGCAACTCGAGTCGAAATAATGGGAGACTCAGAGTTAGTCATTAAGCAAATCACAAAAGAATATAAATGCATAAGAGAAAATCTCATTATGTACTTTGTGATAGCAAATCGTTTATTGAAAAAATTTGAAATGGTCAATATTCGACACATACCCAGATTGGAAAATCAAATAGCCAACGACTTGGCACAAATTGCATCTGGTTACAAGATTTCAAAAACGAGATTACAAAGAGCAATCGAAGTTCGAGAAAAGATAAAGGCAACTTGTCTATCACCAACAGACTTGGAATCGACAAGACTAGGATATGCTGATCAAAGTAACTTCGAAATTTCGTTCATAGATAATTTGTCAGAACAAGATTGGAGGAAGCCCATTGTGGATTATCTTCAAAATCCAGGAGCTTCGACAGAACGAAAAACAAAGTACAGGGCGTTGAGTTATGTACTCATGGGTAATGATTTATTCAAGAAGACGCCTGAAGGGGTATTGCTAAAATGTTTAAGTGAAACTGAGGCATACATAGCCCTTTCGACTACGCACGCTGGAGCATGCGGGGCTCACCAAGTAGGCCATAAGATGAAATGGTTGTTGTTTCGACAAGGACTATACTGGCCCACTATGCTGAAAGATTGTGTCGAGTTCGCTAAAGGTTGCCAAGAATGTCAAGTCCATACAGGCATCCAACATGTACCAGCAAGCGAACTTCACTCGATAGTGAAACCTTGGCCCTTTAGAGGATGGGCGTTGGACCTCATTGGAGAGATTCGACCAGCATCATCAAAGAGTCAGAAGTATATATTGGTAGGCATTGATTATTTTACTAAGTGGATCGAAGCTATCCCTTTAGTCAATGTAGACCAAGAAAATGTCATTGAATTTATTCAAAAGAACATTATCTTTAGGTATGGAATCCCTGAGACTATAACTACTGATCAAGGATCAGTTTTCACCGGTCGAAAGATGCAGGAATTCGCTCAGGAAACAGGTTTCAAACTCCTAACATCAACGCCTTATTATGCACAGGAAAATGGTCAAGTCGAAGCAGCGAACAAAGTAGTGATTGGCTTGATAAAAAAGCATGTTGGGAAGAAGCCCAAAAATTGGCATAAGACGTTAGATCAGATTTTGTGGGCTTGTCGAACGTCCCCAAAGGAAGCCATAGGTACAACACCATATAGGCTAACTTTTGGCCATGACGCAGTGTTGCCAGCAGAAATTTGTCTTCAATCTGCAAGGGTTCAGAGACATTATGATATTCCCTCTGAAATTTATTGGGATATGATGTTAGACGAACTAGTGGATTTAGACGAAGAAAGATTGCGCGCTCTTGACCTACTCAGGCTTCAGAAGAAAAGAGTAGAAGACTCTTATAATAAAAAGGTGAAACCTAAGGTATTTTCGCCTGAAGAACTAGTTTGGAAGGTGATTCTTCCCATGGATCGAAGGGATCGAAGCATGGGAAAATGGTCACCCAAATGGGAAGGACCATTCAGAGTTATCCAGACTTTTTCTGGTGGAGCCTATGAAGTCGAAGAGCTAGGTGAAGATAAAAGGCTCTTGAGAGTAAATGGTAAATATTTGAAAAAGTACAAACCTACACTCCAAGAGATAAAGATAAAATAACAAGTAACGACTGAATTAACCATAAAAAAGCCAAAATGGAAAATTTTTATAAATTAGCCAAAATGGCAATGTTGTCGAGTACATATTACAAAATATGGTTAAAAGGCTGAATCAATCAGAAGGGGATGGAGTCCTTGAGTCGAAGGTATTTGGTTTGCTGCAGCTCCAATATTTTGTTGCACAAGGCATTCGCCTGCGCAAGCTTGGCAATTTGATCGTCGAAGGCTTGAGCTTTCTCAGCAAATTCTAGGCCCTGTGTGATTTCAGCTTGACTTTCGGTGTCTGGAACAGTCGAGATAAGTTCCTCCTTGCGCTTAGTATTGGCATTTATCTTAGCCTCTATTTCTTCGATTTGCGCCTTGAGGGAAGCATTCTCTCGATCGATGGCATCAACTTCTTCTTGTTTAGATGCTTTTTGCTTCGACAACTCCGCAATTCGAGAAGTTGTCTCTGCTACAGCAGTCCATGCAGAAGAGCTTTTGCCATATAACACTTCAAGCTGGCTATTAAAGCCCCTTTGTCGCCGATAATCTGCTGAGACTTGATCAATAATGGAGTGTAACTCCATGATAAAGCCTGAGACTTCTGGAGGCACAGCCAACAAGTCTACGGCATTCAAAACAGCCCCCAAATATGATGGAGCAGTAGGGTCCCCCTCCAAAGCTTTCATCAAGTCCTTCTTGAAAAACTGAGCCTTAACCTTCGTCAAAGCCTCATCGAGAGGAGAAGTTTCAGGGGACTTCCCCGACAGAGTAGGAACCTCCTGACTAGCATCAGACGAACTTTTGCTCTCGATGATGGCGTTCAGATAGCTGACAGGATCAGTTTGCTTCAAGAGTTCTAAGTCTTCTTTCGACCTATGCTTTGTTGAGGTAACAGCCTTTGCAACAACGTTGTCTTGGGTTTGAGGCGGTTGAGTAGCATTTGCCTCGACTTGACTCTCTTCGACTTGGACTGCGGCAGTACCAGCGTCATCATGGTTCCCTTCGCCAGCGTCACCTTGATCCTCTTCGCCAGCGTCGCCGCGGTCCCCTTCGTCACGATTTTCTTCCGACAGATCCACCACCTGAATCTCTTTTGGCTGTTGCTCTTCTGTTTGTGGATCTTCTACTGGTTTTTCTGCTGTCTCAGCATTGGCTTCATTTATTTCAGTATTGGCTTCATCGTTCGCCAAGTCTTTTTCTTGTGGCCTGCTGAGTTCAGCAGAATCCAGTGTTTCAGAAGTCCTAGGCGCGGAGCTTTCAGTGGTGTCCTGAAAAGAGAAGAAGAAGAATCTTCTAAATTCGAAAGAGACATAGTCGAACGTAGGTATCGACACCTGAGTTACAAAGGGATCAAAGAGATTACCTGTAAAGTAGCTTCAGCCCCAGGGCTGGAATTGTCGCTTTCGACAGGTTTATTGAGAAGAACGTTTAATTCCTCCTCCGTTGGCTCCTCAATGATTACTGGAGGTGGCCTGGGCTTTCTCCCAGCAACCTTTATTCTAATTGTTCGACCAGCAGCCTCAGGAAGAGGAACGTCCTTCTTCAGCTTTCGCCTTTTTAGAGGAGCAGGGGGAGAATCATCTTCTTCGTCACTCCCGGATTCGACCGTCAGTGCTGGCCGTTTCTTGGGCGAAGGTGCCTAAAAAACCAATTGGAATTCGATTTAGCAGTTGCATCGAAAGTCAAAAAATTAAAGCCAGAAGAAAATAATGAAAGTCTGGTTACCGATGCAGAAGGCTTTTTCGAAGGGCCTTCCCCCTGTTGGTTTGTTGTGGTCTTCGCCGGCGCTATAGTCTTCGCCGGCGGTGGAGGTTTTGTTAAGGCGCCTCCTCCCTGTTGGCCTTCTGCAGCCTTCTTGGCTGCAGGCTTTCGAACAACTGAAAGTAGACAAAATAATTAACAGGCTAGCAGTCGAAAGAGAAAGACAAAGTAATTTGGAAGGATGAACTTACATTTCTTTATTTTGTCCAAGACAAGGACAAAAGATTTCTGAAGCTCATCCACGAAGTCCTTCTCGTCGAAAAACTCCTCAGCGTAGTAACTTTTCCACCACTCCTCGAAGGATGGTGAGCAGAGAAAGTTAAGCTGATAGTCAAACAACGAAAGAACTGTTCGACCAGCATATCTGCCGATATGCTTAGTGGCAGCTTCTTCAGTGTAGTCGTTGCAGAAGTATAACATAGACTTCTCCCTGGGAAAAATTGGAGAAGGTAGTGTTTGGATAATACCAAACTGGCGAGACACCAGGTTTGGTTGATACGCGATCAGACTCAGGTGAGTCTTAGAGCTCCTGAATCGAAGGGGCATTATTCTTGGTGTGAGAAATGCCTCCCACATTCTTGTATGTTCGTCAACCTGAGGACCACTCGACGTCCTAGGATGTGGCCTTGTGAACCACTCTGGGCCAACCTTCCGTCGAGCAAACGGAGCCATGGTCGAAACAAACTCTTTCCTTTTAGCAAACATCAAAACGAAGTTTGTGAAAGTTTGTTGAAGCTCCAGCCCATCTTCCGTTGGAGTCAACAAGGCCAATCTGGTGCCTTCGACGCGTCTGTTTGCTATTTCTGGAGCCTGCTCATTTATTTGAATCTTCTTAGGCAAGAAAGACTCGAAGGTGGCATTGAGCCACAACTGAAGCAGCCAAAAAGGTCCAGCAAGCAGCAGACTGGCTCTGTTCTCGATGATCTTCAGAAGAGTCGCTCCGTTGCTAATCAACTCATACAGACTCGCCAAAATCAATTCTGCCAAACAGATATTTTGGCCATGGTGGAGTTGAGTGGCGAGAGTGACCATCTTCTTGGTCACCTGTAAGGACTTGGAGCAAAACACAAAGCGTGTCAGCCATAAGGCTAGAAACGCAATATGTTCGACATCCGACACAGCCTCTGTCGACTTATCGTGGTAGTGATTGATGAAGGTGGTGTAGGTTGGTTTTGTGGCAGAGAATCCAATCTGATCCTCCGACATTTCCTCCGGGTCGAAGTAGTCCCCAGTGGGTCGAAGGCCAGTGATGGCGGCCACGTCGAAGAGCGTGGGAGTCAACATTCCACAGGGAAGATGGAAGGTGAAATGGGTGTAATCCCAGAAGAGTATAGAAGCTATCAACATCTCTGGGGAATAGTTAAGACCTGTCTTCGACAGCATAACCAGGTCGAATATCCCCATGTCTTTCCAGATCGAAGCCTGGCGTTTCTCCATTTTTTCCAGCCAAGCACTATAATCAGGAGTAAGGCTAGGGCCAGACCTGAAAGCCCTAACACCTTTGTTGAAGAAACGGAGGTCGATTTTCTCCTTAGCCGGATCTTCATTATCCTCTGCATCTTTCTTGGAGCATCCAACCGGTTTGAGTCTCTCAAGTACCGGAAAGTAACTTTTGATCTTCATGGCCTCAGCAATGCTTGGGTACAATGGGCTAGACATAACAAAGATTTGGTTGGAATATCCAACCGGAATCATGAGGTGGCGTGAATAAGCATCACGTACAGCAATGTCCAAAGGCTCAAGGACCCTTCGTTGGCCCGTGGGAGTCACTACGGGAGCGGTCGAGAAAACCCTAGGTTTAACATTTCCAGAGGGAGTGTTGGCGCTAGGAGCGTTGGAAGAACCAGATGCCATTGTTGGTACTAAGGTTGAAGACGAAGTGAAGAACAAGGGGTTTGCAAAGTTGACAAGAGTTTGTATGCAAATGAGGAATTCTGAAAGCAAGGTAGCGTAAAAAGTCCCACAATGGGTACTTACTGCTATTTATAGTAGTGGGGGAAATCCCCAAATTCGAGGACATTAAATGCCATTTAATGTTGCAGAAGGTAGTTGGACACGTGGCGTCTCCCTGTTGTTGTAGCCGTTCTGCAGAAATGGAAGGGTGCAGCGTGCGCCCTCGTTTTTGGGAATTGTCATGATGACAATTTGTGAAAAGACGTTTGGCACACTGCACGCCGTACTGAAGTGACGTCTTAGGTACGGATGAATAATGGCTTTTCCTTGGGATTGTCAGTGGTTGGTAGAAGACAACAAAAAGTGCACAATTTAATTTGTGACTAAGAATGAAAAGACAGGTGTCGAATGGCATTTCAAAGAATGCCTTTTTCTTTCAGAGTCGAAATAAGGCATTCTTGGGGGGCAATTTGTTGGCTCTTAAATTCGACACCCTTGTTTCATTAATATCAGCCATTAAAGCTGAAGGATGTTTTCGATCAGCTGGGTCTGTCGAAATGACCATCGAAAGATGACAATGTACTCAGAAGATTTCTTCCAAGGGAGAAGTTGGTTGCCTTCGACGTCGAAGGTGTTTCTCGTCGAAGATGCTTCTCGACGAAGATGTTCGATGGTTCAGAGTGGAACGGTTTGAAATTCAAGCGTTTGGAGGGAAAACGGTTTCCAGCGGTTACTAAGTGCAACGTGCAAAGATCTGGAGCGTCGAACGTGGAGAACGTGCCAAGTGGAATCATCTCGAAGCAGTGTAACTGCCTGACGGTTACTTGGGATGTTTTAGTATAAATAGTAGTAGTTCACGCAGTTTCTCGCGTGTGTTCACAATTATATACAAAGTCACTCATATAGATTCGAGTACCCAACGTGTGAGAAAGAATTGTTGAGAATGTATGTGTGAAACACCAACTTTATTAATCAAAGTCATTTACTTTTTCCAGAAACTTTACTTACTTTCTTCTTTACTTTCCCTGTCGAAGTCCTTTACTTCAAGCCTTCATTTATTTTACCAAGCCTATTTCTTCATGCAATTTACTTAAAGCCTCTTTATTTTATTGTCATTTAACCATTATCCAATTTAATCAAAACCTCAAAATCAACCTATGTCCTAGGATCAATCTGATCGATCCTGCGAGTAACCAAATAAGTAACCATTTGGAGGATCAGCGGTTGTTTACCAATAACCACGGTAAACAATTTCCTCCCATGATGTTGGCATGTCAGGATATAAGATGGTGTATGGAACCTCTCCTTCCTTAACATGCTCTTTGATCAAAGGGAGAATGTGAGGGTAAGGCATCATAAGACTCTGGGCTCGGGTTTGTACCCACTTGAGGTAAGGCTCAAGAGGGATGGAGTTCTTGTGCCCCAGTGTCTTACTATCTACCTTGTTAGGCATCCTCAAGGCTCTGATGAATCTTTGGCGAAGTCCTTGCGCATCGTTGTCGAAGTCAAAAACTAGGTCAGGAATCAACATGTCATGAGGGCCATCCCTCCGAGCGTATCCAAATTGTCTTAAAGCTATACAGGGGTTGTAGGTAATGCCTCCTCTAATGCCAAGTAATGGAACATTAGGGAACTCACCACAACGATCGATGATGATGACATTTTCTCTGGACCGAGAACACCAATGTACATCAGAATGTGTGAGGGTCATCAATCGTTGTGACCATCTTGAACCCTGCTCGTTCTTCAAAACTGATTGTGGAAGGTGAGAAATAAACCACCTTGCTAGGAGAGGAGTACAGCACATGAGAACACCTCTCTTCCTCATTGTTCATGTGTAAAATGAGTGGAGGATGTCCCCAAGCAATGTAGGTATGGGATTCCTGGATATGAAGATCTTGACAGCATTCACATCTATAAGTTGGTCAGGATTTGGGAACAAGACCAACCCATAAATGAGGAGTGCCACGATCTCTTCAAAGGCTTGCAGATCCAAAGAATTCCAAAACTCTCGTGCCTTCTCGAACAAGAACTTTGCCAAGAAGCCCTTGACACCACTTCTGGTTTCCCAATGCCTCTTGATGTCAGATGATTGCAAGTGTAGTGCTTGAGCAATATCTTCAGGTTTTGGTTCTTTTTCCGTACCGTTGTAGGGTAGTTGATTAAGAATAGGAATTCTCAGGAGTTGAGAAAATTCCTCCAAAGTAGGCACCAATTGGTAGTCGGGGAATGTGAAACAGTGGTGAAGAGGGTCAAAGAACTGGAACAACACTTTCACCATGTCTTCTTCAATGCTGGTGTTGACTAGGTTGAGAAGTCTACCATGTCTTTCACTAAAGAGAGAACTTTCTGGAATTCTGGATGTAAGCTCCTTGAGTTGAGGAGGGATTCTCACAAGGTTGACTTGGATAGTTTTCCTGCGAAGAATTTCCATGACCTACAAAACAAGAACAAAGATGAAGATCCAAACCCTTGAAATGGTTAGTGGATGCATATGATGCTTTATGATGTTCATGATGTATGCACAAACACATGTACAAGCAAGTCACACAAAACCCTAGTTTCAGGCTTGCATGAGGTTTCATAGGTAAGTACCCTCTTGAGTGTAGTTGGCTTAAAAACCTGTCCTATAAATAGTAACCGGGTTCTAAGGAGCTCAATATCATTGGATTGTTTTCCATGTTCATTGTTTTGGTTTAGCCACTTAACTAGCGACCAAAATATTCCAAGAAAACAACCCTCAATGAGTGTAGTATCGAGTATCTACCAACTTCGGACTGCTCCAAAGCCGGTCATCTCACTACCCCTAATAAAAGGCCAAGATGGTCAAGTAAGGTTCTAGGTCATTAGTGCTTAGTGACATCACTCAGCGGCCCCGTACTCTCCTTGATTGAACTCAAGGGTTACCGGTACTCACAAATATGTCGCACTAATATAGCTATTGCTTCAACCGTGTCGGTATACCCCGTACAGTTTCCACAACGTATTGCTATCTATGAATGTTTCCCAAATCTGGGTGTAGGATTTCAAGCCCAAACAAGAGAACCAAAATGTAAAGCAATCAAAGCAAACAATTAGTCATGCAAAAGGGTGATCTAAGCCCTAAGGTTACTTCACTTTTAAAGGAATTCCCCAGCAGAGTCGCCAGTTCTGTGATACGGTGGGAGAACTGACTTGAGTTTTGCATTTGTGTTCGCAAATGTTCTGGTTGAGCAAGAGTCGCCACCGACTTTTTATTTTATCCTAAGGAAAGGTTAAAAAGCACAGGAAAAACCTTTGATATGTTTTCTTGGGTTCGGGGAGTAGATTATAGAAAGGGAAGGTATTAGCACCCTTTCTATCCATGGTTATCCATGGGCTCTTAGTTACTTGCTTAGATCACTTGCCTTTGCTTTTTAATTGTTTGAAATGGTGCTTTGTGTGTGTGGTTTTTTTTGAAAATGTTTTTGAAAAAGATGCCTTGTCTAGGCAACCTTTGTAACAATTCTTGTTTGAATATTTTACAAAGGTGTTTGTCTTTTTGAAAAGATGTTTCAATGTTTTTTGAAAGTTGTGTTGTGATGTGTGTTTTGAAAAATGGCAAGGATTGTTTTTGCAAGATTGATCAAGTAACCAAGAGCTATCTACCCTAAATTTCTCAAAGATCTTTCTCATATTTTAACCCTTTTAACAGTGTTGTTTCACCATTGTATTTGGTGAACAACCTTGTGTTAGGATGTTAACGGGACGGGCGCGGGTCATCGTATAGACCATAGAGGTAATAGTGTCAAGTATCTTTGGCAATTTTCTTGAGGGACTATGATCATTTTTGTTTAGGCAACAAGATAGCGTCATCGAGGGACTATGATCATTTGATTTGTTTTTGTTTTACCAAAGACACTTAACATGCAACCATGGCCCATTTTTGAAGGCAACAAGTGGAGTAACCCTAGGGGTGCAAGTGTGCATTGTGTTTGTTTTTTCATGCATGTTTATCTTGAATTAGGTCAAGCTATTTGTTGATTGATTTTGCATACAAACCCTAAGTCTAAACATGACATAATTGAAAGCTTTTAAATGCGGAAATTTAAATGCTAAGCTATTACAACAATGATTATGGGGATGGGGGTACAAGTTTGAATTTGGGGATATTTGACAAGAAATTAAATTCTAAACTATTACATCCATATTGAATATACAAATATTTAACATTTAAATAAATACAATTTAAATAAATATCAAAATGCAATGTATTATGCAAAAAAGGATTTTTTATGTATGTAAAAAGGTTTTCATGTTTGAAATATAAACAAAATAAAAAAAAAAGTCATTTTTTGGTTATTTTTGTTGTTTAGGACAAAACCCTAATTTTTGAATAAATAGTAATATTTATTAATTATGTACAATATTTGTTAATTATATACAAAAAATAAAAAGTATATTGTAAAAAAAAGTATTTTTAGTGTCATATATTAATAAAAATAAAAATGTATTATTTTTATATTTTTATCCTAAGTATTCTAATAAATATAATATACAAGTATTTATATATATATTTACTAAACCTATTAAATATAAAAAGGTAAAATTAATTATTTATGTATATGAAAAAAATGTATATTTAAGAAAATATTTTCAAGATGTAAATAAAAATAATAACTGAAAATAAGTATAATTTCTATATTATTTTTTAGGGTTTTAGTAAAAAGTATTTATATTATTTACATATATATACTAATAAAATGAAACAAATGCCAAATAAATATAAAAAAATATGGAAAAATATTTTTGGGATTTTTTATGTTTGAACAAAAAATATTAAGTCAGAATCAAAAAGAAAAATGCAAAAATAACAAATATTTCACATAATGGGCCAGGGGGGTGTAAATGGGAAAAAGGGGTGCAAAAAGTAAGGATGACTCAGACCCAGCCCAAGCCATCACCTTCTTCAACCTCCAGCATATTGTTTGAAATTTTGCGCGCCTCCTTGTCCAAACATCAACTCCTGATTCTTTGATTAAATTTGCAAAACTCAAAACATGAAAATTATAGAGCTTGAAGCAACGATTTCAACCATATAAAACACTTGACCTAACTCTAAGAAACCAAGGAGAATTTCATCACCCCCAATTTCTGACCTAATTTTTTTCTCATGTTCATGGCTAAAATTCTCACAGCACGCTTAACATAAATGAAAAGTAATCATATGTATGGCTTCAGGGCTATGAGTAGGACATGTTTCATTCACAAACCTAAGCCTAACTCTTCCTAGATTGAGAGATAGAAGTCCATGGATTACCTGTTTCAGCTTGAATCGTGTACAACAATGTGGCCAACTTCAATGGAGTTTGAGCTTCTGTATAGCTTGCATGAGGTCCAAGGAATCTTTTCCCACACCTAGCTTGCTTTGAATCAATATGTATCGTGATATAGAAGTCCACCTGCAAAACTGAAAAGTGAAAATGGCAAGTGAGGTTAGGGGTGTTACAGCTTGAGTCTATGGCTTGGAATATTTTCAGTGGATGGTATGGAATATGCTTGAACTCCTTTTGGACAAAACGCACGACAGGAATGGATTATGGAACTCAAGTTGCAGGGTATGCCCTGTTTCTACAGCAAGAGGGTGCTTTGGTGTTTTTTGAGGTATGAGAGGTGGTTCAGTCGTGTTTTAGTTCAGTTGGGATCTATGGAAGATGTTCACAAAGTTTGTTCTGGCTTATGCTTGCAGGAAGTGAAAGTTGCATATGTTTTGCCAAGTTTCTTTTAGTGTAAGCAAAGAAATGTGTGTGATGTTATAAACCTGTCCAAGCCTGCCTGTCATGCTGTATCTCTTGTTCTTGATAACACAAATTTGTGGAATTTATTTTGTCTCTAAGATCTGGCCCCCATGTCCAAGGATTTTGAATTTGACATAAAGTGATACTTTATCAAAATGGCAAATTTGCTTTTTCTAATTAAGGATTAATTCTATGTGTAATGCCCAAATGGATGAAATAATGCCTTAAAACAATGGTTAGGCATTAAATTATTGAGTGTGGAGAGGTGTAGAGGCCTGCAATCTAGCATAAACCATGCTGAGTTGAAAATGCAAGTTGTTGTGAACATGCTTTGGCCATGAACAAAAGTGAGTTTTGGCCAACTTTGCAAATTCGATTCTCTCTAACCACAAGGGTGTTTGAGAAGTTCTTGGACAATTTGGAAAGCTTGGAATGTGTACTATATTCCATCTTTGTAATGCAAATTTAAACTCCAAGTGGAACCATGTGAAAAATGGCCAAGAAGTTGGACAAAAATCCTGCCTAGAATAGGGCAAAATTTCTCTAAGTTAAAAATGTTTTGTACCCTTGTCCCAAAAATCATAACTTGAGATACAAGCTTCCTTTGAGAAAACTTTGTGAATCAAAGTTGTATATTTTACAATGGAATACAACTTTCATGTTTCAAGTTTTGTTTGAATCTAATTGCATCTTGGTGAAAAAATGAGACAAAGTTAGGAAAAAATAAGGAAATTTCATAACTTAGAAAATTTCTAAGTTATGAAATTTTTTCATTTTAAAACCCTAATTTGCAATTTTGGGTTTCTTGATGAACAAGTTTCATAATTTGACATGTCTTGATGAAAAATGAATCTTGGCACTTGATTTTGACCAAAAAGTCAAAGTTTGACTTTTCAGTATACAGTCAAATTTTGATCAGTTGATTGAAAAATTCATCTGTCAATCCTATGCATTTGAGATCTTCTGAACTTGTTGATTGGGTCAAGACAATTCCATTGAGTCCTTGAGTCCATATATGAGCTTGGTTTGCCATTGGTTAGGTCAAACAGTCAAAAATTGCCTTTGTGCAGTCAAAACCCTAAAAATGACCATTTTGCCCTTTTGGTGGTCTGATCAAATTTCTTATGGAATTGTGATCCAAACTTGACCAAATGGTTTATATGAGTTCATAATGTTGATGTGGGTCAAATTTCATGAAGTTTGACTGTCAATTGGCCATAGTTGACTTTTTCCCCAATACAGTTGATTTCTAGGTCAACTGTCCAATTGACTGGGCAAAGATTGGAATCAAGGCTTGAAACTTGGTATGGATAAACTTGTAAGTCCAACATGAAGCATGAAAGTCACTTTGGGCATTTTAGGTCAAAACATCCCTGTGCAAACTCAAACCCTAATTTGGGTCAACAGTGCAAGGAGGGGTCTTGAGCAGAGCAAACCCTAACTTGATCTTGAGTTCCAAGAGTCTTGTGGTGAGAAAATGTTGATGAAATGAGAGAGAAAATTTTGGGGTACAACAGTTACCAACAGGTGTGAAAACCCATGCCTTTAATCTTCATCTCCTCCCCCCCGTCTCCGGCCGCCACGGAACACGAGCCTCAACCTCGTTCTTCCCTTTCCCAGTTCACCAAAAAAAATCTCTAACAGGTATGATACATTCCCTTTCATCATAATTCCATATGTTTTTTCTCTGCATCTAAAAGGTAAGGTAGTTAACAGAAAACACAATAGGGATGGGAAATCATTGAAATTCCGTAAACCTTGAAAAGAACAGAAATTTTACCTCTTTAAGAAAATCGCTAGAGCTTGCTTAGAGAGATGAAGCGGTCACGTTTAGGCAATTGAGAGCTGAGGGGGAGAATCAGATAAACCAATTTCTAACCCCTTAGACATAAATATCATTTCAAAACTTAGGGTTTTCAGAAAAACGCGAGCCATGGTGAGATAGAGACGGTATGAGCGATTTTGTTCGCGAAATTGAGACAAGGATGGTTAGTGAGAGATTTAGAGATGAATAGAGATGAGAAGATGAACAGAGTTAGACAAAGAGATGAACGGCGCCACTGTGAACGAAGGGGTTCCAAGAACCCTAATTCATTTTTCACCCTTAATCAGAAGCTAATACAGCTTAAGAGCTCTGGGCCTGTTTTGTTTGAACCAAACCCTTAAGCCCATTCGTTTTACCAGATACACCCCCCTCTTGGCTTGTTTTTTTTCTTCTGTTACAACACATAGGCTTTTTAACTCTTTGGGCCTAATTCTCTAAAATCCTTAAGCCCATATTTTTCTAATTGGTTTTCTTTTTACATTTTTTTATATACACAAATATTAATAAAACTTGATTTATTTTTTGAATTAGTTTTTTTTTTGTAAATATTTTCTTTATCATTTTCTTTTCTTAATGAATTTTTATTTTAGATTTAATTTTACATTTAATAAAACGTCAAAAAAAGAATTAATTTAGTTTATTTCTTTCTTTAAATCTACTTAATTAATAAAAATACAAAAATAAAGAATATATTTAATTAATCATTATTATTTTTATTAGATTAGGTTTTACCTTTTCTTTTTTCAAGTAAATATTTAGCATTTCATGTTTTGTTAATATTATTTTCATGAATTGTCATAACTTTATATTAAATCGCACAAAAATTCGATTTAGTTGTATTGTTTGATATTTGGACATTTCTATTTTCATTTGATTCATCCCCATTTGTAACAATTGTACCCCCATTCCTGAACACTTTGTAATAGCGCAGAATTTCAATTCCCGCAATTTACTGTTTTCCATATACTGTATAGTAACTAGGTGTGATGCGGTGGGAGAACTGACTTGAGGCTTTGCGTTTGTGTTCGTAAATGTCTCGGTTTAGCAAGAGTCGCCACTGAATTTTTATTTTATCCAAAGGAAAGGTCAAAAAGCACAGAAAAGACCTTTGAGATTGTTTTTGGGTTCGGGGGGTATATTATGAAAAGGGAAGGTGCTAGCACCCTTTTCATCCATGGTTTTCCATGGGCTCTTAGTTACTTGTTTTAGATCACTTGCTTTTGCTTTTCAATTGTTTGAAATGGTGCTTTTGTGTGTGGTTTTGAAAGTATTTTGAAAAGAGGCCTTTGTTTAGGCAACCTTTGTAATGATTCTTGTTTGAATGTATACAAAGGTGTTTGTCTTTTGAAAAATGTTTCAATGTTTGAAAGTTTGTTTTTTGGGAAAATGTTTTAAAATTGTGTTGTGTGTTTTTGAAAATAGCAAGGATGGTTTGCAAGTTTGATCAAGTAACTAGGAGTTGTCCACCCTACTCAAAGATCTTTCCTACACATTTTTAACCCTTTTACATTGTTGTTTTACCATTGCATTAGGTAAACAACCTTGTATTTGGATGTTAAACGGGACAGGCGTGGGTCATAGTATGACCCTGATAACAATATTCCCAAGTATCTTAGCAAGTTTTTTGAGGGACTAGATCATTTTGTATAGGCAACCAAGATAGTGTCATCGAGGGACTATGATCTTTTTGTTTGATTTGTTTTGCCAAGTACCTAGCATGCATACCATGGCCATGTTTAAGGCAACAAGTGGATGAAACCCTAGGGGTGCTTGTGTGCATTGTGTTGTCATTTTATATGCATTTTGTCTTGTGTTTAGTCAATCTATTTGTTTTGATTTTTGGTCTTTGCATACAAACCCTAATTTACTATCATGGCATTTGAAAGCGATAAAATGCATAAAAGTAAATCTAAGACTATTACAACATTATTATGGGAAGGGAGATACAAGTTTGAATAGGGGGATATTGCTCAAAAATAAAGCCCTAAAAACTATTACAACCACATTGAGTTTATTGTACAAATAAATAAATGAAGCAAATATTAAATATGCAAATAAATGTTCTTGTATTATTTTTAGGTATGTAAAAATAAGTTTATTTATCTCCTAAAAATATTGAAAATATTAATGATTATTTTTGAAAGGGTAGAAACCCTAGTTTTTGTTTTAAGAAAATATATATATATATATATATATATATATATATATATATATATATATATATATATATATATATATATATATATATTATTTATTTATGTACAAGAAAATAAATAAAAATATATACAAAAGTGTTAAAAAATAAAAATGTGTGAGAAAATATTATTTAAGTGTATAAATAATAAAAATAAAAATATATGATATTTTTGTATTATTTATAAATTTATTTTAAGAAAATAAAAGTATATATTATTTAATAAACTACTTCTATGTCCAAAAAGTAATAAAAATAATAAAATAAAATGTGTAAAATTAAGAGAATATTTTTTTGTGATTTTAAATATTTAGAAAAATAAATAAAAAGTCAGAAATGTAAAAGAAATAAAAAAAATACAAAAATAATCAAATGGGCCAAGGGGGTGCAAAGAGCAAGTAGGGGGGGTGTCAATAGTGAGAACAAACCAAGCCCAACCCAATGTTCCTTCATCCCTGCCCTTGAGACAGAAGCAAAACACGCGCCATGGTTCAAACTGGTAACTCCTGCATTTGTGCTTAAAAACAAAAACTTGCAACATGAAAGTTATAACTCTTGATCACACGATTCTAACCATGTAAAAAACTTGATCTAACTCTAAGAAACCATGGAGAATTTTATCACCCCCAATTTCTAACCTAATTTTTTCAGTAAGTTCAACTATCAAATACTCCTAGCTCAGTTAACATGAATGAATTCTATGCATATGTACAACTCAAGGGCAATGAGGACTACATTTTTTCTTCACAAACCTAAGCCTAATGATTCTTAATTAAGGAGATAGAAGTTTGAGAAATACCTGTTTCAGTCAAGTTCGAGTATGGCAATGCAACAACTTTTAGTGAGGCCTGAGGTTCTTTTGAGCTTTCTTGATGTTCCCTTGACCTTTCCCAATGCTTAGCTTGCTTTGAAATAGCTTGAATCTTCCTATAAAACTCAACCTGCAAACTCAGAATTTGAAAATGGTGAAGTGTGAAAATGGAGTTACAGTTGATGAACAATGGCTTGGATAGTTTATATGGGTTGTTTAGAAAGTGTTTGAAGTGGTTTGGGACAAAACGCATGAGTGGAAATAGTTTTGGCTTCTGATTTGCAGAACTTGCCCTGTTTTGGGCAGAAATGAAGTTTTTGTGTATTTGGGTGTTTGAGAGCTTATGGAATCGTGTTCTAGGCTTTAGGCAATGTGTAAAACTTGTTTGAAATGTGTACACTGTACTTGCTATCTCCAGGCATGCACATAGTTGGTACCAATTTCCTGATATTAGTGAACTTTGTTTTCTGCAAAAGATTGGGTTCAAGGCTCAAGGGAAACAAAAATGCAAAAGTTGTGCTTTATGGAAATGGTATTGTTGCCTTTTTGCCAAAAATGGATTAATCCTTTGTATAATGCTTCAAAGATCAGAACAAAGCCTTAATACAATGTGTTTGCATTTAATTTATGAGTGTAGAAAGGATTAGAACCTGTAAACCAAGTACAAGCAAGGTTTGGACAGATTTTGCAACTTGTAGCATGGTGTAAAATGCCTTGGACCAAAGTGATGATTTGCCAATTTCAAACTTTCGATTCTCCCTAACCATGAATGATCTTGGAGAGTTCTTGGACATTTTGGAAAGATTGTAACATTCTATACAAAGAATCTTTGAAATGCATTTTGATATTCCAATTGGAACTAGGTGAAAAATTTCCATGAAGATAGGTCAAAATCCTGCCTAAACTAGGGCAAAATTTCACTAAGTTAGAAAGTTTTTGGACCCCTATTCACAAAATCATAACTTGAGATCCAAGAATATTTTGGGAAAACTTTGTGAATAAAAGTTGTAGATTTTGTGGAGGACTACAACTTTCATGTTGGAAGTTTTCTTTGAATCCAATTGAATCATGGTGAAAAAGTTGGGGAAAAAATAAGAAATTTTCATAACTTAGAAAATTTCTAAGTTATGAAAATTTTCCATTTTAAACCCTAATTTTCAAAATTAGGTTTCTTGGTGAAAAAGTTTCATGTTTTGACACATCTTGATGAAAAATGACCTTTGGCACTTGATTTTGACCAAAAAGTCAAAGTTTGACTTTTCAGTGTATAGTTGATTTTTGATCAGTTGACTGGAAAATTCATTTGTCAATCCAATGCATTTGAGATCTTTTGAACCTTGTGATTAGGTCAAGATGATTCCATTAAGTCCTTGAAACCATGCTTGAACTCAATTTTCCATTGGCTAGGTTAAAAATCAGAAATTTCCCTTCTGCAGTCAAAACCCAAAAAATGACCATTTTGCCCTTTTGATGATCTGATCAAATTTCTTGAGGAGTTGTGGTCCAAACTTGATCAAATGGTTCATATGAGTCTATAATGTTGATGTGGATAAAAAATTACGAGGTTTGACTGTAAATTAGCCACAATTGACTTTTTCCCCAATACAGCTGATTTTTAGGTCGACTGTCCAATTGACTGGGGAAAAATTTGATTCAAGGCTTGAAACTTGGTATGGGCAATCTTATAAGTCAAACATGAAGTATTAAAGTCACATGAGGCATTGGAAGTCCAAAAATCCCTGTGCAAACTCAAACCCTAATTTTAGGTCATCAGTGCAAGGGGATGTCTTGAGCAGAGCAAACCCTAATCCTGTCTGGAGTCCAAAGAGTCTTGTGAGGGGAAATCTTGATAAAATGAGAGGGAAAATTTTGGGGTACAACACTAGGCATGTATGTCAAGATTCAAAAATCATTCGCTAGATGACCTAATCAAAGAATAAAATAACTTGAAACCAACACACTTTTTCACACGCACACCTCTAGGGTAACCTCGCCCGTTGCCTCGGAAATACAATCACGTCCCTCAAATATGGGACGCTCTAGAAATGATCCTTCTATAAAAAAATATCGTAGTCCCTCGATGACCCTCGATGTTGCGTTCGATTAAAACGATCTCGTCCCTTACAAAAAATTGCTAAAGCGTCTCACAAGTTGCCTTCAATGATTGTAAAATTGACCCGCGCCTGTCCCTTCACATTCAATGGTGGGGCTTCTTACCAAATCAATGGTAAGATAGCACCATTAAAAGGAATAAGAAAAGAAAAACTTAAGACCTTTCGAGTAGATAGATTCGCTCTTAGTTACTCGCTTGCTCACGACAAAAACTTTTACACCTACACTCCCATTTCAAAACATTTTCAAAAAGATAAAACATTTTGTATACGTTCTTATAGAGACGAGAACCATTGCAAAATCTCTTTTCAAAACAATTTTCGAAACACGATTCACAAACACATCTTTGAACCACTTTTTGAAACAAAACTTTGTATACGTTCTTATAGAGACGAGAACCATTACAAAGAGATTTTCCAAAATACTTTCAAAGCCCACACCACAAGCACACAATCAAATAAAAGCAAGTGATCTAAACGAGTAACTAAGATCACATGGAAAAACATGGATGAAAAGGGTGCTAATACCTTCCCTTTTCATAATCTACCCCCCGAACCCGAGAAATAATCTCGAAAGGTCTTTCCTGTGCTTTTTTACCTTTCCTTTTGGATAAAAGAAAAGTCGGTGGCGACTCTTGCTAACCGCACAAGTGCGAACGAAATGTAAAACATCAAGTCAGTTCTCCCACCGTGTTGTACCCCAAAATTTTCCCTCCCATATTTCTCAAGACATGTCAAGAATCATCTCCAAGTTGTTCAAGATGGCTCAAGAGTTGGACAGTCAAATCACCTCTTAACGCAGTCAATTCAAAATTAGGGTTTTGTGTTGCATCAAGGTCCTCACATAAAAATGGTATCAAATTCTCCCCAATGTCCTAATATTTTCTCAAGTTCATCCATGTCAAATTTCAAGCCTTGCAGAGAAAGTTTGGTCAATCAATTGCTCAAGAGGTCCAAAAATCGACTGCGCTAAGGAAAAGTCAACTGTGACCTACAAATAGTCAAACCTCAAGATTTTTTGTCAACATTATCATTTTAAAGGATAATTCATCATTTTATCAAGGGTTGATCATGATTCATCAAGGATTGCTCAAGATTCATCAAGATTCAAAAGTTGCTAAATTAGGGTTTTGTAGGAAAAGTCAACTCAACTTTGACCAAGCATAACTTTCTCATACTTTATGATAAATGACCCATCCAAGGCTCATTTTGAAGATGATTCAATTTCCTACAATCCATACTCACACCCCAAGATCAAGAAATGCACTCAAAAGAAGTTACAAATTTGGACATTATAGGTCATTTTTAAAAGTCAACAAAAACACCTTTCTTTCCAAAGCTTATAACTTGAGCATGGAATATCAAAATGAGATGAGACCAAAAGTTTTGGTTAGAGGACATTTCAAGGTTTCTAAAAAGTCCAAGAACACTTTCAAAAGTTCAAAATTGAAGAAGTTATGCAATGTTGAAGTTGGGCATTTTTCCAAAATTGCCAAAAGTCAACTATCCTACAAACTCCAATTTTTGACAAACGGGCCCACTTTTTTCCACTTGATTTGGTCTTATCACACCACGCACGTGTCTCATCTTCAATTTCATGACCAATCGTTTATTTTTCTATTTTATTTAATTTTTATTGATTTAATTCATTTTAAATCAATATTAATTCAAATAAAATCCAAAAATTAATGGAATGAGATTTTTTTGATTGGTATAGACTTCAATTATCATCATGAACCAAATCAAATCCGAATCAAGCATTGTTGTGCATAAAAAAAAAATCAGATTTGAGGCATTTATGGAAAGCTTATCAATGGTGATCATATCAAATCTCAAAACCTTGAATGCACATGGATTAAGGCCCAAGTTTTAATCTAAATGCATTCCAATATACATGTACAAGCCAGCCATAACAAGAACACGACCTAAAACTGCAAGAGACAGCCAAACAAGAATTGAAAAAAGTGTGAAAAAGTGGAAGATCAAAATCAATATTAGAGCACGATTCAGTCCAAAAGCTTGACATAGCCTTCTATCCTGGCATTCACTGAAGCCAAAGGGATCAAAATCCAGCCTTGAAGCAGCCCCAAACTCACTGTAAGTATCCATGAACAAAGCTCTGAACACGAAATCGAAACCATTCATTCTTGCATCTTTTTGACAAATCATAGACATATTCTTGATCCTTGTTTGATTTCGAAGCTTTCTACATCATTTGATTTTATTTTCATGGCCTCTAACGTGATACCCGAACCTAGGGTTTCCTTGCTTTGTTTTTAGGCATTTTTATACAGGCAAAATCAAGGCAAATCATGGCCATAGTTGTGTTCAGGGAAGCAAGACGAACACGATGATGGTCTTAGTTTGCGTTTACATGGCCTAGGATGGATTTTTGAAACACCCCACGAATCTTCCCGCGGATAAAAATACGCAGGTAAATAACCAGGGATTTGTTGAAGAAGATGATTGCGTGGCCACACCCTATTCGCTGGTTCAAATTATTGGCGCTCATATTTTTTTTATTCCAGGCTTAGCGTTTTATTTTACATATAATGATTAGTGTTTAATCCAATAACAAATGAGCAGTTTAGTTGAGTTGGCAAGGGAGGCGTGTCAAAGTCCATTGGGACCTGGGTTCGAATCCCAGGTCCCCCAATATTTGTTACAATTTTTCTTCAGGTAATTGTATGCAACGCCCAAGATGCAGTTCACCATATGTCTCATGGATCTAGGCGCCAGATGGCCTCTAGGCCAAATCCAAGGGTCCAGATTGCAAGCTCATCATACTCCCTAGTCAAAGGCATGCATTGGATTGGGAAAGTCAAACAGTCTTGGACGTTTTGGGCCTGGAAAATTGCTGATTCTACACTTAAATTGGGCCCAGCACCCCCCTTTTGGTTATTTCTTTTCTTTTAATATTTTATTTATTCATTTGTTTTATTTTTACTTTTAATTAAATACTAACCAAAATAATTAATAATTTTCCTCATAAAATCAGAAAACATAAAAAATAATATTTTTATTAATTTCATTATTTCATTATTTTTGTAAATAAACTTCAATAAATCAATTAGTTTAATTAGGGACAATTTTAATAATTTTTGCAATAAGTTAAAATTAAATAGAATATTAGGTTTTAACAATTTTGACCATTTTATTTTTATTTCCTTAAAATATAAAAAATCCAAAAAAATATCTTTTTTAATTAATTAATTAATTAACTTAGATTTAATTTCCATTTAATTCAAAATAACAAAAATCTTTTCTTTAAATAAAAAGGTGTCAAAACCCTAAAAATGCGCCGATTTAATTTTCTCGCACGCGTTTCATTTTTATCCAATTTTGTATTTGTTTCCCGGTATGTAATAGTTTTAATAGGACTTTAATTTATCGCTTTTATTTACTTTCCGTAATTTAAATTCAAGGGTTTGTCTTTGGCGATGTAAATACCCGACGCCTTGTAATAGTTTAGATTTATTTTCTGCAATTTAATTTCCGCACAATATTAACTGTTAGATGTTTGATAACTAGGCGATGCATGACAAGATCAATCTTTAACCTAAAATCAACATAGCTCACCATTAACATGTACAGATAAAATTAACCGAACTAACACACTCGCACATGCCAATCTTAGGGTACACCTCACTTGGTTGCCTCGAACGTGGTCATTGAGCATAAGAAATTTTAGAGGTCGCCCTCTTGTCCAAAGATCATTTGCCTCGAAACGATTGCCTCGGAAAAAATGATCTAAGACATTAGGGTTACCGCTAAGACGTCCTAACATTGCTTTAGTGACCACACATCCCTTAATCGAATTAACCCGAAAACTCCAAGGACGATGCTACCTACTCCTCAATAGTGGGATAACATTGTCTAAAGAACATTAGCACAGTTTAATTCCTTTTTCGAGTAGGTAGATGGTTCTTAAGTACTTGCTCCTTTTAAAACAAAACAAAACTTTTCGCACCTACACTTTCTTCAAAATAAAAACTCTTTTCAAACCCACAAACACAAAGAAAAACAAACTTTTGAAAACACAATGAGCAAGTACCTAAGAGCCCGTGGATAACCATGGATAGAAAGGGTGCTAACACCTTCCCTTTCTATAATTTACCTCCCGAACCCAAGAAATATCTCAAAAAGGATTTTTTCTGTGCTTTTGTCCTTTCCTTGTTGGATAAAATAAAAGACGGTGACGACTCTTGCTTACCGCGACATTTTGCGAAAACAAACGCAAACGCGAACCAACATATCCAAAACAGTCAGTTCTCTTCCCACCAATCACAGAACTGGCGACTCTGCTGGGGAATATTAATAAGTGTGGTGTACCTTAGGATTAGATCATTATGTTTTCAATTGTATGCTTTGTATGCTTTAATTTTGTGGGCTTGTATCGGAGTTCTATAGATCCTAACTCGGATCTTGGGATACCCTTTAGGTAAGTAGCAATAAACTGTGAGGGATCTGTATGGTGTAGACAGATACGGATGAAGCAGTAGCTACATTGGTGTGGCACTTTAGTCTGTACCGATATCCCTTGTGTTGGAACAAGGAGAATATGGGTCTTCTAAGGGGTCATTAAGCACCAACTGACCTTAGAACCTTAAATTTACCAACTTAGCCATAGAACAGTAGCAGTATGCTACACTCATTAAGACTAAACTCTCGCGATGATTCCGGCCGCAAGAAAAGGTTGCCAAACTGGAATTATGACCGATTGAGGGTAGTCAGTGATATTGAGATCCTCTAGAACCCGGTTACTATTTTTAGGACAGGTTTAAACCAACTGAACTGAAAGAGGGTAGTACCTAAGCTCCATGCCAGCCTGAAATCTAAGGGCTCTCAGTGTGACTTGTTTTCCTTTACCATGTTTGCTTTTTGTGGGTACTTGCGATGTGCCTTTATCATGACATCATGACATCATAGCATTGCATACATCTTGCATAAGGACTAACCTATTTCAAATATAGGAGGGATTCATCTTTGCTCTGTTTTGTAGGTCATCATGATGCCCATGCGTAAGAATACCATCCGGATTAACTTTGTCCAAGTCCCTACCTTGCTTAAAGAGTTGGTTGCCAAGATGCCTGACACTACTTCCTTCATCAGGAGGCATGGTTCTCTTCTCAGTTTGGTCACCTATAAGTTGTACGAGAAGATGATGAGTGTTATGGTCGAATTCTATGATCCGCTATACCATTGTTTTACTTTTCAAGACTATCAGCTAGTTCCTACCCTAGAAGAGTTCTCTGAGCTGCTTGGTATCTCTATTTTGGAGCAGACTCCGTTTACTGGTTGGGAGAAGACCCTTAGGCCCGAAGAAATTGCTGCAACCCTTCATTTGACTAAAGAGGAAGTGATGGCTAATTGGGAGACTAGAAGTGGAGCTAAAGGATTTCTGAATAAGTTCTTGGTTGGCAAGGCTAACTACTTCTGGGATAGCCTAGACTTTAAGGCGTTTGAGGATATTCTGGCTCTTTTGATTTATGGCTTGGTACTATTTCCGAATCCCGACACTTTTGTTGATGTGAATGCCATAAAGATCTTCATCTCTCAGAACCCTGTGCCCACTCTCTTGGGTGACATTCTTCATCAGCTCTACGCCCGTACTGCCCGAAAACGGGGAACCTTGATGTGCTGTGCTCCTTTATTGTCGAGGTGGTTTATTTCGCACCTCCCTAAGTCAGTGTTGAAGAACAAAGAAGGAATGGGCTGGGCTTACAGGGTGATGTCTCTTTCTCATAATGACATTATCTGGACTCTCAAAGGTATGTATGAGGTGACTGTCATTGATCGCTGTAGAGAGTATCCCAATGTTCCCCTGCTAGGAACCCATGGAGGAATTTCTTACAACCCATGCTTAGCTCTCCGTCAGTTTGGAAGAGCTAGAAGAGAAGTACCTCACGAGATGCTAATGCCTCATATCATCTTTGATTTTCAAGGGGATAGCGACGAGAAGCATCGCAGATTCATAAGGGCTTGGGACAGAGTTCACCAATCTGATCCACATGAGTTGGGTCCAAAGACTTCTCTGCCAATGGAGCCATATCTCAGATGGGTCCGCATCCGTGCCCAGAAGCTAGGTATGCCATATGAAGCTGTCCGACCTATCACTCTTGAAGTTGCTAATGAAGAAGGGGTTCTTCCAACCATTCTCCATCCTTATATGCCCACTGACATTGGGGCACTGAAGAGATCTTGGATGCAACTGCGGGAAGAACGGGATTCTTATCGGGAGAAGTTCAATGAACAAGAGCAGAAGATCCAGAGGTAGACTAGACAATTAGAGAACAAGCGGATTCTCAATGATTATGTTCGCACTGATAAGAAGAGACCATGGGAGCATTGATGGACCTTTGATGATTTCTTTTCCAATTTTTATTTACTTTTCAGTATTTCCATTCTTGTAATGCCTTAAGGGCAATTTGTTGAACAATTTAAATTTTGAAGTGTAAATCTAATAAAGTGTGTTTCCCTTCTTGTTTACAAATTTGAATCCCGATTGTCTTTGAAATCATAAATCATACGCATTTCATCCCATGCACTTCATAAACAGGTACCCTTTACATGTCTCTTATCTTCTTCGCTGTTTATTTCAGCAATCATCATGTCTACTTAACCTTTAACTGAGCAAGCTATCAAGGCCCTCCAGGCCCAGAATGCCCAATTTCAAGAGCTGTTCATGAATCTAGCCAATGGTCAGCAGGACCTGAAGACCTTGATTCTGAAAGAGAAGAAGAAGAAGAAGAAGAGGACCATCCTGTTTAACACAGGACACAGGTTTGGGAACAGGCTGCAGAATGAAGTTGATCTAACCACCTCATCTGGAGGGAAAGATAGTCCACAAGAAAGAAGGGCTCCTAGCCCTGTGGTCTCCGACAACGAGACAGACTACGATGAAGAACAGTATCCTCCTGCTGAGGATAAGTACAAACAGCTGGAAGACCGTTTGAGCGCTATGGAAATTCAGAAGGTGCTTGGTCTGGACTTCGGAGATCTAGGTCTATCACCTGGGGTGGTGATTCCCCATAAAGTCAAGGCACCAGCCTTTGCCAAGTATGACGGAGTTTCCTGTCCGAAGCTGCACCTCCGGTCATATGTGAGGAAGATCCAACCTTACACTACTGATAAGAACTTATGGATCCATTTCTTTCAAGACAGTCTCTCAGGGACTCAGCTTGAGTGGTTATATCAGTTGGACGGAGCCAGTATCCGCAGTTGGGAAGATTTGGCTACTGCATTCTACAGGCAGTATCAGTACAACTCCGACCTCGCTCATACGCGTATCCAACTCCAGGGTATGTCAATGGGAACGGGTGAAGGATTTAAAGGTTATGCTCAGAAGTTGAAAGACCTGGCCGGAAGGGTGCAACCACCTTTGGCTGATCGTGAGCTTGTTGACATGTTTCTGGGGACCCTGTCTGGTCTATTCTTCAACCACTTGATTGGAAGCTCTTCATCTGGGTTTACAGATCTTATTTTGACTGGTGAGAGGATTGAAGCTGGTATTAAGGCTGGGAAGATACAGAAGGGTGCTTCATCAAGCACCGAGAAGAATCCGTTTAAGAAAGAGTCCAGTGCTGTCTACAGTGCAAGAAGATAGAATAGACCTGAACACCGCCAAGCTGTCAATGCGGTTGTTATTTCAAAACCTGCTGGTGTTCCTCAGTACAACAATCAACAAAAGGACGAGAGACCTAAGAGGCAATTCACTCGTCTCAGTATGACCTTATCTCAGATTCTGCCACAATTGCTGAAGACTAATCTGGTGACTCTTAGGGAAGCCCCAAAGAATTCAAATACAACGTCACCAAGGTATAACCCTAGCGCTCGCTGCGCTTATCACTCCGATAGCCCGGGGTATAATACAGATGATTGTTGGGCTTTGAAGAACAAGATACAAGACTTAATTGATGCAAAGGAGATTGAGTTCGAGGCGCCCGAGAGGCCTAATATTGTGACTGCTCCCATGCCCAGACATGGAGTAAATGTTGTAGAGGAAGACTTGTTTGTAGTTTCTGTGGATGACATTGTTACCCCTCTGATGATTGTCAAGAAGAACCTGTTGTTAGCCAGTTTATTTCCGGGCTGTGACGAAGGTTGCCATATGTGTTCTGTTTTACCTACCGGTTGCCCATTCCTGAAGTCAGGTATCCAAAACCTGATGGATAGTAAGGAGATCCTGTTTGAGAAGACTGTTGTTCCTTCTATTCCTACTGAAGAAGTCGCCATCATTACCATTTTCAACAATTCTTCCAAGGCTCCCTCGAGGAAGCCTGTTAGAATTACATCTGTTCCGAAAATCACACCTGTGATTATGACTGTTCCGGGGCCCATCCCCTATACCTCTGATAAAGATGTCCCTTGGCACTATGGGTATGATGTTTATGTTCATGGAGTTAAGCAAGAGTTGGATGTTGATACTGGCTTCAGCAACATTACTGGACCTGCCAAAGTCACCCACAACGGTAGACTTTTCTCACCTGATATTATTCCACCAACTGTCCGAAGACCTGTTGTCATTACGCCTGCAAGTGCACCTGCCACTATTCTTGATCAAGTCCCTATTCCTACCCCCGTCGCCGAGTCATCTAACGCTCGGGGCAAAGGGATCACCACTGATGTGCCTGCCCAGACGGAGGCACCGAAGACAATTACTGTTGAAGCTTCTAAACAAGAGATGGAAGAGATTCTGAAGATTATTAAGAAGAGTGATTACAACGTAGTTGAGCAACTGGGGAAAACCCCATCCAAGATTTCTATGTTGTCACTATTACTGTGCTCAAAGGCCCATGCCAAGTGTGATCGGTGGATCTGGAACTGACTGTTTAACGCTGGTTCACGAAATGTCGCGGAAGCAAGAGTCGCCACCGTCTTTTATTTTCTCCAAATGGAAAGGACAAAAGCACAGAAAAATTCCTTATAGAGATTGCTCTCGGTTCGGGAGGTAGATTATAGAAAGGGAAGGTATTATCACCCTTTCTATCCATGGTTATCCATGGGCTCTTAGATACTTGCTCATTTGTGTTTTCAAAATGGTTTGTTTGCTTTTCAACTGTGGGTTTTAAAAAGTTTCTTTGAAAATTCCAGTTCGACTCTTGTATCGGTCCTCAAGAGTGTTTGAAAAGTTGCTTTCGAAAGCTTTTTGAAAAGGTGTCGGTGTGAAAAGTATTTTTTTGATTTGTTTTTGAAATTAGAGCAAGTATCTAGAGTCGTCTACCTACCCTAAGGAATTCGTCTGTGTAAATGTCCTTGAAGTAGTGCCATCCCACCATTGAGTCGTAGGTAGCACCACCGTTGGAGGTGTTCGGGTCAATTCGAGGTTCGGGACATGGTGATCACCAGAGCAATAGGAAGACACCTTAGAAGCTACCCTCATGCCAGGTTCCCGGATCATGAGGACTTACTAAGACATCCTCTACTCGACGATCACCTTTCGAGGGGCAAGGCAACAGTGAGGCGTACCCTAGGGGTGGTGTGTGATTTGTGTGTCGTTTTCAGATATTTTGTCTTGTCATGTATTGGTGATCTACGCTTTTGTTTTTATTTTAACATTCATTCTTGCATGCATTTTATTTAGCAGTTAAAAAGTTGCGAGAAATATAAAGTTCCTAAACTATTACAAAGGCGCGGGTCCACATCGCTAAATTTAATCCAGGACCCGATTTGACATAAAGAAATAAAGTGCGAGAAATAAAACGTCCAATTTACACGGCTTTGGGAGAATTACATTAATATTTAAAAGAAGGGATAAGAATACAATGCGCGAAGAGAATAAAAATCGGGAATGCGAGGACGTTGGACCCTTTTTAGGAAATTAAATTATAATTAACAAATTAATTAAATTAAACTAAAAAAAAAGAAAAGATTTTTTTTGGAGTTTTTTGTATTTATGGATTTTTAATAAGAAAAATTAAATTGGAATTAAAACCTAGTTCTAGCTATTTTTAATTTATAAAAAAAACATGTTAAAGTTAAACCTAAAATTAACCTAATTAATTAATGGCAAGTTTTATTTACAAAAATAATATTTAATAATTAATTATGGTGAGAGAAAAAAGGAAAAGAATAAAAAATACTTAAAACCCTAATTCTACACTTTTTTTTAATTTATTAAGAAAGATATTTGAACTAAACCTAAATTTAAAAGCTAAATTAATTAATGAGATTTATTTACAAAAATATTATTTAAATAAAATATATTTTATTTTTATGACTTTCTGATTTTTATTACTTTTTTATGTTTTATGAAAATATTAATTTAAAGTTTTAAGAGGAAATAATTAAATTAAACAAATAATAAAAAAGATAGAAAAAGAAAGTAAACACAAACCCTAGGGGGTGTTGACCCCAAGTGGAGGTTTTGTTCCAGCAATTTGGGCCCAATGTTTATGGCCTTGTTTGACTTTTTTGGAAGCGTTCATGTGCGTTGACCAATGTCCATGGTGTTCATCAGATCTCCACCTTTGGATTGCCCTCAGTGGCCATGTGGCATGTGTGGATTATGGGTGTATGGTGATCATCAGGAGGCATGCTGCATAGGAAGATATTAGCAAGAAAAATATGGAAATAATATGGGGGACCTGGGGATCGAACCCAGGTCCCAGAGGTTACCACACTGATGCCTTGCCAATCGCGCTGTTGTGCTTCTTTGTATATTATATGAACCATAATTATTATAAAAAAGGACAAACGCTAGTGGTATAAATCAGAAAAACGCGCGCCAGAATTCAAAGTACCCAATCAAACTTTGCCACATGATCATCTTCTTCATTTATCCCTGAAACAAAAAAAGATTAGCGGGGGTTTTAAACCCCCCCAAAATGCAAGCTTTTCAAAAATAGCGATTAGCCCATCTTGCTACATAAATTAGGCGCGATTAGTGGGTTATGTTCGTCCAAGCTTCCTGAGTTTAGCCATGGTACTGGGAAGTCCTAATTTTACAGTATACGAAAATGCCCAATTTGAAGCTTGAGGAACCCTAGCATGCTTCAATGGCGAAATCGTGTACGATGCTTAAAAACTCAATTAAAACATGTGGTTAGCTTTAGAATGATCCAATGAACACAAATCCAACATTAAAAAGTACAAACAATGCATGAATCATGATACGAGGATACAAAAAAAAAGCATGAACAGAACGAGGTTATTATACCAATTCTTCGCATTAGGGATGATGGTTTTGATTCAGGCACGTTCCTTGAAGCCTCAGGAACACAATAGGATGGTTTTCTTGCCTAGAAAAGCCTTGGAATCACGTTTTCAGTTTTAGAATTTTTGACAAAAAACACCAACTTTGTTCTTGTTTTCTGGCGCAGCTTTTAGGTCTCTTCCACTAGGGTTTGCTTCTGGCTTATGTATGGAATGATTAGGGTAAAGATTTGGATCCAAAAAACCTTTGCATTGATGGAAAGATATTTGATTTTCATGGCATATCTTCCAAATCTTTTCCACGCATATTTGATACCAATCATGTCCAAATCACCTTGATTCTTTCCATATCAGATAATGCATGAAATTTTGAAGATATTCCATGCATAAAAAGATTTGAAAAGCTTGCTTTGGTATTTTTCACATATTTTATTTTATTAAATGAATTAATAGCAATTAAAAATTCAAATAAATAAATAAAAATGATGAATAAATTCCGTTTGGGCCAAATGGTCGTGCACATGCTTTGGATGATGAATCTTGGAAGAAAATGTGGCCCATTAGCAATTTTAAGACATTTGAAGCAAAGTTGACTTTTCAAAATATCCAAAACTTTCCCAACTTCCACAAGGCATATCTTGCTCAATTTTTAATATTTGATCATGTTCTTGGACATTTTGGAAAGGTCTTGAAGTCCTCTAACCAATTCCTTTGGTACCATGTCATTTTGATTTACCAATCTCAAGTTATGGCCTTTGACTTAAAGTCCCTTTTTGTTGACTTTTGAAAATGACCTATAATGTTGAAATTGATAACTTTTTGTGAGAGCATTTCTTGGACTTGAAGTGTGAAGATGAGTTGTAGGAAATGTCTTTCTCTTAAAAATGAGCTTTGGATGGAATTTTTCTGATAAACCATGTGGAAGTTATGCCTTGGTCAAGTTACTGTTGACTTTTTCAACTGTCCAAATATGGAAACTTTTGCATCTTGAGACTTTTTGAGCCAAGCTTTGAGAATCATGATCAAGCATTGATAAAATGATGTTTGTGGCTTCAAAATGAGATGTTGACCAAAAATTTGAACTTTTGACTGTCAAATGACCATTTTGCCCCTGCAGTTGACTGTAGGGCAATTAGGGTTTTTGACTGTGCAATTTTGTGCTGTAAGTCTTGAAACTTGTCATGAGGATGCCTGACCATGTTTATAGGCATGTGGGACTTGATTGGACCCTTGGAAACTTCATTTTCTTTGTCAGAACCAAAACCCTAGTTTTTGATTGTTAGGAGGCCCTTGAACTGTGCAACCCTTGGGGAATTTTGAAGCATGCTCTTTGCAATTCTTGAAGAATATGGGAGGGCAAATTTTGGGGTACAACACCAAGGCTCTAATTACCTTCCTGAAGACTGCCCACGTGCCACAAGAGACATCAGCTGATCAGTTTACAGATTGTGTGGCTAATTTGACTACTGATAATGGGTTGGGTTTCTCCGACGCTGATTTGACTGCCAAGGGGAAAAATCATAACGATGCCCTGCATGTCTCCATTGAATGCAGGGGCACTACCCTTGCACATGTATTGGTTGATATTGGTTCCTCATTGAACGTATTTCCTAAAAAATCTCTAGACCGGTTGGATTGTGAAGCGTTGGAGCTAAAGCCAAGCAACATTGTTGTCAGGGCCTTTGATGGGTCTAAGAGGATGGGTGCACGGTGAAGTTGATATTCCAATTAAAGTTGGTTCTTAAGTCTTCAATTCTACGTTCTATGTGATGGACATTAGGCCATCCTACTCTTGTTTGCTGGGTCATCCATGGATCCATAAAGCCGGGGCCGTAACCTCAACGCTTCACCAGAAGTTGAAGTACCCGGTCAGAGGGAAGATTGTGACAGTACAAGGGGAGGAAGAGTACATGGTCAGCCACCTCAACTCGTTCAGATACGTAGAGATGGATGGGGAGTTCATTGAGACCCCATTTCAGCACTTTGAAGAGGTTCCCCAGACACTGGCATCAGCTGAGACTGTGGTTGAGGATTCTCATATGAAGATGGCTTCCTTAAAAGATGCCCGGGCTGTTATTGAGAAGGGTGAGTGTGCAAATTGGGGCCGACTCCCTGATTTTACACAGAAGACTAACAAGTTTGGTTTGGGTTTCACTACAGAAGCTCAAAGGGCTGTTCGAAGTGCAAGAATTGGAAGACCTCCCGTGTTCATCAGCAACTTGGGAGTAAATGCCATTGAAGATGATGTGGAAGAGTCTAAATTCGACAGTTGGATCTATCCTACGATCGACAGTGGACCAAGCAACTGGACAGCAAAAGACTTCATCCCTATTACTTTTGTTACCCAGTAATGAAACTTTTTGTTTTGAATTTGTAATAGACAATGTTTTGAAACTTTATGGCCCGGTGCCTTACCCGAGGCACTGTGGTTTCATTTGTGAGGGTTTTTGTGTGTCATTTCCATATATCATTAATAAAAGCATTGGATGTTTTTTGCATTTCAAATTTTGCGCTCCTTGTTTTTCTTTATTATATATTGCAAAACAGCTATTTTACACACACTCACATATACAGGTCCATATCCACTATGGATCTCACTGGTAACGACTCTGCTACTACCAGTTATGACTTCGAAAATCCGATCAACTTAGCCGAAGACGAAGGTGAAGATGATTGCGAAGTACCTGGTGAACTTGCAAGACTGCTACTCCAGGAAGAGAGGGCCATTCAGCCGCATGAAGAGCCAGTGGAAATAGTGAATCTGGGTACTAAGACAGACAGGAAAGAAGTCAAGGTTGGTGCAAATCTGGAGTTTAGTGTGAAGCAACGGTTGATTCAGATGCTGCATGACTATGTCGATATCTTTACCTGGTCTTACGAAGATATGCCTGGTTTGAATACCGATATTGTGGTTCATCGCCTGCCTACCAAGGAAGACTGTCCCCCAGTAAAACAGAAGGTTCGCCGTATGCGCCCAGAGATATCCGAGAAAATCAAGGCTGAAGTTATGAAAAAATTTGACGCCGGTTTTCTAGCAGTGACTTCTTACCCTCAGTGGGTCGCCAATGTGGTTCCAGTACCGAAGAAAGATGGTAAGCTCCGAATATGTGTTGACTACAAGGATTTGAACAGGGCGAGTCCCAAAGATGACTTCCCTCTACCTCATATCGACATTCTGGTTGACAATACTGCTCAGCACAAGGTATTCTCCTTTATGGATGGGTTCTCCGGTTATAATCAGATAAAAATGGCTCCCGAAGACATGGAGAAGACCACCTTTGTTACTCATTGGGGTACCTTTTGCTACAAGGTCATGCCTTTTGGGTTGAAAAACGCTGGGGCAACGTATCAACGTGCCGTGGTTGCTTTGTTTCATGACATGATCAATCATGAGATTGAAGTATACGTCGACGATATGATTGCAAGGTCCTAGACTAAGGAAGAACACATTGACCATCTGCAGAAGCTATTTGACAGGCTGAAGTTATACAAGCTGAGATTAAACCCGAACAAGTGCACCTTCGGGGTAAGGTCTGGTAAACTACTGGGTTTCATCGTGAGCGACAAAGGTATTCAAGTGGATCCTGCCAAGGTGAAATCCATACAAGAAATGCCAGCTCCCAGAACAGTGAAAGAAGTCATAGGCTTTCTGGGACGATTGAATTATATTTCCCGATTCATCTCGCACCTAACTGCTACTTGTGAACCAATATTCAAGCAGCTAAAGAAAGATCAAGTGGTACGTTGGAACGATGAATGCCAGGCTGCTTTCGAAAGGATCAAAGAGTATCTCCAAGAGCCACCCATCCTGATGCCACCAGTTGAAGGGAGACCTCTGATCTTATACTTGACTGTGCTCGATAACTCAATGGGGTGTGTGCTGGGTCAGCATGACGAGTCTGGCCGAAAAGAGCATGCTATTTATTACCTTAGCAAAAAGTTTACCGACTGTGAGACCCGATACTCACTGCTCGAGAAAACTTGCTGCGCTTTGGCATGGGCTGCTCGCCGGCTGAGACATTATATGTTGACTCACACTACTCTATTGATATAAAAAATGGATCCAATCAAGTATATCTTCGAAAAGCCTGCCTTGTCCGGAAGAATAGCAAGATGACAGATGATCTTGACTGAGTATGACATCCAGTACACAACTCAAAAAGCAATCAAGGGAAGTGTATTGGCAGACCATTTGGCACACCAGGCAGTGGATGATTACCAGTCTATGAACTTTGAATTTCCGGACGAGAATATCATGTTGATAACTGATTGTGAGACACCTGGACCGGAGACCTGAGGAAGGATCCCGATGGTCTATGTATTTTGATGGAGCTTCAAATGCTTTGGGTAATGACATTGGTGCTGTGATCATATCTCCTAAAGGCTCTCATACTCTGTTTACCGCCGACTATGTTTCAACTGCACCAACAACATGGCGGAGTATGAAGCGTGCATCATGGGTCTTCGAGCTGCAATTGACCTAAGGATTAAGTTTCTAAGTGTCTTCGGAGATTCCGCTCTCGTGATCAGTCAAATCAAAGGAGAGTGGGATACGAAACACCCGAATCTTATTCCTTATAAGGAGTATGTGTTGACATTGCTTCCCCATTTTGAGGAGATAACTTTTGAACACTTCCCAATAGAGGAGAATCAGTTGGCGGATGCGCTGGCTACGATGTCTTCTATGTTCAAAGTCAATTGGGACAACGAGGCTCCCCGGATTATCATTGAAAGATTGGATGAACCTGCACATTGCTATGATCTTGAGACTGAAGAAGTAACAGGAAAGCCCTGGTATCATGAGGTGAAGAGGTACCTTGAAACTCAAGAATACCCCGAGGGTGCATCTGTTAATGACAAGAAGTTTCTGAGGAGGTTCGCGGCGAAGTTCTTCATCAGCAATGACATTCTTTACAAGCGTAACCATGATTCGACCTTACTGCATTGTGTGGATAAGATTGAAGCAGAAAGGATCATGGCAGAGCTGCATGAAGGTACTTTCGGAACTCATTCCAGTGGACACACCATGGCAAAGAAAATCCTTCGGGTAGGATATTATTGGTCCACAATGGAAGCCGACTGTTATCAGCATTCTCGGACATGTCACAAGTGTCAAGTCTATGCTTATAAGGTGCACATACCTCCAGTTTCTCTGAACATCTTGACGGCACCTTGGCCTTTTGTAATGTGGGGCATTGATATGATCGGCGAGATCAGACTTACGGCATCCAACGGGCATCATTTTATCTTGGTAGCTATTGATTACTTTACGAAGTGGGTTGAAGCAACTTCCTTTGCTACCGTAACCAAGAACGTCGTGGCACGGTTCATTCGGCACAATCTGATCTGTCGATACGGTATACCAGAGAGGATCATTACGGACAACGGTACCAATCTCAACAACAAAATAATCACTGAGCTTTGCGAGCAATTCAAGATACAACATCATAACTCTTCTCCTTACCGGCCGAAGATGAATAGAGCTGTCGAAGCTGCAAATAAGAACATTAAGAAGATCGTGCAGAAGATGACAGTGACATACAAAGACTGGCACGAGATGTTACCATTTGCTCTTCATGGATACCGTACCTCAACACGGACGTCAACAAGGGAAACACACTATTCCCTGGTTTATGGTATGGAGGCAGTCTTGCCCATCGAAGTTCAGATACCCTCTCTTCGGATCATGAAGGATGCAGGTTTGAGTGAAGATGACTGGATTCAGACCCGGCTTGATCAACTGAACCTAATCGACAAAAAGAGACTTACTGCTATTTGTCATGGTCAGACGTACCAAAAACGGATGATCAAGGCATTTAACAAAAAGTCAGACAACAAGAGTATCAAGTTGGGGATCTGGTAATCAAGCGCATCATCTTACCTCAAGGTGATCCCAGGGGAAAATGGACCCCTACTTACGAAGGGCCATTTGTGGTTAAGAATATTTTTTCAGGAGGAGCTATGATTCTAACCACCATGGATGGTGACGACCTTCCTCACCCCGTCAATGCAGACATAATGAAAAGATACTACGCATAAATCAAAGACCCGCTAGGTTGATTGGCCTAGGCAAAAGTAAGGGCTTCCCGGCGAACCAAAAGGGTTCGGGCAAAAGTAAGGGATGAAAATAAAAGAATCTGTACACCCGGCAAGTCAAAAACCTGAAAAGGCGGCTTGGGCAAAAATGGGTATCCCGGTGGACTGAAAACCCGAAAGGGCGTGTGATCGGTGGGAATGAGAACTGACTGTTTTGGAATGCTGGTTCGCGTTTTGCGTTTGTTTTTGCAAAATGTTGCGGTAAGCAAGAGTCGCCACCGTCTTTTATTTTATCCAACAAGGAAAGGACAAAAGCACAGGAAAATTCCTTTTCGAGATGTTTCTCGGGTTCGGGAGGCAGATTATAAAAAGGGAAGGTGTTAGCACCCTTTCTATCCGTGGTTATCCACGGGCTCTTAGGTACTTGCTCACTATGTTTTCAAAAGTTTGCTTTTCTTTGTGTTTGTGGGTTTTGAAAAGAGTTTTGTTTTTGAAGAGAGTGTAAGTGCGAAAAGTTTTTGTTTTGTTTTGTAAAAGGAGCAAGTACTTAAGAACATCTACCTACTCAAAAAGGAATTAAACTGTGCAAGTGTCCTTTAGACAGTGCTATCCCACTATTGAGGAGTAGGTAGCACCATCGTTGGAGTTTTCGGGTCAATTCAATTTAAGGGACGTGTGGTCACTAAAGCAATGTTAGGATGCTTTAGCGGTAACCCTAATGTCTTAGATCATTTTTTATTAAGGCAACCATTTCGAGGCAACTTTGATCTTTGGACAAGAGGGCGACCTCTAAGACTTCCTATACTCAATGACCACATTCGAGGCAACCAAGTGAGGTGTACCCTAGGAGTGGCATGTGCAAGTGTGTCAATTTTCAGTTATATTATCTTTGCATGTCATGATGAGCTACTGTTGATTTTAAGTTCTTGTCATGCAATCCTAGTTAGCATACATCTAAACAGTTAATATATGTACAGGAATTTAAAGTGCGGGAATTGTAAATCTTACGCTATTACAAGGCTTCGGGGAGGGGGATTATTTACATGTCCAAAAATTAGGGGAATAAAGCAGTAAAAGGTCTTAGTTAAGCTATTACAAACCAGTAGACAGTTACAATAAAATAAACGCGCGTGAAAAAATTGAATCGGAGTGTCCTTGGGTTTTGACCCTTTTATTAAATAAAGCATATTTTTTTGTCATTTTTTTGATTTAAGAATTAAGACTAACTAATGATTAATTAATTAAAAAAGAAAATATTTTTTGAGTTTTATTTTATTTTGAGAAAATGATCTAAATCTACTTAATTTTAGTTTTGGAAAAACGTTAAGATAATTAAAAGATTAATTATCAAAATTAATTTAATAGGAAAAACTAGCCTAATGTTTTTGTGTTTTTGATTTTATGGCGATTAAAAGAGAAATAAAAATAGTCAAAATAAGGATAAAAAAAAAACCCGAAGGAAACAGGCAGCAAATAAAAAAAAATATAATTCTGGAGGCCTGGGAAGCTTCGATCCAAACAGAGTCATGATTCTTTCGATTGGGCCAGGAAGTGGGCATGAACAGCCTTCGATCCAGGGAAGGGGATTTCCCTTCGATCCAGGGAAAAATGCCTTCTTCGATCCAGGAGGACTATGGGGAGCTTCGATCCAGAGAAGGTGTCTCCTTTGATCTGGGATGCTATACCTGCAAAAGTATGTTAGCAAAATAAAACTCAGGGCCTGGTATCGAACCCCAGGCCCTTCGATCCTGCGTGCGCTGAGTCTTTCCAGGCTAAATCTGCAGCAAATGTTAGCAAACGAAGAACATGACCTGGGTGCCAAACCCAGGCCCTTTGATCCTGTCTAGGATAGTAAATTAAAGGTAACAACAAGCACGAATGTGTAATGCAAATACAAGGTTGGACAATTTACCCTCTCTTACCAGTAGATTGGACCTTCGATTTGGGCGCTTCCTGGATGTAGGCACCTTCGATCTGGGCTTCTGGGCATGGGCACCTTCGATCTGAAGGACTACTTTGGCTTGGATCACTTCTGAAAATGCTGATGACTTTTGGCAGCGTATCTCCAAGTTCTCTGTTTTTTTCATGTGTGTGTGTTTTTGTTCGTCCCCTTGTTGTGTTTGCTGGCCCTTGTATTTATAGGGGTGTGAGGGTCTTGTAACGGCAAGAGACAACCATTTAACCAGGCCATTAAAGCCATGAGACAAGAATCATACACATTAAAATATTTCTTTTTTTGAAATGTTCGTGTCTCTTTAATGAACCTGGACACTTTGAATTTCGAATGCCTTCAGGCCCTGCTCTTCGATTGGTCCTTGTCCAAATATCAATCGAAGGGTACTAATTAAAATTCCAATCGAAAGGCTTTGTTAACAGGCCAATCGAAAGGTGCTGTTCATGCTAATCGAAGGGCTCATTCAGAATGCTAATCGAAGGGCTTCTTCAGAATACCAATCGAAGGGTCTTTCAGAATGCCAATTGAAGGGTCTTTCAGAATGCCAATCGAAGGGTCTCTTCAGAATACCAAACGAAGGGTCTTTCAGAATGCCAATCGAAGGGTCTTTCAGAATGCCAATCGAAGGGTCTTTCAGAATGCCAATTGAAGGGTCTTTCAGAATGCCAATCGAAGGGTCTTTCAGAATGCCAATCGAAGGGCTTGTCCATAATGCCAATTGAAAGGCTCCTTCAGAATACCAATCGAAGGGCCTTTCAGAATGCCAATCGAAAGGTACTTAAAGCACCACTCAAAAATTTTCTTTTTCCTTAGGCAAGGGTTTCTGGTCAACCATGCAGGGGAAGACTTTGGAAAACATGAGAGGGCAAATTTTGGGGTGCAACAGTTGCCCCTGTTCAATTTTCTTAAACCTAAGGATATAGATTGGCTTTCGAGCCTTTCGTGATCCGTAGGTGGAAGATAATTGAACACTAGAGTGCCCAGAAATTTGCACTCGCATGGTGTAGTATCAGCATTGTGACGTCGGGAATGGGCTTACAGATGCCATTTGGAGATTGTAGGAGGAGGATGGGCCTATAGATGCCATCTGTAGGAGTGTCGATTGCATAAGAGATTCCTTAGCGAGAATTTGCATACCTATTGTTGTAGAAGATTCCGCTGGGGAAGTCTAACTTTGGAGGTGAACTGCATATCTGGACTGAGAAGGAACCTGGGTAAGGTTACTTCATGATGAGTCCATGTAAAACTTCATCTGGAAAGGAGGAACCTGTGTAGGGTTGCTTGATGATGAGTCCATGTAAAACTGCATCTTGGAAAGAGAGGGAATCGGTGTAGGGTGGCCTGATGATGAGTCCGTGTAAAACTTTATCTGGAGAGGAGGAACCTGTGTAGGGTTGCCTGATGATGAGTCCATGTAAAACTGCATCTTGGAAAGAGAGGGAACCGGTGTAGGGTTTCCTGATGACGAGTCTGTGTAAAACTTTATCTGGAAAGGAGGAACCTGTGTATGGTTACTTGATGATGAGTCCATGTAAAACTACATCTTGGAAAGAGAGGGAACCGGTGTAGGGTTTCCTGATGACGAGTTCGTGTAAAACTTGATCTTTGGAAGAGGGAACCTGTGTAGGGTTTCCTGATGACGAGTCCGTGTAAAACTTCATCTTGGGAAGAGGGAACCTGTGTAGGGTTTCTTGATGACGAGTCCGTGTAAAACTGCATCTTGGAAAGAGAGGGAACCAGTGTAGGGTTTCCTGATGACGAGTCTGTGTAAAACTTCATCTTGGGAAGAGGGAAACTGTGTAGGGTTTCTTGATGACGAGTCTGTGTAAAACCGCATCTCGGAAAGAGAGGGAACCGGTGTAGGGTTTCCTGATGACGAGTCCGTGTAAAACTTCATCTTTGGAAAGAGGGAACCGGTGTAGGGTTTCCTGATGACGAGTCCGTGTAAAACTTCATCTTGGGAAGAGGGAACCTGTGTAGGGTTGCCTGATGAGGAGTCCGTGTAAAACTTCATCTTTGGAAAGAGGGAACCGGTGTAGGGTTGCTTGATGATGAGTCCGTGTAAAACTGCATCTGAAATTTCCTGAGAAGGAACCTATGTAGGGTTGCTTCATGATGAGTCCATGTAAAACTTCATCTGGAAAGGAGGAACCTGTGTAAGGTTTCTTCGGGCTAAGTTCGTGTAAAACTTCAGGAGGAACCTGGGTAAGGTCGTTCTGTGATAAGTTCGTGTAAAACTTCAGGATGAAATGGGGTAAGGTTACTGTGAGATAAGTTCGTGTGAAACTTCAGGATGAACCGGGGTAAGGTTACTGTGAGATAAGTTCGTGTGAAACTTCAGGAAGAACCTGGGTAAGGTTACTTTGTGATAAGTCTGTGTGAAACTTCAGGAGGAACCTGGGTAAGGTTACTTCAGGATAATTCGTGTGAAACTTCAGGATGAACCGGGGTAAGGTTACTGTGAGATAAGTTCGTGTGAAACTTCAGGAAGAACCTGGGTAAGGTTACTTTGTGATAAGTCTGTGTGAAACTTCAGGAGGAACCTGGGTAAGGTTACTTCGGGATAAGTTCGTGTGAAACTCTGGAGGAACCTGGGTAAGGTTACTTCGGGATAAGTTCGTGTGAAACTTCTGGAGGAACCTGGGTAAGGTTACTTTGTGATAAGTCCGTGTGAAACTTCTGGAGGAACCTGGGTAAGGTTACTTTGGGATGAGTTTGTGTAAAACTTCATTCAGAAATATATGAGAAAGGACCCGTGTAGGATTTTTCAGGATAAACCCATGTGAAGTCTGTTTAGTTTCCGGAGTTAATCTTGAACTCGCTGGAAGTTGTTGATGATAACCATCTTTCCTGAAAAGGTACATGATTAATCGTATATGATGCATGACATGCATTGTATGATGATGTTCTCAAAATAAATGAGATTATGCTGTATGCAATATGTATGCGCACGTCATGATGTATGAACATGAAATGCTATTGTGGTAGGTCTGAGTTTGGGAAAATAAATCCCTGACTGTTGTTGGAGAATAAAGAGTTTCACTCGCGGGAGATAACGTCCGAAGATGATTGGGAGAATAACCCTGCAGGAGAGAATAACTCCGCTGGGGAATGGACTGACGAGGAAATGACTCTGTGGTGAGTATATACTCTGCTAGAAGATCTGCTGATCTGGGGAAATAAAACTCAGCTAGGGATGAATTACTGTTGCTGGTGACAGTGAACCCTGTTGGGGATTGAATTTCTGTCTATGAAAGGAATGAATTCTGCTGGGGATAGAAAGAACTTCGCTGGGGATGATCTTTCAGAGTTTACTGGGGAAGAGGAGTTGTGGTCCTCTGATCTGTAGTAGTCGGAGAGGCAAACTTAAGCTGGGGAATCCTGGTGTTGTTGGGGAAATAAATCCTGTCGTCAGTCCGCTAGAGAGGTGACGTCTTCGTTGGGGGAAGTCCTCGAGGATTCTTGAGGTTGATTCAGCTGGGGAAAGGTTTTCAGAGATTAAACCCTTGCTGGGGAATCATTCTATGAGAAGGATTTTGGGGGGATTTGTCATTGCCCCTAGTAGCAAGTGTTTGTGACATTGCCATAAAATGTTTAATTGTACATAACCCTTCATTGAGATTGATGTTCAATGCCCCAAGTGACGGAGATGGAGACCTGCCCCTGGTTACTCTGCACTTCTTCAGAGATTTCTTGAAATCTTGACTGGACTGCCCCAGGTGTGCTGGATAGTGACGTGTCATGCCCCCTTGTTGATAGGAGATTTGTCAATGGAAGTGTCATCCTTTTTGAAGTGATTTTGTTCACTGAGAGGGCTTTCGTTCATCGAATATTCGTTGTGTGAATTTCTCCGCTGTCAAACAAATAGCCAAATGAAAACAGTGATATTCAAATAATGCAAAGTTTATGCTTGTCTCGAAGTTTTGAAAAATGCGTTTTTTAGCAGAAAACTCTTTATAAGACAAATTCAACACAAGATTTAGGGCAAAGCCTTACAGGAGTCAGGATACCTTTTGTAACAGTATGCTTTCGAACTAACCCATGCTCCAGTTAGGACTTTTGAAGGGTTGTAACGTGGCTTGGTTCATGGTTTAAGAAACAAAGGATAAAGGCTCAAAGTATAGTTGTACCCACCCGCTCTTCATGATGTTCTTCAATCCTAAACTCAGTTAATTATGCATTTGAACTCCAAATGAGTCTGGAACGACGTTTTGGTGATGGTTCACACAAGTTAGATTTTTGAAGGCAGTCATTTTTGCAACATTTTTCATGTTTTTGAGGATGTTTAGCGACCTCGTTCTTTTGGTTTGTTATCCCTACCTTTTGCCTGACTGTTCCTATTTTCGAGATTACAGTCAGCGGGATGCCCTAGCTTTCTTAAGCCTCCTTTATAGGTTTTGGCTCAGTGGGCTTTTCTCTTTTGAGAGATTTACTGCCTATGAAATAAGGAACCACAACCGACTTTTGATTCCAGAGGAATGCTTTTGATATCGTTCATTGTATTATGAACTGAGAGTTTTGCGACTTCAATGCGCATCTTTTGAATTAACTGAGAGACTACCCTACCCCAGGTTTAAATTAAAGGTTTCAATTTGTGTTTAAAACAGAAAACTCCTACTTCTTTGGCTCGAAGGGGTTGACTAGGGATTAGCTTCCTTATAAATCCAGTGTTTAGGATTTGAAAGAAACGCCTGTACATCGTCAGCAAGGTCTGTCCAAAAGCATACTGTATGAGATTATGGCATTGTTTCGTCATCCTCCCTCTAAAGGCTTGTAACTTTTAGCAAGAGTTGAATGTCATAAAGTGAGTAAAAAGCATAGTTTAACAGTAATTAAAATGATTGGATCAAATCAAGACAAACATATGCAATGCATTAATGAAACAAAGTTTGGCATTAATATATAATTGTTTGAATAACAAAGAGATTACAACTTGAAAATTCAAATGAAACAAAGGAATTCTCAATGACTTGGCGTAGGAGCAGTGATTATGCTAGAGTCTTCGGAGGACCAAACTCAATCTCCTTGGCATCAATCAAATTCTGAATCTTGTACTTCAATGCACAACAATCGTTAGTATCATGCCCGAGACTGTCAGAATGATAAGCGCAGGTCGCATTAGGATTGTAGTTAGGAGAAGAAGTCTTGGGGTTTGGATGAGGTCCTATCAATGTAATTAGATTCATCCTCAACAAGTGTTGCAACACTTGAGACAACGACATGTTGATGTTGGTGAACTGTCTTTTAGGCTCATCTGGCTTTCGTTGATTTCCCTTTTGCTGTTGTCGGTGTGACGCAGAACCAGAGACCAGGACTACCCCTACGTGTTGGTGACGGTGAATTTTTTGATTGTTCACAGCATTGGACTCTTTCTTCCCATTGTAGGGCTTTTTCTGAGCATCAGAAGGTGTAGCTTCTTGAATCTTCCCACTTTTGATGCCAGCTTTGACTCTTTCTCCAGTCAGAATTAGTTCGGTGAAACCCACTGACGAGCTGCCGATTAAATGATTGAAATAGGGACCAAACAAAGTCCCAAGAAACATATCCACCAACTCCCTATCAGACAGAGGGGGTTGGACTCTTCCAGCAAGACCTTTCCACTTCTGAGCGTAGTCCTTAAAGCCTTCGCCTGTACCCATAGACATACCCTGAAGCTGAGTACATGTGGGAGCAAGGTCGGCATTATACTGGTATTGCTTGTAAAAAGCAGCAGCAAGGTCCTCCCAGTTGCGGATGTTAGCTCCTTCCAGTTGACAGAACCATTCAAGTTGAGTCCCTGACAGAGTATCTTGAAAGAAATGAACCCAGAGATTTTTATCAGCAATATAGGGTTGAATCTTCCTCACATATGACCAGAGGTGTAGCTTTGGACAGGAAGCTCCACCATACTTGGCAAAGGCAGGTGCCTTGAATTTATGGGGAATCACCACCCCAGATGATAGACCCAGATCTCCGAAGTCCAGACCGGGCATCTTCTGTATTTCCATAGCGTTCAAACGGTCTTCCAGTTGTTTGTACTTATCCTCAGCGGGAGGATACCGTTCTTCATCATAGTCCATCTCGTTGTCAGAGACTTCAGGGCTAGGAGCCCTCCTTTCTTGTGGACTGTCTTTCCCTCCAGATGAGGTGGTCAGGTCAACTTCATTCTGCAGCCCATTTCCAAACCTGCGTCCAGTATTGAACAGGATGGTCCTCTTTTTCTTCTTCTTTTTCTCTTTCAGAATCAGGGTCTTCAGGTCCTGCTGACCCTTAGCTAGGCTCATGACCAACTCTTGAAATTGGGCATTCTGGGCCTGGAGGGCCTTGATAGCTTGCTCAGTGGAAGGTTCAGTAGACATGATGATTGCTGAAATAAACAGCGAAGAAGATGAGAAACCTGTAGTGGTACCTGTAATGCAATGATATATATGATATATGTATGCAATGTTTTCAAGGATCTCGCGGGGTAAACAAGAAACTTTTAGAATCTGAATCCGGTAGCTTTGATTGAAGGAATGTCATGTTGCTGAGAGTCCTTCTTCAAGAGTCAAGCTCACCATATCGAGTGGGTCATAGCCCCTGACTCAAGTTATCGTGTTTTAATTTCTAGGCAACCTTGGCTAGAGGAAAATAAATCCCGTTTGCCCCTTGCTAGCCATTTGATTTATCATAACCTGCATCACAGACCCTTGAGATCCTTGAAATGGTTAAAGAAATGTTAAGGCATGATGTTATGATGTATATGCTATGCGTTTAAGCAAAAGTGTGAGGTGATGTAAGTAAACCCTGTAATAAGTCCGAATTATTGGATAAGGACTGTAAACAAAACCTGCAAGGAACTCATGTTGTCAAATAACAAGAATGTGCAAGTAGTTCAAGTTTAAAGGCACACAAGTCACACATATAGCCTTAAGTTTAGGCTGGCATGGAGTTTAGGCATTACCCTCTTTCAGTTAAGTTGGTTTAAACCTATCCTAAAAATAGTAACCGGGTTCTAGAGGATCTCAATATCACTGACTACCCTCAATCGGTCATAATTCCAGTTTAGCAACCTTTTCTTGCGGCCGAAATCATCGCGAGAGTTTAGTCTCAATGAGTGTAGCATACTGCTACTGTTCTATGGCCAAGTTGGTCAATTTAAGGTTCTAAGGTCAGTTGGTGCTTAATGACTCCTCAGAAGACCCATATTCTCCTCGTTTCAACACAAGGGATATCGATACAGACCAAGGTGCCACACCAACGTAGATACTATTTCATCCGTGTCGGTCTACGCCGGACAGATCCCTCACAGTTTATTGCTACTTACCTAAAAGGTATCCCCAGATCCGGGTTAGGATCTATAGAACTCCGATACAAGCCCACAAAATTAAAAGCATACAAAGCAATACAATTGAAAACACAAGTGATCTAATCCTAAGGTACACCTCACTTATAAGTGTCCCCAGCAGAGTCACCAGTTTTGTGATCGGTGGGAATCAGAATTGACTGTTTTGGAATGCTGGTTTGTATTTTGCGTTTGTTTTTGCAAAATGTTGCGGTAAGCAAGAGTCGCCACCGTCTTTTATTTTATCCAACAAGGAAAGGATAAAAGCACAGAAAAATTCCTTTTCGAGATGTTTCTCGGGTTCGGGAGGCAGATTATAGAAAGGGATGGTGTTAGCACCCTTTCTATCCGTGGTTATCCACGGGATCTTAGGTACTTACTCACTATGTTTTCAAAAGTTTGCTTTTCTTTGTGTTTGTGGGTTTTGAAAAGAGTTTTGTTTTTGAAGAGAGTGTAAGTGCGAAAAGTTTTTGTTTTGTTTTGTAAAAGGAGCAAGTACTTAAGAACATCTACCTACTCAAAAAGGAACTAAACTGTGCAAGTATCCTTTAGACAGTGCTATCCCACTATTGAGGAGTAGGTAGCACCGTCGTTGGAGTTTTCGGGTCAATTCGATTTAAGGGACGTGTGGTCACTAAAGCAATGTTAGGATGCTTTAGCGGTAACCCTAATGTCTTAGATCATTTTTTATCGAGGCAACCATTTCGAGGCAACTTTGATCTTTGGACAAGAGGGCAACCTCTAAGACTTCCTATACTCAATGAACACATTCGAGGCAACCAAGTGAGGTGTACCCTAGGAGTGGCATGTGCAAGTGTGTCAATTTTCAGTTATATTATCTTTGCATGTCATGATGAGCTACTGTTGATTTTAAGTTCTTGTCATGCAATCCTAGTTAGCATACATCTAAACAGTTAATATATGTACAGGAATTTAAAGTGCGGGAATTGTAAATCTTACGCTATTACAAGGCTTCGGGGAGGGGGATTATTTACATGTCCAAAAATTGGGGGAATAAAGCAGTAAAAGGTCTTAGTTAAGCTATTACAAACCAGTAGGTAGTTACAATAAAATAAGCGCGCGCGCAAAAATTGAATCGGAGTGTCCTTGGGTTTTGACCCTTTTTATTAAATAAAGCATATTTTTTGTCATTTTTTGATTTAAGAATTAAGACTAATTAATGATTAATTAATTAAAAAAGAAAATATTTTTTGAGTTTTATTTTATTTTGAGAAAATGATCTAAATCTACTTAATTTTAGTTTTGGAAAAACGTTAAGATAATTAAAAGATTAATTAACAAAATTAATTTAATAGAAAAAACTAGCCTAATGTTTTTGTGTTTTTGATTTTATGTTGATTAAAAGAGAAATAAAAATAGTCAAAATAAGGATAAAAAAAACGAAGGAAACAGGCAGAAAATAAAAAAAACATAATTCTGGAGGCCTGGGAAGCTTCGATCCAAACAGGGTCATGATTCTTTCGATTGGGCCAGGAAGTGGGCATGCACAGCCTTCGATCCAGGGAAGGGGATTTCCCTTCGATCCTGGGAAAAATGCCTTCTTCAATCCAGTAGGACTATGGGGAGCTTCGATCCAGAGAAGGTGTCTCCTTCGATATGGGATGCTATACCTGCAAAAGTATGTTAGCAAAATAAAACTCAGGGCCTGGTATCGAACCCCAGGCCCTTCGATCCTGCGTGCGCTGAGTCTTTCCAGGCTAAATCTGCAGCAAATGTTAGCAAACAAAGAATATGACCTGGGTGCCAAACCCAGGCCCTTTGATCCTGTCTAGGATAGTAAATTAAAGGTAACAACAAGCACGAATGTGTAATGCAAATACAAGGTTGGACAGTTTACCCTCTCTTACCAGTAGATTGGACCTTCGATTTGGGCGCTTCCTGGATGTAGGCACCTTCGATCTGGGCTTCTGGGCATGGGCACCTTCGATCTGAAGGACTGCTTTGGCTTGGATCACTTCTTAAAATGCTGATGACTTTTGGCAGCGTATCTCCAAGTTCTCTGTTTTTTTCCTGTGTGTGTGTTTTCGTTCGTCCCCTTGTTGTGTTTGCTGGCCCTTGTATTTATAGGGGTGTGAGGGTCTTGTAACGGCAAGAGACATCCATTTAACCAGGCCATTAAAGCCACGAGACAAGAATCAGACACATTAAAATATTTCTTTTTTTGAAATGTTCGTGTCTCTTGAATGAACCTGGACACTTTGAATTTCGAATGCCTTCAGGCCCTGCTCTTCGATTGGTCCTTGTCCAAATATCAATCGAAGGGTACTAATTAAAATTCCAATCGAAAGGCTTTGTTAACAGGCCAATCGAAAGGTGATGTTCATGCTAATCGAAGGGCTCATTCAGAATGCTAATCGAAGGGCTTCTTCAGAATACCAATCGAAGGGTCTTTCAGAATGCCAATTGAAGGGTCTTTCAGAATGCCAATCGAAGGGTCTCTTCAGAATACCAATCGAAGGGTCTTTCAGAATGCCAATCGAAGGGTCTTTCAGAATGCCAATCGAAGGGTCTTTCAGAATGCCAATCGAAGGGTCTTTCAGAATACCAATCGAAGGGCTTTTCCATAATGCCAATCGAAAGGCTCCTTCAGAATACCAATCGAAGGGCCTTTCAGAATGCCAATCGAAAGGTACTTAAAGCACCACTCAAAAATTTTCTTTTTCCTTAGGCAAGGGTTTCTGGTCAACCATGCAGGGGGAAGACTTTGGAAAACATGAGAGGGAATATTTTGGGGTGCAACAGGGCGGTCCAGGCAAAAGTTAGGGATTAAAGCGTAACACTATGTCTCATTGGATCACCTCGCATCCAGACTTCGGTATCGACTATCAAGCTCGGACGGCACTAATCAATCAGATTCATCTTCAACTAAGCAGCAAAGTGATGAGACGCTTGAAGATATAAAGGCAATAGCAGAGTTGGAACCCAGTGGGGTTATTCACAAAACTATTTTGTTTCCTTTTCACAAATTGTATAAATTCTATTTGTTCGGCGGCGTTCTCTTACTAGGACGTCAGCCTCTTGTACAAAAACGCCTATTTTTCAGGCCAAACTTCAAAATCAATACAAATTCATTTTCAGAAATTTCAAGCTGTTTTTCCTTTATCTGTTTTGTTTTGCAAAGAACGTCCAAAGTTCATTTTTGATATATGCATTTGACATTAATTGCTGATCATAAATATGTACATACAAAACATAAGGCGAATTACTGGTAATATCAGAAACAAGGGCAATAAGAATTGTCCGAATTGTATAGTTGCTCTGTCCACCAGGTACCAAGATAGATTCAGTTGAAGGATATGGCTAAGATACCTTCACTCCCCGCAGAATAAGGCAGTAATAGTAGCTCTCCCAACTGAGACTTGCAGCTATGAACGAATCAGCAATACTCTCCTCAAGCAGAGTTAATCCACCATCAAGCGCTAAAAAGGTTTGGTATTCCCAGAAGGTCTTAATATTCCCCAACGGAGTATAAAGACATTCCCCAGCAAAAATAAGATCATCCCCAGCAGAGTTTATCATTAAAATCATCCCCAGCGGAGTTTATCACAGAATCCCCAGCGGAGTTTATCGTTAAAATCTTCAGCAGAACATCCCTTCCCCACAGAGTAATTCCCCTCAGAGTAATCTCTTCATCAGTTTATTCCCCAACAAAGTTCTTTTCTCCTGCAGGTTTATCCTCACAATCATCTTCGTTCACTATCCCTGGCGGAAGCAAAGCATTCAACTTTATTCTCCAACAGCTCCGAGATTTATTTTCCCCAGCTAAAACATTACATGTACATACATCATGATACATGCATATACACATCATACCATACAATCTCATTTATGTTGAGAACATCATTTCCTGATACATAGCATGCATTACATACAGCTAACCTTTACCTTTCAGGAAAGATACGATCAAAATTCAAGTTATGAAGCCCGATTACGACCAAGATAGTATCTTGATTTCTACAGCATATTGTAAAGCCTGGATTACGATTGGATAACAATATCAGACTACCGTAAAGCCTGGATTACGACCAGATAGTGATATCTCTCAAAAGTAAGCTATGAAGCCCGGAGAACGACCGAATAATAGTTTATTCCCCAGTGAGTCATGAAGCCCGGATTACGATCGGATAGCAGCTCAGTAAGCACCATAAAGCCTGGATTCGACCAGATAGTGGTATATCATAAACACAAGCCGTGAAACCCGGATCACGACCGAATAACAACTCAACAAGTTATTGTAAAGCCTGGATTACGACCAGATAAGCAACCAAAGGTACTACGAAGCCTGAGTTTCGACCAGATAGTGGTATGATACATCGTGAAGCCTGGATTACGACCAGATAGCGTTAAGAGACACTGTGAAGCTTGGATTACGACCAAATAACAGTTTATCCGGCCAGTTACTGTGAAACCCAGATTCGACCGGATATTAGTAAACCCAACAGTCAAAGGGAAGCCCGGATGCGACCGGATAACCATTTGATTTGTTCTGAAGCCTGGATTTCGACCAGATAAGAAGTGAGATATTGTGAAGATTGGATTCGACCAGATAGTAGTATGTGACACCATGAAACCTGGATTCAACTAGATAATGGTATAACACATCGTGAAGCCTGGATTACAACCGGATAGCGGTACAAAACACTATGAATTTTAGATTCTGACCAAATAGCAGTTTACATGGACTGTTACTAAGAAGCCCGGAGTCGACCGAATATTAGTGTGCCCTAAATTTAAGTTGAAGCCCGGATGCGACCGAATAACCACTTGATTTGTTCTGAAGCCTGGATTTCGACCAGATAAGAAGTGAGAAATTGCAAAGCCTGGATTACGACCGGATAGCAAGTTTAATCTCATCTCCCCAGTAAGTCACTGTAAAGCATGGTTTAGGACCAGATAGCAGTCGGTCTTATCACTATGAAGCCTGGGTTACGACCAGATAGTAGTTCACTCTCACCTCTTCAACAGAGATGATTCCTCAGTAGAATAACGGACGACCAAAGCTCCCAAAGTTCTATTTCTCCTAAGACAAAGAACAACATTCCCCAGCGGAATCTCCCTCAACAACAGGTATACAAGCTCTCGCTAAGGAATCTCTTACGCGATCGACACTCTTTCGGATGGCATCGGTAAGCCCATCTCCCATCATCAATCTCCAGATGGCATCTGTAAGCCCATTCCCGACATCACAAGACAAATACTACTTCATGCGAGTGCAAATTTCTGGGCACTCTAGTGTTCAATCATCTTCCACCTTCGGATCACGAAAGGCCCGAACGCCAATTTATATCCTCAAGTTTAAGAAGATTGAACAGGGGCAACTGTTGTACCCCAAAATTTCCCCTCCCATATTTCTCAAGACAGGTCAAGAATCATCTCCAAGTTGTTCAAGATGGCTCAAGAGTTGGACAGTCAAATCACCTCCTAAGGCAGTCAATTCAAAATTAGGGTTTTGTGTTGCATCAAGTTACTCACATAAAAATGGTCTCAAATTCTCCCCAATGTCCTAATATGTTCTCAAGTTCATCCATGTCAAATTTCAAGCCTTGCAGAGAAAGTTTGGTCAGTCAATTGCTCAAGAGGTCCAAAAATCGACTGTGTTAGGGCAAAAGTCAACTGTGACCTACAAATAGTCAAAACCTCAAGATTTTTTATCAACATTCTCATTTTGAAGTATAATTCATCATTTTATCAAGGGTTGATCATGATTCATCAAGGATTGCTCAAGATTCATCAAGATTCAAAAGTTGCTAAATTAGGGTTTTGTAGGAAAAGTCAACTCAACTTTGACCAAGCATAACTTTCTCATACTTTATGAGAAATGACCCATCCAAATCTAATTTTTAAGAGGATGCAATTTCCTACAATCCATATTCACACCCCAAGATCAAGAAATGCACTCACAAGAAGTTACAAATTTGGACATTATAGGTCATTTTTAAAAGTCAACAAAAACACCTTTTTTTCCAAAACTTATAACTTGAGCATGGAATATCAAAATGAGATGAGACCAAAAGGTTTGGTTATATAACATCTCAAGGTTTCTAAAAAGTCTAGGAACACTTTCAAAACTTCAAAATTGAAGAAGTTATGCATTGTTTAAGTTGGGCATTTTTCCAAAATTGCCAAAAGTCAACTATCCTACAAACTCCAATTTTTGACAAAAGGGCCCACTTTTTTCCACTTGATTTGGTCTTATCACACCTCACACGTGTCTCATCTTCAATTTCATGACCAATCATTTATTTTTCTATTTTATTTAATTTTTATTGATTTAATTCATTTTAAATCAATATTAATTCAAATAAAATCCAAAAATTAATGGAATGAGATTTTTTTGATTGGTATAGACTTCAATTATCATCATGAACCAAATCAAATCCGAATCAAGCATTATTGTGCATAAAAAAAAATCAGATTTGAGGCATTTATGGAAAGCTTATCAATGGTGATCATATCAAATCTCAAAACCTTGAAGGCACATGGATTAAGGCCCAAGTTTTAACCTAAATGCATTCCAATATACATGTACAAGCCAGCCATAACAAGAACACGACCTAAAACTGCAAGAGACAACCAAACAAGAATTGAAAAAAGTGTGAAAAAGTGGAAGATCAAAATCAATATTAGAGCACGATTCAGTCCAAAAGCTTAACATAGCCTTCTAGCCTGGCATTCACTGAAGCCAAAGGGATCAAAATCCAGCCTTGAAGCAGCCCCAAACTCACTGTAAGTATCCATGAACAAAGCTCTGAACACGAAATCGAAACCATTCATTCTTGCATCTTTTTGACAAATCATAGACATATTCTTGATCCTTGTTTGATTTCGAAGCTTTCTACATTATTTGATTTTATTTTCATGGCCTCTAACGTGATACCCGAACCTAGGGTTTCCTTGCTTTGTTTTTAGGCAGTTTTTATACAGGCAAAATCAAGGCAAATCATGGACATAGTTGTGTTCAGGGAAGCAAGACGAACACGATGATGGTCTTAGTTTGCGTTTACATGGCCTAGGATGGATTTTTGAAACACCCCACGAATCTTCCTGCGGATAAAAATCCGCAGGTAAATAACCAGGGATTTGTTGAAGAAGATGATTGCGTGGCCACACCCTATTCGCTGGTTCAAATTATTGGTGCTCATATTTTTTTTATTCCAGGCTTAGCGTTTTATTTTACATATAATGATTAGTGTTTAATCCAATAACGAATGAGCAGTTTAGTTGAGTTGGCAAGGGAGGCGTGTCAAAGTCCATTGGGACCTGGGTTCGAATCCCAGGTCCCCCAATATTTGTTACAATTTTTCTTCAGGTAATTGTATGCAACGCCCAAGATGCAGTTCACCATATGTCTCATGGATCCAGGCGCCAGATGGCCTCTAGGCCAAATCCAAGGGTCCAGATTGCAAGCTCATCATACTCCCTAGTCAAAGGCATGCGTTGGATTGGGAAAGTTAAACAGGCTTGGACGTTTTGGGCCTGAAAAATTGCTGATTCTACACTCAAATTGGGCCCAGCACCCCCCTTTTGGTTATTTCTTTTCTTTTAATATTTTATTTATTCATTTGTTTTATTTTTACTTTTAATTAAATACTAACCAAAATAATTAATAATTTTCCTCATAAAATCAGAAAACATAAAAAATAATATTTTTATTAATTTCATTATTTCATTATTTTTGTAAATAAACTTCAATACATCAATTAGTTTAATTAGGGACAATTTTAATAATTTTTGCAATAAGTTAAAATTAAATAGAATATTAGGTTTTAACAATTTTGACCATTTTATTTTTATTTCCTTAAAATATAAAAAATCCAAAAAAAATCTTTTTCAATTAATTAATTAATTAACTTAGATTTAATTTCCATTTAATTCAAAATAACAAAAATATTTTCTTTAAATAAAAAGGGGTCAAAACCCTAAAAATGCGCCGATTTAATTTTCTCGCACGCGTTTCATTTTTATCCAATTTTGTATTTGTTTCCCGGTATGTAATAGTTTTAATAGGACATTAATTTATCGCTTTTATTTACTTTCCGCAATTTAAATTCAAGGGCTTGTCTTTGGCGATGTAAATACCCTACGCCTTGTAATAGTTTGGATTTATTTTCCGCAATTTAATTTCCGCACAATATTAACTGTTAGATGTTTGATAACTAGGCAATGCATGACAAGATCAATCTTTAACCTAAAATCAACATAGCTCACCATTAACATGTACAGATAAAATTAACCGAACTAACACACTCGCACATGCCACTCTTAGGGTACACCTCACTTGGTTGCCTCGAACGTGGTCATTGAGCATAGGAAGTTTTAGAGGTCGCCCTCTTGTCCAAAGATCATAAGTTGCCTCGAAACGGTTGCCTCGGAAAAAATGATCTAAGACATTAGGGTTACCGCTAAGACGTCCTAACATTGCTTTAGTGACCACACGTCCCTTAATCGAATTGACCCGAAAACTCCAACGATGATGCTACCTATTCCTCAATAGTGGGATATCATTGTCTAAAGAACATTAGCACAATTTAATTCCTTTTTTGAGTAGGTAGATGGTTCTTAAGTACTTGCTCCTTTTAAAACAAAACAAAACTTTTCGCACCTACACTTTCTTCAAAACAAAAACTCTTTTCAAACCCACAAACACAAAGAAAAGAAACTTTTGAAAACATAATGAGCAAGTACCTAAGAGCCTGTGGATAACCACGGATAGAAAGGGTGCTAACACCTTCCCTTTCTATAATTTACCTCCCGAACCCAAGAAATATCTCAAAAAGGAATTTTGCTGTGCTTTTGTCCTTTCCTTGTTGGATAAAATAAAAGACGGTGGCGGCTCTTGCTTACCGCGACATTTTGCAAAAACAAACACAAACGCGAACCAACATATCCAAAACAGTCAGTTCTATTCCCACCGATCACAGAACTGGCGACTCTGTTGGGGAATATTAATAAGTGGGGTGTACCTTAGGATTAGATCATTATGTTTTCAATTGTATGCTTTGTATGCTTTAATTTTGTGGGCTTGTATCGGAGTTCTATAGATCCTAACCCGGATCTGGGGATACCCTTTAGGTAAGTAGCAATAAACTGTGAGGGATCTGTATGGCGTAGACCGATACAGATGAAGCAGTAGCTACATTGGTGTGGCACTTTAGTCTGTACCGATATTCCTTGTGTTGGAACGAGGAGAATATGGGTCTTCTAAGGGGTCATTAAGCACCAACTGACCTTAGAACCTTAAATTGACCAACTTGGCCATAGAACAGTAGCAGTATGCTACACTCATTGAGACTAAACTCTCGCGATGATTCCAGCCACAAGAAAAGGTTGCCAAACTGGAATTATGACCGATTGAGGGTAGTCAGTGATATTGAGATCCTCTAGAACCCGGTTACTATTTTTAGGACAGGTTTAAACCAACTGAACTGAAAGAGGGTATTACCTAAGCTCCATGCCAGCCTGAAATCTAAGGGCTCTCAGTGTGACTTGTGTGCCTTTACCATGTTTGCTTTTTGTGGGTACTTGCGGTGTGCCTTTATCATGACATCATAGCATTGCATACATCTTGCATAAGGACTAACCTATTTCAAAGATAGGAGGGATTCATCTTTGCTCTGTTTTGTAGGTCATCATGATGCCCATGCGTAAGAATACCATCCGGATCAACTTTGTCCAAGTACCTAACTTGCTTAAAGAGTTGGTTGCCAAGATGCCTGACACTACTTCCTTCATCAGGAGGCATGGTTCACTTCTCAGTTTGGTCACCTCTAAGTTGGACGAGCAGATGATGAGTGTTCTGGTCCAATTCTATTATCCGTTGTACCATTGTTTTACTTTTCAAGACTATCAGCTGGTTCCTACCCTAGAAGAGTTCTCTGAGCTGCTCAGTATCTCTATTTTGGAGCAGACTCCGTTTACTCGTTGGGAGAAGACCCTTAGGTCCGAAGAAATTGCTGCAGCCCTTCATTTGACTAAAGAGGAAGTGATGGCTAATTGGGAGACTAGAAGTGGAGCTAAAGGATTTCTGACTAAGTTCTTGGTTAGCAAGGCTAACTACTTCTGGGATAGCCTAGACTTTAAGGCGTTTGAGGATATTCTGGCTCTTTTGATTTATGGCTTGGTACTATTTCTGAATCCCGACACTTTTGTTGATTTGAATGCCATAAAGATCTTCATCTCTCAGAACCCTGTGCCCACTCTCTTGGGTGACATTCTTCATCAGCTCTACGCCCGTACTGCCTGAAAACGGGGAACCTTGATGTGCTGTGCTCCTTTATTGTCGAGGTGGTTTATTTCGCACCTCCCTAAGTCAGTGTTGAAGAACAAAGAAGGAATGGGATGGGCTTACAAGGTGATGTCTCTTTCTCATAATGACATTATCTGGACTCTCAAAGGTATGTATGAGGTGACTGTCATTGATTGCTGTAGAGAGTATCCCAATGTTCCCCTGCTAGGAACCCATGGAGGAATTTCTTACAACCCATGCTTAGCTCTCCGTCAGTTTGGAAGAGCCAGAAGAGAAGTACCTCACGAGATGCTAATGCCTCATATCATCTTTGATTTTCAAGGGGATAGCGACGAGAAGCATCGCAGATTCATAAGGGCTTGGGACAGAGTTCACCAATCTGATCCACATGAGTTGGGTCCAAAGACTTCTCTGCCAATGGAGCCATATCTCAGATGGGTCCGCATCCGTGCCTAGAAGCTAGGTATGCCATATGAAGCTGTCCGACCTATCACTCTTGAAGTTGCTAATGAAGAAGGGGTTCTTCCAACCATTCTCCATCCTTATATGCCCACTGACATTGGGGCACTGAAGAGATCTTGGATGCAACTGCGGGAAGAACGGGATTCTTATCGGGAGAAGTTCAATGAACAAGAGCAGAAGATCCAGAGGTTGACTAGACAGTTAGAGAACGAGCGGATTCTCAATGATTATGTTCGCACTGATAAGAATAGACCATGGGAGCATTGATGGACCTTTGATGATTTCTTTTCCAGTTTTTATTTACTTTTCAGTATTTCCATTCTTGTAATGCCTTAAGGGCAATTTGTTGAACAATTTAAATTTTGAAGTTTAAATCTAATAAAGTGTGTTTCCCTTCTTGTTTACAAATTTGAATCCCAATTGTCTTTGAAATCATAAATCATACGCATTTCATCCCATGCACTTCATAAACAGGTACCCTTTACAGGTCTCTTATCTTCTTCGCTGTTTATTTCAGCAATCATCATGTCTACTGAACCTTCAACTGAGCAAGCTATCAAGGCCCTCCAGGCCCAGAATTCCCAATTTCAAGAGCTGTTCATGAATCTAGCCAAGGGTCAGCAGGACCTGAAGACCTTGATTCTGAAAGAGAAGAAGAAGAAGAAGAAGAGGACCATCCTGTTTAACACAGGACACATGTTTGGGAACAGGCTGCAGAATGAAGTTGATCTAACCACCTCATCTGGAGGGAAAGCTAGTCCACAAGAAAGAAGGGCTCCTAGCCCTGTGGTCTCCGACAACGAGACGGACTACGATGAAGAACAATATCCTCCTGCTGAGGATAAGTACAAACAGCTGGAAGACCGTTTGAGCACTATGGAAATTCAGAAGGTGCCCGGTATGGACTTCGGAGATCTAGGTCTATCATCTGGGGTGGTGATTCCCCATAAATTCAAGGCACCAGCCTTTGCCAAGTATGACAGAGTTTCCTATCCAAAGCTGCACCTCCGGTCATATGTGAGGAAGATCCAGCCTTACACTGCTGATAAGAACTTATGGATCCATTTCTTTCAAGACAGTCTCTCAGGGACTCAGCTTGAGTGGTTCTATCAGTTGGACGAAGCCAGTATCCGCAGTTGGGAAGATTTGGCTATTGCATTCTACAGGAAGTATCAATATAACTCCGACCTCGCTCATACGCGTACCCAACTCCAGGGTATGTAAATGGGAACGGGTGAAGGATTTAAAGATTATGCTCAGAAGTGGAGAGACCTGGCCGGAAGGGTGCAACCACCTTTGGCTGATCGTGAGCTTGTTGTCATGTTTCTGGGGACCCTGTATGGTCCATTCTTCAACCACTTGATTGGAAGCTCTTCATCTGGGTTTACAGATCTTATTTTGAATGGTGAGAGGATTGAAGCTGGTATTAAGGCTGGGAAGATACAAAAGGGTGCTTCATCAAGCACCTAAAAGAAGCCGTTTAAGAAAGAGTCCAGTGCTGTCTACAGTGCAAGAAGATAGAATAGACCTGAACACTGCCAAGCTGTCAATGCGGTTGTTATTTCAAAACCTGCTGGTGTTCCTCAGTACAACAATCAACAAAAGGACGAGAGACCTAAGAGGCAATTCACTCGTCTCAGCATGAACTTATCTCAGATTCTGCCACAGTTGTTGAAGACTAATCTGGTGACTCTTAGGGAAGCCCCAAAGAATTCAAATACAACGTCACCAAGGTATAACCCTAGCGCTCGCTGCGCTTATCACTCCGATAGCCCGGGGCATAATACAGATGATTGTTTGGCTTTGAAGAACAAGATACAAGACTTAATTGATGCAAAGGAGATTGAGTTCGAGGCGCCCGAGAGGCCTAATGTTGTGACTGCTCCCATGCCCAGACATGGAGTAAATGCTGTAGAGGAAGACTTGTTTGTAGTTTCTGTGGATGACATTGTTACCCCTCTGATGACTGTCAAGAAGAACCTGTTGCTAGCCGGTTTATTTTCGGGCTGTGACGAAGGTTGCCATATGTGTTCTGTTTTACCTACCGGTTGACCATTCCTGAAGTCAGGTATCTAAAACCTGATGGATAGTAAGGAGATCCTGTTTGAGAAGACTGTTGTTCCTTCCATTCCTACTGAAGAAGTCGCCATCATTACCATTTTTGACAATTATTCCAAGGCTCCCTCGAGGAAGCCTATTAGAATTACATCTGTTCCGAAAATCGCACCTGTGATTATCACTGTTCCGGGGCCCATCCCCTATACCTCTGATAAAGCTGTCCCTTGGCACTATGGGGCTGATGTTTATGTTCATGGAGTTAAGCAAGAGTTGGATGCTGATACTGGCGTCAACAACATTACTGGACCTGCCAAAGTCACCCGCAGCGGTAGACTTTTCTCACCTGATATTGTTCCACCAACTGTCTGAAGACCTGTTGTCATTACGCCTGCAAGTGCACCTGCCACTATTCCTGATCAAGTCCCTATTCCTACCCCTGTCTCCGAGTCATCTGACGCTCGGGGCAAAGGGATCACCACTGATGTGCCTGCCCAGACGGAGGCACCGAAGACAATTACTGTTGAAGCTTCCAAACAGGAGATGGAAGAGATTCTGAAGATTATTAAGAAGAGTGATTACAACGTAGTTGAGCAAATGGGGCAAACCCCATCCAAGATTTCTATATTGTCACTATTACTGTGCTAAGAGGCCCATGCCAAGGCTCTGATTACCTTCCTGAAGACTTCCCACGTGCCACAAGAGACATCAGCTGATCAGTTTACAGATTGTGTGGCTAATTTGACTGCTGATAATGGGTTGGGTTTCTCCGACGCTGATTTGGCTGCCAAGGGGAAAAATCATAACGATGCCCTGCATGTCTCTATTGAATGTAGGGGCACTACCCTTGCACATGTATTGGTTGATACTGGTTCCTCATTGAACGTATTGCCTAAAAAATCTCTAGACCGGTTGGATTGTGAAGCGTTGGAGCTAAAGCCAAGCAACATTGTTGTCAGGGCCTTTGATGGGTCTAAGAGGATGGGTGTACGGTGAAGTTGATATTCCAATTAAAGTTGGTTCTCAGGTCTTCAATTCTATGTTCTATATGATGGACATTAGGCCATCCTACTCTTGTTTGCTGGGTCGTCCATGGATCCATAGAGCCGGGGCCGTAACCTCAACGCTTCACCAGAAGTTGAAGTACCCGGTCAGAGGGAAGATTGTGACAGTACAAGGGGAGGAAGAGTACATGGTCAGCCACCTCAACTCGTTCAGATACGTAGAGATGGATGGGGAGTTCATTGAGACCCCATTTCAGCACTTTGAAGAGGTTCCCCAGACACTGGCATCAGCTGAGACTGTGGTTGAGGATTCTCCTATGAAGATGGCTTCCTTAAAAGATGCCCAGGCTGTTATTGAGAAGGGTGAGTGTGCAAATTGGGGCCGACTCCGTGATTTTACACAGAAGACTAACAAGTTTGGTTTGGGTTTCACTACAGAAGCTCAAAGGGCTGTTCGAAGTGCAAGAATTGGAAGACCTCCCGTGTTCATCAGCAACTCGGGAGTAAATGCCATTGAAGATGATATGGAAGAGTTTGAATTCGACAGCTGGATCTATCCTACGACCGACGGTGGACCAAGCAACTGGACAGCAAAGGACTTCATCCCTATTACTTTTGTTACCCAGTAATGAAACTTTTTGTTTTGAATTTGTAATAGACAATGTTTTGAAACTTTATGGCCCGATGTCTTACCCGGGGCACTGTGGTTTCATTTGTGAGGGCTTTTGTGTGTCATTTCCATATATCATTAATCAAAGCATTGGACGTTTTTTGCATTTCAAATTTTGCGCTCCTTGTTTTTCTTTATTATATATTGCAAAACAGCTATTTTACACACACTCACATATACAGGTCCACATCCACTCTGGATCTCACTGGTAACGACTCTGCTACTACCAATTATGACTTCGAAAATCCGATCAACTTAGCCGAAGACGAAGGTGAAGATGATTGCGAAGTACCTGGTGAACTTGCAAGACTGCTACTCCAGGAAGAGAGGGCCATTCAGCCGCATGAAGAGCTAGTGGAAATAGTGAATCTGGGTTCTGAGACAGACAAGAAGGAAGTCAAGGATGGTGCAAATCTGGAGTTTAATGTGAAGCAACAGTTGATTCAGATGCTGCATGACTATGTCGAGATCTTTGCCTGGTCTTACGAAGATATGCCTGGTTTGATACCGACATTGTGGTTCATCGCCTGCCTACCAAGGAGGACTGTCCCCCAGTAAAACAAAAGGTTCGCCGTATGCGCCCAGAGATGTTCGAGAAAATCAAGGCTGAAGTTATGAAACAATTTGACGCCGGTTTTCTAGCAGTGACTTCTTACCCTCAATGGGTCGCCAATGTGGTTCCAGTACCGAAGAGAGATGGTAAGGTCCGAATGTGTGTTGACTACAGGGATTTGAATAGGGCGAGCCCCAAGGATGACTTCCCTCTACCTCATATCGACGTTCTGGTTGACAATACTGCTCAGCACAAGGTATTCTCCTTTATGGATGGGTTCTCCGGTTATCATCAGATAAAAATGGCTCCCGAAGACATGGAGAAGACCATCTTTGTTACTCAGTGGGGTACCTTTTGCTACAAGGTCATGCCTTTTGGGTTGAAAAACGATGGGGCAACGTATCAATGTGCCATGGTTGCTTTATTTCATGACATGATCCATCATGAGATTGAAGTATACGTCGATGATATGATTTCAAGGTCCCAGACTAAGGAAGAACACCTTGACCATCTGCAGAAGCTATTTGACAGGCTGAAGTTGTACAAGCTGAGATTAAACCCGAACAAGTGCACCTTCGGGGTAAGGTCTGGTAAACTACTGGGTTTCATCGTGAGCGACAAAGGTATTCAAGTGGATCCTGCCAAGGTGAAAGCCATGCAAGAAATGCCAGCTCCCAGAACAGATAAAGAAGTCAGAGGCTTTCTGGGACGACTGAATTATATTGCCCGATTCATCTCGCACCTAACTGCTACTTGTGAACCAATCTTCAAGCTGCTGAAGAAAGATCAAGTGGTACATTGGAACGATGAATGCCAGGCCGCTTTTGAAAGGATCAAAGAGTATCTCCAAGAGCCACCCATCCTGATTCCACCAGTTGAAGGGAGACCTCTGATCTTATACTTGACTGTGCTCGATAACTCAATGGGGTGTGTGCTGGGTCAGTATGACGAGTCTGGCCGAAAAGAGCATGCTATTTATTACCTTAGCAAAAAGTTTACCGACTGTAAGACCCGATACTCACTGCTCGAGAAAACTTGCTGCGCTTTGGCATGGGCTGCTCGCTGGCTGAGACAATATATGTTGACTCACACTACTCTGTTGATATAAAAAATGGATCCAATCAAGTATATCTTCGAAAATCCTGCCTTGTCCGGAAGAATAGCAAGATGGCAGATGATCTTGACTGAGTATGACATCCAATACACAACTCAAAAAGCAATCAAGGGAAGTGTATTGGCAGACCATTTGGCACACCAGGCAGTGGATGATTACCAGTCTATGAACTTTGAATTTCCAGACGAGAATATCATGTTGATAACTGATTGTGAGACACCTGGACCGGATGAAGGACCTGAGGAAGGATCCTGATGGTCTATGTACTTTGATGGAGCTTCGAATGCTTTGGGTAATGACATTGGTGCTGTGATCATATCTCCTAAAGGCTATCATACTCCGTTTACCGCCCGACTATGTTTCAACTGCACCAACAACATGGCGGAGTATGAAGCGTGCATCATGGGTCTTCGAGCTGCAATTGACCTAAGGATTAAGTTTCTAAGTGTCTTCGGAGATTCCGCTATCGTGATCAGTCAAATCAAAGGAGAGTGGGATACGAAACACCCGAATCTTATTCCTTATAAGGAGTATGTGTTGACATTGCTTCCCCATTTTGAGAAGATAACCTTTGAACACTTCCCAAGAGAGGAGAATCAGTTGGCAGACGCGCTGGCTATGATGTCTTCTATGTTCAAAGTCAATTGGGACAACGAGGCTCCCCGGATTATCATTGAAAGATTGGACGAACCTGCACATTGCTATGATCTTGAGACTGAAGAAGTAACAGGAAAGCCCTGGTATCATGAGGTGAAGAGGTACCTTGAAACTCAGGAATACCCCGAAGGTGCATCTGTTAATGACAAGAAGTTTCCGAGGAGGTTCGCGGCGAAGTTCTTCATCAGCAATGACATTCTTTACCAGCGTAACCATGATTCGACCTTACTGCGTTGTGTGGATAAGATTGAAGCAGAAAGGATCATGGCAGAGCTGCATGAAGGTACTTTCGAAACTCATTCTAGTGGACACACCATGGCAAAGAAAATCCTTCGGGAAGGATATTATTGGTCCACAATGGAAGCCGACTGTTATCAGCATTCTCGGACATGTCACAAGTGTCAAGTCTATGCTGATAAGGTGCACATACCTCCAGTTCCTCTGAACGTCTTGACGGCACCTTGGCCTTTTGTAATGTGGGGCATTGATATGATCGGCGAGATCAGACCTACGGCATCCAACAGACATCGTTTTATCTTGGTAGCTATTGATTACTTTACAAAGTGGGTTGAAGCAGCTTCCTTTTCTACGGTAACCAAGAACGTCGTGGCACAGTTCATTCGGCACAATCTGATCTGTCGATACGGTATACCAGAGAGGATCATTACGGACAACGGTACCAATCTCAACAACAAAATGATCACTGAGCTCTGCGAGCAATTCAAGATACAACATCATAACTCTTCTCCCTACCGGCCAAAGATGAATAGAGCTGTCGAAGCTGCAAATAAGAATATTAAGAAGATCGTGCAGAAGATGACAGTGACATACAAAGACTGGCACGAAATGTTACCATTTGCTCTTCATGGATACCGTACCTCAGCACGAACGTCAACAAGGGCAACACCCTATTCCCTGGTTTATGGTATGGAGGCAGTCTTGCCCATCGAAGTTCAGATACCCTCTCTTTGGATCATGAAGGATGCAGGTTTGAGTGAAGATGACTGGATTCAGAACCGGCTTGATCAACTGAACCTAATCGACGAAAAGAGACTTACTGCTATTTGTCATGGTCAGACGTACAAAAAATGGATGATCAAGGAATTTAACAAGAAAGTCAGACGACAAGAGTATCAAGTTGGGGATCTGGTAATCAAGCGCATCATCTTACCTCAAGGTGATCCCAGGGGCAAATGGAACCCTACTTACGAAGGGCCATTTGTGGTTAAGAATATTTTCTCAGGAGGAGCTATGATTCTAACCACCATGGATGGTGATGACCTTCCTCACCCCGTCAATGCAGACATAGTGAAAAGATACTACGCATAAATCAATGACCCGCTAGGTTGACTGGCCTAGGAAAAAATAAGGGCTTCCCGGCGAACCAGAAGGGTTCGGGCAAAAGTAAGGGATGAAAATAAAAGAATCTGTACACCCGGCAAGTCAAAAACCTGAAAAGGCGGCTTGGGCAAAAATGGGTATCCCGGTGGACTGAAAACCCGAAAGGGCGGTCCAGGCAAAAGTTAGGGATTAAAGCGTAACACTATGTCTCATTGGATCACCTCGCATCCAGACTTCGGTATCGATTATCAAGCTCGGACGACACTAATCAATCAGATTCATCTTCAATTAAGCAGCAAAGTGATGAGATGCTTGAAGATATAAAGGCAATAGCAGAGTTGGAACCCAGTGGGATTATTCACATAACTATTTTGTTTCCTTTTCACAAATTGTATAAATTATTTGTTCGGCGGCGTTCTCTTACTAGGACGTCAGCCTCTTGTACAAAAACGCCTATTTTTCAGGCCAAACTTCAAAATCAATACAAATTCATTTTCAGAAATTTCAAGCTGTTTTTCCTTTATCTGTTTTGTTTTGCAAAGAACGTCCAAAGTTCATTTTTGATATATGCATTTGACATTAATTGCTGATCATAAATATGTACATACAAAACATAAGGTGAATTACTGGTAATATCAGAAACAGGGGCTATAAGAATTGTCTAAACTGTATAGTTGCTCTGTCCACCAGGTACCAAGATAGATTCAGCTGAAGGATATGGCTAAGATACCTTCACTCCCCGCAGAATAAGGCAGTAATAATAGCTCTCCCAGCTGAGACTTGCAGCTATGAACGAATCATCAATACTCTCCTCAAGAAGAGTTAATCCACCATCAAGGGCTAAAAAGGTTTGGTATTCCCAGAAGGTCTTAATATTCCCCAACGGAGTATAAAGACATTCCCCAACAAACATAAGATCATCCCCAGTGGAGTTTATCATTAAAATCATCCCCAGCGGAGTTTATCACAGAATCCCCAATGTTGTTTATCGTTAAAATCTTCCGCAGAACATCCCTTCCCCACAGAGTAATTCCCCTCAGAGTAATCTCTTCATCAGTTTATTCCCTAACGGAGTTCTTTTCTCCTGCAGGTTTATCCTCACAATCATCTTCGTTCATTATCCCTGGCGGAAGCAAAGTATTCAACTTAATTCTCCAACAGCTCCGGGATTTATTTTCCCCAGCCAAAACATTACATGTCCATACATCATGATACATGCATATACGCATCATACCATACAATCTCATTTATGTTGAGAACATCATTGCCTGATACATATCATGCATTACATACAGCTAACCTTTACCTTTCAGGAAAGATTCGATCAAAATTCAAGTTATGAAGCCCGGGTACGACCAATATAGTATCTTGATTTCTACAGCATATTGTGAAGCCCGGATTACGATCGGATAACAATATCAGACTACCGCAAAGCCTGGATTATGACCAGATAGTGATATATCATAAACACAAGCCGTGAAACCCGGATCACGACCGAATAACAACTCAGCAAGTTATTGTGAAGCCTGGATTACGACCAGATAAGCAACCAAAGGTACTACGAAGCTTGGGTTTCGACCAGATAGTGGTATGATACATCGTGAAGCCTGGATTACGACCAGATAGCGTTAAGAGACATTGTGAAGCTTGGATTACGACCAAATAATAGTTTATCCAGCCAGTTACTGTGAAACCCGAATTCAACCGGATACTAGTAAACCCAACAGTCAAAGGGAAGCCCGGATGCGACCGGATAACCATTTGATTTGTTCTGAAGCCTGGATTTCGACCAGATAAGAAGTGAGATATTGTGAAGATTGGATTCGACCAGATAGTAGTACGTGACACCATGAAACCTGGATTCGACCAGATAATGGTATAACACATCGTGAAGCTTGGATTACGACCGAATAACGGTCCAAAACACTGTTAAGCTTAGATTCCGACCAAATAGCAGTTTACATGGACAGTTATTAAGAAGCCCGGAGTCGGCCGGATATTAGTGTGCCCTAAATTCAAGTTGAAGCCTGGATGCGACCGAATAACCACTTGATTTTTTCTGAAGCCTGGATTTCGACCAGATAAGAAGTGAGAAATTGCAAAGCCTGGATTACGACCAGATAGCAAGTTTAATCTCATCTCCCCAGTAAGTCAATGTAAAGCCTGGATTACGACCAGATAGCAGTCAGTCTTATCACTATGAAGCCTGGGTTACAAAGAGATAGTAGTTCACTCTCACCTCTTCAACAGAGATGATTCCTCAGTAGAATAACGGACGACCGAAGCTCCTAAAGTTCTATTTCTCCTAAGACAAAGAACAGCATTCCCCAACGGAATCTCCCTCAACAACAGGTATACAAGATCTCGCTAAGGAATCTCTTACGCGATCGACACTCCTTCGGATGGCATCGGTAAGCCCATCTCCCATCATCAATCTCCAGATGGCATCTGTAAGCCCATTCCCGACATCACAAGACAAATACTACTTCATGCGAGTGCAAATTTCTGGGCACTCTAGTGTTCAATCATCTTCCACCTTCGGATCACGAAAGGCCCGAACGCCAATCTATATCCTCAGGTTTAAGAAGATTGAACAGGGGAAACTGTTGTACCCCAAAATTTGCCCTCCCATATTTCTCAAGACAGGTCAAGAATCATCTCCAAGTTGTTCAAGATGGCTCAAGAGTTGGAGAGTCAAATAACCACCTAAGGCAGTCAATTCAAAATTAGGGTTTTGTGTTGCATCAAGGTCATCACATCCAAATGGTCTCAAATGCTCCCCAATGTCCTAATATGTAATCAAGTTCATCCATGTCAAATTTCAAGCCTTGCAGAGAAAGTTTGGTCAGTCAATTGCTCAAGAGGTCTAAAAATCGACTGTGCTAGGGCAAAAGTCAACTGTGACCTACAAATAGTCAACCCTCAAAATTTTTTGTCAACATTATCATTTTTAAGGATAATTCATCATTTTATCAAGGGTTGATCATGATTCATCAAGGATTGCTCAAGATTCATCAAGATTCAAAAGTTGCTAAATTAGGGTTTTGTAGGAAACGTGAACTCAACTTTGACCAAGCATAACTTTCTCATACTTTATGAGAAATGACCCATCCAAATCTCATTTTTAAGAGGATGCAATTTCCTACAATCCATCTTCACACACCAAGATCAAGAAATGCACTCACAAGAAGTTACAAATTTGGACATTATAGGTCATTTTTAAAAGTCAACAAAAACACATTTTTTTCCAAAGCTTATAACTTGAGCATGGAATATAAAAATGAGATGAGACCAAAATGTTTGGTTAGAGTACATTTCAAGGTTTCTAAAAAGTCAAAGAACACTTTCAAAAGTTCAAAATTGAAGAAGTTATGCATTGTTTAAGTTGGGCATTTTTCCAAAATTGCCAAAAGTCAACTATCCTACAAACTCCAATTTTTGATAAAAGGCCCCACTTTTTTCCACTTGATTTGGTCTTATCACACCACACACGTGTCTCATCTTCAATTTCATGACCAATTGTTTATTTTTCTATTTTATTTAATTTTTATTGATTTAATTCATTATAAATCAATATTAATTCAAATAAAATCCAAAAATTAATGGAATGAGATTTTTTGATTGGTATAGACTTCAATTATCATCATGAACCAAATCAAATCCGAATCAAGCATTGTTGTGCATAAAAAATCAGATTTGAGGCATTTATGGAAAGCTTATCAATGGTGATCATATCAAATCTCAAAACCTTGAAGGCACATGGATTAAGGCCCAAGTTTTAACCTAAATGCATTCTAATATACATGTACAAGCCATCCATAACAAGAACATGACCTAAAACTGCAAGAGACGGCCAAACAAGAGTTGAAAAAAGTGTGAAAAAGTGGAAGATCAAAATCAATATTAGAGCACGATTCAGTCCAAAAGCTTGACATAGCCTTCTAGCCCGGCATTCATTGAAGCCAAAGGGATCAAAATATAGCCTTGAAGCAGCCCCAAACTCACTGTAAGTATCCATGAACAAAGCTCTAAACACGAAATCGAAACCATTCATTCTTGCATCTTTTTGACAAATCATAGACATATTCTTGATCCTTGTTTGATTTCGAAGCTTTCTACATCATTTGATTTTATTTTCATGGCCTCTAACGTGATACCCGAACCTAGGGTTTCCTTGCTTTGTTTTTAGGCATTTTTTATACAGGCAAAATCAAGGCAAATCATGGCCATAGTTGTGTTCAGGGAAGCAAGACGAACACGATGATGGTCTTAGTTTGTGTTTACATGGCCTAGGATGGATTTTTGAAACACCCCACGAATCTCCTTGCGGATAAAAATCCGCAGGTAAATAACCAGGGATTTGTTGAAGAAGATGATTGTGTGGCCACACCCTATTCGCTGGTTCAAATTATTGGCGCTCATATTTTTTTTTATTCCAGGCTTAGCGTTTTATTTTACATATAATGATTAGTGTTTAATCCAATAACGAATGAGCAATTTAGTTGAGTTGGCAAGGGAGGCGTGTCAAAGACCATTGGGACCTGGGTTCAAATCCCAGGTCCCCCAATATTTGTTACAATTTTTCTTCAGGTAATTGTATGCAACACCCAAGATGCAGTTCACCATATGTCTCATGGATCCAGGCGCCAGATGGCCTCTAGGCCAAATCGAAGGGTCCAGATTGCAAGCTCATCATACTCTCTAGTCAAAGGCATGCATTGGATTGGGAAAGTCAAACAGGCTTGGACGTTTTGGGCCTGGAAAATTGCTGATTCTACACTCAAATTGGGCCCAGCACCCCCCTTTTGGTTATTTCTTTTCTTTTAATATTTTATTTATTCATTTGTTTTATTTTTACTTTTAATTAAATACTAACCAAAATAATTAATAATTTTCCTCATAAAATCAGAAAACATAAAAAATAATATTTTTATTAATTTTATTATTTCATTATTTTTGTAAATAAACTTCAATAAATCAATTAGTTTAATTAGGGACAATTTTAATAATTTTAGCAATAAGTTAAAATTAAATAGAATATTAGGTTTTAACAATTTTGACCATTTTATTTTTATTTCCTTAAAATATAAAAAATCCAAAAAAATATCTTTTTTAATTAATTAATTAATTAACTTAGATTTAATTTCCATTTAATTCAAAATAACAAAAATCTTTTCTTTAAATAAAAAGGGGTCAAAACCCTAAAAATGCGCCAATTTAATTTTCTCGCACGCGTTTTATTTTTATCCAATTTTGTATTTGTTTCCCGGTATGTAATAGTTTTAATAGGACTTTAATTTATCGCTTTTATTTACTTTCCGCAATTTAAATTCAAGGGTTTATCTTTGGCGATGTAAATACCCGACGCCTTGTAATAGTTTAGATTTATTTTCCGCAATTTAATTTCCGCACAATATTAACTGTTAGATGTTTGATAACTAGGCGATGCATGACAAGATCAATCTTTAACCTAAAATCAACATAGCTCACCATTAACATGTACAGATAAAATTAACCGAACTAACACACTCGCACATGCCACTCTTAGGGTACACCTCACTTGGTTGCCTCGAACGTGGTCATTAAGTATAGGATGTTTTAGAGGCCGCCCTCTTGTCCAAAGATCATAAGTTGCCTCAAAACGGTTGCCTCAGAAAAAATGATCTAAGACATTAGGGTTACCGCTAAGACGTCCTAACATTGCTTTAGTGACCACACGTCCCTTAATCAAATTGACCCGAAAACTCCAAAGACGATGCTACCTACTCCTCAATAGTGGGATAACATTGTCTAAAGAACATTAGCACAGTTTAATTCCTTTTTCGAGTAGGTAGATGGTTCTTAAGTACTTGCTCCTTTTAAAACAAAACAAAACTTTTCGCACCTACACTTTCTTCAAAACAAAAACTCTTTTCAAACCCACAAACACAAAGAAAAGCAAACTTTTGAAAACACAATGAACAAGTACCTAAGATCCCGTGGATAACCACGGATAGAAAGGGTGCTAACACCTTCCCTTTCTATAATTTACCTCCTGAATCCGAGAAATATCTCAAAAAGGAATTTTTCTGTGCTTTTGTCCTTTCCTTGTTGAATAAAATAAAAGACGGTGGCGACTCTTGCTTACCGCGACATTTTACGAAAACAAACGCAAACGCGAACCAGCATATCCAAAACAGTCAGTTCTCTTCCCACCGATCACACACCGTATCACAGAACTGGCGACTCTGGTGGGGATCTATAAAAAAAGTGGGGTTACCTTAGGGTTAGATCACCTTTATTCGCTTTCATTATTTGATTGGTATGCTTTATATTGCTTATTTGTATTGGGCTTGCTTTGATCCTCCACCCGAATTTGGGGCACCTTTTTAGGTAAATATCAATAGATTGTGGAGACTGTACAGCGTAGACTGATATGGTTGAAACAATGGCTATGTTAGTGTGACACATTTGTGGGTACCGGTATCCCTCATGGTGAATCGAGGAGAATACGGGGACGCTGAGTGGCATCGCGAAGCACTAATTAACCTTAGATCCCTAATTGAACAAACTTGGCCATTAGGACGTAGTGAGGTTACCGGTTTCGGTGTAAAGCTGAAAATTGGTTGACACTCGATACTACACTCATTGAGGCTAGACTTTTGGGATATATCGGCCGCAAGAAAAGATTATTGTGCTGAGACAATGCCTAAGAGAATGCTCGGTGATATTGAGATCCTTTAGAACCCGATCCTTATTTCTAAGACAGGTTGAGCTAACTAAGACTTCAAGAGGGTACTTACCTACAAACTCATGCAAGCCTGAAACATAGGGATTTGTTTGTTATGTGTGTATATGTTTGCTTGTACATAAACATCATAAACATCATCAACATCATATGCATGCTCACTAACCATTTCAAGGATTTAGAAATTTATCTTTGTTTTTGTTTTGTAGGAAATGAATTCTCTTCGAAGAAACACCATCTGAATCAGCTTTGTAAAAGCCCATCCTCAACTTCAAGAGATAACCACAAGAGTGCTCGGGGATTCTCCTTTTACCAAGAAGTATGGTAGACTTCTCAGTTTGGCTACATCCAACTTCCAAGAAGAGATGATGTGTGTACTATTCCAATTCTTTGATCCCGTACATCATTGTTTCACTTTTCCGGACTATCAGTTGGTACCTACATTGGAAGAGTTATCTCTACTCTTAGGTGTGCCCGTGCTTAATCAGATACCGTTCACCGGTCTAGAAGGGATTCCAAAACCTGAAGTCATCACCGAAGCTTTACATGTGAAGAGGGCCGGCGTCACAACCAATTGGGAGACAAGAAGTGGGGTTAAAGGATTTTTAGCTAAGTTTCTGTTGGAAAAAGCTCGTTCATTCTGGGATGACATGGATTTCCAAGCTTTCGACGACGTGCTAGCTCTCCTCATTTATGGTTTGGTTCTGTTTCCTAATTCGGACCAATTCATAGACGTTAATGCCATCAAAGTCTTTCTCTCTCGCAATCCTATACCCACCTTGCTAGGAGACATCTTGCATTGTCTTCATAATCGTACCATGAAGAAAAGAGGTACCCTTTTGTGTTGTATACCCCTACTCGCTAAGTGGTTCACTTTACACCTGCCTCAATCAGCATTGAAGAATGAGCAAAGATTGACTTGGTCTCAAAGGATGATGTCTCTCACCCACTCTGATATCTGTTGGTGCTCAAGATCTTTGGAAGATATATCTATCATTGACCACTGTGGGGAGTTCCCTAACGTACCTCTGCTAGGTATTAGGGGAGGTATCACCTACAACCCGTGTTTAGCTCTTCGGCAGTTTGGGTATGCCCGAAGAGACGGCCCTCATGAGATGCTCATCCGAGGTCTGTTTTTGACTACGACAAAGAAGACCAAGGTTACCGCCAGAGGTTTACACGTGCTTGGGGAATGGTGAATAAAGTGGACAGTAGGACTTTGGGACATAAAAACTCTATCCCTCTCGAGCCTTACCTTGAGTGGGTGCGGGCTCGTGCCCAGAGTCTCTTAATGCCTTACCCTTCCATCCTTCCTGTCATCATTGAGCCTGTTATTGAAGGAGACGTCCCATACACCATTCTTCATCATGACATGCCTACCTCTCTCGAAGACCTGCAGAAATCCTGGATTTAGTTGAAGGAAGAGCGAGACACCTTTGAAACCCAGTACTACGCCAGTGAGAAGAAAGTTCTAGAGATCACCAAACTACTTCATGAAGAGAAGAATCTGAATACCTACATTGCTCCAAAAAGGATACGTTCGGTCTTTTTGTCTTGAGAATTTTGCTGTATTTTAGTTTCTTTCTTTGTAAGCCCAAGGAGGCCTGATGTATTCAAACTTGGTTTTATTTAATATGATGTGTGTTCATTTTTTGTTTAAAACAAATTTGAATTTCTGAATCCTTGAAAGCATTGCATGAATACATATCATTCATCATATGCATAAGCAGGTATTCACACTAAGTTTCCTCATCTCTCTGCTATTTATTTCAGCAAGATGGATCTAGAATAAACGGTCAAAGACTTACAAGCTTAGAATTCAGAATTTCAACAGCTACTCTTGACCTTAGCCAAGGGGCAGGAGGAGCTCAAGACTCTGCTAGAGAAAGATAAAGAGAAAAAGAAGAAGAAGCGAGCCAGTGTGGTTATCATGGGAAGAAGGTTTGAAGGGCAAGCCAGACGGACGTTGGAATTCCCATCAACATCTGAAGAGGGGGAAGGAAAAGGTAATGGGACGGAATTGCCATCTGATTCTGAAGCTGAAGAAGAGGAAGATGAGGACTACTCTGAATAACAGTGCCCTCCGACCGATGACAAATACAAGAACTTAGAAGAACGTCTAGCTGCTTTGGAAGTGCAAAGAGTACCGGGGCTGGATTTTGAGGAGCTAGGGTTGGTTTCTGGAATTGTAATCCCTCCTAAATTTAAAGTGTCACTGTTTGCTAAGTATGATGGGGTGTCTTGCCCAAAGATGCACCTATGATCTTATGTCAGGAAAATTCAACCATATTCTTCTGACAAAGACTTGTAGGTTCACTTTTTCCAGGACAGTTTGTCAAGAACACAACTTGATTGGTTCTACCAGTTGGAGAGAGCAGACGTCCATAATTGGGAAGACTTGGCAGCCGCCTTCTATAAACAGTATCAATATAACACCGACTTGGCACCAACCCGTACTCAACTCCAGAGTATGGCCATGGTGTCCAATGAGGGCTTCAAAGACTACGCCCAAAAGTGGAGGGATTTGGCCGGAAGGGTGCAACCACCTTTATCTGAGAGAGAGCTAGTTGACATGTTCCTGGGAACTCTATCAGGTCATTTCTTTAATCACCTAATTGTAAGTTCTTCTGCAGGATTCACTGAGTTGATTCTAACCGACGAGAGGGTGGAAGCCGGTATTAGAAGCGGGAAAATTCAGAGAGATGCATCTACTTCTGCTGCCATCAGAAAACCTTTCACGGGAAAGAAGGAAGTGTCTGCTGTCTATGCACAGAGGAATCAAGGAAGAACCGAACGACGACCAATAGTGGGGGCCGTTATGATTCAAAAGTCTGCATCAGACCAGCCAAGAAACAATCAGCCGAGGAATGATCAGCCTAGAAATAACCAGCAGAGGGTGGAAAGGCCTGTACGACAATTCACCAAGATAAACATGACTCCTGCTCAAGTCCCACCACATCTTTTGAAGTTGAATTTGGCCATGCTGAAAGTGGCCCCTAAAAATCCTAACACTGCTTCTCCATACTTCCATCCGAACGCCAGGTGCGCTTACCATTCGGAGAGCCCAGGGCACGACACTGACAATTGTTGGGCCCTAAAGAATAAAATTCAGGATTTGATAGATGCTAAAGAAGTTAAATTCGACGCACCTGAAAAACCCAATGTTATCTCTGCTCCAATGCCAAGGCACGACCACAATGCCCATGCTGCTGAGAAGGATCTGTTTGTTGCTACTGTAGATGATTTGATAACTCCGCTCCCTATAATCAAGTTAAATTTGTTGAAGGCTGGGGTTTTCCCAGGTTGTGAAGAAGATTGTCACCTTTTCTCATCCTCATTAACCCACTGTCCATTATTGAAGATATGCATCCAACGCCTAATTGATAACCAAGAAATCCTATTTGAGAAGGCTCCTGTTTTATCAACTCCTGTTAACGATGTTTCAATAATAACCATATCCGCCAATCCTTCCAAGGTCCCTAAAAGACCTGTTAGGTTTACATCCGCTCCGAAGGCTGCACCTTTGAAGATAACCATGCCCAGGCCAGTCCCGTACAAGTCTGACAAATCAGTACCATGGAACTATGGTGGAGAAATCTACTACCATGGTGTCAAACAGATTGAACAGACTGCCGAGGAAGAGAGTTCTGAAGAAGACAATTCCGACATCAGTAACATTGCCGGAACAAGCAAAGTTACCCGTAGTGGAAGAATCTTTTCTCCAAAGGTTGCCCCTCCAAAGGCAATTTTTGGACCCTCAGCTGCTCCTAAGGTTATCTCTACACCAGTAAACATATCTTCAAGTACACCAATCATAGAAGAAGTCACAACCCCCGTGGTTGTCCCCTCTGCTTCTACTGATGTTCGAGGGAAAGGGAACAAAGAAGAGCCCGTCAGGATGAGGGCTCAGCCGTTGATCATCCCTGAAACCTCTCAAAAAGAAATGGAGGAAATTTTGAAAATAATCAAGAAAAGCGATTATGATATGGTGGAACAACTGGGGAAAACCCCCTCAAAGATCTCCATGTTAGCCCTGTTGCTTTGTTCAAAAGCTCATTCTAAGGATCTGATAAGATTTTTGAAGACGGCCCACGTGCCACAAGAAACCTCCGCTGATCAGTTCCAGGAATGTGTGGCTAGTTTAACAGCTGACAATGGTCTAGGATTCTCCAATGCAGATTTAACTTAGAAAGGGAGAAAACATAATGATGCTTTGCATGTCTCGGTGGAATGCAGAGGGACAACCCTAGCACAAGTACTGGTAGACACTGGTTCGTCTTTAAACGTCTTGTCGAAGAAAGCCTTAGATAGACTGGATTGTGAAGGCTTAACCCTGAAACCCAGCAATATAATTGTCAGAGCCTTTGATGGTTCTAAAAGGATGGTCCACGGGGAGGTGGACATCCCGATTAAGGTGGGAACTGAAACCTTCAACTCCATATTCTATGTGATGGACATCCGTCCTTCTTATTCTTGCCTGTTGGGAAGACCTTGGATCCACCATGCTGGAGCTGTCACTTCTACTCTGCATCAAATGCTCAAGTACCCTATCCAGGGGAAAATCATAACTGTTCATGGTGAAGAGGAATACATGATAAGTCATCTGAATTCTTTCCGTTATGTAGAATTGGATGGCGAATTCATCGAAACTCCTTTTCAGCATTTTGAAGAGGTAGCTCAGGAGATAGCGGCGTCTAAGACAGTGTCCTCTATATCCATAATTACCAGACCTCTGCCTCGGATGTCATCTCTTAAGGATCCAAAAGCAGTGGTTGAAGAGGGAAGAAGCACAATCTGGGGGCAACTTCCAGACTTTCCCTACAAATCAGACAAGTTCGGCTTAAGAATTACCTCGACTGCTCAGAAGGCTATGCACCGCTCCCATGCTGGATGGCCACCTGTGAAGATCAGTCACCAAGGGGTTAATGCACTAGAGGACAATGAAGAAGAGGGCAGCCTGGAAGACTATTTTTCCTACTGTCAGCGGAGGACTGTGCAACTGGGAAGCAAAAGACTTTGTTCCGATTACTTTCATACCGCAATAATTTATCTTTTCCATTTCTGTTGGATCTGTAATAATTCACAAACAATTCATACTTTTTCAACCTTGTGTCTTACCCGAGGCACAACGGTCCATTTGTAAGGGTTCTTATTTCATTTTCATATGTCATTTCAATGAATCATGGGCGTTTTTCATACAAACTTTTGTGTTCATTGTATTTCTTTTTACACTTTATTTGTTTTAAGATGGTTATACCCTTACACACACCCACACTCACAAATTCATGTACTCTTCCATCCCGGATCCCATGGGTAACGATACTGCTATAACCTTCAGTGACTCTGAAGATCTGGTCTACCAAGCCGAATACGAAGGTGAGGAAGATTGTGAGGTGCCAGGGGAATTGGCCAGATTATTACAACAAGAGGAAAGGGCTATTCTGCCTCATGAAGAGCAGTTGGATACAATCAACTTGGGAACTGAGGAAGACAGAAAGTAAATCAGAGTAGGTGCCAATCTAGAGCCGAGTGTCAAGGAGCACCTAGTTCAGTTGTTGCATGAGTATGTTGAGATCTTTGCCTGGTCATACGAGGACATGCCGGGATTTGATACAGACATTGTGGTACACCGTCTACCCACAAGAGAAGACTGTCCACCAGTGAAGCAAAAAGTCCGCCACATGAGACCTGACATGTCAGAGAAGATCAAAGCGGAAGTTATGAAGCAGTTCAATGCTGGATTTCTGGATGTTACTTCCTATCCTTAATGGGTTGCTAACATTGTGCATGTGCCTAAAAAAGACGGAAAGGTACGGATGTGCGTGGATTATAGAGATTTAAACAGGGCCATCCCTAAAGATGATTTTCCACTTCCACACATCGACATCCTGGTTGATAATACAGCTCAACACAAAGTATTTTCTTTCATGGATGGATTCTCAGGCTATAACCGGATCAAAATGGCACCTGAGGACATGGAGAAAACTACTTTGGTCACACAGTGGGGTACGTTCTGCTACAAGGTGATGCCATTCGGACTGAAGAATGCCGGGGCAACCTATCAACGTGCCATGGTGGCTTTGTTTCATGATATGATACATCATGAGATAGAGGTCTACGTAGATGACATGATAGCCCGATCACAAACAGAAGAAGAACACCTTGATCACTTGCAAAAGCTGTTTATCAGGTTGAAGGAGTACAAGCTCAGATTGAACTCAAACAAGTGCACATTCGGAGTTCGGTCCGGTAAGCTCTTAGTTTCATTGTTAGCAACAAAGGCATCAAGGTTGATCCTGCCAAAGTCAAAGCTATACAAGAAATGCATGCTCCTCGCATTGAGAAGGAAGTCAGAGGTTTCTTGGGACGCCTGAACTACATTGCTAGGTTCATTTATCACCTAACATCTACTTGTGAACCAATCTTCAAGCTGTTGAAGAAAGACCAGGTAGTTAGATGGAATGATGTCTGTCAAGTTGCTTTCGATAAAATCAAGGAGTATTTGCTAGAACCTCCTATCCTGATGCCACCCGTCGAGGGAAGACCGCTAATCATGTATCTGAACGTCCTAGAGAATTCAATGGGGTGCGTACTGGGGCAGCATGACGAGTCTGACCGAAAAGAGCTTGCCATTTATTACCTTAGCAAAAAGTTTACCGACTGTGAAACAAGATATTCACTACTCGAGAAAACTTGCTGCGCTTTGGTATTGGCTGCTCGCTGGCTAAGGCAGTATATGTTGACTCATACCACTTTGCTGATATCTAAGATGGATCCGATAAAGTACATCTTTGAGAAGCCTGCTCTATCTGGAAGAATAGCTAGATGGCAGATGATCCTAACAGAATACGATATACAGTACACGACCCAAAAAGCTATAAAGGGTAGCGTACTAGCCGATCATCTGGCCTATCAAGTTGTCGAAGATTATTAATCCATGAAGTTCGACTTCCCTGAAGAAGACATCATGACATTGGACAATGTTGAGGATTTCAGACCATATGACGGACCTGAACAAGGATCCCGATGGACCCTGTACTTTGATGGGGCATCCAATGCGCTTGGTAACGGTATCAGTGTTGTACTCATATCCCCAGAAGGTTGCCATACTCCTTTCACCGCCATACTTTGCTTCAACTGTACGAACAACATGGCAGAGTATGAAGCGTGCATCTTTGGACTCAAGGATGCTATAGACTTGGGAATCAAATCTTTAGTTGTGTTTGGGGATTCAGCTTTGGTCATCAGTCAGATCAAAGGAGAATGGGATACTAAGCATCCAAACCTCATCCCTTACAAAGAACATGTTTTGACACTATTACCACATTTCGAGCAGATTACCTTCAAGCACTTCTCGTGAGAAGAAAATCAGCTAGCAGATGCCCTAGCTACAATGTCATCCATGTTTAAACTTAATTGGGACAACGAGGCTCCCCAGATCACCATTGAACGAATGAACGAACATGTGCACTGTCACGAGATTAATACCGAAGAAGTAGTGGACCATCCTTGGTTTCATGAAGTCAAAAGGTATCTCGAGGCTCAAGAATACCCTGAAGGAGCTTTAGTCAATGACAAAAAGTTCTTAAGGATATTCTCAGCTAAGTTCTTCCTAAGTAATGGCATCCTGTACAAGCGCAATCATGATTCTGTTCTGCTCCATTGTATGGACAAGACTGAAGCTGAAAGGATTATGGCTGAATTGCATGAAGGTACCTTTGGCACTCACTCTAGCGGGCATACGATGGCGAAGAAAATTCTACGGGTAGGCTATTACTGGTCTACCATGGAAACAAACTGCTATCAACACTCCCAAACTTGTCATAAATGTCAAATCTATGCAGACAAGGTGCACGTGCCTCCGGTTCCTCTAAATGTCTTAACAGCTCCTTGGCCCTTCGCTATGTGGGGAATTGACATGATTGGAGAGATCAAGCCTACATCATCCAATGGACACCGCTTCATTCTGGTAGCCATTGACTACTTCACAAAGTGGGTCGAAGTAACTTCCTTCGCATCCGTTACTAAGAATGTTGTTGCCCGCTTCATCAAGCAGAACCTTATCTGTTGGTACGGTATCCCCGAAAGGATCATCACTGATAACGGTACAAACCTTAACAATACTATGATCACTGCCTTATGCGAACAATTCAAGATTCAACATCATAATTCATCTCCCTATCGACGAAAGATGAATGGTGCAGTCGAAGTTGCAAACAAGAACATCAAAAAGATCATACAAAAAATGACAGTCACCTACAAGGACTGGCATGAGATGCTACCGTTTTCTCTCCACGGGTACCGTACCATGGCTCGCACATCAACTGGGGAAACACCCTATTCCTTGGTATATGGCATGGAAGCTGTTTTACCTATCAAGGTTCAGATCCCCTCTTTGAGAGTCATGAAAGATGCAGGTTTGAGTGAAGACGATTGGATCCAAACCCGACTTGATCAGTTGAATTTAATTAATGAAAAGAGACTTACTGCTGTTTGCCATGGTCAGACGTATCAAAAGCGGATGATCAAGGCTTTCAACAAGAAAGTCAGATGCCAAGTGTATCAAGTTTGAGATCTTGTGATCAAGCATATCATCTTGCCATAAAGTGATCCCATGGGCAAATGGACTCCTACCTACGAAGGACCATTTGTGATCAAGAACATCTTTTCTGGTGGGGCAATGATCTTAACCACCATGGACGGTGACGATCTGCCGCACCCTGCGAACGTAGACATAGTCAAAAGATACTACGCATAAGAGATCCACTAGGTTGACACACCTAGGCAAAACAAGGGCATCCCGGCCAACCAAAAGGTTCAGGAAAAAATTAGGGATAAAAGAAAAAAAATCTGTATACCCGGCAAGTTGAAAACCCGAAAGGACGACTTGGGCAAAAAAGGGGTTTCCCGGTGGACTGAAAACCCGAAAGGGCAGTCCAGGAAAAAATTAGGGAATTAAAGCGTATGAGTATGTCTCGTCGGATCATTTTAAAGACAATATCTTCACGGACGAACTCGAAGCTTCTGATCAATTCAATCATCTTCAGACGAAGCAACAAATGGACAAGATATTCGGAGATACGAAGGCTATAGCAGAATGGGAATCCCATGGGATTTTTACACTTAGCCATCTTTCTTTGTATAAATTTTTCTCATTTTTTATGACACCATCCTCTTATTAGGATGTATGTCTCCTTTGTACAAAATACTTATTCAAAGTAAATACAAAGATATCTCTTTCAAAGTACAGAAAACTATTTGCCTTTTTCTCTACACTTGTGTTTTATTTGCAAAAACGTCCAATGATTCATTAATGAACATATGCATTTGAACATAATTACTGTTTACAAATAAACAGGATGAAAAAGAGTAATTACTGACAGGTAGAAAGATTAGGAAAACGTCTTTAGGCTATTCCATGAGCAATCTTTACAGAACGTCATTAAGATCCCCAACGGAGCCAAAACTTTGAACCACAGGTCCCCAGTGGAGCTGAGACTACCAACTACCAATCCCCAGTGGAGCTGAAACTTCAAACTATCAACCCACAGCGGAAATCATCCAGTTTCTCCAGGTTCCCCCAGCAAGTTGTCTTGAAGACTGAAAATCAACCGGACAACAGTTAACTTTTGTTTCTCCCCAACCTAGGGTAACTCCCCAATAGATTGGCATACAACCCAAACTCCTGAACTCCCCAGCGGAATTAAGCTTTTCCCCACAAAGTTTTCACTACAGGATAAACTTTTCCCCACAAAGTTTTTATTGCTTCTCGATAGAATAAAGACTCCCCGTCAATAATCCCTAGTAGAAGTCATTAAAATTCTCTGGATTCCCCAAGCAGATTCCTCAAGAAGTATATGGAATTACCCTCACAACGGAATCCTCAGCAGCAGTCAAGGATTTATTATCCTCAGCAGCAGTCAAGGATTTATTTTCCTCAGCAATACAGAAAGTCAGCTTACATGCGCATACATTACATTCATATATCATAAACATGGATAAAATACATTTATTGCATCATGCATTTAATGCATCATAACTTTGCGCTTCAGCTAACATTTTACCCTTTACAGGATAAGAATTAACAGCTATCGTTTAACAATGTGCAATCATGATACAGTACAGATACACTCCAGACACGGAAGTTATTCTGTCACTCATTCAGAATTTAATTTCAAGATACAGTACAGATACACTCCAGACACGGAAGTTATTCTATTACTCATTCGGAGTTCAATTTCAGATATAGTACAGATACACTCCAGACACAGAAGTTATTCTGTTACTCATTCGGAGTTCAATTTCAGATACAGTACAGATACACTCCAGACACGGAAGTTATTCTGTTACTCATTCGGAGTTCAATTTCAGATACAATACAGATACACTCCAGACACAGAAGTTATTCTGTTACTCATTTGGAGTTCAATTTCAGATACAGTACAGATACACTCCAGACACGAAAGTCATTCTGTCACTCATTCAGATTTCAGTTCAGATACAATTCAGATATGCTCCAGACACGGAAGTCATTCTGTCACTCATTCAGGTCTCAACTTCAGATACAGTTCAGATACGCTCCAGACAAGGATGCCATCCTGATAATTATTCAAACTCTAAGTATCGATACAGTACAGATACACTCCAGACACAGAAGTCATTCTGTTACTCATTCAGACTTAATTTCAAGATACAGTTCAGATACAGTTCAGATACGCTCCAGACATGGAAGCCATTCTGTCGCTTATTCAGTTTCATCCTACAGATACAGTTCAGATACGTTCTAAATACGGACACCATTCTGATGCTTATTATTGTGGTTTACAACAAACATTCTTGGATGGCATCTACAAGCCCATCTCCAACAAGATTCTAACATCTCTCCAAACGGCATCTTTAAGCCCATTCCCTCAATTAAACTTTTGTCGAGTGCAAATTTATGGGCACTCTAGTGTCCAATCATCTTTTACCTTCGAGTCAAGAACGACAAAACTCACCAATCTAACTCTTCAGGTTCAAGAAGATTGAACAGGGGCAGCTGTTGTACCCCAAAATTTGCCCTCCCATTTTTTATAGAAAACAAAACCCTAGGGTTTCTCAGATATTCAAGTTGGCTCAGGAATCGATCAGACATATTTTCTTCTGTGGCAATAAACCAGCAATTAGGGTTTTTCTTGCAATTCTCAAAAGAAATGAATTCTCAAAGATCCAATTGGCTTTCACAGGTTTTCATGCTTTCTCAAGTTTACTGAAAAGACAGTGTTTGTTCTCAGAACATGGTTTATTTGGGACAAGAGATTGAGACAGTCATGTAAGATACTCATGATTGTTTAATCCAGGTTAACCAGATGATTTGCGTCTTTTAAAACATTTGCTTGGTCAGGAAATGGAATATACAGTGCATGTTTTGTTTGGAATGCAATTGCAAGATTACATAATTATTGGAATTCAAGTTCTCAAATTGGAGCATTTTGTTTCAATTGTCTTGATTGGGAATCTTTAAGAATCAATTAGGATGCGAAGATAAAATTACAAGTATTTGACAGTAAAGGATTTCAATTGACACCAGAATATTTCATAAGACTTTCTCCAATTTTTCAAACATTGTTACAAAATAATTTGTTCTTTTAAATACTCTATGTTTTACAACTTATTGTATTTAAAAGATAAATTAGTACAATTGTTGATTACAATACAAGAATGTTTCTCTCTAAATTACAAAGGAAATCTAAATGGATCTATGCCTAAGGTTGACTGAAGTTCCTTTACTTCCATGCTTGCCACAGAGTTTCTTGCTTCCCCTGCATTATCACATCCAATTGTGCTCACATGAAAACAAAAGAAAGAAAAATAGTTAGTACAATTTATTTGGGCATAAGCAAGAATTTTCAAAAAAAGAAAATGTGCTATTCATCATTAAAGTTTGCAAATTGGAATCAGAAGGCCATTTTTAATTCATCACAATTTATTTTCTCTATTTGCAAATCACAAGAAGATTATTCTTCTTGGTTCACAAAAAAGAAGGAAAAGAAATGCAAGCAAGCTGTCCAAGAAATGCTACAAAACTGTCCAAAGGCAAGCAAAGTTGTCCAAACAAACAAATGCGCAAACTGAAGCAAACAGCAGCACAAATCAAACAAAATTGCCCAAACAAAAATTGCAAATAGAGCCAAACAAACAACAATATGGCAAACAACAAACAACAATATGGCAAACAACAAACAACAGTGCAAACTGGGCAGCAGTGTAAGCAACAAACAACATCAACAAAAGCAGGCAACAAAAAGCAGAAGTATAACATATAATAGCTAAGTCAAACAAGCAGAAACTTGTTCAATAAGCCAATTCATCATTTTCCATTTTATTGCAAACTTTTCAGAAAAAGGCAAAAGAGCAATTGACTTTCTTAGTGTCATTGAGAGAGAAGAGAGGAAAGAAGTCACCTAGGGATGCACAACCCTGCTGCCTTGACTGTCACAATTGCATCGAAGTTGCTAGAAAACAAAACTGCAACAAAAAGGGCATAAGAACAATATGCCAAAATATTCAAAATTTGATGGTTTTCCCACCATTTTGAATAGAAATTCAACCAAAGCAACATCAATATAACAGTAAAACTCTCAAGTAGATGGATAGAGAAAACATTTCATCAAACTCAGAAAAACTGGAAACAAGTCTCCAACCTTCAAAACCTGTATAACCTAAAACCTCAAAAACCTGTTAACTCCCAAAAACATCAAAAACTGTCAAACCAAAGTCTCAACTGTCAAAAAATCCCAAACCTGGTCTCAAGCTAACAAAACACAAATCTCAAGTCAAAATATTGTCAAACAAAACCAAAAGCCAAATATCCCAAGCATCCCACAAATACCAACCTACAACTTGTTACAGTAACAAAAAATCCCAAACTGATAAAACCCTCAAAACTGTAACACAACCAAACACCAAAACCAACAACAAGAATCATCACCGAATCTCAAAAATTGTCAAAGTCTAAAAATTGTCAAAAACATTTCAAACGAAAAATCCCAAACTGTCAACAAGTCAAAAAACTCAGAAAATCACCAACCATCTCAAAACTCATCAAACCTATTAAACCAACAAATAAAAAAAACCCAGAAAATCACCAAACCTCAAAACTGTTACAAAGCCAACAGTAAGAACCAAATCAAACCTCCAAAACCTAAAAGTTTCAAACTGATAAACAAGCATCAAAACATATCCAAAACCAAACTGTAAGCAAACTTGCCAAAACCAAACTATAAGTAAACTTGCCAAAACCAAACCAGTAATACAACCTACAATCAAACTAAATCAGTAACAAAAACACCATAATAAAAAACCAGGTCTCCAATCTGAACCATCATCAAAATACAAAAAAATCACCAAAGGCCAAAAACCATCAAACTAACAATCACCATCTCCAAATCTCAAACACAATATCCACGCCTCAAACATCCCAGATAACCAACATCATCATCATTCAAAAGGAAAAAGAAGGGTTACCAACAGGTGTGAAAACCCACGCCTTCAATCTTCATCTCCTCCCCCCCGTCTCCGGCCGCCACGGAACACGAGCCTCAACCTCGTTCTTGCCTTTCCTAGTTCACCAAAAAAAATCTCTAACAGATATGGTACATTCCCTTTCATCATAATTCCATATAGTTAACAGAAAACACAATAGGGATGAGAAATCATTGAAATTTCGTAAACCTTGAAAAGAACAGAAATTTTATTTCTTTAAGAAAATCGCTAGAGCTTGCTTAGAGAGATGAAGCGGTCACATTCCGGCAACTGAGAGCTGAGGGGGAGAATCAGATAAACCAATTTCTAACCCCTTAGACATAAATATCATTTCAAAACTTAGGGTTTTCATAAAAACGCGAGCCATGGTGAGATAGAGACAGCATGAGCGATTTTGTTCACGAAATTGAGACAGGGATGGTTAGTGAGAGATTTAGAGATGAATAAAGATGAGAAGATGAATAGAGTTAGACAAAGAGATGAACGACGCCACTGTGAACGAAGGGGTTCCAAGAACCCTAATTCGTTTTCCACCCTTAATCAGAAGGTAATACAACTTAAGTGCTTTGGGCCTGTTTTGTTTGAAACAAACCCTTAAGCCCATTCGTTTTACCAGATACACCCCCTCTTAGCTTGTTTTTTTTTTCCTGTTACAACACATAGGCTTTTTAACTCTTTGGGCCTAATTCTCTAAAATCCTTAAGCCCATATTTTTCTAATTGGTTTTCTTTTTACATTTATTTATATACACAAATATTAATAAAACTTGATTTATTTTTTGAATTAGTTTTTTTTTGTAAATATTTTCTTTATCATTTTCTTTTTTTAATGAATTTTTATTTTAGATTTAATTTTACATTTAATAAAACATCAAAAAAATAATTAATTTAGTTTATTTCTTTCTTTAAATTTACTTAATTAATAAAAATACAAAAATAAAGAATATATTTAATTAATCATTATTATTTTTATTAGATTAGGTTTTACCTTTTCTCTTTTCAAGTAAATATTTAGAATTTCATGTTTTGTTAATATTATTTTCATGAATTGTCATAGCTTTATATTAAATCGCACAAAAATTCGATTTGGTTGTATTGTTTGATATTTGGACATTTCTATTTTCATTTGATTCATCCCCATTTGTAACAATTGTACCCCCATTCCCGAACACTTTGTAATAGCGTAGAATTTCAATTCCCATAATTTACTGTTTTCCATATACTGTATAGTAACTAGGCATGTATGGCAAGATTCAAAAATCAATCGCTAGATGACCTAATCAAAGAATAAAATAACTTGAAACCAACACACTTTTTCACACGCACACCTCTAGGGTAACCTCGCTCGTTGCCTCGGAAATAAAATCATGTCCCTCGAATATGGGACGCTCTAGAAATGACCCTTAGATAAAAAAAGATCGTAGTCCCTCGATGACCCTCGATGTTACCTTCGATTAAAATGATCTCGTCCCTTACAAAAATTGCTAAAGCGTCTCACAAGTTGCCTTCAATGATTGTAAAATTGACCCGCGCCTGTCCCTTCACATCCAATAGTGGGGCTTCTTACCAAATCAATGGTAAGATAGCACCATTAAAAGGAAGAAGAAAAGAACAACTTAAGACCTTTCGAGTAGATAGATTCGCTCTTAGTTACTCGCTTGCTCACGACAAAAACTTTTACACCTACACTCCCATTTCAATACATTTTCAAAAAGATAAAACATTTTGTATACGTTCTTATAGAGACGAGAACCATTGCAAAACCTCTTTTCAAAACACTTTTCGAAACACGATTCACGAACACATCTTTGAACCAATTTTCAAAATAAAACTTTGTATACGTTCTTATAGAGACGAGAACCATTACAAAGAGATTTTCCAAAATACTTTCAAAGCCCACACCACAAGCACACAATCAAATAAAAATAAGTGATCTAAACGAGTAACTAAGAGCCCATGGAAAATCATGGATGAAAAGGGTGCTAATACCTTCCATTTTCATAATCTACCCCCCGAACCCGAGAAATAATCTCGAAAGGTCTTTCCTGTGCTTTTTTACCTTTCCTTTTGGATAAAAGAAAAGTCGGTGGCGACTCTTGCTAACCTCACAAGTGCGAACGAAACGCAAAACATCAAGTCAGTTCTCCCACCGTATCACACACGTGATTTGATTTTTACCTAAAATTGTATTATTGTATCCATGGTTTTATGGAGGCTCTTATATCCTTTCTTAGAAATTTCCTATGTTTCTTTCCTCTTTTAATCCACAAACTTTGTATTCATTTTGAAAGGTCTGATTATACTTCTTCTTACAAAACCTTTGATGTTGAACTTTGTTTTTTTTATTATGAGCAATGGAACTTTATTTCTTTATTGGTTCATCTTTATTTAACTTAATCTTATTGTAGATTTATGTGCTTACAAGTATGAATACTACATGAACTTATTTATTTGATTTTGAAGTTGACAATGCTCTTAAAAGAAGTGTTTATCAATCATGATATTCAAGACCCAACTAGTTCAAATGATATCATCTGATGTGTTGATTAAGAGAGGTGTTTGACAAGTTATTGATCAAGTGGTGGTGCTTTACGTGTTTATCAAGTGATGGTTCTTAATGTGTTGATCAAGTGATGATGCTTGATATATGGATAAAGGGATGTTTTTGATGTGTTTATCAAGTAACGGTGCTTGATATGTGGATCAAGTGACATTGTTTGATGTGTTGGCCAAGTGACGGTGCTTGAAAAACAAAATATGTTGATTAAGTGAGTGATGCTTGAAGTGTTGATTAAATGATGGTGCTTGATATGTAGATCAAGTGATGGTGCTTGATGTGTTGACCAAGTGACGGTGCTTAAAAGATCAAAATGTGTTGATCAAGATGAAACCTAAAGATAACTTAATGCAATGATCAAGTGGATATGCTTGAACATCAAAGTTGTGATTGATCAAGGTGTGTTGATCCAGTTGTGGTGATCAATATTGTTATGCTTGGCGGTCAAGTTATATGTGTAACACCCTGAATTCTAGATTAATTGTTATTTAATTAATTTAGCATGAATATATGAGTCATTGTGAAGTATTTGATATATATATATATATATATATATATATATATATATATATATATATATATATATATATATATATATATATATATATATATATATATATATATATATATATATATATATATATATATATATATATATATATATATATATATATATATATATATATATATATATATATATATATATATATATATATATATATATATATATATATATATATATATATATATATATATATATATATATATATATATATTATTTTGGTGTTTTTATGTAAGTCCTCGTGATGATTTGTGATGTTTCGATGAATATGGGGTATACTATGATGTCGAGATGAATATGATATTTAAAATGATGATTTATATGGTGTAGGATGGGATAATAAAAGATATTTATAATTTAAATAATTAGTTGGAATTATTTAGATTTAATAGTAATTATTTAGAATTGTTTGGATTAAATAAATAAGATAATGGTGTAGAGAAAATAAGGGCAAGGTAGTAATTAGTGAAGAATAAGTGAGGACAACAGTGGAAGACCATATTAGGGGTCCGAGAGGGTAAGTTTGGTATAAGGAAGATTTGGGAGTTTGCATGATCATTTTATGCAATCGTAACATTTGGAGGAATGTTGTGAAGAGGCAAAGCTATGGCACAGAGAGGCAGGAGGATTCTTGTGTTAGAACATTAAGAGGAATTTGGTTTGCTGCTATGATCTTAATGTAATGGGAGTTTTATCTTAATTATTATAATTTATTTAAGGCTTGGATAGTTGTATATTTGTGTTAGGTTTAGGTAGTGATGAATATGAGATGATTTGATGAAATAGATTGTGTTTTGAAGTCTTGGATTATAAACAATTATACCCATTAAGCAGAATACATTGGATTGTTGATGTTTGATGAAAACCATGTGATTAGATGATGTTTTAGGACCTATAATGTGCATAAATCGCAATAATTAGGACTAGTTTATGTAGGAAATCGCAACAGGAAAACCTTGTTCACGTAGGATCGTCGGGCGATGGTGATACGCTCGGCCGTTGTTGGGAAATCCAAGGGGCGGTGAAGGGAAGAAAGGAAGAAAGTTACTGGAGTGCATCACTCCAAGCATCTTCGGGAAACACAAGACGTGAAAGGTGCGTCGCCAGGCGATGAAAGTGGTGTCACCGGCGCCGGTGTCAAGAATTGAATAGCTGTGTTGGATTTTCTTAAAAGAGCTGTAACTTGAGTTTTAGAACTCGGTTTCAGGTGTCGTTCGAAGCGTTGGATAACTAACACAATGAAATTTAGTTGGATAAATTTAAATGAGTAATAGTAAGTATATCTCGAGTACTTAGACTATGATGGAGTAGGTTTCCTTGTGTTGGATTACAATGATGCTTTGTTTATTATGAAGATATGATGATGTTATGATGATGTTATGTTTATTATGATGATATGATAATGTTATGATGATTTTTTATTTGTTATGAAGATATGATGACATTATGATGAGTTCATGAATTATGATGTGTTTTGACTAGCCATGGTCGTATTTATTATGTTGTTGCACATCATGCATTCATGGTATAGTGTAGGACTTTGGTCTAAGGATATTATTAGGACTCTTATTCAATGAAGATGATATGAGAGTATTCCAGTTAAGGAATTAATACCATAGTGTGAATCAAGTGCAAAATTGTGAAGTGCTCTGGTTCCAAGTGGGAATCGATCCTATTGGTGGGGAATTTTGGAGAAAATGATGATTGAGTCATCAGTGAAGTTTGGTACCACATTGTTGTACCCCAAATTTTTCCCTCTCATTTCTCAGGAATTTTCTCATAAAATTTCTACCGAGTCAAGACTGCACAAGTTTGTTTTGATTCATAAGCTTCAATTAGGCACCTAGCTTCCTTCGAGCAACCTTGATTCAGGGGTTTCGATTGAGCATCTGGTCCCCTTCGAGCAAGCTTTGGTTCACAAGCCTCATTTGGGCATCAGCCTCCTAAATGCATCCTTTGATTCACCAGTGTGATGTGGTGGGAGAACTGACTTGAGGTTTTGCATTTGTGTTCGCAAATGTTGCGGTTTAGCAAGAGTCGCCACCGACTTTTATTTTATCCAAAAGGAAAGGTAAAAAAGCACAGGAAAGACCTTTGAGATTGTTTTTGGGTTCGGGGGGTAGATTATGAAAAGGGAAGGTGCTAGCACCCTTTTCATCCATGGTTTTCCATGGCCTCTTAGTTACTTGTTTTAGATCACTTGCTTTGCTTTGACAATTGTTTGAAATGGTGCTTTGTGTGGTTTTGAAAGTATTTTGAAAAGAGGCCTTTGTTTAGGCAATCTTTATAATGATTCTCGTTCGTAAGAATGTATACAAAGATGTTTGTCTTTTGAAAAATGTTTCAATATTTTGAAAGTTGTTTGGAAATGTTTTGAAATTGTGTGTGTGTTTGTTTGAAAATAGCAAGGATTGTTTGCAAATTGATCAAGTAACTAGAAGCTATCTACCTACTCAAAAGTCTTTCCTATACATTTTTATTCCTTTGACATTGTTGATTTACCATTGTCTTGGTAAATAACCCTATCTTTGGATGTTAAACGGGACGGGCGTGGGTCATCGTATGACCATGATAACAATATTGCCAAGTATCTTTAGCAAGTTTTGAGGGACTAAGATCATCTTTGTTTAGGCAACCAAGATAGCGTCATCGAGGGACTATGATCTTTTGTTTTGTATTGTTTTTCCAAGATACCTAGCATGCATACCATGGCCATTTTTAAGGCAACAAAGTGGGTGAAACCCTAGAGGTTCTTGTGTGAGATGTGTTATCATTTTTCATGCATTTTTGTCTTGTGTTAGGTCATGCTATTTGATTTGATTTTGTCTTATCATACAAACCCTAATTTTTACTAAACATGCATATAATGCGATAAATTGCGTAAAGTAAATCAAAACTATTACAACAATATTATGGGAGGGGGGATACAAGTTTTGAATGGGGATGTTTGCACAAAATAAAACCCTAATTCACTATTACAACCCAATTGAATTTATTGCACAATAAATAAATAAACAATTATTTAAATATGCAATAAAATGTAATTATGCAAAAAATATTTTTGTAATTGTTTTATGTATGAGAAAATAACATTATCTAATTCCTAAAAATAAGAAAAAAAATTATTATTTTTAAAAGGGGAAACCCTAGTTTTTTTGTTTAAAAAGAAAATATGTTTTCTATATTATTTATTCATTTTTACTCAAGAAAAATAAAATAAAATTATATACAATATTAAAAATTAAATATGTATGAAAAATAAATATTTAATGTGTATAATATAATAAAATAAAATATTTAAGTATTTTTATTATTATTTACAAGTTTATTTAAGAAAATAAGTTTTATAAACCTAATAAACTAATTTTATGCCAAAACAAATAATAAAAAAAATAAAATAAAAATGCAAAAAATCAAGAAAATATTTTTGGGATTTTTAATGTTCAGAAAAAAATAATAAATTCAATAATCACAAAAGAAATAAAAAATATGCAAAATATAAAAAATGGGCCAAAGGGGTGCAAATAGGAAACACGGGGGTGTGAAAAGTAGGACAAGCAGGCCCAAGGCGCGCCAGGCCCAGGACCTGTCGTCCCTGTCCTCCAGCCAAACAACGCGCGCGCTTCTGTGTTCAAATCCTATTCTTGCTAATGCTTGCATAAAATCAAAAACTCATAACATAAAAAGTGTAGCTTGTTAACTCACGATTCCAATGATATAAAATTCATGACCTAACTCTCAAAGATCAGGGAGAATTTTAATGGCCCTAAATTCTGACCTAGTTTTTTCAGCATGTTCAACAACCAAATACTCTTAGCTCAGTTAATATAAATGGAAAGTATGCATATGTACAACTCAAGCATGTTAAGGACTACATCTTTGCCTCACAAATCGTGACCTAAGGATGCCTAAATAGAGAGATAAAACTTGAAAAATACCTTGTTTAGTTGAGTTTGGATATGGCAATGTGGGAACTTTGAGTGAGGCCTGAAGATCTTGTGAGCTTCCTTGAAGTTCCCTTAAGCTTCTCCAATGCTCAACTTGCCTTGTAGATGCTTGAATCTCCCTGTAGAAGTCAACCTGCAAACCTTCAAAATGAAAATGGTGATCCTTGAAACAGGGGTTACAGTTGCAAGACAAAGGCCTGGACAACTTAGGTGGGATGTATGGAAGGTGTTTCAAGGGTTGAATCAAGAAACGCACGAGCCAATATTGATTTGGCTTGAGATTTGCAGAAGCTGCCCTGTTTGGGTAGAAAATGGTGTTTTTTTTTTTTTGTGTTTGAGGGTGTTTGGGAAGTTATGCACTCGTGTATTTGCTTGTTACAAATTTCTTAGGTTTTTTGAAATGAAGCCAAGGCTTTCCTTTATCAGATGGATGAGTTGTATTGACTTTTGCAAGTTTACTTGCTTTTGAAGAAAGTTGAAGTGACAATGCCCAAAAGCTTGTACTTGCTAGTTCCTTAGCTGATAAGAGTTGGTAAACATGCCTGATAATTGTGGACCTTGCTTGTGACAAAGAAACAGGTTCAATGCTCAAGGAATGCAAAGTTGCAAAAAGGCTAGCTTTATGAAAATGGTATTGAGAACTTTATGCCATAAATGGATTAATTCTTTATGCAAAGCTCCATAGGTCAGAATAAAGCCAATATCCAATGTGTTAGCATTCAATTATGGAGTGTAGAAGGGATTAGGACCTGTAATACCAAGTACAAGCATGTTTGAAACTGATTTGCAACTTGCAACATTGTGAAAATGCCTTGCAAAAAAGTGATAAATTGCCATTTTCATTTCTTCGATTCTCTCTAACCATAAATGATCTTGGAGAGTTCTTGGACATTTTGGAAATCTTGTAACATGCCCTACAATCCATCTTTGATATGAATTTTGAGATACCTCTTGGAACTAGGTGAAAAATTGCCATGAAGTTAGGTCAAAAATCTGCCTAAACTAGGGCAAAATTTCACTTAGTTAAAAAGTTTATGGACTCCTATTCACAAAATTATAACTTGAGATCCAAGCATATTTTGGGAAAACTTTGTGAATCAAAGTTGTAGATTTCATGGAGGACTATAACTTTCATGTTGGAAGTTTTCTTTGAATCCAATTGCATCATGGTGAAAAAGTAATGGAAAGTTGGGAAAAAATAAGAAAATTTCCATACTTAGAAATTTTCTAAGTTATGAAATTTTTTCAAATTAAACCCTAATTTGCAATTTTAGGTCTCTTGGTCAACAAGTTTCACATTTTGACATATCTTGATGAATTATGAACCTTGGAATCCTATGCATTTAGATCTTTTGAACTATGTGTTTAAGTCAAGATGATGCTATTGAGTCCTTTAAATCATGCTTGAACCCAATTGGTCATTGGCTAGGTTAAAAATCAGAAATTGCCCTTTCTCAGTCAAAACCCTAATTTTGACCATTTTGCCCTTTTGATGATCTGATCAAATTTCTTGAGGAGTTGTGGTCCAAACTTGATCAAATGGTACATAGGTGCCTAAAATGTTGTTGGGGATAAAAAATTATGAAGTTTGACTATAAATTGGCCATGGTTGACTTTTTTCCCAATACAATTGAGTTTTAGGTCAACTGCCCAATTGACTGGGCAAAAATGTGATTCAAGGCTTGAAACTTGCCATGGGAAATCTTAGGGGTCCAAGATGGTGTATGAAAGTCACATGAAGCATTAATAGTCCAAAAATACTTGTGCAAACTCAAACCCTAATTACAGGTCATCAGTGCAATATGAGGTCTTGAGCTGAGCAAACCCTAATCCTGTCTGGAGTCCAATAGGTCTTGTAAGGAAAAATCTTGATAAAATGAGAGGGCAAATTTTGGGGTACAACAACTTCCCCTGTTCAATCTTCTTGAACCTGAAGAGTTAGATTGACGAGCTTTGTCGTTTGTGACTCGAAGGTAAAAGATGATTGGACACTAGAGTGCCCGTAAATTTGCACTCGTCAAAATGTAGTTGAGGAAATGGGCTTAAAGATGCCATTTGGAGATGTGATAGAATCTTGTTGGAGATGGGATTAAAGATGCCATCCAAGAATGTTTGCTGAATTGTATGTTGTAAGTCAAAAGAATAAGTATCAGAATGGTATCCGCGTCTGGAATGTATCTGTACTGTATCTGAGGACTGAATCTGAATGAGCAAAGGAATAACATCCATATCTGGAGCGTCTCTGAGCTGTATCTGTATGTTGAATCTGAATAAGCAATAGAATAGCATTCGTGTCTGGAGCGTCTCTGAGCTGGGGAAAATTAGAATAGGGGACAGAATGGCAACCGTGTCTGGAGCGTATATGGAGTCTGAAGTTTGAATCTGAATGAGTAATAGAATAGCATCCGCGTCTGGAGCGTATCTAAGACTGTATCTGAACCGGAAAACTGATTAAGGGTCAGAATGGCGTCCATGTCTGGAGCGTATCTGAACTAGAATCTGAATAAGTGACAGAATGACTTTCGTGTCTGGAGTGTATCTGAACTTGAAATTGATAGCTGAATCTGAATGAGAAATAGAATGGCTTCCGTGTCTGGAGCGTATCTAATTTGTATCTGATAGTCGAAATCTAAATGAGAAATAGAATGGCATCCGTGTCTGGAGCGTATCTAATATGTATCTTGGTGTCGAGATCTGAATGAGCAACATAATGACTTCCTTGTCTGGAGTGTATCTGTACTGTATCATAATTGTATACTGTTAAACTGTAGCTGTTAATCTTATCCTAAAAAGGGTAAAATGTTAGCTGAAATACAAAGTTATGTTGCATGAAATGTATGATGCAATAAATGTGTTTTATCAATGTTTATGATATATGGATATAATGTATGCGCATGTAAGCTGATTTACTGTCTTGCTGAGGAAAATAAATCCTTGACGGCTGGGGATAAAAACTCTTAACTGCTGCCGGGGAAAATAAATCCTTGACTGCTGAGAGTAAGAAATCCTTGATGACTGTTAGGGATAGAAAATCCTTGACAAACTTCCGTGGGGATGTGAGGATCCTTCATGTATTGAAGTTGGAGTATTTGACAAAAATCTATTGTGAGAGTAAAGCCAAACTGCTTGAGAAATCTGCTTGGGAAATCCAGAGAACTTTGATCGCCTCTACTGGGGATTACATAATGGGAATCCTTACTCGGCTGGGGAATAGGGAAAACTCTGATGATTTCTGTGGGGAACTAAGAATGAGAATCTTCATTCTGTTGAGGAGTAATGAGAACTTTGGCGACTTCACTAGGGAATTAAGAATGAGAATCTTCATTCTGTTGGGGAGTAAAAACTCTGTGGGGAAGAAAGCTTACTGCTGGAGAGTAAGTTCAGGAGTTTCGGTCGTCTGCCACTCTACTGGGGAGTTATCCTAGGTTGGGGAGAGACAAAAGTTAACTGTTATCTGGTTGATTTCCAGGCTTCAAGATAACTTGCTGGGAAATTAGATGGTTTCCGCTGGGGATTAGAAGTCTTGACTTGACTGGGGATGAAGGTTTCAGCTCCGCTGGGGATCTGTAACTCAAAGCTTTGGCTCCGCTGGGGATTGGGAGTTTGAAGTTTAAAATCTGATGGGAATTAAAGGGTTTGAAATTTGGCTCCGCTGGGGATATGTATTTCAAGGTTTTAGCTCCGCTGGGGATCTAGATGATGTACTGTAAGGATTGCTCCTGGAATAGCCTAAAGACATTTTCCTATCCTTTCAGTCTGTCAGTAATTGTTCTTTTTCATCCTGCTTATTTGTAAACAGTAATTATGTTCAAATGCATATGTTCATCAATGAATCATTGGACGTTTTTTGCAAATAAAAACACAAGTGTAAAAGAAAAAGGCAAATAGTTTTCTGTACTTTGAAAGAGACATCTTTGTATTAACTTTGAGTAAGTATTTTGTACAAAGGAGACAGACATCCTAGTAAGAGGATGGTGTCATAAAAGTAAGAAAAATTTTATACAAAGAAAGATAGCTATGTGTGTAAAAATCCCATGGGGTTTCCATTCCGCTATAGCCTTCGTGTCTTCGAATATCTTGTCCATCCGTTGCTTCGTATGAAGATGTTTGGATTGATCAGAAGCTCAGAGTTTGTCAGTGAAGAGATTGTCCTTAAAGTGATCCGACGAGACATAGTCATACGCTTTAATTCCCTAACTTTTGCCTCGATCGCCCTTTCGGGTTTTCAGTCCACCGGGAAACCCTTTTTTGCCCAAGTCGCCCTTTCGGGTTTTTAACTTGCCGGGTGTACAGATTTTTTTTGTTTTATCCCTAATTTTTTCCTGAACCGCCCTTTCAGGTTTTCGATTCACCGGGATTCCCCTTTTTTTCCTAGGTGTGTCAACCTAGCGGGTCTTTTATGCGTAGTATCTTTTGACTATGTCTGCATTCGCAGGGTGCGGCAGGTCGTCGCCGTCCATGGTGGTTAAGATCATTGCCCCACCAGAAAAGATGTTCTTGATTACAAATAGTCCTTCGTAGGTAGGAGTCCATTTTCCCCTGGGATCACTTTGTGGCAAAATGATCCGCTTGATTACCAGATCCCCGACTTGATACGTCTGGCGTCTGACTTTCTTGTTGAAAGCCTTGATCATCCGCTTTTGATACGTATGACCATGGCAAACAACAGTAAGTCGCTTTTCATCAATCAAGTTTAGCTGATCAAGCCGGATCTGAATCCAATCGTCTTCACTCAAACCAGAATCTTTCATGATTCTCAAGGAGGGAATCTGAACCTCGATAGGTAAAACAGCCTCCATGCCGTACACCAAGGAGTAGGGTGTTGCCCCAGTTGATGTGCGTGCCGTGGTACGATACCCGTGAAGAGCAAACGGTAGCATTTCATGCCAGTCCTTGTAGGTGACAGTCATCTTTTGTATGATCTTCTTGATATTTTTGTTAGCAGCTTCAACTGCACGTTTCATCTTTGGCCGGTATGGAGATGAATTATGGTGTTGAATCTTGAACTACTCGCACAAATCGGTGATCATAGTATTGTTAAGGTTTGTACCGTTGTCAGTGATGATCCTTTCGGGGATATCGTACCGGTAAATAAGGTTCTGCTTGATGAAGCGGGCAACATCATTCTTAGTAACAGATGTGAAGGAAGCTGCTTAGACCCACTTGGTGAAGTAGTCAATGGCCACTAGAATGAAGCGGTGTCCATTGGATGCTGTAGGCTTGATCTCTCCAATCATGTCAATTCCCCACATTGCGAAGGGCCAAGGAGCTGTTAAGACATTTAGAGGAACTGGAGGCACGTGTACCTTGTCGGCATAGATTTGACATTTGTGACAAGTGCGGGAGTGTTGATAGCAGTTAGCTTCCATGGTAGACAAGTAATAGCCTTCCCGTAGAATCTTCTTACCCATCATATGCCCGCTAGAGTGAGTGCCAAAGGTACCTTCATGCAATTCAACCATAATTCTTTCAGCTTCAATCTTGTCCACACAACGGAGCAGAATAGAATCATGATTGCGCTTGTATAGGATGCCATTACTTAGGAAGAACTTCACCGAGAACCTCCTTAAGAACTTTTTGTCGTTGACTGAAGCTCCTTCAGGGTATTCTTGTGCCTCAAGATACCTTTTGACTTCATGAAACCACGGCTGGTCCACTACTTCATCGGTATTAATCTCGTGACAATGTGCAGGTTCGTCCATCCGTTCAATGGTGATTTGGGGAGCCTCATTATCCCAGTTAAATTTAAACATGGATGACATTGTAGCTAGAGCATCTTCCAGATGATTTTCTTCTTGCGGGAAGTGCTCGAAGGTAATTTGCTCGAAATGTGGTAACAATGTCAAGACATGTTCTTTATAAGGGATGAGGTTTTGATGTTTAGTATCCCACTCTCCTTTGATCTGACTGATGACCAAAGCTGAGTCCCCAAACACATCTAAAGATTTGATTCCCAAGTCTATGGCAGCCTTGAGTCCAAAGATGCAAGCTTCATACTCTGCCATGTTGTTCGTACAGTTGAAGTAGAGTCTGGATGTGAAAGGAGTATGGAAATCTTGAGGGGAGATGAGTAACGCGCCGATACTATTGCCAAGTGCATTGGAGGCCCCATCAAAGTACAGGGTCCATCGGGATCCTTGTTCAGGTCCGTCATATGGTCTGATATCTTCAACATTGTCCAATGTCATGATGTCTTCGTCAGGGAAGTCAAACCTCATGGATTGGTAATCTTCGACAGCTTGATGAGCCAGATGGTCAGCTAGCACACCCCCCTTTATAGCTTTTTGGGTCGTGTACTGTATATCGTATTCCGTTAGGATCATCTGCCATCTAGCTATTCTTCCGGATAGAGCAGGCTTCTCAAAGATGTACTTGATCGGATCCATCTTAGATATCAACAAAGTGCTATGAGTCAACATATACTGCCTTAGCCGGCGAGCGGCCCATACCAAAGCGCAATAAGTTTTCTCGAGCAGTGAGTATCGGGTCTCACAGTCGGTAAACTTTTTGCTAAGGTAATAAATGGCATGCTCTTTTTGGCCAGACTCATCATGTTGGCCCAATACGCACCCCATTGAATTCTCTAGGATAGTCAGATACATGATTAGCGGTCTTCCTTCGATGGGTGGCATCAAGATAGGAGGTTCTAGCAAGTACTCCTTGATTTTATCGAAATCAATTTGAAAATCATCATTCCAATGAACCTTGCAATGTAGTTTAGGCGTCCCAAGAAACCTCTGACCTCCTTCTCAGTGCGAGGAGCAGGCATTTCTTGTATAGCTTTGACTTTGGTAGGATCAACCTCGATGCCTTTGTTGCTGACAATGAAACCCAAGAGTTTACCCGACCGGACCCCGAATGTACACTTGTTTGGATTCAATCTGAGCTTGTACTCCTTCAACCTGACAAACAACTTTTGTAAGTGATCAAGGTGTTCTTCTTCAGTTTGTGACCGAGCTATCATGTCATCTACGTACCTCTATCTCATGATGTATCATATCATGAAACAAAGCTACCATGGCGTGTTGATAGGTTGCCCCGACATTATTTAGTCCGAATGGCATCACTTTGTAGCAGAACGTACCCCATTGTGTAACAAAAGTAGTTTTCTCCATGTCCTCAGGTGCCATTTTGATCTGGTTATAGCCTGAGAATCCGTCCATGAAAGAAAATACTTTGTGTTGAGCTGTGTTGTCAACCAGGATGTCAATGTGCGGAAGTGGAAAGTCATCTTTAGGGCTGGCCCTATTTAAGTCTCTATAATCCATGCACATTCTGACTTTACCGTCCTTCTTAGGCACGGGCACAATGTTAGTAACCCATTGAGGATATGAAGTAACAGCCAGAAATCCAGCATTGAACTGCTTCATAACTTCTGCTTTGATCTTTTCAGACATGTCAGGTCTCATGCGGCGGACCTTTTGTTTCACTGGTGGACAGTCTTCTCTTATGAAGAGATGGTGTACCACAATGTCTGTATTGAGTCCCGGCATGTCTTCGTATGACCAGGCGAAGATTTCAACATATTCATGTAGTAGCTGAATTAGGCGCTCCTTGACACTCGGCTCTAGATTGGCACCTATATTTATTTCCTTATTGTCATCCTCAGTTCCCAAGTTGATTGTATCCAACTGCTCTTCATGAGGCTGAATTGCTCTTTCCTCTTGCTGTAGTAATCTGGCCAATTCCCCTGGCACGTTATAATCTTCCTCACCTTCGTATTCGGCTTGGTTGATTAGATCTTCAGAGTCACTGATGGCTATAGTAGTATCGTTACCCATGGGTTCCGAAATGGAAGGGTACCTGCATTTGTGAGTGTGGGTGTGTGTAAGGGCATAGCCATCTTAAAACAACCAAATGTAAAAGAAAGACAATGAGCACAAAAGGTTTATATATGAAAAGCGTCCATAATTCATTAAAATGACATATGAAATGAAAATAAGAACCCTTACAAATGGACCTATTTGCCTCGGGTAAGACACAAGGTTGAAAAAGTATGAATTCTTTGTGAATTATTACAGATCCAACATAAATGGAAAAGATAAATTACTGATTTATGAAAGTAATCGGAACAAAGTATTTTGCTTCCCAATTGCACAGTCCTCCGTCGACAGTAAGGAAAATCCAGTCTTCAAAGTTGCCCTCTTCTTCATTGTCCTCTAGTGCATTAACCCCTGGGTGGCTGATCTTCATAGGTGGCCCTCTGGCACGGGAGCGGCGCATGGCCTTCTGACCAGTCGAAGTAAATCCCAAGCCGAATTTGTCTGCTTTGAAAGGAAAGTCGGGAAGCTTCCCCTAGATTGTGGATCCGCCTTCTTCCACCACTGCCCTAACATCCTTTAAAGAAGACACCTGAGGCGGAGGTCTTGTGATCACAGGAGTTGAGGACACTGTCTTGGTCGCCACTATCTCTTCAGGGACTTCTTCGAAGTGTTGGAAAGGGGTCTCAATGAATTCGCCATCTAATTCCACATAACAGAATGAATTAAGATGACTGATCATGTATTCCTCTTCTCCATGAACATTTATAATTTTCCCCTGGACAGGGTATTTGAGCTTTTGATGCAGAATAGAAGTGACAGCTCCAGCATGGTGGATCCAAGGTCTTCCCAAAAGGCATGAGTAGGAAGACGGATGTCCATCACGTAGAATGTTGAATTGAACATCTGGGTACCCACCTTGATCGGGATGTCCACCTCCCCGTGGACCATCCTCTTAGAACCATCAAAGGCTCTGACAATTATATTGCTGGGTTTCAGGGTTAGGCCTTCACAATCCAACCTATCCAAGGATTTCTTCGGCAAGACATTTAAAAATGACCCAGTATCAACCAAAACATGAGCTAGGGTGGTTCCCCTACACTCCACTGAGACATGTAGCACGTCATTATGTTTTCTCCCTTTGGAGGTCAAGTTTGCATCGGAGAATCCCATGCCATTGTCAGCTGTTAAGCTGGCCACACATTCTTGGAATTGGTCAGCAGAGGTTTCTTGTGGCACGTGGGCCGTCTTCAAGAACTTGACCAAAGCTTTAGCATGTGCCTCAGAGCATAGCAAGAGGGCTAACATAGATATTTTGGAGGGGGTCTGCCCCAGTTGTTCAACGACATTGTAATCACTTTTCTTAATGATCCTCAGAATCTCTTCCATCTCTTTCTGGGATGTATCAGGAATGACTAATAACTGAGCCTTCGTCAAGACAGGCTCCTCTTGAACATTATTTCCTTTTCTCTCAGCATCGGAAACAGGGATGGGAATTGTATTGCCATTGTTGGTGGGTACACTTGCAGGTACAGTTACAGGGGTAATCTTCGGGATGGCCGCGGGTCCAAAGACTGCTGTTGGAGGAGCAATCTCTGGAGAAAAGATTCTCCCACTATGAGTAATTTTTCTTGTTCCATCAATGTTACTGATGTCGGGATTATCTTCCTCAGAGCTTTCTTCTTCAATGGTCTGTTCAATCTGTTTGACACCATGGTAGTAGATTTCTCCACCATAGTTCCATGGTACCATTTTATCAGTTTTGTAAGGCGTTATCCCTGGCATTGTTATCTTCAACGGAGTAGTCACTGGAGCAGATGTAATCCTAACAGGTTTTTTAGGAACCCTGGAAGGATTGGCGTATATGGTTATTATTGAAACTTCAGGAACTGGAATGGGTGAGATGGGAGCTTTCTCAAACAAAATTTCCTTGTTATCAATCAATTGTTGGATTCCTTTCTTTAATAGAGGACAGTCAAACGGGGAGGCCAAGCAAGTATGGCAATCTTGGTCACATCCTGGGAACACCCCAGCCTTCAACAAATTCAACTTGATGGTTAGGAGAGGAGTTGACAGTTCATCCACAGCAGAAACAAACAGATCTTCTTCCACATCATTGGCATTATGCCCATGCCTCGGCATTGGGGAGGAGATAACATTCGGCTTTTCAGGAGTTTCAAATTCAACTTCCTTGGCATAAATTAGATCTTGAATCTTGTTCTTCAAGGCCCAACAGTTGTTGGTGTCATGCCCTGGACTTTCTGACTGGTAAGCACATCTGGTGTTGGGATGGTAATGTGGAGATGAAGTGTTAGGATTTTTAGGGGCCTCCTTTAGCATGGTCATGTTCAACTTCAAGAGATGTGGTAAGACTTGAGAAGGAGTCATGTTTATCTTGGTGAATTGCCTTACAGGCCTTTCCACCCTTTGCTAGTTATTCCTCGGCTGATCATTTCTCGGCTGATTGTTTCTCGGCTCGTCTGACGCAGACCTTTGAATCATAACGGCCCCCACAGTTGGTTGTCTTTCGGTTCTTCCCTAATTTCTCTGGGCATAGACAACAGACACTTCCTTCTTTCCAGTGAAGGGCTTTTTTGCAGCAGCAGAGGTAGATGCATCTTTCTGAATTTTCCCGCTTCTAATATCGGCTTTCACCCTTTCGCCCGTTAGAATTAACTCAGTGAAACCTGCAGAGGAGCTTCCAATCAAGTGATTAAAGAAAGGACCTGACAGAGTCCCCAAGAACATGTCCACAAGCTCTCTTTCAGATAAAGGTGGTTGCACCCTTCCGGCCAAATCCCTCCATTTTTTGGCGTAGTCTTTGAAACCCTCGTTGGTAGCCATGGCTATATTCTGTAGCTGAGTACGGGTTGGTGCCAAGTCGGTGTTGTATCGATACTGTTTATAGAATGCTTCGGCTAAGTCTTCCCAATTATGCACATCATACCTCTCCAACTGGTAAAACCAATCCAGCTGCATCCCCGACAAACTGTCTTGGAAAAAGTGAACCCACAAGTCTTTGTCAGAAGAATGTGGTTGAATTTTCCTGACATAAGATCGTAGGTGCATCTTGGGACAAGACACCCCATCGTACTTAGAAAATAGAGGTACTTTAAACTTAGGATGGATTACAATTCCAGAAACCAGCCCTAACTCCTCAAAGTCCAGCCCAGGTACTCTTTGCACTTCCATAGCAGCTAAACGTTCTTCCAAGTTCTTGTATTTGTCATCGGCCGAAGGATACTGTTGTTCAGAATAGTCCTCATCCTCTTCTTCTTCTACCTCAGAATCAGATGGCACTGCAGTTCCTTTACCCTTTCCTTCCCCCTATTCAGATGTTGATGGGAATTCCAAAGTCCGCCTGGCTTGTCCTTCAAACCTTCTGCCCAAGATAGCCACACCAACTCTCTTCTTCTTATTTTTCTCTTTTTCCTTCTCTAGCAGAGTCTTGAGCTCCTCCTGCCCCTTGGCTAGGGTCAAGAGTAACTGTTGAAATTGTGAATTCTGAGCTTGTAAGTCTTTGACCGTTTGTTCAATATCCATCTTGCTGAAATAAACAACAGAGAGATGAGGAAACTTGGTGTGAAGACCTGCTTATGCATATGATGAATAATATATATTCATGTAATGCATTCAAGGATTCAGAAATTCAAATTTTTTTTAAACAAAAAAAGAAACACACATCATATTAATAAGATAGGATTTGTTAGTACATCAATGCCCCATGGGCAAAATAATACAAAATTCTAAGGTAAAAAGACGTTGTGCATCCTCTTTGGTGCAATGTAGGTGTTGAGAGTCTGCTCTTCGTGAAGTTGACGAGTGAGTTCTAAAACCTTCTTCTCGCTTGCGTAGAATTGGGCTTCAAAAGTATCGCATTCTCCCTTGAGCTGTATCCAACTCCTTTGTAGATCTTCGAGTGATGTTGGCATGTCAGGATGTAGGAGGGTGTATGGAACCTCTCCTTCCATAACAGGCTCTATAATCACAGGGAGAATGTAGGGGTAAGGCAGCATAAGACTTTGGACGCGGGTTCGTACCCACTTGAGGTAAGGCTCAAGAGGGATGGAATTCTTGTGTCCCAAGGTCTTACTGTCCACCTTGTTGGGCATCCCCCAAGCTCGGATGAACCTTTGTCGGAGTCCTTGGTTGTCGTTGTCGAAGTCGAAAATCAAACCTTGAATCAGCATGTCATGTGGGCCATCCCTTCGAGCATACCCAAACTGTCTCAGAGCCAAGCAAGGGTTGTAGGTGATGCCTCCCCTAATTCCAAGTAGAGGGACATTAGGGAATTCCCCACAATGGTCAATGATAATGACATTCTCTTTTGATCTAGAACACCAATGAATATCTGAATGGGTAAGAGTCATCAATCATTGTGACCACCTTAAACCTTGCTCATTCTTCAAAACTGATTGGGGAAGAGAAATAAACCTTCTTGCTAGTACAGGAGTGCAACACGTGAGAACACCTCTTTTCTTCATTGTACGAGTGTGAAAAGAGTGGAGGATATCCCCAAGCAATGTAGGCACCGGGTTGCGATTCATGAAGATTTTGACAGCACTCACATCTATAAGTTGGTCAGGATTAGGGAACAAGACCATCCAATAGATGAGAAGAGCTACAATCTCCTCAAAAGCTTACAAGTCTAGAGAATTCCAACAGCTTTGGGCCTTCTCAAACAGAAACTTTAACAAGAAGCCTTTGACACCACTTCTAGTTTCCCAATGTGTTGTAACATCAGATGAGTGCAAGTGTAAGGCTTGAGCAATCTCTTCTGGCTTTGGATCTCTTTCCGTACCGTTGAAGGGTAGTTGATTGAGAATAGGAATCCTCAAGAGTTGAGAAAATTCCTCCAAAGTAGGCACAAGTTGGTAGTCAGGAAATGTGAAGCAATGATGCAAAGGGTCAAAGAACTGGAAGAGAACTTTCAGCATATCCTCCTCAGTGTTGGAAGTGACTAGGTTGAGAAGACGACCATGCCTCTCGGTGAATGGAGAATTCTCAGGAATCCTTGAAGCTAGCTCCTTGAGTTGAGGAGGAATTCTTACAAGGTTGACTTGGACAGTTTTCCTGCGAAGTGAATCCATAACCTACAAAACAGGAACAAAGATGAAAATCCAAATCCTTGAAATGGTTAGTGGATGCATATGATGCTTCATGATGTCCATGATGTTATGCACAAGTATATATGTACAAGAAAATCACACAAGTTCCTAGTTTAGGCTTGCATGGGGTTTCATAGGTAAGTATCCTCTTGAAGCTTAGTTGGCTCAACCTGTCCTAGAAATAGTAACCGGGTTCTAAGGAGCTCAATATCACTGGATTATTTCCTTGTTCATTGTTTCAATTCATCCTCTTTACTGGCGACCGAAATATTCCAAGGAACCAACCCTCAATGAGTGTAGTATCGAGTATCTACCAACTTCGAACTGCACCAAAGCCGATCATCTCACTACATCCTAAAAAGGCCAAGTTGGTCAAGTAAAGATTCTAAAAGTCCATTAGTGCTTCATGACATCACTCAGCGGCTTCGTATTCTCTTTGATTAACTCAAAGGCTACCGGTACCCACAAATATGTCGCACTAATTTAGCTATTGCTTAGACCATGTCGGTATACCCCACACAGTTTCCACAACGTATTGCTATTTACCTATGAATGTTTCCCAAATCCAGGTAGAGGATTCAAACCCAAACAATAGAACCAAAGTGTAAAGCAAACAAGTCAAGCAAGATGAGCATGTAAAGGTGATCTAAACCCTAAGGTAACCCCACTTTTAGAATATTCCCCAGCAGAGTCGCCAGTTCTGTGATGCGGTGGGAGAACTAACTTGAGGTTTTGCGTTTGTGTTCGCAAATGTTGCGGTTTAGCAAGAGTCGCCATCGACTTTTATTTTATCCAAAAGGAAAGGTAAAAAATCACAAGAAATACCTTTGAGATTGTTTTTGGGTTCGGAGGGTAGATTATGAAAAGGGAAGGTGCTAGCACCCTTTTCATCCATGGTTTTCCATGGGCTCTTAGTTACTTGTTTAGATCACTTGCTTTGCTTTGACAATTGTTTGAAATGGTGCTTTGTGTGGTTTTGAAAGTATTTTGAAAAGAGGCCTTTGTTTAGGCAATCTTTGTAATGATTCTCGTTCGTAAGAATGTATACAAAGATGTTTGTCTTTTGAAAAATGTTTCAATATTTTGAAAGTTGTTTGGAAATGTTTTGAAATTGTGTGTGTGTTTGTTTGAAAATAGCAAGGATTGTTTGCAAATTGATCAAGTAACTAGAAGCTATCTACCTACTCAAAAGTCTTTCCTATACATTTTTATTCCTTTGACATTGTTTATTTACCATTGGCTTGGTAAACAACCCTATCTTTGGATGTTAAACGGGACGGGCGTGGGTCATCGTATGACCATGATAACAATATTGCCAAGTATCTTTAGCAAGTTTTGAGGGACTAAGATAATATTTGTTTAGGCAACCAAGATAGCGTCTTCGAGGGACTATGATCTTTTGTTTTGTATTATTTTGCCAAGATACCTAGCATGCATACCATGGCCATTTTTAAGGCAACAAAGTGGGTGAAACCCTAGAGGTGCTTGTGTGAGATGTGTTATCATTTTTCATGCATTTTTGTCTTGTGTTAGGTCATGCTATTTGTTTTGATTTTGTCTTATCATACAAACCCTAATTTTTACTAAACATGCATATAATGCGATAAATTGCGTAAAGTAAATCTAAACTATTACAACAATATTATGGGAGGGGGGATACAAGTTTTGAATGGGGATGTTTGCACAAAATAAAACCCTAATTCACTATTACAACCCAATTGAATTTATTGTACAATAAATAAATAAACAATTATTTAAATATGCAATAAAATGTAAATATGCAAAAAATGTTTTTGTAATTGTTTTATGTATGAGAAAATAACATTTTCTAATTCCTAAAAATAAGAAGAAAAAAAAAATTATTATTTTTGAAAGGGGAAACCCTAGTTTTTTTGTTTAAAAAGAAAAGATGTTTTCTATATTATTTATTCATTTTTACTCAAGAAAAATAAAATAAAATTATATACAATATTAAAAATTAAATATGTATGAAAAATAAATATTTAATGTGTATAATATAATAAAATAAAATATTTAAGTATTTTTATTATTATTTACAAGTTTATTTAAGAAAATAAGTTTTATAAACCTAATAAACTAATTTTATACCAAAAAAATAAAAATAAAAAAATAAAATAAAAATGAAAAAAATCAAGAAAATGTTTTTGGGATTTTTAATGTTTAGAAAAAAATAATAAAGTCAATAATCACAAAAGAAATAAGAAATATGCAAAATATAAAAAATGGGCCAAGGGGGGTGCAAATAGGAAACAAGGGGGTGTGAAAAGTAGGACAAGCAGGCCCAAGGCGCGCCAGGCCCAGGACCTATCGTCCCTTTCCTCCAGCCAAACAACGCGCGCACTTTTGTGTTCAAATCCTGTTCTTGCTCATGCTTGTATAAAATCAAAAACTCATAACATAAAAGTGTAGCTTGTTAACTCACGATTCCAATGATATAAAATTCATGACCTAACTCTCAAAGATCAGGGAGAATTTTAATGGCCCTAAATTCTGACCTAGTTTTTTCAACATGTTCAACAACCAAATACTCTTAGCTCAATTAATATAAATGGAAAGTATGCATATGTACAACTCAAGCATGTTAAGGACTACATCTTTGCTTCACAAATCGTGACCTAAGGATGCCTAAATAGAGAGATAGAAACTTGAAAAATACCTTGTTCAGTTGAGTTTGGATATGGCAATGTGGGAACTTTGAGTGAGGCCTGAAGATCTTGTGAGCTTCCTTGAAGTTCCCTCAAGCTTCTCCAATGCTCAGCTTTCCTTGTAGATGCTTGAATCTCCCTGTAGAAGTTAACCTGCAAACCTTCAAAATGAAAATGGTGATCCTTGAAACAGGGGTTATAGTTGCAAGACAAAGGCCTGGACAACTTAGGTGGGATGTATGGAAGGTGTTTCAAGGGCTGAATCAAGAAACGCACGAGCCAATATTGATTTGGCTTGAGATTTGTAGAAGCTGCCCTGTTTGGGCAGAAAATGGTGTTTTTTTTTGTGTTTGAGGGTGTTTGGGAAGTTATGCACTTGTGTATTTTCTTGTTACAAAGTTCTGAGGTTTTTTGAAATGAAGCCAAGGCTTGCCTTTATCAGATGGATGAGTTGTATTGACTTTTGCAAGTTTACTAGCTTTTGAAGAAAGTTGAAGTGACAATGCCCAAAAGCTTGTACTTGCTAGTTCCTTAGCTGATAAGAGTTGGTAAACATTCCTGATAACTGTGGACCTTGCTTGTGACAAAGAAACAGTTTCAATGCTCAAGGAATGCAAAGTTGCAAAAAGGCTAGCTTTATGAAAATGGTATGGAGAACTTTATGCCATAAATGGATTAATTCTTTGTGCAAAGCTCCATGGGTCAGAATAAAGCTGTTGTACCCCAAAATTTGCCCTCGCATTTTTTTTCACAAAAAGATAACAATTTCAAGCATTTCCTGACTTTTCAAAACTGACTCAAGAATTGGACAAATGGACTTTTCTCGTCAGTCAAACAAAAATTAGGGTTTTATTGATTTTTAGGACTCTGGATTGCTTCAAACAGTTGGCTTAGGGTTTTGGTAGATCTTGGCTCAATTTTGGTCAGACGAACGTTATTTGGCATTTAATCGAGAATTAAGGGTTTCATGGGCATATTCTCAGAAAGGTTAAAATTCCACAGCACTTTGCAAGTCACTCCGAGATTCGGGTCGAATTCGCTTTGTTTTTAATTTAATCAGTAAGAGGAGGCAGTTGGTTTGAATTCACGTTGGTTTGTTTGAGCCAGTCAAAAGAAATATGCAGTTTGGAATTACAGTGCTTGGCAAAGAATCAATGAAAAGGGAATGCGCTTGATCAGTTTATTTTGGTTAACTGCTGCTTTGCTTTGGATATTGGAAAGGACAGGTTTGATTGGTCAATTACTAAAACATTGTTTTATTTAAATTATTTATTATTCTAAATTAAGTGATTGAAATTTAGTTTTCAATTATTTTAATTCAAAGAGTTTTAAATAATAAATAAACAATAAAGAGAAAACAGAATTAATTGGATAATAAAAACTTTTATTTATTATTAAATTAATTGTACAATTATTGTTTATGATTTAATTACAAACAATAGTTTTACATTGATTTAAATTTAAATAAAAAGATTATCCTAATTATTTGTCTAATCTTCAAATCTTCATCCGCTATCCTTCGCTCCGGTGTTCCAATATTCATCTGCAAAAAGAAAAGAGAAAAGTCAAAAAGCAGTTAAATTGAAAAGACAGATAAAATTTGCAATCATCATTAAGGGCCACTGATTGGGATCAGTTAACCCTCTCTGCAAATCACGGGATTTCTCCCGGTTCACAAAGAGGGAAGAATTTTATCATGAATGCAAAATGTCAAAATGCATAATTTTAAAATGTCAAACTGCATAGTTCAGAAGCAAGTTCAAACCAAACTGAAAATCCAATTACAACTTTCTATCAAAATCCAAGAAGTACAATTTGCTGTCAAAAGTGCCAAGGCTGTCATGAAAGGATTTGGCAAAGATATCAAAGAAAAGACAAAGTACCCAAGTTGTCAAAGAAAGATAAAGATGCAGAGGAAATCTTTTATGCAAGCAAGTTTTCTTTTCTTTCATCATTTCCCATCAGTAGCCACTTTCAGAATAAAGTACAAAAAAGCATAATATTATAATGCAACTGTACTAGAAGAGAGAGAGAAAAAGAAGCAGGGTTCAGGCTTTAGGCTTAGGCAGGATAGATAGGAAGAAAAAATATACAAAAGAACAACACAGTTCAGCAGGAGGGGACAGAAAATATACAAACTCAGAACCTGCTGAGCCTCAAGAACAAAAACCAAGTCCTAAGCCAAAAGATACATCAGCGTATAACCTCCCAACACCATAACCTGCATATGCTAAGTCTCCAACACAAAAACATAGAGAAAAACATACAAACTGATAAAACCTGCTGAAGAAAACTAAAACCAGGCCAACCTCAAACATGCTGAACCACTACAAACACATAACCTCATAACCATCACAACCTGTCAATCACCAAAAACCTGCCTACTGTCAACACAGAAACAAGTTCAAAGCCATAACATTTCAAGCATAAAACCCTCAGAACATTCATCATTGGGTAGAGAAGCAAGTACACAGATAGGCAACAAGAGGAAGCATGCATAAGTTCAGGGCAACCGAAAAGAGCATATGAGCAAAGTAGGTGTTCATCATAATCAACAGAACTAAGGCTCAACAGTCTCAGAACAACACATTCAAAGCAACAAATCAGAAGAAAGTCAGGGAAGCATCCAAAGGCATCACAAGCAAGCATCACATTTCAACCAACACAAAGGGGCAAAATCAGAAGAAGAGAGGGACGTTCAAGGCAACATACAGTAGAAGAGAAGAAGAAAGAAGAAAGAGGGTTTTCAGTGCAAATCATCATAAAACCCTAGGAAAGTAAAAGTTACCGAAGCGCAAACCTCAACACCCTCCGCTCGTCCCGGCCTCCTGAGCGCCACATACCCTATCTCTCCTCCTTCTCCAAGATCAGGTAGTACGTTTTCCTCCCTCTCTTTCTCTCCTTTACCTCATAATAATAAAAGATTAAGGTTTTAGCTCAAAGCGAATAAGCTTGCAATTCGTAAAAAAGGACATAAGAGACATTGAAATCAAACCTCGTATCACAAGATCACTGGGCTCATGCCATAGAGGGAAGAGAAATTAGGGGAGAGCGGCGCTGGTGGCTAGACGGAGGAATTGTAACCAGAAGACGAAGATGAACGAAACTCCATGAACGGCGCGCTGTACAAACCCTACGCGTTACCAACTGAATAAAAAAAACTTCAAACCTTAAAAAATCGTTTCAAGCAATGGGCCTAATCCTTGTCAAACTCTCTAAAGCCCACTAAAAGGTTCTAACCCTCTTATGCAAAACAAAACCCTTTTTTCACAAAACACGTTGTCTTCTTTTTCTTTATTAATTAGCTTAATTACTTTTTATAATTAACTAACATAACCCTTTTTCTACTAACCATATTTTTACATATTTTAATCCATAAATAATTTATATTTTCTCTTTTATATATATATATATATATATATATATATATATATATATATATATATATATATATATATATATATATATATATATATATATATATATATATATATATATATATATATATATATATATATATATATATATATATATATATATATATATATATATATATATATATATATATATATATATATGCATAGAATATAAAATTCTCCTTAAAGATAATACCTTTCTTTTATTTAATTTGTACAAAACAAATGAAAAAAATACCTTTTTTAACTTAGAAATCTTTTCTTTTCTTAAAACATCATAATTTAATTAAAACTTGAACATACAATTAAAACATTTTCTTTTGTGCATACTAAAAGAAATACAAGATCAATAATTAAATAAACGCTTAATTATTCTTTAGGTTAAATAAATACCCTAATATGCATTAATTTCACATTATCGCACATGTAAATAATTACATACATATACGCACGTACACCTACACAATATACTGGCATTTTGATACATTATACATTTGCTTATGGTGACATTCGTTACATTTACACTTGATTGGTCCGATTTGGTTAATTTATTGGACCCTATGATCCTAAGTCTCATCCCCATTCATAAATTTGTACCCCCACTCCCAGATACTAATCTTGTAATAGCGTAGATTTTACATTTCCGCAATTTACAGTTTTCCAATTATACCATGGTTAGACCTAGGGTTTGCATGTACATAAAATCAAATGCTAGATAACCTAATACAAGACAAATACATGAAATCAATACACAATCACACTTGCACCCTCTAGGGTAATCCCACATGTTGCCTTCCAAAATGGGCCATGCTTGCACGTCGAGTATCTTTGGCAAAACAAAATCAAATGATCATAAGTCCCTTAAAATGTTGCCTAAACAAATGATCAAGTCCCTCAAAGAAAATTTCCAAAGACACTTGGCACCATTGCATTCATGGTCCATACGACGACCCGCGCCCGTCCCGAATAAACTTCCTAAACGCAAGATTGTCCACCAAATCCAATGGTGAAACAAAATTGTTAAAAAGGGGTTAAAATATAACAAAAACCTTTGAGTACAATAGGGTAGATAAAACTCTTAGTTACTTGAGATCAACTTGCAAAAACACTTGCCTTCTTTTCAAAAACCACAATCCACGACACTTTCAAACAAACTCTCAAAACATTTTTGAAACATCTTTTCGAAAAGATACACGCCTTTGTAAAATATTCGAGTAAAGAATTGTTACAAGGTTAGCCTAAGACAAGGCATCTTCTTCCAAAACATTTTCAAAAGCACCCACACACACACCATTTTCAAGCAATCGAAAATCAAGCAAGTGATCTAAAAAACCAAGTAACTAAGAGCCCGTGGATAACCATGGATGAAAAGGGTGCTAATACCTTCCCTTTTCATAATCTACCCCCCCGAACCCACGAAATATCTCAAAAGGTTTTTGCTGTGCTTTTTTAACCTTTCCTTTAGGATAAAATAAAAAGTCGGTGGCGACTCTTGCTCAACCGCACAAGTGCGAATACGAACGCAAAACCACAGTCAGTTCTCCCACCGTATCACAGAACTGGCGACTCTGCTGGGGAAAACTTTAGAAGTGGGGTTACCTTAGGGTTTAGATCACCTTTACTTTCTTGCTTTGATTGACTTGATTGATTTATCTTTTGGGGTTCTTGTTTGGGTTTGTTGTAAATCCTCCACCCGGATTTGGGGCTCCTTCTTAGGTAAATAGCAAAAAAACTGCGAGGGAACTGTGCGGGGTATACCGACATGGTTGAAGCAGTAAGCTATGTTAGTGTGACATATTTGTGAGTACCGGTAACCCTTGAGTAGTCAAGGAGAGTACGGGGCCGCTGTGTGATGTCATGAAGCACTAACGAACTCTTAGAACCTTAATTGACCATCTTGGCCTTTTTAGGGGTAGTGAGATGACCGACTTTGGTGCAGTCCGAAGTTGGTAGATCCTCGATACTACACTCTTTTGAGGATTGTTGTCTTGGAATATTTTGGTCGCCAGTAAGTGGCTAAACCGAAACAATGAACACAGAAAACAATCCAATGATATTGAGCTCCTTAGAACCCGGTTACTTTTGATAGGACAGGTTTTAACCAACGAACTGAAAGAGGGTAGTACCTGAACCTCATGCAAGCCTGAACCTAAGGACTTGTTTGCTTTGTGTGAATATGTTTGTCTGTATATACACTCACTTGCTTTTCTGCATACATGTACATAACATCATGACATCATACCATAGCATTTTCAATAACCATTTCAAGGACCTCAAGGGTTCTTTTGATGCAGGGTTACGTTGAACCAGACGTCTACCAAGGGGCAAAAGGTTTCTCCTCTAAACAAAGCTCTCCAATCAAAGATCAAGTGCAATAACTTGAATCAGTGGCTATGACCCACTCGACATGGTGAGCTTGATTCTCGTGGAAGGACGTCCACCGGTGCAGAAATCTCCAATCCAAGAGCAGAGTCCAACCTCTAACATTTTCTTGTGTTTACCCCAAGAGATCCTTGAAAGCATGCATCCACATATCATGCATTGCATTTTGACAATCTTTCCTTTTTCAGGTTTCCTTACTCTCCTGCTGTTTATTTCAGCAAGAGATGGCTCTAGAAAGGTCTGTCAAAGACATCCAAGACCAGACTGCTCAGCTGCAGGAGATGTTCCTGAACTTGTCTCTGGGGCAAGATGAGATGAAAGCTCTCCTCACCAAGGGTTTGGAGAACTCCAACAACGCCAGGAGTGACCAGCTGGCGGAGCTGCAGTTCGATCTGACAACACTGAGGACCCAAATGATGGGACAGTTGGTGGGCCAGATGGCTCTCATCCAAGACCTATCTCAAAGACAAGAGGAATTCAGAGTTCTTGTCCGCCAACTGCTTCCAAACAACCAACTGGGGCAAACATCTGAGGTCGAAGAGCAAGTCACCGCTCAGCCTCCATCCACTCAAGAAGACAAGGGGAAAGCTCCTTTGCTTGCTTCGGGGTCACAAGCCCATCAACAACCTCGCCAGCGTCAATGGGGAAATCGGCGTAAGCAAGAAAAGTCGGGAAGACAGTTCACGGAGACTGAAATACCATCATTCTTCATACTGAAGCGCCTGTTGGAGGTCAATTTGCTTACCGTAAAGGATCCTCCTCAGAGGCCCAATATCTCCTCTCCTCACTATCATCCCGACACATTCTGTGTTTACCATTCCTACAGCCCGGGACACGACACTAACGACTGTTGGGCCTTGAAGAACAAGATTCAAGATCTGATCGACATTGGGGTGCTGGAATTCATGCCAGACGGCGAGATGAAAATCTTCCGTTAAAGGGTTCTCCACTTGAAGTGACGAAGCTCGAGCTGAAAGACTTTTGCTTCTTTTTGAATTTTCAAAGTTGTAATTTCTTTTGCTGTCAAACAATTATCTGTTGATGTTAAACTCTGTTTTCATTAATGCATTGCATATGTCTGTCTTGAATCCATCCATTCGTTTCACTACTCTTATGCTTTTCTTTATGATATTTGACTCTTGATAAAAAGCTGTAAGCCTTTAGAGGGAGGATGACGAAACAATACTATGATCTTATACAGTATGCTTTTGAACAGACCTTGCTGATGATGTACAGGCATTTCTTTCAATTCCCAAACACTGGAGTTATAAGGAAGTTAATCCCTAGTCAACCCCTTCGAGCCAAAGAAGTAGGAGTTTCCTGTTCTGAAACGATCAAAACCCTTGATATAAACCTGGGGCAGGGTAGTATCTCAGTTAATTCAAGAGAAAATGCGCATTAAAGTCGCAAACTCTCAGTTCGTAATACAACGAACGACGTAAAAGAAGAAAGCATTCCTTTGGAATAAAAAAAAACAAGTGTGGTTCCCTATCACATAGACAGTCAATCTCCCAAAAGAGAAAAGCCCGCCGAGCCAAAACCTATAAAGGAGGCTTAAGAAAGCTGGGGCATCCCGCTGACAGTAATCCCGGAAAACGGTAACAGTCAGGCAAAAGTTAGGGATAACAAATCAAAATCAAAATAGTGAGGTCATTACAAAATCCTCAACAACATGAAAAGTGTTGAAAAAGAAAAAGGAGATGATGACTGTCTCCCAAAATTCAATTAGTGAACCATCGCCCAAAAGTCGTTCTAAACTCAAAACAGAGTGTGACGCATAATTAACTGAGCTTAGGTTGGAGAACATCACGAAGAGCGGGTGGGTACAAATATACCTTGAGCCTTTATCCTTTGTTTCTTAAACCGTGAACCAGACCACGTTACAACCCTTCAAAAGTCCTAATTGAAGCATGGGTTAGTTCGAAAGCATACTGTTACAAAAGGTATCCTGACTCCCGTAGGGCTTTGCTCTAAATCTTGTGTTGACTTGTCTTATGAAAGGTTTGCTGCTAAAAACGCATTTTTCAAAACTTCGAGACAAACATAAACTTTGCATTATTCGAATATCACTGTCTGCATTTGGATTTTTGTTTGACAGCGAAGAAATTCATACAGCGAATGTTCGGAGGAACGAAAACTCTCTCAATGAGCAAAATCACTTCAAGAGGATAACACTTCCATCAAATCTCCTATCAGCAAGGGGCATGACATGTCAAAATTCAATTAACCTGGGGCAGTCCAGTCAAGGTCCAACAGATCTTTCAAAGTTCAGTTAACCTGGGGCAGTCCAGTCAAGATTTCAAGAAATCTCTCAATATGCAGAGTAATCTGATTCAAGACTCCTTCTTCATCACTTGGGGCATTCGAATGTCAAAAGTGTTCAACAAGTCAACTATTACATTCCCAGACTCGATTCCTGTATCTAGCCAGGGCATGTCTGAAGAGTTTGAAGATTCGATTCCTGTATCCAGCCAGGGCATATCTATCAACTATCACCTTTCCAGACTCGATTCCTGTATCTAGCCAGGGCACGTCTGAAGAGTTTGAAGATTCGATTCCTGTATCCAGCCAGGGCATATCTATCAACTATCACCTTTCCAGACTCGATTCCTGTATCTAGCCAGGGCACGTCTGAAGATTTTGAAGATTCGATTCCTGTATCCAGCCAGGGCATATCTATCAACTATCACCTTTCCAGATTCGATTCCTGTATCCAGCCAGGGCATGTCTGAAGAATTCCAGATCAACACCTGTAACAACCCAGGAAAACATCTGTGAACGACCGATTGTAGACCAACACCTGTAATAAGCCAGGAAATTATCTACATCACCACTTGGGGCATTCGAATGTCAAAAGTGTTCAAAAACCGATGCAGTTTTACACAAGCTCATCATCAGGAAGCCCTACACCGGTTCCTCTTCAAGACATCTGAAAACAGTTTATGGACTCTTCCCAACAACGGATGTTAATCTATCAACTTGTTCAGATGCAACCTTTGAAATTAGTTTACAGACGCTTCCCAACAACGGATGCGGCTCTATTGCTGATTCAACTTCAAGATTTCTGAAAACAGTTCACGGGTTCTCCAAGTAAACGGATGTTAACCTATCACTTGTTGAGATTCTTCTTCAAGACTTCTGAAAACAGTTTATGGATTCTTCCCAACAACGGATGTTAATCTATCAACTTGTTCAGATGCAACCTTTGAAATTAGTTTACGGACGCTTCCCAACAACGGATGCGGCTCTATTGCTGATTCAACTTCAAGATTTCTGAAAACAGTTCACGGGTTCTCCAAGTAAACGGATGTTAACCTATCACTTGTTCAGATTCCTCTTCAAGACTTCTGAAAACAGTTTATGGATTCTTCCCAACAACGGATGTTAATCTATCAGCTTATTCAGAAGCAACCTTTGAAATTAGTTTACGGACGCTTCCCAACAACAGATGCGGCTCTATTGCTGATTCAACTTCAAGATTTCTGAAAACAGTTCATGGGTTCTCCAAGTAACGGATGTTAACCTATCGCTTGTTCAGATTCTGCTCAAGCTAGCTCCACTCGGAGTCAAGCTTCATTATCTCCAGCAAAGCTAAAACTTCAAATTATCAATCCCCAGCGGAGCCAGACCATTGAACCTTCTCCCCACAGAGTTTTGGAGAGGGCAAATCTTGAGTTCCCCAGTGAAGTCGCCAGAATTACTTCCCGCCAAACTGAAGATTCTCAGCCTTACATCCCCAACAGGAGTCTACTAGTTTGGAGCTCCCCAGTATAGGTCATCAGGAATTCTCTTCCCCAGCAGCAGCCAAGAATTTATTTTCCCCGGCAGCAGTCAAGATGCTTTTATCTTCAGCCATCTCGGATCCATTTATCCTCAGCAAGATTAGCTCATCAGCTTACATGCGCATTCATCACATTCATGTCATAAACGTTGACGTCACGTACATTGCATCATGCATCATAACATTGCATACAACTAACCCTTTGCCTTTTCAGGTAAGATCAGTCGACGGACACAGATCATCTCTCAAGATTCATCCAGAAATAGCTCAGATGTGACCCAGACGCGGCGACATTCTGATACTTATTCCAGACTCATTCAGACGCATCATCAGGAAACCCTACACCGGTTCCTCTTCAAGATTTCTGAAAACAGTTTACAGATTCTTCCCTACAACGGATGTCAATCTACCAACTTGTTCAGACTCTTCTCAACTTTGAAAACAATTTACGGACGCTTCCCAACGACGGACGTTGCTCTATTGCTCATTCAAATCCCAACTCCTGAAAATAGTTTACGGATTCTCCGAAACGTGGATGTCAATCTATCGCTTGCTCAGACCCCAATTCAGAGATGTTCCAAAACAGGGATGCCTTTCTGATACTCGTCCACTCACTTTTGACATACAGTTCAACATAACCAGGTGGCATCTATAAGCCCATCCTCCTACCAGCAGTCACCAGATGGCATCTTTAAGCCCATTCTCAAATGGCATCTCTAAGCCCATTCCCCGACAAGATTCTAATCGCACCAGATGACCTCTTTAAGCCCATCACCAAATGGCATCTTTAAGCCCATTCACCTCTACCATCATATCGCCGAGCGCAAATTTTCTGGGCACTTTAGTGTCCAATCTTCTTTTACCTTCAAGTCGCGAAAGGCAAACTTGCCAATCTAACTCTTCAGGTCCAAGAAGATTGAACAGGGGCAACTGTTGTACCCCAAAATTTGCCCTCGCATTTTTTTCACAAAAAGATAACAATTTCAAGCATTTCCTGACTTTTCAAAACTGACTCAAGAATCGGACAAATGGACTTTTCTCGTCAGTCAAACAAAAATTAGGGTTTTATTGATTTTTAGGACTCTGGATTGCTTCAAACAGTTGGCTTAGGGTTTTGGTTGATCTTGGCTCAATTTTGGTCAGACGAACGTTATTTGGCATTTAATCGAGAATTAAGGGTTTCATGGGCATATTCTCAGAAAGGTTAAAATTCCACAGCACTTTGCAAGTCACTCCGAGATTCGGGTCAAATTCGCTTTGTTTTTAATTTAATCAGTAAGAGGAGGCAGTTGGTTTGAATTCACCAGTCAAAGAATATGCAGTTTAGAATTACAGTGCTTGGCAAAGAATCAGTGAAAAGGGAATGCGCTTGATCAGTTTATTTTGGTTAACAGCTGCTTTGCTTTGGATATTGGAAAGGACAGGTTTGATTGGTCAATTACTAAAACATTGTTTTATTTAAATTATTTATTATTCTAAATTAAGTGATTGAAATTTAGTTTTCAATTATTTTAATTCAAAGAGTTTTAAATAATAAATAAACAATAAAGAGAAAACAGAATTAATTGGATAATAAAAACTTTTATTTATTATTAAATTAATTGTACAATTATTGTTTATGATTTAATTACAAACAATAGTTTTACATTGATTTAAATTTAAACAAAAAGATTATCCTAATTATTTGTCTAATCTTCAAATCTTCATCCGCTATCCTTCGCTCCGGTGTTCCAATATTCATCTGCAAAAAGAAAAGAGAAAAGTCAAAAAGCAGTTAAATTGAAAAGACAGATAAAATTTGCAATCATCATTAAGGGCCACTGATTGGGATCAGTTAACCCTCTCTGCAAATCACGGGATTTCTCCCGGTTCACAAAGAGGGAAGAATTTTATCATGAATGCAAAATGTCAAAATGCATAATTTTAAAATGTCAAACTGCATAGTTCAGAAGCAAGTTCAAACCAAACTGAAAATCCAATTACAACTTTCTATCAAAATCCAAGAAGTACAATTTGCTGTCAAAAGTGCCAAGGCTGTCATGAAAGGATTTGGCAAAGATATCAAAGAAAAGACAAAGTACCCAAGCTGTCAAAGAAAGATAAAGATGCAGAGGAAATCTTTTATGCAAGCAAGTTTTCTTTTCTTTCATCATTTCCCATCAGTAGCCACTTTCAGAATAAAGTACAAAAAAGCATAATATTATAATGCAACTGTACTAGAAGAGAGAGAGAGAAAAAGAAGCAGGGTTCAGGCTTTAGGCTTAGGCAGGATAGATAGTAAGAAAAAATATACAAAAGAACAACACAATTCAGCAGGAGGGGACAGAAAATATACAAACTCAGAACCTGCTGAGCCTCAAGAACAAAAACCAAGTCCTAAGCCAAAAGATACATCAGCGTATAACCTCCCAACACCATAACCTGCATATGCTAAGTCTCCAACACAAAAACATAGAGAAAAACATACAAACTGATAAAACCTGCTGAAGAAAACTAAAACCAGGCCAACCTCAAACATGCTGAACCACTACAAACACATAACCTCATAACCAACACAACCTGTCAATCACCAAAAACCTGCCTACTGTCAACACAGAAACAAGTTCAAAGCCATAACATTTCAAGCATAAAACCCTCAGAACATTCATCATTGGGTAGAGAAGCAAGTACACAGATAGGCAACAGGAGGAAGCATACATAAGTTCAGGGCAACCGAAAAGAGCATATGAGCAAAGTAGGTGTTCATCATAATCAACAGAACTAAGGCTCAACAGTCTCACAACAACACATTCAAAGCAACAAATCAGAAGAAAGTCAGGGAAGCATCCAAAGGCATCACAAGCAAGCATCACATTTCAACCAACACAAAGGGGCAAAATCAGAAGAAGAGAGGGACTTTCAAGGCAACATACAGTAGAAGAGAAGAAGAAAGAAGAAAAAGGGTTTTCAGTGCAAATCATCATAAAACACTAGGAAAGTAAAAGTTACCGAAGCGCAAACCTCAACACCCTCCGCTCGTCCCGGCCTCCTGAGCGCCACATACCCTATCTCTCCTCCTTCTCCAAGATCAGGTAGTACGTTTTCCTCCCTCTCTTTCTCTCCTTTACCTCATAATAATAAAAGATTAAGGTTTTAGCTCAAAGCGAATAAGCTTGCAATTCGTAAAAAAGGACATAAGAGACATTGAAATCAAACCTCGTATCACAAGATCACTGGGCTCATGCCATAGAGGGAAGAGAGATTTGGGGAGAGCGGCGCTGGTGGCTAGACGGAGGAATTGTAACCAGAAGACGAAGATGAACGAAACTCCATGAACGGCGCGCTGTACAAACCCTACGCGTTACCAACTGAATAACAAAACTTCAAACCCTAAAAAATCGTTTCAAGCAATGGGCCTAATCCTTGTCAACCTCTCTAAAGCCCACTAAAAGGTTCTAACCCTCTTATGCAAAACAAAACCCTTTTTTCACAAAACACGTTGTCTTCTTTTTCTTTATTAATTAGCTTAATTACTTTTTATAATTAACTAACATAACCCTTTTTCTACTAACCATATTTTTACATATTTTAATCCATAAATAATTTATATTTTCTCTTTTTTTTTATATATATATATATGCATAGAATATAAAATTCTCCTTAAAGATAATACCTTTCTTTTATTTAATTTGTACATAACAAATGAAAAAAATACCTTTTTTAACTTAGAAATCTTTTCTTTTCTTAAAACATCATAATTTAATTAAAACTTGAACATACAATTAAAACATTTTCTTTTGTGCATACTAAAAGAAATACAAGATCAATAATTAAATAAACGCTTAATTATTCTTTAGGTTAAATAAATACCCTAATATGCATTAATTTCACATTATCGCACATGTAAATAATTACATACATATACGCACGTACACCTACACAATATACTGGCATTTTGATACATTATACATTTGCTTATGGTGACATTCGTTACATTTACACTTGATTGGTCCGATTTGGTTAATTTATTGGACCCTATGATCCTAAGTCTCATCCCCATTCATAAATTTGTACCCCCACTCCCAGATACTAATCTTGTAATAGCGTAGATTTTACATTTCCGCAATTTACAGTTTTCCAATTATACCATGGTTAGACCTAGGGTTTGCATGTACATAAAATCAAACGCTAGATAACCTAATACAAGACAAATACATGAAATCAATACACAATCACACTTGCACCCTCTAGGGTAATCCCACATGTTGCCTTCCAAAATGGGCCATGCTTGCACGTCGAGTATCTTTGGCAAAACAAAATCAAATGATCATAAGTCCCTTAAAATGTTGCCTAAACAAATGATCAAGTCCCTCAAAGAAAATTGACAAAGACACTTGGCACCATTGCATTCATGGTTCATACGACGACCCGCGCCCGTCCCGAATAAACTTCCTAAACGCAAGATTGTCCACCAAATCCAATGGTGAAACAAAATTGTTAAAAAGGGGTTAAAACATAACAAAAACCTTTGAGTACAATAGGGTAGATAAAACTCTTAGTTACTTGAGATCAACTTGCAAAAACACTTGCCTTCTTTTCAAAAACCACAATCCACGACACTTTCAAACAAACTCTCAAAACATTTTTGAAACATCTTTTCGAAAAGATACACGCCTTTGTAAAATATTCGAGTAAAGAATTGTTACAAGGTTAGCCTAAGACAAGGCATCTTCTTCCAAAACATTTTCAAAAGCACCCACACACACACCATTTTCAAGCAATCGAAAATCAAGGCAAGTGATCTAAAAAACCAAGTAACTAAGAGCCCGTGGATAACCATGGATGAAAAGGGTGCTAATACCTTCCCTTTTCATAATCTACCCCCCGAACCCACGAAATATCTCAAAAGGTTTTTGCTGTGCTTTTTTAACCTTTCCTTTAGGATAAAATAAAAAGTCGGTAGCGACTCTTGCTCAACCGCACAAGTGCGAATACGAACGCAAAACCACAGTCAGTTCTCCCACCGTATCACAAAAGCCAATATCCAATGTGTTAACAGTCAATTATGGAGTGTAGAAGGGATTAGGACCTGTAATACCAAGTACAAGCATGTTTGAAACTGATTTGCAACTTGTAACATTGTGAAAATGCCTTGCCAAAAAGTGATAAATTTCCATTTTCATTTCTTCGATTCTCTCTAACCATAAATGATCTTGGAGAGTTCTTGGACATTTTGGAAAGCTTGTAACATGATATACAATCCAACTTTGAAATTCATTTTTAGATACCTCTTGGAACTAGGTGAAAAATTGCCATGAAGTTAGGTCAAAAATCTGCCTAAACTAGGGCGAAATTTCACTAAGTTAAAAAGTTTATGGACCCCTATTCACAAAATCATAACTTGAGATACATGAATATTTTGGGAAAACTTTGTGAATCAAAGTTGTATATTTAATGGAGGAATACAACTTTCATGTTGGAAGTTTTCTTTAAATCCAATTGCATCATGGTGAAAAAGTTGTGGAAAGTTGGGAAAAAATAAGAAAATTTCCATACTTAGAAATTTTCTAAGTTATGAAATTTTTTCAAATTAAACCCTAATTTGCAATTTTAGGTTTCTTGGTCAACAAGTTTCACATTTTGACATATCTTGATGAATTATGACCCTTGGCACTTGATTTTGACCAAAAAGTCAACGTTTGACTTTTCAGTGTACAATTGATTTCTGATGAGTTGACTGCAAAATTCATCTATCAATCCTATGCATTTGAGATCTTTTGAACTATGTGTTTAGGTCAAGATGATTCTATTGAGTCCTTGAAATCATGCTTGAACCCAATTGGTCATTGGCTAGGTTAAAAATAAAAAATTGCCCTTTCTCAGTCAAAATCCTAATGTTGACCATTTTGCCCTTTTGATGATCTGATCAAATTTCTTGAGGAGTTGTGGTCCAAACTTGATCAAATGGTACATAGGTGCCTAAAATGTTGTTGGGGATAAAAAATTATGAAGTTTGACTGTAAACTGGCCATGGTTGACTTTTTCCCCAATACAACTGATTTTTAGGTCAACTGTCCAATTGACTAGGCAAAAATGTGATTCAAGGCTTGAAACTTGCCATGGGTAATCTTAGGGGTCCAAGATGGTGTATGAAAGTCACATGAAGCATTGATAGTCCAAAAATCCTTGTGGAAACTCAAACCCTAATTACAGGTCATCAGTGCAAGAGGAGGTTTTGAGTTGAGCAAACCCTAATCATGTCTGGAGTCCAAGAGGTCTTGTGAGGAAAGATCTTGATAAAATGAGAGGGCAAATTTTGGGGTACAACAACCAGCATCAGCCTCCTAATGCATCCTTCGATTCACCAACATCAACCTCCTAATGCATCTTTCTATTCACCAACATCAACCTCCTAAATGTATCCTTCGATTCACCAACATTAGCCTCCTAAATGCATCTTTCAATTCACCAACATCAACCTCCTAAATGCATCCTTTGATTCACAAGAATTAACAATACTTTCTTCATGCCTGCAAGGCAAGAACATCCAGCATGCCAGCATGCACAAGACAAGTGCCTCCTCTGTGCTTGCTTTCGACTCACAAGGAGATGGCCTCTTTCCAGCTTGCTTCAATTCACAAGGCAATAACTTCCCTAATGCTAGCACCCACAGGGCTTTGGCTATTTTCACACTAGCTTCGAGTGGGCAATATCTCCCTTGGAAACAATTTGTTTCAATTCCACATAGTTTCTACACTATGACACACAATTGGTGTCCCATTCGAAAGACATATCTTGGTGGCCCATTCGAAGAATTACAAGTGATGCACACAAGTGATGCATGTGGTCCCTTCAAAAGAACACACACATGGTTCAATCGAAGGACACACATTTGGCCCCTTCAAAAGATACACACATGGTCCATTAGAAGGACACACTTTGGGTGGAGACAAATATTGTTGTCTGAAGAGGAGTCTGATCGAAAGATGGATCTAGTTGGTCAAAATGAAAGAGTTTTATTCAATATGCTTGTGGTGCCAAGTCCAAGGCCGCTGCACTGGCCACAACACTCCAGAACAGCTGCAAAGCAGTCCTGCTACATTACTCTTATATTTGCACCAATTTGGCATACAAATACTGCACCTCGAAAGCTACAAGAACAATATACCCAATTTGTTCAAATTTCTTTTGTTTTCTCCCCCAAACCTCAACCAACTTCATCTATAAATAAGAGGTTCCATCACACATCTAAAGGGGGGGATTTTGGTGGCTAGAGAGAGATTTGCTAACAAGGCAAAGAAAGGAGAAAACACTTCATACACTCTCAAACCCAGAATCAAAAGACCACACCCTTTGTTCTTTCTTTCGAATCCAACACTATAAATACCACACTTGTTTCTTTCCTTCGAATCCAAAACCCAGGGAAATACCAACCCAACACTTGGTTCCTTCTTTCGAATCCAGCACTAGAAACACCACACTTGTTTCTTTCCTTCGAATCCAGAACCCAGGGAAATACCAACCCAACACTTGGTTCCTTCTTTCGAATCCAACACTAGAAACACCACACTTGTTTCTTTCCTTCGAATTCAGAACCCAGGGAAACACCAACCCAACACTTGGTTCCTTCTTTCGAATCCAACACTAGAAACGTAACACTTGTTTCTTCCCTTCGAATCCAAAAGCATCCAGGTCAATCACTCAAGGTCCAGAAGCACCAACTTCAGATTCAAGGTAAGTCTTCCTGACTTTAACCCTTTCATTTCAAGCAGTAAATAACCTTTTACTTATTTTTTCGATTCTTCCCTTTTTGTTTGTTTTTCTTGTCCAAGTATATGTTAGAACTAACCTATATAGACTCAAACGAAAGAAAAAGTTTCCTATGAATCGAAGCCTTAGGATTCGCCCCTTACTGCTTCACAGTGGCAAATAGAACAAAGAAAGGAGTGTGAATCTAAGGATACAACACTAGTTATAGGCCCAATCGAAAGAAGGCAAAATATGGAAATCGAAGGGCACATCCTTCGATCCAGGATGCTTTTTCTTTCTCTTTTTTATACTATTTTTGTCTTATCTTTTCTATATTTTCTATATTCAATATGGTTGTAATAATTAGGACTTTTATTTATTTTCATCCTCCATTTGTAAATATGTGTACCCCATCCCCAAAACATGTAATAGTGTAGGACATTTATTTTCCACATTTTTATTGCTTTCATAAAATGCTAGTAACTAGGGTGTGTATTGCAATATTAAAACCAATACTTAGACCACCCTAAATTCAAGACTAAATGCATGCAATCAAACACACTATTCACACACATACACCTCTAGGGTAATCTCACTTGTTGCCTCGGAAAATAGTCATTCCCTCGGATATGGGCGTTTTAGCAAAGACCCTCGATAAAAAATTGTAGTCCCTCGATGTCCCTCGATGTTGCCTTTGGTAAACGATCTAGTCCCTAAACGAAAATTGCTAAAACGTCTCATAGGGTGCCTTCTATGACTATACAAATGACCCACTCCCGTCCCTTCACATCTAACGATTGGGCTTCTTACCAAATCAATGGTAAGATAGCAACATCTAAAGGACGAGGAAAAGAACATTAAACCTTTCGAGTAGGTAGGACACTCGTAGTTGCTTGCTTGCTCACAACTAAAAAACCATTTTCACACCAACACTTTCAATTGAAATATTTTCAAAATTCAAAACACTTTATACGCATTCTTATAGAGACGAGAATCATTACAAAGGCCCTTTTCAAAATCACTTTCAAAAACATCTTCCACAACAAACATCTCTTTGAACTATTTTCAAAACTAACACTTTGTATGCATTCTTATAGAGACGAGAATCATTACAAAGACGTTTTCAAAATATTTTCAAACCCACACCACAAAGCACATTTTCCAACAAAGCAAGTGATCTAGCAAGAAACTAAGATCCCGTAGATAACTACGGATGAAAAGGATGCTAACATCTTCCCTTTTCATAACCTACCCCCCAAACTCAAGAAAAAAATCTCTAAAGGTCTTTCCTGTTCTTTTCACCCTTTCCTTTGTTGGATAAAAGAAAAGTCGATCGCGACTCTTGCTATCCGCAACAATTACAATAAAATGTAAAACACCAAAGTCAGTTATCCCACCGTATTACACACATGCATGAGTCTATGATGTTGCATTCCATTATAAGTGATATTGCATAATGGTGTGCTTAAATGATTCTTATTGATAAATCGTTTTTTAATGATATGATGTTATGTATTTATGATGTTGCGAAGGTGTGAGTATAACATGAGGTTTTGATGATGTGTGATGCCTTGCCTAAGTGCATGTCTACTATATTTATTCCTTATGTCTTTTATAATGATTATAATTTACTCACCCTTTCTGCTTGGAAATGTTGCCTCTATCCGTGGGTAACTTGCAGGTGATCAGGATTAGTCCAAGAAAGCTTAGAGGATAGCTACAGAGTGTGTTTATTTGCTTTTCGCTGAATAAAGGGAGTCTTGCTCTGATATGTAACATTGGGGTTAGGGTCGTTTGAATTATGAACTTGATGTTCTTTGTTTTATTTCTAATATGTTGGGTTACCTCCCATGGTACTCGAGTTGTTTTAAATTCTGATTATGAATCATGAAATATGATGAAGTTTTACGAAGTAGTATAATAAGATGTTTTTGAACTATGAATTCCACTGCGAGAAGTATGAATATGTCTATTAATTGTATCTATGAAGGATTTGTCTTAGATAATTTTGAAACCCATGTTACGGAGCAGGACTATGTTTGGTATGACCTTTACATGAAGATGTGACGCCCTTTTGTGGTTTTAAATTGTTTTTATTTTCGTAAAAATACATGCGGAATATATATGGGTTAGAAGGGTGTGAGATTAGTGGTATCAGAGCAGGTCGGCCTGTCCAGCTAGGTTGTTGAGTCTGTAGTGTATGACAGCAGAATATTGTCGAGATAATTTCTAAGCATTGTGATTGTTATTAGCATGAAACAAAGAAATGGATGGAAGGAGTGATGTTGCGATTGCTGCTGCTTTGCAGGCTATGCCTCAGGTTGTGCAACATCAGCCTAATGCTGGTAGGAATGATGAATCCTGTGTTTTCGAGACGTTTCAGAGGAATCATATTCCTGTTTCAAGGGTAGGTTCGATCCTGATGGAGCACAAGTTTGGCTCAAGGATATTGAAAGAATCTTTAGAGTCATGGATTGCTCAGAGGCGCAGAAGGTGCGATTCGGTATGCATCAAATGGCAGAGGAAGCTGATGACTGGTGGGTTGGTACCCGTTAGAGACTGACAGCGGTGGGTGAAGCTATTACTTGGGTTGTGTTTAGTAGGGAGTTCCTGAGGAAGTACTTTCCAGAGCATGTGCACGGAAAGAAGGAGATTGAGTTTCTAGAGTTGAAACAAGGGAACTTGACTGTGACTAAGTATGCTTTGAAGTTTGTGGAACTGGCGAAGTATTATCCGCATTACAGTGAAGCGACTACTGAGTTCTAGAGGTGTATTAAGTTCGAGAACGGTTTGCATTCAGAAATCAACCTGGAAATCAGGTATCAACAGATCTGTGTATTTTCATAGTTGGTGGACAACTTTAGAATTTATGAAGAAGACGACAACGCTCATTCAACTCACTACAAGAGTTTGAACGAGAAAAGAGGGAAGTTGTATCAAGAACGTAAGAATCCTTATGATGTCCCAAATGATAAAGGGAAACAAAAGGCTTATGATTGGAAGAAGACAAATAGGGGAGGAACTTCCGCTTATATCAAGTGTTAAAGGTGTGGTGAACAAGTTTAACATTCTAATGAATGTGAGAATAAGGTGCTAAGGTGCTACAAATGTGGCAAGACAAGTCATTGTGCTACCGAATGCAAGAACGATGGTCCAACCTGTTTCAATTGCGGAGAGCAGGGTCATATCAGTACCCAATGTCAGAAGCCAAAGAGGGACGCTACTGCTCAGACTAATGGTAGGGTGTTGGCGCTGAGTGGATCAGAGGAATCTAAGAAGGACAACTTGATCTGAGGTACTTGCTTTATTAACGATGTTGAATTAGTTACTATTATTGATACTGATACTACTCATACATTTATTTCGCTTTAATGTGATACTAAGTTGTAATTGAAATTTTCTGATATAAATGGTAGTATGGTAATAGATACTTCTGCTAGTGGTTCTATTACTACTACTTATGTTTGTTTGAAATATCCCTAGATTATCTATAGAAAGAGTTTTGTGATGGATTTGGTGTGTCTACCTATTATACCCTAAAATTTACCCTCTCATTTTTCAAGATTTCTCTCGCGTGTGTGGTTACAAACACCTATTTGAAGAAATGAAGAAAATTATTTTCTTTGAAGATGGCAAGTTGTTACTTCGACTGGTCGAAGGAAAAGAAAAATAAAGATGTTAATGTGCCTTTAGACAAGTCAAAGAAGAGCAAGGTTGCTTCAAATCCACATCCTTCGATTGGGCATCTAGGCTTCCTTCCAAGTTTGAGTCATCCTTCGTTTGGGGCATTGGTTTCCTTCAAAAGCAACCTGCTTCGAATCCACCTTCAAACTTGCTTCGAATCAACCTTCATGCATGCTTCGAATTCACCTCTAAGCTTGCTTCGAACCCTCCTTCACGCAAGCTTCAATTTCACCATTGGCCCCTTACATGTTTGCCTTGAGTCACAAAGCAGTGACCTCCTGCATGCAGGCTTCGACAGGGCATTGCCTCTTCATGCAAACCTTCATTTGAGAAATGGCCTCTTGTATGCTTGCTTGGAGTCACAAAGTAGTGACCTACTGCATGTAGGCTTCGATAGGACATTGGCTATGTTTACACTAGCTTCGACTAGACAATATTTCCCTTTGAAATAGTTTGCTTCGATTCCACCCTTGAAAACCTTCAACACACATGGTTGGTGGCCCCTTCAAAGGACATGTATTGGTGGATTTGAAGGGCATACATAGGGGTCCTTTTTCGAAGGATATACCTTACTAGCCATTCGAATAATTGCATTTGATCCCTTCGAAGGACACACATATAGTCCAATCGAAGGATACATATTTGGCCCTTTCAAAGATACCCACATGACCCGTTCAAAATACATGTATGGGTGTCCCATTCAAAGGACATGTTTGATGGCCCATTCGAAGGACTTGCAAGACATACCTTAAGACATATTTTGGTGACCCATTCAAGGGGAACACATTTGGCTCCTTCGAAGGATGCACAAAAAGAGCCCATTCGAAAGACACTTGTTGGGTGAAAATCAAATATTGTTGTTTGAAAGAGAATTTTGTCGAAGGTGGACAAAACGAAAGGTGGAGATATCAAAAGATGCTTGCTACCAAGTTCAGGCCTGATACACTGGCCATAACGCTCCAAAACTGCTGCACAACAGTCCTACAACACTGCCTCTATTCTTGCACCAATTTGGCATACGAATACTGCCCCTCGAAAGCTACAAAAACAATTTGCCCATTTTGTTCAAATTGTTTTGTTTTCCTTCCTAAACCTCAGCCAACTTTGCCTATAAATAAGAGGCTCCATAACACGTCTAAGGGGCTGGACAACACATCCAAAGACTTTTGGGTGGTGTGGAAAGAATCTTCAAAAAATCATCAAACTCTAAAAAATCTCTTAAACTCTTAAGATTCTCAAACACTAAACACAAACCCAGAATCTAAAGAAACATAACACTTGTTTCTTTTTTCTCTTTCAAATCTGAAGCAATCCCCACACTTTGTTTTCTTTCGAATCCAGTAGAAAGAACACTACACATGTTCTTCTCCTTTGAATCTAGAAATAACAAACACCACCCTCACACCTCCTGACCTTCGAATCCAGTCAAAGAAACGCCTCACTTGTTTCTTTCCTTCGAATCCAGGAGCATCTAGTCCAATCACACAAGGTGAAACACACGTTCCAACTTCAAGCAAGGTAAGTCACTCTGACCTTAAACTCTTCGTTTGAAGCATATACATAACATTTGTTTCCTTTTCGTTTACACCCTTTTAGTTTGTTTTCATTGCTAACCCTTTTTGGTTTTGTTTCTTGGTTTATCAAACGCTTTTAAGAACTAACCTGGACATGAGACAATACTAGCATGGCTTCAGGCCATGTTGCTATTTAAACCCCAAACAAAAGAAAACAGGAGGAAGGAAGTATGAATCGAAGGTTTAGGCTTCCCCCTGGCTGCTTCACAGTTGCAAGCAGAACAAAGAGAATGACCTTAGGCTTCGCCACACACTAACTTCCAGGCCATTCGAAGGAGCAAAAAGGGAGAAACGAAAGTTGTCTACACTGACTGTCAGGCCCATATGAAGAAGGTAGCAAGGAGCTTGGGGTGAAGAGTGCACTTCATGCTGATTCCAGGCCCCAATCGAAGGAAGCAGAAAGGCATAATCGAAGGTTGCATCTCATGCTTCACGCTAAGCCCAAATCGAAGGGAGCCAGAGAAGCAGAATCAAAGGGTTCTGCTACCCAAATCGAAGCACTCATTTTCCTCCTTTTATTTTGTTTTGTCTTTACATTTTCTTGCTATTCAATATGGTTGTAATAGTGTAGGATATTTATTTTTTGCATTTTTATTGCTTTTGTACAAATGTTAGTAATTAGGATGTATGGCAAGATAAAACCAACAAGTAGACAACCTAAAATTCAAAGACAAAATACATGCAATCAAACACACTTTGCACACATACACCTCTAGGGTAATCTCACTTGTTGCCTCGGAAAATAGTCATGTCCCTCGAATATGGGAATTTTAGCAAAGACCCTCGATAAAAGATCATAGTCCCTCGATGACCCTCGATGTTGCCTTCGGTAAACGATCTAGTCCCTAAACGACATTGCTAAAACTTCCCATAGGTTGCCTTCTATGACTATACAAACGTCCCACGCCCGTCCGTTCACATACAACGACGGGGCTTCTTACCAAATAAATGGTAAGATAGCGACATCTAAAGGAGGAGGAAAAGAACATTAGACCTTTTGAGTATGTAGGACGCTCATAGTTGCTCACTTGCTTACAACAAAAACATTTTACACACCAACACTTTCATTTGAAACATTTTCAAAAGACAAAGCTCTTTGTACGCGTTCCTATAGAGACGAGAACCATTACAAAGACACTTTTCAAAATCACTTTCAAAAAACACATTCCACAAACACCTCTTTTAACTATTTTCAAAACTAACACTTTGTACGCATTCTTATAGAAATGAGAATCATTACAAAGACGTTTTCAAAATACTTTCAAACCCACACCACAAGCACATTTTCAAACAAAAGCAAGTGACCTAGCAAGCAACTAAGAGCCCGTAGATAACTACGGATGAAAAGGGTGCTAACACGTTCCCTTTTCATAATCTACCCCCCGAACTCAAGAAATAATCTCGAAAGGTATTTCCTGTTCTTTTCAGCCTTTCCTTATCGGATAAAAGAAAATTCGATGGCGACTCTTGCTATCCGCAACAATTGCGATCAAACGCAAAACACCTAAGTCAGTTCTCCCACCGTATTACAGAACTGGCGACTCTGTTGGGGAATTAATTAAGAGTGGGGTTACCTTAGGGCTAGATCACCTTTACTTGCTTTTCTTTGTTTGACTTGCTTGTTTTACATTTTTTGGGTTATTGTTAAAGATCCTACAACCGGATATGGGGCAACTTTTAGGTAAGTAGCAATAAATTGTGGGGGATGTGCGGAGTATACCGACATGGTTGAAGCGATATCTACGTTAGTGTGACACATTTGTTGGTACCGGTAGCCCTTTAGTCAGTCAAAGAGAATACGGGGCCACTGAGCAGTGTCATGAAGCACTAACTGACCTTAGAACCTTAATTGAACCACTTAGCCATTAGGAAGTAGTGAGATAGCCAGCTTTGGTTCTAACCTAAGATTGGTTTATACTCGATGCTACGCTCATTGAGATCAGACTTTCGGGATATTTCAGTCGCCATTAAAGAGGCTTGTGCTGAAACAATGCCCAATGAAGAAAGATCAGTGATATTGAGATCCCCTAGAACCCGGTTATTATTAATAGGACAGGTTGAGCCAACTAAACTTTAAGAGGTTACTTACCTATAAACCCCATGCAAGCCTAAACCTAAGGACTTATCTGCTTTATGTGTATATGATTATTTGTACATAACAACTTGCTTGCTTTGCATACTTGTACATAACATCATGATATCATATCATAGCATTTTCAATAACCATTTCAAGGATCTCAAGGGCATATGATACAAGGCCATGTTGAACCAGAAGCCTATTAAGGGGCGAGAGGATTCATTCTCTAATCAAACACCGTCAAAGACCAAAGCACGGTAACTTGAGTCAAAGGCTACGACCCACTTGACATGGTGAGCTTGATTCTCGTAGAAGGATAACTACCGATACGAAGTTCTCCAATCAAAGATGTTGATCAAAATTCAACTTCTAACATCTTCTTGTGTTTACCCCGCGAGATCCTTGAAAACATGCATCCACATGCCATACATCATATCACAGAAGGTTTCTCCCATATAGGTCTCCTTATCTTCCTACTGTTTATTTCAGTAAGATGGATATGGAACAAACAGTGAAGGACCTTCAAGCATAAAATGCTCAGTTCCAACAAATGTTCCTGACTTTGGATAAAGGGCAAGAGGACTCGGAGACTCTTCTTCTCAAAGACAATAAGAAAAAGAAGTCAGTGGGCATCCTGAATTTGGGAAGGAGGTTCAAAAGGCCAACAAAGAGAGCTCTAGGATTCAAAACTCCATCAATTGAGGGGGACAATCAGAAAAAATAAGGGGATCACAGTCTGGGGTCTAACAAAGAAGAGGCTGACTATGCTGAAGAACAATATCCTCCCGCAGACGATAAATACAAACAGCTGGAGAATCGTCTCAATGCCATGGAGATCCAGAGAGTGCCTGGTCTGGACTTTGAAGAAATGGGATTGGTTTCTGGAGTTTTCATCCCACCAAAGTTCAAAATCCCTACCTTTTCCATGTATGACGGGGTCTCTTGTCCCAAGATACATCTAAGATCTTATGTCCACAAGATTCAACCATACACAACTTATCAGAAGCTCTGGGTCCATTTCTTCTAAGAGAGCTTAGCTGGGACGCAACTTGAGTGGTTCTATCAATTGGAGAGTTCCCACATTCACACTTGGGAAGATCTAGCTGCTTCTTTCTACAAGCAGTACCAATACAATGCTGATCTTGCACCAACTCGTGTGCAATTGTAGAATATGACCATGCGTTCCAACCAGGGCTTCAAAGAATACGCCCAAAAGTAGAGATACCTGGTTGGCAGGGTGAAACCACCCTTAACTGACAGGGAGCTGAATGACATCTTTATGGAAACTTTGACGAGACCTTTCTTCAATCACCTAATCGGAAGCTCTTCAGCCAGGTTCATCTAGCTAATACTAATTGGCGAAAGAGTCGAAGCTGGCATCAAAAGCGGTAAAATCCAAAGGGGTGCATCTTCAAGTATATAGAAATAACCTTTCAATGGGAAGAAAGAGTCTAATGTCGCGTATGGTCAAAAAGGTCGTAACCAGAGTAACCACGATCAACATGCGGGGGCAGTTCTGATCTCTAATCCTTCATCAGTGCAACAACATCAACAGGGAAATCAGCGTAAGGTGGTCGCACCTAAAAGACAATTCACCAAGATTAACATGCCACTGGCTCAAGCATTAAAACACATTTTGAAAGCAGATCTAATTACATTAAAGGCTCCTCTCCAGAACCCCAACATTTCTGCTCCTACTTATCATCCCAATGAAAGGTGTGCATACCATTCTGATAGTCCTAAACACGACACGAATAACTGGTGGGCTCTGAAGAATAAGATTCAAGACATGATTGATGTCGAAGAGATTGAAGTTGATCCACCTTATACTCCCAACGTGATCACTGCTCCTATGCCAAATCATTGAGAGCGTCCTTTTCATTTTGAATTTTCAATTATAATTTATTTTGTTCAAACATTTATCTATTAATGTTAAACTCTGTTTCATTAATGCATTGCATATGTTTGTCTTGAATTCATCCATTTGTTTTCACTATATTTAAGCTACGTGTGATACAATGGGAGAACTGACTTGGTTGTTCTGCGTTTTATCGCAAATGTCGCAGTTAACAAGAGTCGCCACCGACTTTTCTTTTATCCAAAAAGGAAAGGCTGAAAAGAACATGAAAGTCCTTTAAGATTATTTCTTGAGTTGGGGGGGAGGGGGGTAGATTATGAAAAGGGAAGGTGTTAGCACCCTTTTCATCAATAGTTATCTATGGGCTCTTAGTTGCTTGTTAGATCACTTACTTTTGTTTGAAAATGTGCTTTGTGTGGTTTTTGAAAGTATTTTGAAAAGGTGCCATCGTTTAGGAAAACTTCGTAATAGTTCTCGTTCGTAAGAACGTATACAAAGTGTTGAGCTTTTGAAAATGCTTCAAGTTTGGAAAATGTTTTGAAAGTGATTTTAAAAGTGTTTGGTGTTTCTTTTGAAAATAAGAAAGAGTGTTTGATTTGAAATTGAGCAAGCAACTAGGAACAATCTACTTACTCAAAAGTCTTAGTTCATTTCTTACTTTCCTTTGACATTGCTATATTACCATTGATTTGGTAAGAAGCCATATCTTTGGATGTAAAGGGACAAGCGTGGGTCATTGTATAGCCATGATAGCAATGTTGTGAAACATCTTAGAAATTCTCTTTGAGGGACTAAGATCATTTTGAAAGGCAACATTTAATAGCATCATCGAGGAACTATGATCTTGTATTTTTGATTGCTTTTGGCTAAGATATCCCACATGCATAACATGACCATTTTTGTAAGGCAACAAAGTGGAATTACCCTAAGGGTGCAAGTGTGAAACTGTGTTGATTTACATGTATTGTTTTGTCTTGAATTAGGGTTTGTTAACTTGTTGATTTTATCTTTCCATACATACCCTAATTTACTAGCATTTATATAAAGTGATAAATTGCGGAAAGTAAAAATACTAGGCTATTACATCATTGGGAGGGGATTTTGCAAGAAAATTAAATCTAATTAACTATTACAGCCATATTGAATAAATGTACAATAATTGAATAAATAATGTACAAAGACAAATGACTAATGGAAAAAGAAATGATTTTTGTTTGGTTTTCATGAAAGGGTTTGGTTTTGACCTAACTAACTAAAAGAAATGATTAATTAAATTAAGAAAATTAAACCAAAATTAATTAAGAAAAGAAAATAAATTTAATCAAGAAATTTTTTTTAGGGTTTTTTATGAAAAAAAAGGTTTTTATTTAATTAAACTAGTATAAAAATTAATTAAAAGAAAATCCAAATTCTAAGTTAATTTAATTAAAATAAATTAAAACCTAGGTCTAATATTTAGAAAAGAAAGTAAATTTATAATAAGAAAATATTTTTGGTCTTTTGTCTTAATGAAATAAAAGTATATTAATGTATAAATAATAAAAATATTTTTTGGGATTTTTTACTAATAAAAATAAAAATAAAAATAATATTAAAAAGACAATAAGACAAGAAAATAAAATAAAAGTCAGGAAGGTGTGAAATTTATTTAAGTTGTATGGAAGTAGAACATTTTTGTTTTAGTTTGGGCCCATTATGATTTTTGGTCAAATCAAAGAGAAAAATAAAAAAAATGAAGTGAACTGTGTTGTTATGGCAATCAGGGGGGGTCAGATTGAGTAAAAGAGTACAAGGCCCTGGAGGGGAAGGCCCAAGCGCGCTGATTAAAGCAAAAAATGGGGAAAATGTGAAAAAATGGAAAAAGGGTACCACTGGGGCTCGAACCCAGGTCCCATAGGTAACATGCGTGCGCTTTAACCACTAGGGTGGTGATACATCCGTTAACTTAAACAAAACAATAAATATGTAACATAAATCTTTCCCTAAATGTACTTCATCTTCAACCTCCATCCAAAGGATCTGTAACTTATTCATTTCTCATCCATTCACAAAACTTCTAACATCAAACTTGTTATAAATTTCCTCACGATTATGAATATGTAAATAACTTAAGCTAATTCTCAAAGATGAGCATGAATTTCTAACAGTACCAAATTCTGACCTAAATATTTTCAGAAGTTTAAACTCAAAATTCAAGCAACATAAATGAAATCTATGGACATGTATAGTTTAAGGGCAATGATGTCTACATTTTATCTTCACAAATTAAAGCCTATCAATGCCTAAATATGAAGATAGAAGTTCAAGAAAAATACCTCAAAACTGGAAATCGTGAAATGAGTTTGAGCTTGTTTCAAGTGATGGTGACGATCAGGTTAGCTTCCTTGAGTATCTAGGAAGCTAATGCAATGCTTAGCTTGAGTTGAGAGTGGATGGAATGGTCTGGAGAAGTCCAACTGCAATGCTCTATTTTTGGTTATGGAGGATGATGGAAATGGAGTTACAGTCGTGTAACATGGACATGGGTGGTTTGTATTTGATGTGAGGAATCTTATTGAAACTAAAAGGCAAAGAAATGCACGAGGGAATTAGAAGTTTGAAGTTTAAAATCAGAAATGACACAAAAATAGAGATTCTGTGAAATTTCTGGCTTGAGGGAATTTGGGAGTGCTTAAGGGTGTTCAAACTCATGTGTTAGCTTGAAAATAACTTGCATAGTTATATGAAAGAGGTTTTTTGCACTTGAGATGGTCAGAAGTACAAGTTATAGAGTTATGGCTATGTTACTTGATTTTGAAGAAAAGTGGAAAACATGGTTTCAAGACATAGTACAGAAATGAAAATAAAAATTCAAAAATATAAAATATAAAGAAATTGGGCCAAGGGGTGCAAGAAGCAAAAAGGGGGGTGTCAATTGTGAGCCAGGCCAAGCCCAGCCCACCACTTCATCTTCAACCTCTGTCCTTCACAAAACGCGCGCGCCTGTTACCAAACCTGGACATCCTGTATACGAGCTCTATTGCAAAAACACATAACATCAAAGTTGTAGAGCATTTCAAGACGAATCTAACCATATAAAAAACTAATCCTAACTCTCAAAGACTAGAGAGAATTTCTCTGGCCCTAAAATCTAACCTAATTTTTTCAGTATGTTCATGGATGAAATTCTCTTAGCACGCTTAATATAAATGAAAACTGAGCGTATGTACAGCTTCATGGCAATGAATACTACATTTCTTATTCACAAACATAAGGCTAAATGTTCCTAAATAGAGAGATAGGAAGTTGATAAAAACCGGTTTCAGCTGACTTCGTGTATGACAATGTAGAGCTTTTCAACCAGGCTTGAGATATCTGGGAGCTTGCTTGAACTTCACTTGACCTTCTCCAATAGCCTGCTTGCCTTGAATATGCTTAAATCAGCCTACAGAACTCAAACTGCACAAGCTCAAAATGAAAATGGCAAACCCTATAAATGGAGTTACAGTTGGTGTTTGAGGTTTGGGATAGCTTGGATGGATTGAATGGAAGGTGTTTGAACCAACTTGGGGCAAAACGCACGAGCAAAATGTGCTATGGAAGTCAAGTTGCAGGTTCTGCCTTGTTTTGCCAATGGAAGGTGATTTATGGATATGGGTTGTTTGAGGGCTTAAGAGGTCGTGTTTTTGGCTCAGAGGGATGTGAGAAAGATATTTCAAAAGCTTGCACAAGTTTTCTTTGGCTGATGTTCAAGCTCTCATGTTTTGGACATGTTTCTTGTTTATGAAGCAAAATGTGTGAAGTGATTGAAACAGGCCTGTACATGCTATCCTTATGCTTGCACAATTTTCCCTTGGCCCCTCCAACTTGTAGATTTGATTTGCTGTATGAGATATGGACCAATGCTCAAGGGATTCAGTTTTGACATAAAGCACATTTAAGCAAAAATGGAAATGTACCTTTTTCTACTTAAGGATTAATTTTGTGTACAATGTCCTAATGACCAAAAAAATGCCTTAGACCAATGAATTTGCATTAAATTATTGAGTGTGGAATGGTTTAGAGGCCTATAAACTAGTGCAAAGCATGCTGACTTGAAATTGCAACTTGTATGAACATGAATATGCCATGGATGAAAAGTGAGTTTTTGACAACTTCAAGCCTTCGATTCTCTCTAACCACAAATGTGTTTGGAGAGTTCTTGGACATTTTATAAAGCTTGAAACATGTTATACAATCCATATTTGAAATTAAACCTGATATTCCAAGTGGAACTATGTGAAAAATAGCCATGAAGATAGGTCAAAATCCTGCCTAAACCAGGGCAAAATTTCTCTAAGTTAAAAGTTTTAGGGACCCTTGTTCCAAAAATCATAACTTGAGATCCAAGCTTCTTTTGGAAAAACTTTGTGAATCAAAGTTTTAGACTTTATGGATAACTATAACTTTCATGTTGGAAGTTTTGTTTGAATCCAAATGCATCATGGTGAAAATGTTGGGCAAAGTTAGGAAAAATTAAGAAAATTTCATAACTTAGAAAAATTCTAAGTTATGAAAAATTTCAACTTTAAACCCTAATTTGCAAAAATGGGTTTCTTGATGAACAAGTTTCATTTTTTGACACATCTTGATGAAAAATGACCCTTGGCACTTGATTTTGACCAAAAAGTCAAAGTTTGACTTTTCAGTGTACAGTCAAATTTTTATCAGTTGACTGAAAAATTCATCTGTCAATCCAATGCAATTGAGATCTTTTGAACTTGTTGAATAGGTCAAGATGATGCCATTGATTCCTTGAGTCCATGGTTGAACCCAATTTGCCATTGGCTAGGTCAAAAATCAGAAATTGCCTTTGTACAGTCAAAACCTTAAAAATGACCATTTTGTCCTTTTGGTGATCTGATCAAATTTCTTGTGGAGTTGTGGTCCAAACTTGATCAAATGGTTCATATGAGTTCATAATGTTGATGTGGGTCAAAATTCATGAGGTTTGACTGTAAATTGGCCACAGTTGACTTTTTCCCCAATACAACTGATTTCTAGGTCAACTGTCCAATTGACTAGGTAAAAATTTGATTCAAGGCTTTAACATTGGTATGGTTAAACTTATGAGTCCAATATGAAGTATGATAGTCACTTTGGGCATTGTAAGTCCAAAAATCCTTGTGCAAACTCAAACCCTAATTTAGGTCATCAGTGCAAGGAGATGTCTTGGGCAGTGCAAAACCCTAATCCTGTCTGGAGTTCAAGGAGCTTTGTGAGGGGAAATCTTGATAAAATGAGAGGGAAAATTTTGGGGTACAACAGCTGCCTCTGTTCAATCTTCTTGAACCTGAAGAGTTAGATTGGCGAGTTTGCCTTTCGCGACTTGAAGGTAAAAGAGGATTGGACACTAGAGTGCCCGTAAATTTGCACTCGTCAAAATGAATGTTGAGGGAATGGGCTTAAAGATGCCATTTAGAGATGATAGAATCTTGCTGGAGATGGGCTTAGAGATGCCATCAAAAAGTGTTTGTTGAATATCAGGAGAATGAACATCAGAATGGTATCCAAATCTGGAACGTATCTGAGTTGTATCTGGAGATTGGATCTGTATGAGCAAAGAAATGGCGTCCGTGTCTGGAGCGTATCCAAACTGTAACTGTATTTGATTCTTGAACGAATATCAGAATGACTGCCGTGTCTGGAGTGTATGGGCGACAAAAAACATCTGTGTATGGAGCATCTCCGGGTTGGGGATAAATTCTGAATGAGTGACAAAAAGGCAATCGTGTCTAGAGTGTATCTGGACTGTATCTGAAGTTGGGATCTGTATGAGTAGCAGAATGACTTCCGTGTCTGGAGTGTATCTGTACTGTAACTAGGATCTGGATAAGTGACAGAACGACTTCCGTGTCTGGAGTGTATCTGAACTTGAAGTTGATAGTTGAATCTGAATGAGAGATAAAATGGCTTCTGTGTTTGGGGCGTATCTAGTCTGTATCTGATTGCTGAAGTCTGAATGAGTAGTAGAATGACCGCCGTGTCTGGGGTGTATCTGTATTGTATCTGAAATCCTTGAACATTTGTTAAAGGTAGCTTTTAATCTTATCCTGAAAAAGGGTAAAATGTTAGCTAAAACACAAAGTTATGTTGCATGATATGTATGATGCAATAAAATGTACTCTATCAATGTTTATGATATATGAATGTAATGTATGCGCATGTAAGTTGATTAGCTGTCTTGCTGAGGAAAATAAATCCTTGATAACTGGAGATAATGAACTCTTGACTGCTGCTGGGGAAAATAAACCCTTGACTGCTGTTGGAGATTCAAAACCTTTGATTGTTGAGACTGAGAATGTCCTTTGGACTAACTGCTGAGGATTGAAAATCCTTGGTGACTTGTGGGGAATGGAGAATCTTTCATGACTTTCCTGGGGAAATGAGGACGACTCCGACAATCTCTACTGGGGAATTAAAACCTGGGAGGCTTCAATTGGAGAGACAGGAACAAGAATCTTTGTTCTGTCGGGAAATAACTCTGGGGAATTGTTTATCCTGTTGGAGAATTTTTCGAAAGCTCGGGTTGTATGATAATCTACTGGGGAATTGGAGGAAGTTGGATAGTATTCTACCAGGGTTTAAGATTTGAAGTTTTGGATTTTGTTGGGGAAGAAATTCATCTTCACTGAGGGTTTGCAGTTCAAAGTTTTCTGGCTCCACTGGGAGTTGGGAGTTTGGAAACTTAGTTCTGATGAGGATTATGAAACTTAACTCTGCTGGGGATATGTATTTCAAGGCTTTAGCTCCACTGGGGATCTAGATGATGTACTGCAGGGGATTTCCTCTAGAATAGCCTAAAGAAATTTTCCTATACTTTCAACCTATCAGTAATTATCCTTTCTCATTTCGTTTTATTTGTAAGCAATGATTATATTCAAATGCATATGCTCATTTAATAAATCATTGGACGTTTTCAAGTAAAACACAAGTGTGAAAAGAAAGAAAAGGCAAACAAAATTCGGCACTTTGAGGTATCTTTGTATTAACTTTGTGTAAGCATTTTGTACAAAGGAGACATACATCCTAGTAAGAGAATGTTGTCATAAAAATGAGAAAAATTTTATACAAAGAAAGATGTCTATGTGTAACAATTCCACGGGGTTCCTATTCTGCTATAGCCTTCGCAACTCTGAGTATCTTGTCCATTTGTTGCTTCGTTCGATGTTGATTAGGTTGATCAAAAGCCCGGAGCTTGTCTGTGAAGAGATTGTCCTTAAAGTGATCCGACGAGACATAGTCATACGCTTTAATTCCCTAACTTTTGCCTGGACCGCCCTTTCGGGTTTTTGATCCACCGGGAAACCCTTTTTTGCCCAAGTCGCGCTTTCGGGTTTTCAACTTGTCGGGTGTACAGATTTTTTTAATTATCCCTAATTTTTGCCTGAACCGCCCTTTCGGGTTTTCGATTCACCGGGATGCCCATTTTTGCCCAAGTCGCCCTTTCGGGTTTTCAACTTGTCGGGTCATTTCATGCGTAGTAACTTTTGACTATGTCTGCGTTTGCTGGGTGCGGCATGTCATCGCTGACCATGGTGGTCAGAATCATTGCCCCACCAGAAAAGATGTTTTTGACCACAAATGGTCCTTCGTAAGTAGGAGTCTATTTTCCCCTGGGATCACTTTGCGACAAGATGATTCGCTTGATTACAAGGTCCCCGACTTGATATACTTGTCTCTTGACTTTCTTGTTGAAGGCCTTGATCATACATTTTTGATACGCCTGACCATGGAAAACAACAGTAAGTCGCTTTTCGTCAATCAAGTTAAGCTAATCAAGCCGGGTCTGAATCCAATCGTCTTCACTCAAACCAGCATCTTTCATAATTCTCAAGGAGGGAATCTGAACCTCGATAGGTAAAACAGCCTCCATGCCGTATACTAAAGAAAAGGGTGTTGCCCTAGTTGAAGTGCGTGCCGTGGTACGGTACCCGTGCAGAGCAAACGGTAACATCTCATGCCAGTCCTTGTAAGTGATTGTCATCTTTTGAATGATCTTCTTGATATTTTTGTTTGCAGCTTCAACAACACCGTTCATCTTTGGCCGATAGGGAGATGAATTGTGATGTTGAATCTTGAAATGCTCGCACAGAGCGGTGATCATAGTATTGTTCAAATTTGTACCGTTGTCTGTAATGATCCTGTCGGGGATACCATACCGGCATATGAGGTTCTGCTTGATGAAGAGGGCAACCACATTCTTTGTAACGGAAGCAAAGGAAGCTGCTTCGACCCACTTGGTAAAGTAATCAATGGCCACCAGGATGAAACGGTGTCCGTTGGATGCTGTAGGCTTGATCTCTCCAATCGTGTCGATTCCCCTACATCGCGAATGACCAAGGAGATGTTAAGACATTGAGAGGAACTGGAGGAATATGTACCTTGTCAGCATAGATTTGGCATTTGTGACAAGTACGGGAGTGTTGATGACAATCAGCTTCCATGGTAGACCAGTAGTAGCCTGCCCGTAGAATCTTCTTATCCATCGTGTGACCGCTCGAGTGGGTGCCAAAGGTGCCATTATGTAGTTCAGCCATGATCTGCTCAGCTTCCACCTTGTCCACATAACGGAGTAGGACACAATCAAGATTGCGCTTGTATAGGATACCATTGCTCAGAGAGAACTTGACTGCGAACCTCCTTAAGAACTTTTTGTCATTTACTGAAGCTCCTTCAGGGTATTCTTGTGTTTCGAGATACCTTTTGACGTCATGAAACCAAGGTGGGTCCACCACTTCTTTGGTATTAATCTCGTGACAATGTGCTGGTTCGTCCATTCGCTCGATGGTGATTTGATGTGCCTCATTATCCCAATTGAGTTTAAACATGGAAGACATTGTAGCCAGAGCATCCGCTAGCTGATTTTCTTCTCGCGGGAAGTGCTCAAAGGTAATCTGCTCGAAATGAGGCAACAATGTCAGGACATGTTCTTTGTATGGGATAAGATTAGGATGTTTGGTGTCCCACTCTCCTTTGATTTTACTGATAACCAAAGCTGAGTCCCCAAATACAATCAGAGATTTAATTCCCAAGTCAATAGCAGCCTTGAGACCAAAGGTACAAGCTTCATACTCGGCCATGTTGTTGGTGCAGTTGAAGTAGAGTCTAGCAGTGAAAGGTGTATGGAAACCTTCTGGAGAGATAAGTACCGCGCAGATACCATTGCCAAGTGCATTTGAAGCACCATCAAAGTACAGGGTCCATCGGGATCCTTGTTCAGGTCCGTCATACGGTCCGTTATCTTTAATGTTGTCCAAAGTCATAATATCCTCGTCAGGGAAGTCGAACCTCATATATTGGTAATCTTCGACGACATGATGAGCTAGATGGTCAGCTAGTACACTCCCCTTTATAGCTTTTTGGGTTGTGTACTGGATATTATACTCAGTTAAGATCATCTGCCATCTAGCGATTCTTCCGGATAAAGCAGGCTTCTCGAAGATGTACTTGATCGGATCCATTTTGGAAATCAGCAAAGTGGTATATGTCAACATATACTGCCTTAGCCGGCGAGCAGCCCATACCAAAGCGCAGCAAGTTTTCTCGAGCAGTGAGTAGCGAGTCTCACAGTCGGTAAACTTTTTGCTAAGGTAATAAATGGCATGCTCTTTTCGGCCAGACTCGTCATGTTGGCCCAATACACACCCCATTGAGTTATCCAAAACAGTCAGATACATGATTAAAGGTCTTCCTTTGACTGGTGGCATCAAGATAGGAGGCTCCAGCAAATACTCCTTGATCTTATCAAAAGCAACTTGATGATCATTGTTCCATTCAACCACCTGATCTTTCTTCAACAGCTTGAAGATTGGCTCACAGGTAGATGTTAGGTGAGATATGAACCTTGCAATATAGTTTAAGAGTCCCAAGAAATCTCTGACCTCCTTTTCAGTGTGGGGGGCAGGCATTTCTTGTATAGCTTTGACTTTGGCAAGATCAACTTCGATGCCTTTGTTACTGACGATGAATCCCAAAAGTTTACCGGACCTGACTCCGAAAGTGCACTTGCCAGGATTCAGTCTGAGCTTATATTCCTTTAATCTGACAAACAACTTTTGCAGATGGTCGAGGTGTTTTTCTTCTGTCTGTGAACGGGCTATCATGTCGTCTACGTAGACTTCAATTTCATGATGTATCATGTCATGAAACAAATCTACCATGGCTCGCTGATAGGTTGCCTCGACATTCTTCAGTCCGAATGGCATTACTTTATAGCAGAAGGTACCCCACTGCGTAACAAAAGTAGTCTTCTCCATGTCTTCGGGGGCCATTTTGATCTGGTTGTATCCCGAGAATCCATCCATGAAGGAAAATACCTTGTGTTGAGCTGTGTTGTCCACTAAGATGTCAATGTGTGGTAGTGGAAAATCATCTTTAGGGCTAGCCCTATTTAAGTCTTTGTAGTCCACACACATTCTGACTTTGCCGTCCTTCTTAGGTATGGGCACAATGTTAGCAACCCATTGTGGATACAAAGTAACAGCCAAAAAGCCAGCATTGAACTGCTTTATCACCTCAGCTTTGATCTTTTCGGACATGTCAGGCCTCATTCGGTGGACTTTCTATTTGATTGGTGGACAGTCTTCTCTTGTAGGGAGATGGTGAACCACAATATCTGTATCCGGTCCCGGCATATCTTCATAGGACCAGGCGAAGATCTCGACAAACTCATTCAACAGATGAACTAAGCGCTCTTTGACACTTGGCTCTAGGTTGGCACCCACTTTAACCTCTTTTCTGTCTTCCTCTGTTCCCAAATTGGTAGTCTCTAATAACTCTTCATGGGGTAGAATAGCCCTTTCTTCTTGTTGCAAAAGTCTAGCTAACTCTCCAGGCACTTCATAGTCTTCATCACCTTCGTACTCGACACGATTGACCAAATCTTCAGAGTTACTGAAGGCCAAAGCAGAATAGTCACCCATGGAATCCGGAGTGGATGGGTACCTGCATTTTGTGAGTGTGGGTGTGTGTAAGGGATAGCCATCCTTAAACTAAAATGTAAAAGGAAAGAAAATGAGCACAAAAGTTTATAGATGAAAACGTCCATGATTCATTAAAAATGGCATATGAAAATGAAAAATCAAAACCCTTACAAATGGACCTATGTGCCCCGGGAAAGGCACAAGGCAAAAGAGTGTACGAATTGTTTAAAATTTATTACAGACCAACATAAATGTTCAAAAGATAAATTACTGATTGATGAAAGTAATGGGAACGAAGTCTTTCGCCTCCCAGTTGTTTAGTCCTCCTTCAATGGTTGGAAAGATCCAATCTTCAAAATTGCCTTCTTCATCATCATATTCTAAAGCATGAACCCCGTGATGAGTGATCTTTAAGGGTGGTCCTCCAGCCCGGGAGCGACGCACAGATTTCTGGCTAGCAGTAGTGAAACCCAACCCGAACTTGTCTGTCTTGTGAGAAAAATCTGGCAGTTGACCCCACACTGTACTTCCTCCCTCCTTGATTACAGCCTCCGCATGTTTAAGGGATGACATCCGGGACACAGGTTTGGTAATGATGGGAACATCAGTCATTATCTTGGCTACCGCAACCTCAAGAGAAACCTCTTCAAAGTGTTGGAAAGGTGTTTCTATGAATTCACTATCTAACTCCATGTAGCGGAAATAGTTAAGGTGGCTTATCATATACTCCTCCTCACCATGAACTGTTATGATCTTACCCTGGACTGGATATTTTAGCATTTGGTGTAGAGAAGAAGTGACTGCCCCAACATTGTGGATCCATGGCCTTCCCAACAAGCATGAATATGAAGGACAGATGTCCATCACATAAAATGTAGAGTTTAAAATTTCCGTTCCCACCTTGATTGGGATGTTCACTTCTCCGTGAACCATCCGCTTAGAATCGTCGAAGGCTCTAACAATGATATTACTGGGCTTTAGGGTCAAACCTTCACAGTCCAATCTGTCCAATGCTTTCTTTGGTAGAACATTTAAAGATGAGCCGGTATCAACCAGAACATGAGCAAGTGTGGTCCCTCTGCACTCTACTGAGACATGCAGCGCATCATTATGCTTTCTTCCCTTAGGGGTCAAATCAGCATCAGAGAAGCCAAGACCATTGTCGGCTGTAAGGCTAGCCACGCACTCTTGAAACTGATCCGCAAAAGTTTCTTGAGGCACGTGTGCCGTCTTCAGAAATTTGATCAAGGCTTTGGCATGAGCATCGGAGCAGAGTAATAGAGCCATCATAGAGATTTTTGAAGGGGTTTGCCCCAGCTGTTCTACGACATCATAGTCTCTCTTCTTAATTTCTTTAAAATCTCCTCCATCTCCTTTTGGGTGGTCTCGGGGATAACCAAAGTCTGAGCCCTCGTCCCGACGGGCGCTTCTTGGATCCCCTTACCTTTATCGGCAGTAACAACAGAGGGTATAGCTTTGGGAGCATCAATTTCTTCAATAATCGGACTTCGCACATATATCTTGACAGGCACAGAAGCACTTGAGGGTCCGAAGACTTCCCGTGGAGGAGAAATCTTCGGAGAGAAGATTCTTCCGCTACGAGTTATCTTATTTGTTCCCACAATATTCCCCACATCAGGAGTCTCTTCATCGGAATTTTCTTAGACTGATTCGATATGCTTAACACCATGGTAGAAGATCTCTCCTCCATAATTCCACGGTATCGTCTTGTTGGACTTATATGGGATAGGCCCCAGCATGGTAATCTTCAGCGGTACAAGCTTTGGATCAAGCGTAATCTTAACAGGCCTTTTGCAGGTCTTGGAAAGATTGTCGGAGATGGTGATTATAGCAATGTCATTGGTTGGAGTAACAAGGGTAACATTAGTAACATGAGTGATAGTAGAAATAGGAGTTTTCTGAAAGAGGATCTATTGAGTATCCATCAGACGTTGGATGCCTGATTTCAACAGTGGATAGTCAGATTAAAAGGTTGAACAGAAGTAAAAATCTTTTTCACATCCCGAGAAAATCCCGGCTTTCAACAAATTCATTTTAATCATTGGCAATGGAGTCATTAATTCATCAACAACGGTAACATGAAAATCTTCCAAAATTGCATGGACATTATGACCATGTTTTGGCATAGGAGCGGATATCACATTAGGTTTTTCGGGGGCATCAAACTCTACCTCCTTGGCATCTATCAGATCTTAGATCTTGTTTCTAAGGGCCCAACAGTTGTTGGTGTCATGCCCTATACTGTCCGAATGGTATGCACATTTCGCATTTGAATGATAATAGGGAGAAGAGGTATTTGGGTTTTTTGGCGCTTCTTTCAAGTTGGTAAGGTTTAACTTTAACAGATGAGGGAGGACCTGAGCCGATGTCATATTGATCCGAGTGAATTGTCGTTGTGGCCTTTCCACCCTTTGTTGGTTAGCTCTTGGTTGATTGCTGCGAGGTTGATCGGCTGAGGAGTTCTGGATCATCACAGCCCCCACCGCGGGTCGGCGCTCCATTCTCCCTTGATTTCTCTGGGTGTGAACAACAAAAAATTCCTTCTGGGCTGGGAAGGTCTTCTTCATAGTAGTGGAAGCGGAGGCATCCTTCTGAATTTTACCACTCTTAATGCCAGCTTCGACCCTTTCACCGGTCAAAATTAATTCGGTGAACCCTGCAGACGAGCTCCCGATCAAGTGATTGAAGAATGGACCTGACAGGGTCCCTAAAAACATATCAACCAGCTCTGTATCCGACAATGGTGGCTGCACCCTTCCAGCCAAATCTCGCCACTTCTGGGCATACTCCTTAAATCCCTCATTAGAGGCCATACCCATACTCTGTAGTTGAGTACGAGTAGGCGCTAAATCTGTGTTGTATTGGTATTGTCGGTAGAAAGCAGCAACCAAATCTTCCCAGTTATGAACATCAAATCTCTCAAGTTGATAGAACCAGTCCAATTGCGTACCCGATAAACTATCTTGAAAAAAGTGGACCCATATATCCTTATTGGAAGAGTGAGGTTGGATCTTTCTGACGTAGGATCTCAGATGCATCTTTGGACAGGACAAACCGTCGTATTTAGAAAATGTAGGTACTTTGAACTTGGGAGGAATGACGATCCCAACAACCAACCCTAGTTCTTCAAAATCTAGCCCAGGTACCCTTTGCACTTCCATGATTGCTAGTCGGTCTTCAAGATTCTTATACTTATCATCTGTCGGAGGGTACTGCTGTTCGAATTAATCTTCATCCTCTTCCTCTTCTTCTTCTTCAGCTTCAGATTCGGAGGGCATTGCAACTCCCTTTCCTTTACCAACCCCTTCGTCAGACGTTGAGGGGAATTCCAGAACTCTCCTAGCCTGATGCTCAAATCTCCTTCCCATAGTGGCCACACCAATTCTTTTCTTTTTCTTCTTTTCTGGTTCCTTCTCTTTCTCTAACAATGCTTTAAGATCCTCTTGACCCTTTGCCAAGGTTATGAGGAGTTGTTGGAATTGCGAATTCTGTGCTTACAGATCTTTAACCGTCTGCTCTATATCCATCTTGCTGAAATAAACAGCAGAAAGATAAGGAAACCTGGTGTGAAGACCTGTTTATGCATATGATGAATGATATGTTATTCATGTAATGCATTCAAGGATTCAGAAATTCAAATTTTTTGCAAACAAAAAGAACACACGTCATATTAATAAGAAGAAATTTGTTAGTACATAAATGCCCCATGGGCAAAATATTACAAAGCTCTTAATGTAAAAAGACATTGCGCATCCTCTTTGGTGCGATGTAAGTGTTGAGAGTCTCCTCTTTGTGAAGTCGGCAGGTAAGTTCCAAAACCTTCTTATCACTGGCATAGAAGCTGGCTTCAAAAGTATTTCGTTCTTCCTTGAGCTGTATCCAACTCCTTTGCAATTCTTCCAATGATGTTGGCATGTCAGGATGTAGGAGGGTGTATGGGACCTCTCCTTCCATAACAGGATCTTTGATCACGGGGAGAATGTGAGGGTATGGCATCATAAGATTCTGGGCGTGGGTTCGTACCCACTTGAGATAAGGCTCAAGGGTGATGGAATTCTTGTGCCCCAGTGTCTTACTATCCACTTTGTTAGGCATCCTCCAAGCTCAGATAAACCTTTGTCGAAGTCCTTGAGTGTCATTGTCGAAGTCAAAAACCAAGTCAGGAATCAGCATATCATGAGGGCCATCTCTCCGGGCGTACCCAAATTGCCTCAAAGCTAAACAGGGGTTGTAGTTGATGCCTCCCCTAATGCCAAGTAGTGGGACATTAGGGAATTCTCCAAAATGATCAATGATAATGACATTTTCTCTGGATCGAGAACACCAATAAACATCAGAATGTGTGAGGGTCATCAATCGTTGTGACCACCTTAAACCCCGCTCATTCTTCAAAACTGACCGGGGAAGGTGAGAAATAAACCACCTTGCTAGAAGAGGAGCACAACACATGAGAACACCTCTTTTCCTCATTGTTCGTGTGTAAAATGAGTGCAGGATATCCCCAAGCAATGTAGGCACAAGATTCAGAGATATGAAAATCTTGACAGTATTCACATCTATAAGCTGATCAGGGTTTGTGAACAAGACCAACCCATAGATGAGGAGTGCTACAATCTCTTCAAAAGTTTGTAGATCTAGAGAAACCCTTGACACCACTTCTGGTTTCCCAATGACCCTTGATATCAGATGGTTGCAAGTGTAAGGCTTGAGCAACATCTTCAGGCTTTGGTTCTCTTTTCGTACCATTGTAGGGTAGTTGATGAAGAATAGGAATCCTCAGGAGTTGAGAAAATTCCTCCAAAGTAGGTACTAGTTGGTAATCAGGGAATGTGAAACAGTGGTGTAGGGGGTCAAAGAATTGGAAGAGAACTTTCACCATGTCTTCTTCAATGTTGGAGTTGACCAAGTTGAGAAGTCTACCATGTCTTTCACTGAAGAGAGAATTCTCTGGAATCTTGGAAGTAAGCTCCTTGAGTTGAGGAGGGATTCTCACAAGGTTGACTTGAATTGTTTTCCTGCGAAGAGATTCCATGACCTACAAAACAAGAACAAAGATGAAGATCCAAACCCTTGAAATGGTTAGTGGATGCATATGATGCTTTATGATGTTCATGATGTATGCACAAGCATATGTACAAACAAGTCACACAAGATCCTAGTTTCAGGCTTGCATAGGGTTTCATAGGTAAGTACCCTCTTGAAGTTAGTTGGCTCAACCTGTCCTATAAGTAGTAACCGGGTTCTAAGGAGCTCAATATCACTGGATTATTTTCTGTGTCCATTGTTTCAGTTTAGCCACTTAACTGGCGACCAAAATATTCCAAGAAAACAACCCTCAATGAGTGTAGTATCGAGTATCTACCAACTTTGGACTGCACCAAAGCCGGTCATCTCACTACCCTTAAAAAAAGGCCAAGATGGTTAAGTAAGGTTCTAAGAGTTCATTAATGCTTCATGACATCACTCAGCGGCCCTGTATTCTCTTTGATTGACTCAAAGGCTACCGGTACCCACAAATATGTCGCACTAATATAGCTATCGCTTCAACCATGTCGGTATACCCCGCACAGTTTCCATAATGTATTGCTATTTACCTATGAATGTTTCTAAAAATTCGGGTGGAGGATTCAAACCCAAACAAGAGAACCAAATGTAAAGCAATCAAAGCAAACAAGATAAGCATGCAAAGGTGATCTATACCCTAAGGTTACTCCACTTTTAAAGTTATCCACAGCAGAGTCACCAGTTCTGTGATACGGTGGGAGAACTGACTTGAGGTTTTGCGTTTGTGTTCGTAAAATGTTTCGGTTTAGCAAGAGTCGCCGCCGACTTTTTATTTTATCCTAAGGAAAGGTCAAAAAGCACAGGAAAGACCTTTGAGATGTTTTCTTGAGTTCGGGGAGTAGATTATGAAAAGGGAAGGTGCAAGCACCCTTTTCATCCATGGTTATCCATGGGCTCTTAGTTACTTGTTTAGATCACTTGCTTTGCTTTTCCAATTGTTTGAAATGGTGCTTTGTGTGTGGTTTTGAAAGGTGTTTTGAAAAGCGGCCATCGTTGTGGCAACCTTTGTAATGATTCTTGTTTGAACGTATACAAAGGTGTTTTTTGTCTTTTGAAAAGATTTTAATGTTTGAAAGTTTGATTTGGGAAATGTTTTTGAAATTGTGTTGTGAAGTGTGTTTGAAAATAGAAAGGATGTTTTTTTGCAAGTTTTGATCAAGTAACTAAGAGCTATCTACCCTATTTCACTCAAAGATCTTTCCTATATGTTTTTAACCCTTTTGACAGTGTTATTTCACCATTGCATTTGGTGAACAACCTTGTATTAGGATGTTAAACGGGACAGGCGCAGGTCATCGTATAGACCATGATAGCAATTGTGTCAAGTATTTTTGGCAAATTTTTGAGGGACTTGATCATTTTGTTTAGGCAACCAAGATAGCATCATCGAGGGACTATGATCTTTTGTTTTGCCAAAGTACCCAACATGCATAACATGGCCCATTTTTAAGGCAACAAGTGGATTGTAACCCTAGAGGTGCAAGTGTGCATTGTGTTTGATTTTCATGCATTTTGTCTTTGATTAGGTCAAGCTATTTGTTGATTTTGGATTTTTGCATACAAACCCTAATCTCTAATCATGGCATAATTGGAAGCATAAAGTACGAGAATTAAAAGTCTAAGCTATTACAACATGATTATGGGGATGGGTGTTGTACCCCAAAATTTTCCCTCCCATATTTTTCAAAGTTTTGACAAGCATCACCTCAAATAGTTCAAAGGCTACTCAAGGGCTACACAGTCAAGCACCCTCCTAAGCCAGTCAAAATTAGGGTTTTGGTTCTTGCAAGGAAGTTGAGTTTTTCAAGGGCTAAATCAAGTCCCATATGCTCATATACATTGTCAAGCACCTACATGTCAAGTTTCAAGGCTCACAGCATCAAGTTGCACAGTCAAAAACCCTAATTGCTCCACAGTCAACTATAGGGGCAAAATGGTCATTTGGCAGTCAAAAGTCAAAATTTTTTGTCAACATCTTATTTTTAAGCCACAATCATCATTTGATCAAGTCTTGATCATGATTTCACAAGAATGGCTCAAAAATCATCAAGATGCAAAAGTTTCTATTTTTGGGCAGCTAAAAAGTCAACTGTAATTTGACCAAGGCATAACTTTTTCATGGTTCATCAGCAAAATCTCATCCAATGCTCATATTGAAGGGGAAGACATTTCCTACAACTCATCTTCACATTCCAAGTCCAAGAAATGCTCTCACAAAAAGTTATCAATTTCAACATTATAGGTCATTTTCAAAAGTCAACAAAAAGGAACTTTAAGGAAAAGACCATAACTTGAGATTGGTAAATCCAAATGACATGGGACCAAAGACATTGGTTAGAGGACTTCAAGACCTTTCCAAAATGTCCAAGAACATGTTCATAGCTTCAAAATTGAGCAAGATATGCATTGGAGAAGTTGGGAAATTTTTGTGAAATGGCCAAAGTCAATTATCCTTGAAACTTCATTTTTGACAAAAGGGGCCCACTTTTTCCACTTGTTTCAGCTTGGCCATGCCTCCCACGTGTCCCACAATTTATTTCAAGATTAAAAATTAATTTTCCCATTTTTATTTAATTTTATTTGATTTAATTCATTTTAAATCTTTAAAATTCAAATGAAAATCAAGAAAATTAATTAAGGGACATATTTTGTGTTGAATTGCTTTGATACACCATCATTCACCTTCCAAATTCGTGCAAGGCCTATTCTAAGCAAGAAATTCAAATTTTGACAAAAATGGCAAGTTGTTTAAATGGTGTTCATGGAAAAATCAAGAACATTATTGCAAGGCTTCAAGGCTCATTATATGGATTGATACTCAATACAAAACACATATGCAAGCTTTTGAGACAAAGGACACGACCTAGAAACACTCATACAGCATAAGCCATTTCCAAATTTTCAAGAGAAAAATCACAAACTGAAAACCACCTTGTAGCCCATTTCAAGCTCCCTTCTTAATCCAGACATACTCCTTGCATTGCCAGGAACCTTTGGCAATCAGAATTAAGCAAAAAACTTCAAGAATTCGTGCCACACAACTCACTCAGTTTGCTTTATTTCTCAAATCTGTATATCGCATTTCATGAGCTTTTAATCCATTTTTTTGATTGGTTTGTATTGTTAGGGACCGTCTAAAGCTAGTGAAACAGTTTAATTGAACTGAAATGCGTAGAATCACAATTCACCATTAGCGATTATTAGGGTTTCCAAAACTTTGAAATTGGGGTCTTTCTCATACTATAAAATTAAGACTCCAAATGTACATGGCCAAAATCAGTGTGACAAGACGAACAGGATGAACATATCGCGCCCAATTTATGCTTCATGAGCGTCTAATCGCTATTTTCATAATGCCTGTATTTTGTGGGGGTTTAAAACCCCCGCTATATGTTTTATGTTTACAGCAAAGCTTGAAGACGAAGGGCGTGGCAAGCAAGGAGTGGTCAGTTCAAACTGGGCGCGCACGTTTTCTTATTTCCAGCATATAACGCTTTTGTTTTATATAATATTTCTTTTCTATGTTACTAACAAACGCGCCTAAGTGATGCAGTGGTTGGTGATGTGTTGGTTCACCACTGGGACCTGGGTTCGATCCCCAGGCCCCCCATAATTCCAATATTATTTTTCCCAACATGTTCTTGTGTAGATCCTCAAATAATTTCCATCATACACCACCTCCAAGCTCCGGCCAAGTGTCCACAGATGCAGATCAAAGGGCCCAGAAAGCAAGAACACCATGTGCCTGGTCAACAGCATTCCACTCAATTCCCAGGGTCAAACGAGTTAGCTTCTTAATGGGCCAAGATTCAACAATACACCCTCAAATTCCAGCCCACACCCCCTTGGTTTTACTTCTTTTTTTATTTTGTTTTGTCATTTTCTTTTTTTTTAATTATTAACCTTTTAATTATTTTTATTATTAACAATTAATTTAACCAACTAATATTTTCATCAAAAAATCAAAAAATAGAATTAACATTTATTAACATTATTAATTTCATTTTATTTTGTAAATAAACATTAATTGAAATAGTTTAATTAGGCAATTTTAATTTCTTTTCTTAATAATTAAAATAGATCTAGAATTAGGTAAAATTAACTTTTAATTTCATTTCTTTTTATTTTATTTCATAAAAACATAAAAACATAAAAACAAAAAAATATTTTCCTTTAATTAAATTAATTAATTAGTCATTAAGTTAGCTTTAATTTCATTTTAATTACAAAAAAGACAAAAAAATTAATTTCTTTTCTAAAAAAGGGTCAACACCCTTAAGACATTCCCGATTCTTTCTTTCGCGCGCGTTTTAGTTTTAATTCCTTATTTTGATTATTTCTGTAACTGCCTCCGGATGTAATAGTAATTAGGATTTTACTGTTTTTATTTTCTTTCCGTACTTATTTACCAAAAACGGGTCTTTTGTATTTTTGGCGATGTATAGACCCGCGCCTTGTAATAGCGTAGGATTTATGTTTCTGCAATTTACTTTCCGCACCCCTTAACTGCTAAACTTGCATGAAAGAATGTATGTAAATAAAAACAACTCGTAGCTCATTAATTACAAAGACAAACATAACATGAAAACAACACACAATACACACACCACTTCTAGGGTACGCCTCACTCGTTGCCTTCGAAACGTGGTCGTCAAGTATAGGATGTTTTAGCAGTCGCTCTTATGTCCAAGATCCAGTTGCCTCGAAACAGTTGCCTCGAAACAGTTGCCTCGAAACGGTTGCCTCAGATTAAAAAGGATCTAGGACATTAGGGTTACTTCTAAGGTGTCCTAACTGTTGCTTCGGTGACCACACATGTCCCTTAATCGAATTGACCCGAACAACTCCAACGATGGTGCTACCTACCTCTCAATGGTGGGATAACACTATCTAAAGGACTCTTACACAGCTTAATTCCTTAGGGTAGGTAGATGACTCATGGGTACTTGCTCTTTTCAAAAATAAACAAAATACTTTTCACACCTCACACTTTCAAAAGGTTTTCAAACAAATATTTCATACACTCTTGAGGACTGATACAAGAGTTACTTAGAAATTTTCAAACGAAACTTTTTCAAAACCCACACACACTTGAAAAGCAAACAAATTTTGAAAACATAAGAGCTAGTACCTAAGAGCCCATGGATAACCATGGATAGAAAGGGTGCTAACACCTTCCCTTTCTATAAATCTACCTCCCGAACCGAGAAACATTCTCATAAGGAATTTTGCTGTGCTTTTGTCCTTTCCAGGTTGGAGAAAATAAAAGACGGTGGCGACTCTTGCTTCCGCGACATTTCGCGAAACCAGCTTTAAACAGTCAGTTCTATTCCCACCGATCACAGAACTGGCGACTCTGATGGGGAATAAATATAAAAGTGAGGTGTACCTTAGGATTAGATCATACTTATGTTTTCAATTGCCTGATTTGTGTGCTTTAATGTTATTGGGCCTGTCTTGGGAGTTCTATAGATCCTAACCCGGATCTGGGGTATACCTTCTTAGAAAGTAGCAACAAGACTGTGAGGGAACTGTGCGGGATATACCGACACGGTTGAAGCAGTCTGCTACGTTGATGTGGAACTTTGGTGAGTACCGGTAACCCTTGAGTCAAGTCAAGGAGAGTACGGGGCCGCCGCATGGTGTCGTGAAGCATCAACTGACCTTAGGAACCTTAATTGAACCATCCTGGCCTCTTTAGGGGTAGTGAGATAACATACTTTGGTGCAGTCCGAAGTTGGTTGATACTCGATACTACACTCATTGAGGGTTGTTTTATTGGAATATTTTGATCGCCAGTTCAGTGGCTAAATCAAAACAATGAACACAGAAAACAACCCAATGATATTGAGCTCCTTAGAACCCGGTTACTTTTGATAGGACAGGTTTTTGAGCCCACCAATTCAAGAGGGTAGTACCCCAAACTTCATGCTGGCCTAAACTCTAAGGGTTGTGGTGTGACTTGTGTGCTTTACCATGTTTGCTTTTGTGAATACTTATGGTGTGCTCTTATCATAGCATCATAATATCATACAGCATCATATGCATTGACTAACCACTTCAGGGGTTCGAATCTTCATCTTTGTTCTTATTTTGTAGGACATGGAAACTATTCGCAAAAAGACAATTCAGGTCAACCTTGTAAGGGTCCCTCCTGTTTACCGTGGAAATTGGTAAACAGCCGCTGATCTTCCAAAAGGTTACTTATTTGGTGACTCGCAGGATCGATCAGATTGATCCTAAGACATGGTTGATTTTGGGGTTTTGACTAAGTTTAGTGGTGGTTAAATGACAAGAAAATAAAGACGTTTTATGTAAATTGCATGAAGAAAACTTGGTAGAATAAAGGAAAGCTTTAAATAAAGGCTTCGACTGGAAAAGTAAATGAAGAGGAAGTAAAGTTCTGGAAAATAAATGACTTTGATTAATTAAAGTGGTGTTTCACACATACATTCTCAACAATTCTTTCGCTCACACTGGGTACTTGAATCTATATGAGTGACTTGTATATAATTGTGAACACACGCGAAAAACTACGTGAACAACTAATATTTATACTAAACACATCTCAAGTAACCGTCGGGCAGTTACGCTGCTTCGAGATGACTCCACTTGGCATGCTCACAGCATTCGACGCTCCAGATCTTGGCACGTTGCACTTGGTAACCGCTGGGAACCGTTTTCCCTCCAAACATTTGAATCTCAAACTGTTCCACTCTGAGCGTCGAACACCTTTGTCGAGAAGCACCTTCGACGTCGAAGGCAAGAATATTCCTACTTAGAAGAAATTCTCTAAGTACCTTGCTATCTTCTGATGAGCATTTCGACATAATCAGCTGATCGAAACTGTCCCTCATGATTAATGGTTTATATTAATAAAAACAAAAGTGTCGAATTTAGGAGCCAACAAATTGCCCCCCAAGAATGCCTTATTTCGACGCTGAAAAGAAAAAGGCGTTCTTTGAGATTCCATTCGACACCTATCCTTCAATCTTAGCCACAAATTAACCTGTGCGCTTTTTGTCTTCTACCAACCATCTGACAATCCCAAGAAAAAACCATCATTCAATCTGTACCTAAGACGTCACCTCAGTAAGGAGTTTAGCGTGCCCAATGTCTTTTCACAAATTGTCATCATGACAATTTCCCAAAAACGAGGGTGCACGCTTCACCGTTTCGTTTCTGCAGAACAGCTATGTCAGCGAAGGAGCGCCACGTGTCCCACTATATTCTACAACATTAAATGGCCTCGAATTTTGTGATTTCCCAACCACTATAAATAGCGCTAGGTACCCATTGTGGGACTTTTTCACGCCATTCTGCATTCAAACCTTCTTGTTGAACACAAAAACTTCTGCAAACCTGCAAACACTTTGTTCTTCACTCACCTTCAAACTTAACCCAAAATGGCTTCAGGTTCCTCTAACGCTCCTAGTTCCAACATTCCTTCTAGAAATGCTAAACCAAAAATCTTCTCAACTGTTCCAACAGTTACCTCTACAGGCCAGCGAAGGGTTCCTGAACCCCTGGAAACTGCTGAGTGTGAAGCTTATTCACATCAACTAATGATTCCGGTTGGATACTCCAACCAGATTTTCGCCATGTCTGGCCCGTTATCCACATGCATTGATGAATCCACGAAGATCAAGAACTTCTTCCCAGTGCTTGAGGCGCTCAAACCTGTTGGGTGCTCCAAAAAAGCTGCAGATGACAACGAAGATCCCGCTAAGGAGAAGATAGATCTTCGCTTCTTTAATAGGGGTGTTAGGGCTTTTAGGTCTAGCCCTAGCCTCACACCAGACTACAGCGCTTGGCTAGAGAAGATGGAAAAAAGCCAGGCTTCAATCTAGAAGAACCTGGGGATATACGACCTAGTCATGCTATCGAAGACGGGTCTCAACTACTCCCCTGAGATGCTGATAGCCTCTTTGCTTTTCTGGGATTATACTCATTTCACTTTCCACCTCCCTTGTGGAATGCTAACACACACGCTTTTCGACGTGACTGCCATCACCGGCCTTCGACCAACTGGGGATTATTTCGACCCAGAGGAAATGTCGGAGGATCAGATTGGATTCTCAGCCACGAAACCCACCTATACCACCTATATCAACCATTACCATGATAGGTCGACAGCCAATGTGACGGATGTAGAGCACATTGCGTTTCTAGCCCTTTGGCTGTCACGCTTTGTGTTCTGTACAAAGTCTTTACAGGTGACAAAGAAAATGGTCACCCTTGCTACCCAGCTTCACCATGGCCAAAATATTTGTTTGGCAGAATTAATCCTGGCGAATCTGTACGAGTTGATCAGCAGTGGAGCGACTCTGTTAAAGGTCATCGAAAATAGAGCCAGTATGTTGCTTGCAGGACCCTTTTGGCTACTTCAACTGTGGCTCAATGCCACTTTTGAGTCTTTCTTACCTCAGAAAACTCAAATAAATGAGCAAGCTCCTGAGATAGCAAATAGGCGTATCGAAGGCACCAGATTGGCTTTACTGACCCCGACTGAAGATGGGCTGGAACTTCAACAGACTTTTGCAAACTTCGTCTTGATGTTTGCAAGAAGAAAAGAATTCACTTCGACCATGGCTCCTTTCGCTCGTAGAAAGGTTGGTCCAGAATGGTTCACCAGGCCCCATCCCAAGTCGTCAGGTGACCCTCATGTCGAAGAACACACGATAATGTGGGAAGCATTTCTCACACCTAGAATAATGCCACTGCGCTTTAAGAGCTCCAAGAATCACCTGAGCTTGATCGCTTACCAAGCAAACTTGGTCTCTCGACAGTTTGGTATCATTCAATCACTTCCTTCTCCTATTTTTCCTAGGGAGAAATCCATGTTATATTTTTGCAATGACTATACTGAGGATGCTGCCACCAAGCATATTGGCAGGTATGCTGGTCGAACAGTTCTTTCACTGTTCGATTATCAACTTAACTTCCTCTGTTCGCCATCTTTCGAAGACTGGTGGAAGAGTTACTATGCTGAAGAATTTTTCGACGAAAAAGATTTTGTGGACGAACTTCAGAAGTCCTTCGTTCTAGTCCTTGACAAAATAAAGAAATGTACGTTCACTCTCCAAATTATTTTGTCTTTCCATTTCGACTGGTAACTTGTTAATTATAACTTGTCTTCTTTCAGTTGTTCGAAAGCCTGCAGCAAAGAAAGCCGCAGAAGGCCATCAGGGAGGAGGTCCCTTGACTAAACCTTCAGCACCGGCGAAAACTGCAGCAAGCCAACAGGGGGAAGGTCCTTCGATAAAACCCTCAGCACCGGTAACCAAACTTTTATTACTTCCTTCTGGTTTTAACATTCTGATTTTCGATGTAGCGTTCTAAATCGAACTCCAATTGGTTTTCAGGCACCTTCACCCAAGAAACGACCTACACTAACGGTCGAATCTGGGAGCGACGACGAGGACGAATCTCCCCCCGCTCCTCTTAAACGGAGAAAACTGAAGAAAGATGCTCCTTCTCCTGAGCCTCGACCCACAATCAGAATAAAGGTTGCAGGGAGAAGACCCAGGCCACCTCCCGTGATTATCGAAGAGCCAACGGAGGAGGAGCTAAATGTTTTGCTCAATAAACCCGTCGAAAGTGATAATTCCAGCCCTTGGGCTGAAGTTCCTCTGCAGGTAGTTTCTTTGACCATTTTTAACTCAGGTGTCGATGCTCACGTTCGACTGTGTCTCTTTCTAAACCAAAAGATTCTTCCTCTTCTATTTTCAGGAGACCACCGAAAGTTCAGCACCAAAGACTTCAGAGACACTAGACTCTGCTGAACACAGTAGGCCACAAGAGGAGGAATTGGCAAACGACGAAGCCAATGCCGAAGCAGAGGATCAACAACCAAAGGAAATTCAAGTGGTCGATCTGTCAGAGGAACAACATGACGAAGGGGATCACGCTGATGCTGGCATTGCTGAACTTCAGGTCGAAGAGAGTCATGTCGATGCAAACGCTACTCAACAACTTCAACCCCAAGACAACGCTGCTGTAAGGGTTACCACCTCGACAAAGCCTAAGTCCAAAGAAGACTTAGCACTCTTGAAGTAAACTGATCCCATTGGCTACCTGAATGCCATTATCGAGAGTAGGGGAAGTTCATCTGACCTTAGTCATGATGCTTCTACTCAATCGGGGAAGTCCACTTCTACTTCTCCTCTCGATGAGGCTTTGATGAAGGTCAAGGCTCAGTTCTTCAAGAAAGATCTGATGAAGGCTTTGGAGGGGGATCCTACTGCTCCGTCTTGTTTGGGAGCTGTTTTGAATGCAGTCGACTTGCTTGCTGTGACTCCAGAGGTTTCGAGCTTTATCATGGAGTTATAATCCATTGTTGATCAAGTCTCAGTAGACTATCGACGTCAGAGGGGCTTCAACAGCCAGCTCGAAGCGTTACATGGAAAAAGTTCTTCTGCCTGGACTGAGGTAGCTGAGACGACTTCTCGAATTGCAGAGTTGTCGAAGCAGAAAGCATCCAAGCAAGAAGAAATTGACGCCATAGATCGAGACAATGCCTCTATAAAGGCGCAAATCGAAGAGCTGGAGGCCAAGATGAATGCTAATACTAAGCGCAAGGAGGAGCTTCTCTCGACTGTTTCAGACACAGAGAGCCAAGCTGAAGTTACACGAGGCCTAGAGTTTGCTGAGAAAGCCCAAGCCTTCGATGACCAAATTGCCAAGCTTTCCCAGGCGAATGCCTTGTGCAACAAAAGACTGGAGTTGCAGCAGGCCAAGTACCTTCTACTTAGAGATTCTATCCCCTTCTAATTTACTCAGCCATTTATTAACCATGTATTGTAACATTTATTTGACAATGTAACCATTTTGGCTAATTCTTATAAAATTTTCCATTTTGGCTATTTATGGTTAATTTGATCATTACTTGCTATTTATTTTGATCTCTTGGAACATAGGTTTATACTTTTTCAAATATTTGCCGTTTACTCTCAAGAGTCTTTTATCTTCACCTAACTCTTCGACTTCATAAGCTCCACCAGAAAAAGTTTGGATAATTCTGAATGGTCCTTCCCATTTGGGTGACCATTTTCCCATGTTTCGATCCCTTCGATCCATGGGGAGAATCACCTTCCAAACTAATTCTCCAGGCGAAAATGCCTTAGGTTTTACTTTTTTATTGTAAGAGTCTTCTACTCTTTTCTTCTGAATCCTTAGTAGGTCGAGAGCGCGCAGTCTTTCTTCGTCTAAATCTACTAGTTCGTCTAACATCATATCCCAATAAACTTCAGAGGGGATATCATGGTGTCTCTGAACCCTAGCAGATTGAAGACAAATTTCCACTGGCAACACTGCGTCATGACCAAAAGTTAGCCGATACGGTGTTGTACCTATGGCTTCTTTTGGGGACGTTCGACAGGCCCACAAGATCTGGTCTAACGTCTTATGCCAGTTTTTTGGCTTCTTCCCTACATGCTTTTTTATCAAGCCGATCACTATTTTATTCGCTGCTTCGACTTAACCGTTTGCATGTGCATAATAAGGCGTTGATGTTAGGAGTCTAAAGCCTGTTTCTTGAGCGAATTCCTGCATCTTTCGACCGATGAAAACTGATCCTTGATCAGTCGTTATAGTTTCAGGGATTCCAAATCTAAAGATAATGTTCTTTTGAATAAATTCAATGACATTTTCTTGGTCTACATTGACTAAAGGAATAGCTTCGATCCACTTAGTAAAATAATCAATGCCTACCAATATATACTTCTGGCTCTTTGATGATGCTGGTCGAATCTCTCCAATAAGGTCCAACGCCCATCCTCTAAAGGGCCAAGGTTTCACTATTGAGTGAAGTTCGCTTGCTGGTACATGCTGGATGCCTGTATGGACTTGACATTCCTGACACCCCTTGGCGAACTCGAAACAATCTTTCAAGATGGTGGGCCAGTATAGTCCTTGTCGAAACAACAACCATTTCATCTTATGGCCTACTTGGTGAGCCCCACATGCTCCAGCGTGCGTAGTCGAAAGGGCTATGTATGCTTCAGTTTCACTTAAACACTTTAGCAATACCCCTTCAGGCGTCTTTTTAAATAACTCATTACCCATGAGTACGTAACTCAACGCCCTATATTTTGTTTTTCGTTCTGTCGAAGCTGCTGGATTTTGTAGATAATCCACAATGGGTTTCCTCCAATATTGCTCTGACAAATTGTCTATGAACGAAATTTCAAAGTTCCTTTGATCAACATACCCTAGTCTTGTCGATTTCAAATCTGTTGGTGACAGACTAGTTGCTTTTATTTTTCCTCGGACTTCGATTGCTCTTTGTAATCTCGTTTTTGAAATTTTGTACCCAGATGCAATTTGTGCCAAATCATTGGCTATTTGATTTTCCAATCTGGGTATGTGTCGAATGTTGACCATTTCGAATTTTTTCAATAAACGATTTGCTATCACAAAGTACATAATAAGATTTTCTCTTATGCACTTATATTCTTTTGTGACTTGCGTAATGACTAACTCTGAGTCTCCCATTATTTCGACTCGAGTTGCCCCCAATTCCAACAATATCTCAAGGCCAGTAATTAGAGCTTCGTACTCAGCCTCATTGTTCGAACAAGTACCTGATATCTTGTACTTGAATGTTGTTGGAATTTTTTCTGGAGAAATAATCAAGACTCCTACTCCTGTTCCATCTTTTTGGCTGGAACCATCGAAGTAGAATTTCCAAGGCTCTATCTCCACATAATTTATACTCTCAACCTGAATTGAGTGGTCGACTATAAAGTCTGCCACTACTTGTCCTTTCACTGCCTTAAGAGGCATAAAGGTCAAGGAGTACTCAGTTAACGCTAGCGCCCACTTGCCAATTCGGTTGTGCAGGATGGGTTTCGGCAACATGTACTTGAAAACATCAAAATGAGACGAAACATACACATCAACTGGTTTTATATATTGTTTGAGCTTTGTACAAGAGAAATAAAGACATAGACATAATTTTTCAACTTCGCTATATCTAGTTTCTGCATCGTTCAAAACTCTACTAAGATAGTAAATGGGTCTTTCAACTCCATTTTCATCTTCTTGGGCTAACATGCTTCCCAAAGTTTTGTCGGATGCAGCTATGTACAATCTCATACTCCTGTTGCTGCAAGGAGGCACCAAAATAGGTGGCTTTGTGAGATACCCTTTGATTTTGTCGAAGGCTTCTTGTTGCTCTTGCCCCCATTCGAATCTTTCTTTGTTCAATCGAAGTAAGGGTGAAAAGGCTTGAGCTTTCCCACTTAGGTTAGATATGAATCTCCTTAAGAAATTTATCTTGCCCAGCAGAGATTGCAGTTCCTTTTTGTTTGCTGGCGCTTTCGCTTCCAGAATTTCCTTCGTCTTGTTCTGGTTGATTTCGATTCCTTTCTTGTGGACGACGAAGCCCAAGAAATCTCCAGCTTTTACACATAATGCACACTTCAAAGGGTTCATTTTCAGACCATGTTCTCTCATTCTTTCGAATGATTGTCGAAGGTGGTCTATATGGTTCTTCCTGGAAACAGATTTTACAACAATGTCATCAATATATACTTGCATAAAAGTGTTAATAAAATCATGGAAGATATAGTTCATCGCTCATTGATATGTTGCCCCATCGTTCTTTAGGCCAAAAGGCATCACTACCCATTCGTAAGTGCCTAAAGCCCCGCGGTATCGAAAAGCTATTTTCGACACATCTTCTTCAGCAATTAATATTTGATTATATCCTGAATAACCATCGAGCATGCTCAGGTACTCATAGTCAGCGGCAAAATCGACTAGCATTTCCGCCACAGGCATAGGATATTCATCTTTGGGTGTAGCAGCATTCAAATCTCTGAAATCTATGCACACCCTCAATGTACCATTCTTTTTAATCACTGGCACAATGTTTGCAATCCATTCGACATACCTCGTAGCTCGTATGAATTTGCACTTCAGCAGTCTTTCGACTTCCGTTTTGATCTTCGACAATATTTCTGGAGCGAAGCGTCTTAGACTTTGCTTGACTGGCTTCTTCCCAGGTTTGATTGGCAACTGAAGTTCTACCAATCCTCTGTCGAGACCAGGCATCTCGTCGTAATCCCATGCAAAACAGTCCTTGAACTCCTTTAACAAATGGATTACTTCCAACCTGAGTTCTGGGTCTATTTTTGCGCTAATGTAAGTTGGATTTTTCTCTAACCCTTCGCCCAAGTTGATTTCTTCTAAAGGATCCTGCGCTAACATCTTGATGTTGTTCGCTAAGGGGTCCTTTTCGAATCCCAAAGGCTCATCGTCGTAGATGGCATCGAGCCTTTGATGCTGCATTCCTTCTGGCATGATATCAGGAGGTTCTAGATCGAAATCCTTTCCAGGACCTGCAGAAGGCAACTCTTGATCATTGGCCTGTGTGGCCATATATTTTACTTCGGCTTCGAGAGCCGTTATCAACCTTGTTTCTACTACGTAAGCCGAAATTCGCTGCAGTGATTGTGACTCAGTCATTGTCACTGAATTCACTTCCCCAACCAGTTGGTTGGATATCAGTTAGCCCACTAAAATCAATGTGGGACAAGTCTTCTCTGTCCCATTGAAAACCATTCTCAGGGTGCAGGTATAAGGAACAAAAAGTATTTGGCGCTGGCGCCAAGTCGAAGTCAGGTGTTGGGCATGGCCCAATGTGAGCCAGGTTTTTGTCGAAGTCAACCATCCCTAGGTGATTTACTTCGTCCAAGTAATAGCTTTGATCCGCTTCTATGTTTTCAACCATTCCATCAGGACGCCATAGTATCAACCTTTGGTGCATTGATGATGGTACAACTCCAACACCATGTATCCATTCACGGCCCAACAAAAGATTATAATTTGGTTTGGCCGATATGACCATAAACATAGTTGGTCGAAGGATAGATCCCACCTTGATGTCCAGTTGGATCACACCCATAGTGGTCCCTATGCCGCCTTCATAATTCGACAGGACCATGTTGTGAGGCTTGATGTTTTCATCGCTTTTGCCTATTTTTCTTAGCATAAAGTGAGGGATGATGTTGATGGTTTCCCCACAGTCTACCAAGATCTTATTTACTGTGGTTTCTTCGAGTTTAGCCCTTATAAATAAAGGCTTAAGGTGATTTTTCATCGCCTCTGTAGGAGGTTCGAAGAACCCATTCTGCTCTTCAGTAGCGCCATTATCCATGACGAAATAGCACACTGGCCTATGCTTGGCTGTGATACGGTGGGAGAACTGACTAGGGTTTCGCGTTTGTTTTCGCAAATATTTCGGTTGAGCAAGAGTCGCCACCGACTTTTTATTTTATCCTAAGGAAAGGTTTAAAAAGCACAGCAAAAACCTTTGAGATTTTTCTTGGGTTCGGGGAGTAGATTATAGAAGGGGAAGGTATTAGCACCCCTTCTATCCATGGTTATCCATGGGCTCTTAGGTACTTGCTTAGATCAACTTGCCTTGGTTTTCAATTGTTTGAAATGGTGCTTTGTGTGTGGCTTTGAAAATGTTTTGAAAAGATGCCTTGTATTAGGCTAACCTTGTAACAATTCTTTACTCGAATGTTTTACAAAAGGTGTTTTATCTTTTAAAAGATGTTTCAAGGGTTTGAAAAGTTGATTTTTGAAAGTGTTTGTGAAGTGGGTTTTGAAATTAGGCAAGTGTTTTCTTGGAAAGTTGGCAAGTACTTAAGAGTTTATCTACCCTAAAGTTTTCTCAAAGACTTTTGTCATGTTTTAAACCTTTTGACAATTTTGTTCCACCATTGCATTTGGTGGACAATCTTGTCTTAGGAGATGTAAGGGACAGGCGCGGGTCTTCGTTTAGACCATAATTGCAATATTGTTAAATGTCTTTGGGCAATTTTCTTTAAGGGACTTGATCATTTGTTTTTGTTTGCTTTGAAAAGTTTTATCGAGGGACTATGATCATTCAAATTGTTTGCTTTGCCCAAAGAAGTTCAACATACAATATGGCCCATTTTTGAAAGGCAACAAGTGGAATACCCTAGGGGTGAAAGTGTGATATGTGTTGTTTATTTTCATGCTCATTTATCTTGTATTAGGTCCAACTATTTTGTTCATTTTTATTCGCATACAAAACCCTAATTCTAGCATAGTATGTTAAAAAGCGATAAAAGTGTGAAATTTAAATTCCTACGCTATTACATCACAATAATATAGGGAGGGGGTACAATGTTTCAAATGGGGGTTATTTGGACAAGAATTTAAATCTAAGCTATTACATCATTTTGAATAGTTGCAAGGTAATTTAATTGCACAATTAAATAGAAATGAGATAAATATGCAAAATGCTAAAAGAAAGTTTTTATATGTATGAGAAAAGTATTGTTTATGTAAAATAAAATAAGAAAATAAAAAGGTATTATTTTTGGAGTATTTTCATACTTAGGGCAAAAACCCTAATTTTAATCAAAATGAATATTAATTAATTAATCCACATAATATTTATTATTTACATACAAGAATAAAATAAAATATGGTATATTTGTAAAAAATGCATTTTTTAGTATTAAATATAAAAAATATAATATGTACATTATTTGATATTTTATTCTAAATATATTAATAAATATGTTTTTATATTTACATTATTTTAAATATGTATTATGAATAAGTAATAATAATATTTAATATTTTTTAGAAAATGATATTTTTTATATAAAATATTTTCAGAGGGTAATATAGAGAATAAAAATAAAAAAAAAATAAAAATGTATTTACACTATTTTTCCATTTATTCTAAATGATAATATATATTTATTTATGTATAAATCAAAAGAAAATCAAATAAATACCAAATAAAATCAAAAAATGATGAGAAAAATATTTTCAAATTATCATGCTGAGAAAAAATAAATGAATCAAATAAAAAAAGAAAATGTCAAAAATCATAAAAAATAAAGCAAATGGGCTTGGGGGGTATGAACATGGAAATAGGGTGTGAAAAGAAAATAGTTCCAGGCCCAGCCCAGACCACTTCTTCTTCAACCTCTGTACAACAAAACGCGCGCCTGCAAGCTTCGTTTGAAATCCTGATTCTTTGATTTTTTGAACAAACTTCCAACACAAAAGATGTTAAGCATGAAACCACGATTCCAAATATGTAAAGAACATCTCCTAACTCTCAAAAATGAGAGAGAATTTTAGTGATCCCAAATCTTAACCTAAGTTTTCTGTCATTTTCAAACTCTAAATTCTTTCTACTCAGGCAAAAGAAATGAAAAGTAAAGACATGGACATGTTCAGTGGCATGAGTATGACATTATTTCTTCACAAACTTAAGACTAATGATGCATAATAAGAGAGATACAAATTCAAACTTTTACCTATTCAGTTGAACTTCTATCTGGAGATGTAGGAACTTTCAGTGCAAGGTGGTGATTGGAAAAGCTTCCTTGAGGTTCAGGGATGCTATTCCAATGTCTACTTTGTCTTGAAAGCTTCTGAATCAAGCTGTAGAACTTCACCTGCAAGTCAAAGATGTGAAAATAGTGGGAGTGGTTAGAGCAATTACAGATCGTGCCTTAGCTTCTAGATAGCTTGCATAGGTTGTAAGGAAGGTATAGGAACAAGTTTGGACAAGAATGCTTGAAGGGATTGAGAGATAGCACTCAAACTGCAGGCCTTGCCCTGTTTGAGCAGTTTGATGGTGTTTCTGAGATGGAGAGAGTTTTAGAGGTCAAGGATTCGTGCAAAAGCTTGGTTGGGATGTTTGGAATGTGTCTACAATATTTGCTTATGTGTTCTTAGGCTGAGATGGAAGTTCTTCCCAGTTATGCCACTTTTCTTCTTTCTTAAGCAACAAAAGCAAGTTGGTGTTTCTAGGTCAGTAGAGGACCCCCTAATGAGCTGCATAAGCTTCTCTTGATCAGATTGTTATGCCCATAATCTTGTGCTAGAGAGATTTGATCTGTACCTCCTTGATTTACCAATTGACATAAAGCAAACTTTTGCAAAAATGGAAAGAATGCTTTATCTAAATTGGGATTAAACCTTCATACAATGCTTGCACTCAAAGAACAACACCTTAACACATTGAATATGCATTAAATTATGGAGTGTAACTTGGTTTAAGGACCTGTAATCTTGCCTAAAGCATGCTGAGTTCAAATGGTAAGGTTATGGACATGGAACTTGGTCATGAACAAAGTGGTTTTTTGCTATATTGTGAAATTCGATTCTCTCTAACCATGAGGTTGTTTGAGAAGTTCTTGGACATTTTGGAAAGCTTGGAATGTGTACTACAATCCATCTTTGAAATGCAAATTGAAATTCCAAGTGGAAGTGTATGGAAAATGGCCTTAAAGTGGGGTAGAAAACCTTGTCAAAATAGGTTAAAATTCCACTAAGTTAAAAATGGTTTAGTGCCCTTATTCAAAAATTTTTAACTTGAGATACAAGCTTCAAATGAGAAAACTTTGTGAATCAAAGTTATAGATTATGCAACAAGCTACAACTTTCATGTTTTGACTTTTGTTTGAATCCAAATGGATCTTGGTGAAAAGGTGGGGCAAAGTTGGGAAAAAATTAGGGTTTTTCATAACTTAGAAAAATTCTAAGTTATGAAAAATTCCATTTTCTAACCCTAATTTGCATTTTGTGATTTCTTGGTGAACAAGTTTCATAAATTGGCATGTTTTGATGAAAAATGAATCTTGACTTTTGATTTTGACCAAAAAAGTCAAAGTTTGACTTTTCAGTATACAGTCAAAATTGATCAATTGACTAGGAAATTCAACTGTCAATCTTGTGTACTTGGGATCTTTTGAGCTTGTTGAGAATTTCAAGACAATTCCATGGGGTCCTTGAGTCCATATGTGAGCTTGGTTTGCCATTGGCTAGGTCAAACAGTCAAAAATTGCCTTGGTACAGTCAAAACCCTAAAAATGACCATTTTGCCCTTTTGGTGATCTGATCAAATTTCTTATGTAATTGTGGTCCAAACTTGATCAAATGGTTCATATGAGTTCATAATGTTGATGTGGGCCAAATTTCATGAGGTTTGACTGTCAATTGGCCACAGTTGACTTTTTCCCCAATACAGTTGATTTCTAGGTCAACTGTCCAATTGACTGGTCAAAACTTGGAATCAAGGCTTGAAACTTGATATGGGTAAGCTTGGGAGTCCAATATGAGGCATGAAAGTCATCTTGGGCATTTTGGGTCAAAACATCTTTATGCAAACACAAACCCTAATTTTGAGTCTACAGTGCAAGGAGAGGTCTTGAGCAGATGAAACCCTAACTGGATCCTGAGCTTCAAGGGCTTTGTGATGAGAAATCAATGAGAAGTGGGAGGGCAAATTTTGGGGTACAACAGTTGCCCCTGTTCTATCTTCTTGAATACGAAGAGTCAGATGGGCAAGCTTGCCTTTCGTGACTCGAGGGTAAAAGGAGATTGGACACTAGAGTGCCCGGAAATTTGCACTCGTCAAAGCAACGGATACGAGAATGGGCTTAGAGATGCCATTTGGAGATGGGCTTAATGATGCCATCTGGGAGAATGACCGAAATCTTGTCGGGGATGGGCTTAGAGATGCCATCTGGAAGGGAATATCAGGAAGGTGTCCAGGCTTGGGACCATCTCTGAACTGGGGGTCTGAATAAGCAATAGATTGACATCCGTTGTTGGGAGGAATCTGTAAACTGTTTTCAGTGGTTTGGCGAAGACACTGAACAAGCGATAGGTTAACATCCGTTTACTTGGAGAACCCGGGAACTGTTTTCAGAAATCTTGAAGTTGAATAAGCAATAGAACAACATCCGTTGTTGGGAAGCGTCCGTAAACTGTTTTCAAAAGTTGCATCTGAACAAGTTGATAGATTAACATCCGTTGTTGGGAGGAATCCATAAACTGTTTTCAGAAGTTTTGAAGAAGAATCTGAACAAGTGATAGGTTAACATCTGTTTACTTGGAGAACCCGTGAACTGTTTTCAGAAATCTCGAAGAAGAATCTGAACAAGTGATAGGTTAACATCCGTTTACTTGGAGAACCCGTGAACTGTTTTCAGAAATCTTGAAGTTGAATCAGCAAAAGAGCCGCATCCGTTGTTGGGAAGCGTCCGTAAACTGATTTAGAAACGCATCTGAACAAGCTGATAGATTAACATCCGTTACTTGGGAAGAATCCATAAACTGTTTTCAGAAGTCTTTGAGAAGAATCTGAACAAGTGATAGGTTAACATCCGTTTACTTGGAGAACCCGTGAACTGTTTTAAAAAATCTTGAGATTGAATGATTTTAGTCTGTCGACTGATCTTTCCTGAAAAGGTAAAGAGTTAGTTGTATGCAATGTTATGATGCATGATGCAATATACGTGACATCAATGTTTATGACATGAATGTGATGAATGTGCATGTAAGCTGTTGAGCTATCTTGCTGAAGATAAATGAATCTGAAGTGGCTGACGATTCAAGCATCTGGACTGCTGCCGGGGAAAATAAATCCTTGGCTGCTGTTGGGGAAGAGAATTCCTGACGACCTCTACTGGGGAGCATCAATCTAGTAGACTCATGCTGGGGAGGTAAGATTGAGAATTTTCCACTTGATGGGAAGTAACTCTGGTGATCTTACCGGGGAACTCGAGATTTCTTTTTCTGAGGCTCTGTGGGGAGAAGGCTCATTAGTCCGGCTCCGCCGGGGATAGGTTTGAAGTTTTAGATCTGCTGGGGATACTGAAACTTAAACTCTAAGGGGAAACGAGTTCTGTAGGATCCTCTGGCTGGGGATAACAAGGACAAGCTCCTCTGGGGATCACATTGATACATTGTGTTGGGGAACTCCTGATGAACTCTGCTGGGGGTAGGGAGAATTCTGCCGAGGGCGATCTTCTGTGGTTGTTTAGCTGAGGATAACCCAGTTATAAGCCTTTGTGAGGAACAACTTTGAATAAAACTCGGGGGAGACGTTCGTGCTCTGCGGGGAAATATCTTCCAGAACCTTACTGGGGAAAGGCTTCGAGGGTCTGCTGGAGATAAGCCTCAGGGTTTGCTAGGGATGTGGATTCCAAATCTCCTGGTGGGGTTTCCTTCGAGAGGGTGTCAAGATATTCATCTGTACCTTCATCCTATCAGTAATCCTTTTTCTTAGGTTCAATTAGGAAGTGATTTATGTTTCAAATGCATATGCCTATTTAACAAAACATTGGACGTTTCTAAAAAATAAAACAAATAGTGCAAAAGAAAAGGGAAATGACACAAATTTTTGGGAAGAGTATTTGTATTGATTTTCGTTGAGTATATTTGTACAAAGGAGACAATCATCCTAGTAAGAGGATTTTGTCGTAAATATTGAAAAATTTATACGAAATAAAGGATGGCTATGTGAAATAATTCCATGGGATTCCATTCTGCCATAGCTTTCACAACTCTGAATATCTGCCCGTTCAGTGCTTCGTTTGACGATGACTGGATTGATCAGAAGTTTGGAATTGGTTGATGAAGAGATTGTCTTTGAAGTGATTCGACGAGACATAGTCATACGCTTTAATTCCCTAACTTTTGCCTAAATCGCCCTTTCGGGTTTTCGATCCACCGGGAAACCCATTTTTGCCCAAGCCGCCCTTTCGGGTTTTCAACTTGCCGGGTGTACAGATTTTTTTTGTTTTTATCCCTAATTTTTGCCTGAACCGCCCTTTCGGGTTTTCGGTTCACCGGGATGCCCATTTTTTCCCAAGCCTCCCTTTCGGGTTTTCGACTTGTCGGGTTATTTTATGCGTAGTATCTTTTGACTATGTCTGCATTCGCAGGGTGCGGCAAATCGTCGCCGTCCATAGTGGTTAGAATCATTGCGCCACCAGAAAATATGCTTTTGATCACAAATGGTCCTTCATATGTAGGAGTCCATTTGCCCCTGGGATCACTTTGCGGCAGGATAATTCGCTTGATTACGAGATCTCCGACTCGATACACTTGACATCTGACTTTCTTATTGAAGGCCTTGATCATCCGTTTTTGATACGTCTGACCATGGCATATAGCAGCAAGTCTCTTCTCATCGATCAGATTGAGTTGATCAAGTCGGGTCTGCATCCAATCATCTTCATTCAAACCTGCATCCTTCATAATCCTTAGAGAAGGGATCTGGACTTCCATAGGCAAAACAGCTTCCATGCCATAAACCAAAGAAAATGGGGTTGCCCCAGTTGAAGTACGTGTTGTCGTACGGTATCCATGTAGAGCGAACGGTAACATCTCATGCCAGTCTTTGTAAGTGACTGTCATTTTCTGAATGATCTTCTTAATGTTTTTGTTCGCAGCTTCAACAGCACCGTTCATCTTCGGCCGATAGGGAGATGAATTGTGATGATAAATCTTGAACTGTTCGCATAATGCAGTGATCATTGTGTTATTCAGATTTGTACCGTTGTCCGTGATGATTCTGTCTAGAACACCATACCGACATATGAGATTTTGCTTGATGAAGCGGGCAACCACATTTTTGGTGACAGAAGCGAAGGAAGCTGCTTCAACCCATTTAGTGAAGTAGTCAATGGCAACCAGGATGAAGCGATGTCCGTTGGAAGCCGTGGGCTTGATCTCTCCAATCATATCAATGCCCCACATTGCAAAGGGCCACGGAGCAGTCAGGACGTTGAGGGGAATCGGAGGAATATGAACTTTGTCAGCATAGACTTGACACTTGTGACAAGTTCGGGAATGTTGATGGCAGTCAGCTTCCATGGTAGACCAGTAATAGCCTGCCCTTAGGATCTTCTTAGCCATTGTATGCCCGCTCAAGTGAGTGCCAAATGAGCCGCTGTGTATATCAGTCATGATCAGCTCTGCTTCAGCTTTATCCACACATCGGAGTAATACACAATCATGGCTTCGTTTGTAAAGGATACCGTTTCTCAAGAAAAACTTAGCAGCGAATTTCCTTAAGAACTTCTTGTCATTTACGGAAGCTCCTTCAGGATAATCTCTAGTCTCGAGATACCTCTTGATTTCATGGAGCCAAGGTTGTTCCACTACTTCTTCGGTATTAATCTCGTGGCAATGTGCCGGTTCATCCCTTCGCTTGATGGTTATTTGGGGAGCCTCGTTATCCCAGTTGAGTTTAAACATGGAGGACATTGTGGCTAGAGCATCGGCTAGCTAATTCTCTTCTCGCGGGAAATGCTCGAAGGTAATTTGCTCGAAATGAGGCAACAATGTCAGGACATGTTCTTTGTATGGGATAAGATTAGGATGCTTGGTATCCCAGTCTCCTTTGATTTGGCTGATGACCAAAGCCGAGTCCCCGAATACGATCAAAGATTTGATCCCCAAGCCTATAGCAGCCTCGAGACCAAAGATGCAAGCTTCATACTCAGCCATGTTGTTTGTGCAGCTGAAGCAAAGTCGGGCCGTGAAAGGCGTGTGACAACCTTCCGGAGAAATGAGTACGGCGCCAATACCGTTTCGAAGTGCATTTGAAGCACCATCAAAGTATAGGGTCCATCGGGATCCCTTTTCGGGTCCGTCATACGGTCCGTCACTTTCAATGCTGTCCAAATTCATGATGTCCTCATCCGGGAAGTCAAATCTCATGGGTTGATAGTCTTCGATAGCTTGATGAGCCAGATGGTCAGCTAGTACACTCCCTTTTATAGCTTTTTGGGTGGTGTACTGGATGTCATACTCGGTTAAGATCATTTTCCATCTAGCTATCCTTCCAGATAAAGCGGGCTTCTCGAAAATATACTTGATAGGGTCCATCTTGGAAATTAATAAGGTAGTATGGGTCAACATATACTGTCTTAGTTGGCGAGCAGCCCATACCAAAGCGCAGCAAGTTTTCTCGAGCAGTGAGTAGCGAGTCTCACAGTCGGTAAACTTTTTACTAAGGTAATAAATAGCATGCTCTTTTCGACCAGACTCGTCATGCTGGCCCAAAACACACCCCATCGAGTTATCCAAGACAGTTAAGTACATGATCAATGGTCTTCCTTCGACAGGTGGCATCAGAATAGGAGGTTCTAGCAAATACTCCTTGATTCTATCAAAAGCGGCCTGGCAGTCGTCGTTCCATTCAACTACCTGATCTTTCTTCAAGAGTTTGAAAATTGGCTCACAGGTAGAAGTCAGATGTGAGATGAATCTGGCAATATAGTTTATGCGCCCCAAGAATCCTCTGACCTCTTTTTCAGTACGGGGAGCAAGCATCTCTTGTATTGCTTTTACTTTTTCCGGATCGACTTCAATGCCTTTTTTGCTTACAATGAATCCTAGGAGTTTACCAGACCTAACTCCAAAAGTGCATTTGCTTGGATTCAGCCTTAACTTGTACTCTTTTAACCTGGCGAACAGCTTTTCCAGATGTTCAAGGTGCTCTTCCTCTGTTTGTGATCGAGCTATCATATCGTCTACGTAGACTTCGATCTCATGATGTATCATGTCATGAAATAAAGCTACCATGGCGCGTTGATAAGTTGCCCCTGCGTTCTTCAGCCCGAACGGCATCACTTTGTAACAGAAAGTGCCCCATTGCGTGACAAAAGTTGTTTTCTCCATATCTTCGGGAGCCATTTTGATTTGATTATAGCCCGAAAATCCATCCATGAAGGAAAACACTTTGTGTTGAGCTGTATTGTCTATCAAGATGTCAATATGAGGTAGCGGGAAATCATCTTTAGGGCTGGCCCTATTCAAATCCCGGTAGTCCACACACATTCTGACTTTGCCATCTTTCTTTGGTACTGGCACAATGTTAGCGACCCATTGAGGATAGGACGTAACAGCCAGAAAGCCAACGTTGAATTGTTTCATTACTTCCGCTTTGATCTTCTCGGACATGTTAGGCCTCATTCGGCGAACTTTTTGCTTGATTGGTGGACAATCCTCTCTTGTGGGGAGACGGTGAACCACGATGTCTGTGTCTAGACCCGGCATGTCTTCGTAGGACCAAGCGAAGATTTCAACATACTCATTAAACAACTGTACCAAGCGCTCCTTGACTTTTGGTTCCAGGTTGGCACCCACTTGCACTTCCTTCCGATTCTCTTCGGTTCCCAAGTTAACAGTTTCCAATGGTTCTTCATGTGGCAAGATGGCCCTTTCCTCTTGTTGCAGAAGTCTGGCTAGTTCCCCGGGTACTTCGCAACCTTCGTCATCCTCATACTCGGCTAGATTGACCAGATCTTCAGAGTTATTGAAAGATACAGCAGAATAGTCACCCATGGAATCCGGAGTGGATGGGTACAAGTGGACCTGCATGCCCCGGGCAAGGCAGGAGGTGAAAAAGATAGTGTACGGATTGTTTGAAAGTAAAATATTACAGACCAAATAGGAAATGTTCGATAGATAAATTACTGAGGAATAAAAGTGATGGGGACAAAGTCCTTAGCCTCCCAATTGCTCAATCCTCCTCTGACAGTTGGATAAATCCACTCTTCAATGTTGCTTTCCTTGTCTTCATCTTCCAGGGCGTTGATTCTGTAAGGAGAAATTTTGACCGGTGCTCTTTCAATCTTTGACTGGCGCATAGCTTTCTAGCCAGCAGCTGTGAAACCTAACCCAAACTTATCAGTCTTATGCGGAAAATCGGGTAACTGCCCCCATGCTGAATTCTTCCCCTCTTTAACTGCAGCCCTTGCATCCTCCAGAGATGCCATCCTGGCCATCTGTCTTGGTGCCTCAGCTGCCAACTTAACCACTGCTACTTCAGGAAGAACTTCTTCGAAATGTTGAAACGGCGTCTCAATAAACTCTCCCTCAACCTCCACATACTGGAAGGAATTTAAATGGCTAATCATGTACTCTTCTTCGCCGTGAACAGTAATGATTTTTCCCTTTACAGGATACTTCAGCATTTGATGCAAGGAGGAGGTGACTGCCCCAGCATGGTGAATCCAAGGTCTAACCAGCAGGCAGGAGTATGATGGACGGATGTCCATCACATAGAAAGTGGATTTAAACACCTCGGTACCTATCTTGACAGGAATCTCGACTTCTCCATGGACCATCCTTTTCGACCCATCAAAAGCTCTGACGACAATATCACTAGGCTTCAATTCCAACCCTTCGCAATCTAGTCGGTCCAAGGCCTTTTTAGGCAAAACATTCAGCGATGAACCGGTATCAACCAAAACATGTGCAAGGGTGGTTCCGCGACACTCGATTGAAATATGCAACGCATCATTGTGGTTTCGGCCCTTCGGGGTTAGGTCGGCATCAGAAAAGCCTAATCCATTGTCCGCAGTCAGGCTAGCCACGCAATGTTGAAATTGATCTGCAGAGGTTTCCTGGGGCACATGAGCTGCCTTTAGAAACTTAATCAAAGCCTGAGCGTGCGCTTCTGAGCAAAGCAATAGTGCCAGCATGGAGATCTTGGAGGGGGTTTGCCCCAACTGTTCCACCACATCGTAGTCACTTCTCTTGATTATCCTCAAAATCTCGTCCATTTATTTCTTGGAAGCTTCTGGAATCCCCAAGGGTTGAGCCCTCGTCCTGACGGGCTCGTCTTGTATTCCCTTTCCTTTATCAGCAATGGTAGGAGAGACAGCATTAGGAACAACAACCTCTTCGATCGAAGGAGTTCTAGCGGAGAGTTTTACTGGTGCGGGGATGACTTCTTTAGCTGATGAGGGTCCAGAGACTGCTCTTGGAGGAGCAATCTCTGGAGAAAATATCCTCCCGCTCCTGGTGATTTTGCTGGTGCCCGCAATGTTACTAATGCTGGCTTCTTCATCATCTGAATTCTCTTCAACTATTTCAACTTGCTTGATATCATGGTAATAGATATCACCACCATAGTTCCAAGGTATCGATTTCTCAGAAACATAGGGAACAGGCCCTGGCATGGTTATCTTCAAAGGTATAGACTTTGCAGCTGGTGTAATCTTAACAGGATTTTTGACGGCCTCGGAAAGATTGGCGTGAATGGTTATAATTGAGACATTTTCGACTTGAACTGGAACAGCGGAAACTTTTTCGAACAAAATTTGTCGGCTATCCATAAGGCCTTGGATGCCTTTCTTCAATAGCGGACAATCAAACGGCAGAGAGTGGCAACAGTAACAGTCTTCTTTACATCCCGGGAAGATCCCGACCCTCAACAAATTCAACTTAATGGTTAGCAGTGGAGTAGTCAGATCACTAACGTCGGCAACATACAGATCCTCTTCAATGGCATTGACATTCCGACCGTGCTTCGGCATAGGTGCAGATATCACATTGGGTTTTTCTGGAGCGTCAAACTCTACCTCCTTAGCCTCTATCAGTTCTTGGATCTTATGCTTGAGTGCCCAACAATTATTGGTGTCGTGTCCAACACTGTCTGAATGATAGGCGCACTTAGCATCGGTATGATAATGCGGGGAATACGTATTCACATTCTTTGGTGCCTCCTTGATGGTGGCAAGATTCAACTTCAATAGATGGGGAAGCACCTGCGCCGGAGTCATATTAATACGGGTGAACTGCCGTTGCGGCCTTTCCACCCGTTGCTGATTTGGTCTGGTCTGGTTATAGCGAGGCTGCTCACTCGGGGTGTTTTGAATCATTACGGCCCCTACAGTTGGCCGACGCTCCATCTTCCCTGTTCTTCTCTGAGAATATACCATAGCTATCTCCTTCTTAAACGGCTTCTTCTCAACACTTGCAGCCACACCCTTTTGAATCTTTCCTGACTTGATGCCAGCTTCTATTCTTTCGCCTGTTAAGATCAAATCGGTAAACCCCGCGGAAGAGTTACCAATTAAATGATTGAAGAATGGCCCAGATAGGGTCCCAAGAAACATATCAATGAGTTCACGGTCGGTTAAAGGAGGCTGCACCCTGCCAGCCAAATCCCTCCACTTTTGTGCATATTCCTTGAATCCCTCACTTGTTCCTAGTGACATACCCTGAAGTTGGGTACGAGTAGGAGCAAGATCAGAATTATACTGGTATTGTTTGTAGAAAGCGGTGGCCAAATCTTCCCAATTTCTGACACTGGTTCCTTCTAACTGATAAAACCATTCCAACTGAGCTCCCGACAGGCTATCTTGAAAGAAATGAATCCAGAGATTTTTATCTGCCGTATAGTTGAATCTTTCTCACATAAGACCTGAGATGCATTTTGGGACAGGACAGCCCATCATACCTCACAAACACTGGCACTTTGAATTTCGGGGGAATCACTATCCCGGCAACCAAACCCATGTCTTCAAAATCCAAACCCGGTACCCTTTGCAATTCCATGGCAGCCAATCTGTCTTCTAAACCTTTATATTTGTCATCAGCTGGAGGATACTGCTGGTCAGAATAATCTTCATCCTCTTCAACTTCTTCCTCTTCCGCATCAGACTCAGAAGGTGCCGCAACCCGATCTCTTTTACTAGTCCCCTCATCAGAAGTAGGAGGAAATTCAAGCACTCTCCGAGCTTCTCTGTCAAATCTTCTCCCCAAAGTAGCCACTCCGACCCTCTTTTTCTTCTTCACTGGGTCCTTGTTCTCCAAATGAGCCTTGATGTCTTCTTGACTCTTAACCAAAGTCATCAAGAGTTGCTGGAACTGTGCATTCTGAGCCTGTAGATCTTTGACTGTTTACTCGAGATCCATCCTACTGAAATAAACAGAAGATAGATAAGGAAACCTGGAGTGAGACCTGCTTATGCACATGATGAATGGTATGTTGATGCATGTAATGCATTCAAGGGTTTAGGACATTCAAAATTGTTTCGCACGTCATATTAATAAGAAGAAATTTGTTAGTACATGAATGCCCATTGGGCCAAATATTACAAAATAAACTTCTTAAGGTAGAAAGACATTGCGCATCTTCTTTGGTGCGATGTAGGTATTGAGGACCTCTTGCTCGTGGAGTCGGCGGGTAAGCTCTAGAACCTTCTTTTCACTGGCATAGTAGCTAGCTTCAAAAGTGTTCCGTTCCTCCTTGAGCTGAATCCAACTTTTCTGCATTTCCTCCCACGATGTAGGCATGTCTGGGTGTAGGATGGTATAGGGAACCTCTCCTTCATTGACGGGCTCTTTAATCACTGGGAGTACATGAGGATAAGGCATCATTAGACTTTGGGCTCGGGCTCGTACCCACTTGAGATAGGGCTCAAGAGGGATGGAGTTCTTGTGTCCCAGAGTCTTGCTATCGACCTTGTTGAGTTTTCCCCAAGCTCTGATGAATCTTTGGCGAAGTCCTTGCGCATCGTTGTCGAAGTCAAAAACTAGGCTAGGAATCAACATGTCATGAGGGCCATCCCTCCGTGCATATCCAAATTGCCTCAAAGCTAGGCAAGGGTTGTAGGTGATACCTCCTCTAATTCCAAGTAAAGGAACATTAGGAAATTCTCCGCAACGATCGACGATGATGACATTTTCTCTGGACCGAGGACACCAATGCACATCAGAATGAGTGAGAGTCATCAATCGTTGGGACCACCTTGTACCTTGGTCATTATTCAAGACAGATTGTGGAAGGTGCGAAATAAACCACCTTGCAAGGATAGGAGTACAACACATGAGAACACCCCTGTTTCTCATTGTTTGTGTGTAAAATGAGTGAAGGATGTCCCCAAGCAATGTTGGTATGGGGTTTCTGGACAAGAAGATTTTGACGGCGTTGACATCTACCAATTGGTCAGGATTTGGGAACAAGACCAACCCATAGATGAGAAGAGCTACAATCTCCTCAAAAGCTTGTAGGTCTAGAGAATTCCAGCATTCTTGTGCCTTCTCAAACAAGAATTTTGCTAAGAATCCTTTGACGCCGCTTCTGGTTTCCCAATGCCCCTTGATTTCAGATGGTTGTAGATGTAGTGCTCGAGCAACATCTTCAGGCTTTGGTTCCTTCTCCGTACCGTTGAAGGGTAGTTGATTAAGGATATGGATTCTTAGGAGTTGAGAAAACTCCTGCAAAGTGGGAACCAACTGATAATCAGGGAAAGTGAAGCAATGGTGAAGAGGGTCAAAGAACTGGAATAGGACTTTCATCATGTCTTCTTTAATGTTGGTGTTGACTAGGCTGAGCAGTCTACCATGTCTTTCACTGAAGGATGAATTTTCCGGAATTCTTGAGGTGATCTCCCTGAGTTGAGGAGAGATTCTCACAAGGTTGACTTGAATGGTATTTCTGCGAGGGATTTCCATGTCCTACAAAACAAGAACAAAGATGAAGATCCAAAACCCTTGAAATGGTTAGTGAATGCATATGATGTTTTATGATGTTTATGATGTTTATGATGTATGCACAAAACATATGTACAAGCAAATCACACCAAACCCTAATTTCAGGTTTGCATGGGGTTCCATAGGTAAGTACCCTCTTGAGTGTAGTTGGCTTAAAAACCTGTCCTATAAATAGTAACCGGGTTCTAAGGAGCTCAATATCACTGGATTGTTTTCAATGTTCATTGTTTTGGTTTAGCCACTTAACTAGCGACCAACATATTCCAAGAAAACAACCCTCAATGAGTGTAGTATCGAGTATCTACCAACTTCGGACTGCACCAAAGCCGGTCATCTCACTACCCCTAATAAAAGGCCAAGATGGTCAAGTAAGGTTCTAGGTCATTAGTGCTTAGTGACATCACTCAGCGGCACCGTACTCTCCTTGATTGAACTCAAGGGTTACCGGTACTCACAAATATGTCGCACTAATATATCTATTGCTTAGACCATGTCGGTATACCCCGCACAGTTTCCACAACGTATTGCTATCTATGAATGTTTCCCAAAATCCGGGTGGAGGATTATAAACCCAAGCAATAGAGCCAAAGTATAAAGCAAACAAATCAAACAATTAGTCATGCAAAGGGGGTGATCTAAGCCCTAAGGTTACTCCACTTTAAAAATGATCCCCAGCAGAGTCGCCAGTTCTGTGATACGGTGGGAGAACTGACTAGGGTTTCGCGTTTGTTTTCGCAAATATTTCGGTTGAGCAAGAGTCGCCACCGACTTTTTATTTTATCCTAAGGAAAGGTTTAAAAAGCACAGCAAAAACCTTTGAGATTTTTCTTGGGTTCGGGGAGTAGATTATAGAAGGGGAAGGTATTAGCACCCCTTCTATCCATGGTTATCCATGGGCTCTTAGGTACTTGCTTAGATCAACTTGCCTTGGTTTTCAATTGTTTGAAATGGTGCTTTGTGTGTGGCTTTGAAAATGTTTTGAAAAGATGCCTTGTATTAGGCTAACCTTGTAACAATTCTTTACTCGAATGTTTTACAAAAGGTGTTTTATCTTTTAAAAGATGTTTCAAGGGTTTGAAAAGTTGATTTTTGAAAGTGTTTGTGAAGTGGGTTTTGAAATTAGGCAAGTGTTTTCTTGGAAAGTTGGCAAGTACTTAAGAGTTTATCTACCCTAAAGTTTTCTCAAAGACTTTTGTCATGTTTTAAACCTTTTGACAATTTTGTTCCACCATTGCATTTGGTGGACAATCTTGTCTTAGGAGATGTAAGGGACAGGCGCGGGTCGTCGTTTAGACCATAATTGCAATATTGTTAAATGTCTTTGGGCAATTTTCTTTAAGGGACTTGATCATTTGTTTTTGTTTGCTTTGAAAAGTTTTATCGAGGGACTATGATCATTCAAATTGTTTGCTTTGCCCAAAGAAGTTCAACATACAATATGGCCCATTTTTGAAAGGCAACAAGTGGAATACCCTAGGGGTGCAAGTGTGATATGTGTTGTTTATTTTCATGCTCATTTATCTTGTATTAGGTCCAACTATTTTGTTCATTTTTATTCGCATACAAAATCTTAATTCTAGCATAGTATGTTAAAAAGCGATAAAAGTGCGAAATTTAAATTCCTACGCTATTACATCACAATAATATAGGGAGGGGGTACAATGTTTCAAATGGGGGTTATTTGGACAAGAATTTAAATCTAAGCTATTACATCATTTTGAATAGTTGCAAGGTAATTTAATTGCACAATTAAATAGAAATGAGATAAATATGCAAAATGCTAAAAGAAAGTTTTTATATGTATGAGAAAAGTATTGTTTATGTAAAATAAAATAAGAAAATAAAAAGGTATTATTTTTGGAGTATTTTCATACTTAGGGCAAAAACCCTAATTTTAATCAAAATGAATATTAATTAATTAATCCACATAATATTTATTATTTACATACAAGAATAAAATAAAATATGGTATATTTGTAAAAAAGGCATTTTTTAGTATTAAATATAAAAAATATAATATGTACATTATTTGATATTTTATTCTAAATATATTAATAAATATGTTTTTATATTTACATTATTTTAAATATGTATTATGAATAAGTAATAATAATATTTAATATTTTTTAGAAAATGATATTTTTTATATAAAATATTTTCAGAGGGTAATATAGAGAATAAAAATAAAAAAAAATAAAAATGTATTTACACTATTTTTCCATTTATTCTAAATGATAATATATATTTATTTATGTATAAATCAAAAGAAAATCAAATAAATACCAAATAAAATCAAAAAATGATGAGAAAAATATTTTCAAAAATTTATCATGCTGAGAAAAAATAAATGAATCAAATAAAAAAAGAAAATGTCAAAAATCATAAAAAATAAAGCAAATGGGCTTGGGGGGTATGAACATGGAAATAGGGTGTGAAAAGAAAATAGTTCCAGGCCCAGCCCAGACCACTTCTTCTTCAACCTCTGTACAACAAAACGCGCGCCTGCAAGCTTCGTTTGAAATCCTGATTCTTTGATTTTTTGAACAAACTTCCAACACAAAAGATGTTAAGCATGAAACCACGATTCCAAATATGTAAAGAACATCTCCTAACTCTCAAAAATGAGAGAGAATTTTAGTGATCCCAAATCTTAACCTAAGTTTTCTGTCATTTTCAAACTCTAAATTCTTTCTACTCAGGCAAAAGAAATGAAAAGTAAAGACATGGACATGTTCAGTGACATGAGTATGACATTATTTCTTCACAAACTTAAGACTAATGATACATAATAAGAGAGATACGAATTCAAACTTTTACCTATTCAGTTGAACTTCTATCTGGAGATGTAGGAACTTTCAGTGCAAGGTGGTGATTGGAAAAGCTTCCTTGAGGTTCAGGGATGCTATTCCAATGTCTACTTTGTCTTGAAAGCTTCTGAATCAAGCTGTAGAACTTCACCTGCAAGTCAAAGATGTGAAAATGGTGGGAGTGGTTAGAGCAATTACAGATCGTGCCTTAGCTTCTGGATAGCTTGCATAGGTTATAAGGAAGGTAGAGGAACAAGTTTGGACAAGAATGCTTGAAGGGATTGAGAGATAGCACTCAAACTGCAGGCCTTGCCCTGTTTGAGCAGTTTGATGGTGTTTCTGAGATGGAGAGTGTTTTAGAGGTCAAGGATTCGTGCAAAAGCTTGGTTGGGATGTTTGGAATGTGTCTACAATATTTGCTTTTGTGTTCTTAGGCTGAGATGGAAGTTCTTCCCAGTTATGCCACTTTTCTTCTTTCTTAAGCAACAAAAGCAAGTTGGTGTTTCTAGGTCAGTAGAGGACCCCCTAATGAGCTGCATAAGCTTCTCTTGATCATAGTGTTATGCCCATAATCTTGTGCTAGAGAGATTTGATCTGTACCTCCTTGATTTACCAATTGACATAAAGCAAACTTTTGCAAAAATGGAAAGAATGCTTTATCTAAATTGGGATTAAACCTTCATACAATGCTTGCACTCAAAGAACAACACCTTAACACATTGAATATGCATTAAATTATGGAGTGTAACTTGGTTTAAGGACCTGTAATCTTGCCTAAAGCATGTTGAGTTCAAATGGTAAGGTTATGGACATGGAACTTGGTCATGAACAAAGTGGTTTTTTGCTATATTGTGAAATTCGATTCTCTCTAACCATGAGGTTGTTTGAGAAGTTCTTGGACATTTTGGAAAGCTTGGAATGTGTACTACAATCCATCTTTGAAATTCAAATTGAAATTCCAAGTGGAAGTGTATGGAAAATGGCCTTGAAGTGGGGTAGAAAACCTTGTCAAAATAGGTTAAAATTCCACTAAGTTAAAAATGGTTTAGTGCCCTTATTCAAAAATTTTTAACTTGAGATACAAGCTTCAAATGAGAAAACTTTGTGAATCAAAGTTGTAGATTATGCAACAAGCTACAACTTTCATGTTTTGACTTTTGTTTGAATCCAAATGGATCTTGGTGAAAAGGTGGGGCAAAGTTGGGAAAAAATTAGGGTTTTTCATAACTTAGAAAAATTCTAAGTTATGAAAAATTCCATTTTCTAACCCTAATTTGCATTTTTTGATTTCTTGGTGAACAAGTTTCATAAATTGGCATGTTTTGATGAAAAATGAATCTTGACTTTTGATTTTGACCAAAAAAGTCAAAGTTTGACTTTTCAGTATACAGTCAAAATTGATCAATTGACTAGGAAATTCAATTGTCAATCTTGTGTACTTGGGATCTTTTGAGCTTGTTGAGAATGTCAAGACAATTCCATGGGGTCCTTGAGTCCATATGTGAGCTTGGTTTGCCATTGGCTAGGTCAAACAGTCAAAAATTGCCTTGGTACAGTCAAAACCCTAAAAATGACCATTTTGCCCTTTTGGTGATCTGATCAAATTTCTTATGTAATTGTGGTCCAAACTTGATCAAATGGTTCATATGAGTTCATAATGTTGATGTGGGCCAAATTTCATGAGGTTTGACTGTCAATTGGCCACAGTTGACTTTTTCCCCAATACAGTTGATTTCTAGGTCAACTGTCCAATTGACTGGTCAAAACTTGGAATCAAGGCTTGAAACTTGATATGGGTAAGCTTGGGAGTCCAATATGAGGCATGAAAGTCATCTTGGGCATTTTGGGTCAAAACATCTTTATGCAAACACAAACCCTAATTTTGAGTCTACAGTGCAAGGAGAGGTCTTGAGCAGATGAAACCCTAACTGGATCCTGAGCTTCAAGGGCTTTGTGATGAGAAATCAATGAGAAGTGGGAGGGAAAATTTTGGGGTACAACATTGGCCATTTCTTGTTCAACTTCCCAATCGCTTGTTTCGACCTCCACCTGGCGGTTGAACTCTCTTGGCAAAACTGAGACTATGTTCACCATGATATCTAAGGTGTCATCAGACACAGAGCCATCTTCGTTATCAACTTCACCCTGGTTAGGCCAGACTAGCCTATTGGTCACCGGTTGTCTTTCAAGAGGCTTCCTCTGCTTTCTCTGAGGGACATTCGAACTTGATTCTGGATTTGGTTCATTAGCAGCTTCCCTCTCAGCTTTTCGCCGCCTCTGGTATCTTCTCCATTGAGATCGAGACATGGGATTCTTCCCTTTGTAGTTGCTTGATACCTGGGTCACTTTAGGGGTAGTAACCTGAGGTTCTTTCTTATGTGTAAAAGATGAACCTCTTGGCACTTCGAAGGAGTGCCATCTTTCCTCGCTTGGTCTCTTTCGACCAGATGTTTTGTACCATGTATCGACTGGCACATTGGTTGGAGGCCTGAAAGTCAGTGGCCTCTTTTCTTGATTTGAACCCTTTTGGTAGGTTCTTCTAGGGTCATGTCGAGTGTCAACACTTTCCTTTTTTCTGTTTGCTTCTCTTACACCTTGAATATGTTCAGCAGCTTTTTTGTCGAAAATCGAGCTGCATCGAGGACACATCATCACTTCTGACTTCTTCTTCTGGCATCTTTGCAGGAAATCTGCCAGATTTTCATTTTCCCGAGGGAAAGCAGTTTTGTTGGCTTGTTCTTGCCTAATGGCCTCCTCTGATGCTTTTGGTTCAGAGACTTCGACCATGTTGACATTCATGGTGTCTTTGGTGGCAAGAGTCAACTGCTTCATCTGAATCTCCAAGTCCTCTGTCTGGCCTTGAACTGCAGCCAAGTAAGAACTGGGTTTTGTTCCAGATTTTTAGGCTCCAACTGTCTCCAGCTTTGGGCTTTCGACCGCCTTTTGGACCGCTTCAATTGTTTTTCTAGATAGATTTCCAGAAAAACTGCCAAAGATTGGCATGTTGACATGATCCTTAGTGACTTCGACCATGGTTATTCCTGGCCTCTTCGACTGGCTTCTGGATGCCTCGATCACGTTCACTTCTGAAGGTTCAGCATAATGGGCTTCAGCCTGCAAAGGGTTAGAGTCCACAGTCATGGGGGTCTTGTCAGCAAACTTCAACCTCCCTTCTTCGATAGCGTCTTGCACGAGATTCCTGAAAAGAAAACATTGAGATGTTTTATGGCCCAGAAAATTATGATATTTACAAAAGCCCCTCTTTTTTCTTTGATCAAGAGGAGGCACTTTTACCCCTGGGGGTACTATCATTTGGCCATCTTTTACAAGTAAGTCAAAAATTTCATCACATTTTGTAATATCAAAACTGTAAGTCTTTTTGGGGAACCTATCGTTGGTCCTTTCCGGACCAGTGGGATTTTTTTTACTTGAGGGGACTGACAGTTTGTAAGAGTATGGTGGCCCTTGTTTCAGTTCCGCTAAATCGACCTCGCTTTCTTCGACGGTTATAGTTTCGTCGAAGGTTTCTGGATCTTTATCATCCATTTCGACATACGCTATCCTCTCTCTTTTATGAGTTTTTGTCGCCTTGGCTTTTTCAGCCTTAAGGCGTTCTACCTGTCGAACTCTATCGGCCAATTGGGCCATGTCTCTCAGGTATTGAGTGTCTAACTTCTTCCTAATGGAATAGTCTAAGTCCCCTGCGGCTATTTCAACTAACTCATGTTCTGGCACTTGCGTAAAGCATCTTGCTTTGAGCAACCTAAACCTATTTAGATATTCGTCTATAGGTTCAGTGAAACGTCTCTTTACACTGGCCAATTCTTTCAGGCTTATCTTGGTTTGTCCCATGTAGAATTGCTCATGGAACAATCTCTCCAACTGGGTCCAATGATAGATCGAATTGGGGGGGGGGAAAGTTGTGAACCAAGTAAACGCGTTCTTTGTTAAAGAACTTGGGAAATACTTGATCCTCAGGTTTTCGTTGTTTGAAATATCTCCTGCTTCGGTCAAGTATCTCGCCACATGTTCGACAGTAGATTCTGTCGTGTCCCCTGAAAACTTAGTGAACTTAGGGACTTTACATCTAGGAGGTAAGTCTGTTTGTAACACATATTCTGACAGTGGGGATGTGAAGTTGGGCCTACGAAAGCCCATATTCATCCCATTTTGCGTCATGATTCTTTCGATCATGGCTGCCAGGTTATTTTCCAAACCCATGTTTTGGTATTGGATGTGCTGAACTACTTCGTCAGCATTTTGGTTTCTGTTGACTATCCTTACCTCTGGGGCTATGACCCTAGGTTCTTCGACAGGCTGCTCCAATCGTGCCCTAAGGTTTTCTTCGACAGGCTGCTGGACTTGGTTAATTGTGGTTTCCTCCTCTAAAAGTATACCTTGGTTTCCCCTTATTTGCGCCCTTTGGGGCTGTCGAATAGGTTGGGGTACCCCAAAGAAATCAGCCAGACGCGTCATTTGCGCTGTCATCTGCTGATTCGACTGGGTGGTGTTTTGTATTAGAGGATTCAGCACTGTACTTAAAGTTTGTGCCAACATTTGAACCATATCATGGTTGCTTTCATCCATTTGCTGCCTCAAGACTGCTGTCGAGGCATTTGTAAGGCCATGCGCTACTTGGGACGTTCCTCCTAAGAGTTGGGTCCTATTTCTGTTCGCCATACCACGTCCAGAACCTTGGAGTGGCGAAGAGGCACTCACTAAAGGGTCTGAAAAAGTGGACGCAGCGTTCGTCAGGCTAGCCAATTCAGACGTTGGCATGCCATAGAGTGGTTCTCGATTTGGACCGCCTGTCACAAATCCTGGGGAACATAAGGCCTAGTTCCTGGATTTCCCCTTGGTGGGGGAGTTCCTAAAGGCGCTTTGGGGCCAGTGAACGGAGGTAATAGCCCCGTTTGTGTGACTGTTACTGCTGGTGTTGAACCAGCGGTTATCGCTTCACTTACGGTTGGGATAACCGTTGTTCCCACATTTGTTTGTGGGATTTCTTTATTGTTTGGCGGATTCGCCATCGCTTCCCTTCTTCTGGCAGTATTGGTATTGTTAGTGTATATTCTACCACTTCTCAATAACATGCAATACTTCTCGAAAAAGATGATATTCTGTATAAAAAGGTTAAACTTCAAAATCAACACAAGGTCCCATCAGGTGTGCCAATTTGTTTACCGTGGAAATTAGTAAACAACCGCTGATCTTCCAAAAGGTTACTTATTTGGTGACTCGCAGGATCGATCAGATTGATCCTAAGACATGGTTGATTTTGGGGTTTTGACTAAGTTTAATGGTGGTTAAATGACAAGAAAATAAAGACGTTTTATGTAAATTGCATGAAGAAAACTTGGTAGAATAAAGGAAAGCTTTAAATAAAGGCTTCGACTGGAAAAGTAAATGAAGAGGCAGTAAAGTTCTGGAAAATAAATGACTTTGATTAATTAAAGTGGTGTTTCACACATACATTCTCAACAATTCTTTCGCTCACACTAGGTACTTGAATCTATATGAGTGACTTGTATATAATTGTGAACACACGCGAAAAACTACGTGAACAACTAATATTTATACTAAACACATCTCAAGTAACCATCGGGCAGTTACGCTGCTTCGAGATGACTCCACTTGGCATGCTCACAGCATTCGACGCTCCAGATCTTGGCACGTTGCACTTGGTAACCGCTGGGAACCGTTTTCCCTCCAAACATTTGAATCTCAAACTGTTCCACTCTGAGCGTCGAACACCTTTGTCGAGAAGCACCTTCGACGTCGAAGGCAAGAATATTCCTACTTAGAAGAAATTCTCTAAGTACCTTGCCATCTTCTGATGAGCATTTCGACAGAATCAACTGATCGAAATCATCCCTCATGATTAATGGTTTATATTAATAAAAACAAAAGTGTCGAATTTAGGAGCCAACACCTCCTCAGCTTAAGGAACTTACATCCAGGATTCTCGAGAACTCTTTATTCAGTGAAAGGCATGGTAGACTCATCAGCTTGGTCCATACCAACATTGAAGAGGACATGGTGAAAGTGCTGTTCCAATTCTTTGACCCTCTGCACCACTGTTTTACTTTCCCGGATTATCAACTGGTGCCTACTTTGGAAGAGTTTTCCCAACTTCTGAAGATTCCTATCCTTAGTCAACTACCCTACAACGGTACAGAAAAGGAGCCAAAACTCGAAGAGGTTGCTAGAGCATTATGCCTACAGCCATCTGACATTAAGGGACATTGGGAAGTTAGAAGTGGTATCAAAGGGTTCTTGGCCAAGTTTCTGTTTGAGAAAGCCCAAGAATGTTGGAACTCCCTTGACCTACAAGCTTTTGAAGAAGTTGTGGCTCTCCTCGTCTATGGGTTGGTGTTGTTCCCTAATCCAGATCAGCTTATAGATATCAATGTTGTCAAGATCTTCATGTCCAGGAATCCTACACCTACGTTGCTTGGGGACATCCTTCACTCATGTTACACTCGAACCATGAGAAAAAGAGGTGTTCTTATGTGCTGCACTCCTCTCCTGGGAAGGTGGTTTATTTCGCACCTTCCACAATCAGTTTTGAAGAACGAGCGGGGTTTGAGATGGTCACAACGATTGATGGCTCTTACACATGCGGATATACATTGGTGTTCTCGGTCCAGAGAGAATGTCACTATCATTGATCGTTGCGGGGAGTTTCCTAATGTTCATTTACTTGGAATCAGAGGAGGTATTACTTACAACCCCTGTCTGGCTTTGAGGCAGTTTGGATATGCTCAGAGGGATGGCCCTCATGATATGTTGATTCCTGACATAGTTTTTGACTTCGATGCAAAAGGACTTCGCCAGAGATTTATCAGAGCTTGGAGGATGCCCAACAGGGTAGATAGCAAGACACTGGGGCACAAGAACTCCATCCCCCTAGAGCCTTATCTCAAGTGGGTACGAGCCCCTCCCAGAAGTTGGTGATGCCATATCCTCATGTTCTCCCTGTGATCAAGGATCCAGTCTTGGAAGGAGAGGTGCCCTACACCATTCAATATCCTGACATGCCTACATCTTGGGAAGAAATGCAGAAAAGCTGGATCCAACTCAAGGAAGAACGGAATTCTCTTGAAACCAGTCTACATGCCAGTGAGAAGAAGGTCTTGGAGCTCACGCGTCTACTGCACGAGGAAAAGACTCTCAACACTTACATTGCTCCAAATAGGATGCGCAGTGTCTTTTGGGATTAATTATTTTGTAATGTTTTGCCCATGAGGCCCTGATGTACTGAACAAATTATTTCCTAATAAAAAGTGTGTTCTTTTTTGGCTACAACGAATTTGAACTTTCGAACCCTTGAATGCATTGCATAAATAGTATATCATGCATCATGTGCATAACAGGTACCCCTTTTTCTACAGGTTGCTTAATCTTCTTCGCTGTTTATTTCAGCACTCAAGCATCATGAATCCTGAACTCACTACCGAGCAAGCTATCAAGGCCCTCCAGGCCCAGAATGCCCAATTCCAGGAGATGGTCATGAACTTGGCCCAGGGACAACAAGAGCTGAAGGCTTTGCTCCTGAAGAAGAAGAAGAAGAAGAAGAGGATTGTGATATTCAACACTGGGCGCAGACTCGGGAATGCACTGCAGAATGAAGCTGAGAGGACTACTCCGTCTGTGGGGGAAGGCGGTCACCAAGGGAGAGAGGTCCCTAGTCCTGTGGTCTCTGAAACCGAGACAGACTTCAACGATGAACAGTACCCTCCTGCTGAGGACCGGTACAAACAACTGGAGGACAGGTTAAATGCTATGGAGATTCAACGTGTGCCAGGGTTGGATTTCGGAGACTTGGGGATATCTTCTGGGGTGGTGATCCCGCACAAGTTCAAGGCGCCTGCCTTTGTGAAGTATGACGGGGCTTCCTGCCCTAAACTGCACCTCCGCTCTTATGTAAGGAAGATCCAGCCTTACACAGCAGACAAGAACTTATGGATCCACTTCTTCCAGGAGAGTCTTTCAGGGACTCATCTCGAATGGTTCTATCAGCTGGATGGAACCAACATTCGTAACTGGGAGGATTTGGCTACTGCTTTTTACAAGCAGTATCAATATAATTCCGACCTCGCTCCCACGCGTACCCAACTCCAGGGTATGTCACTGGGAACGGGTGAAGGTTTTAAGGAATACGCACAAAAATGGAGAGACCTGGCTGGCAGGGTGCAGCCACCATTGACGGATCGTGAGCTAGTGGACATGTTCTTGGGGACCCTATCTGGTCCATTCTTCAACCATCTCATTGGTAATTCCTCTGCTGGGTTTACAGACTTGATCCTGACTGGTGAGAGGATCGAAGCTGGTATAAAATTGGGGAAGATACAGAAGGGTGCCTCCTCAAATGCTGAAAAGAAGCCCTTCAAGAAGGAGGCCACTGTTGTGTATGGTCCCAGAAGACAGAACAAACCGGAACGCCGCCAAGCTGTCAACGCGGTGGTTATTTCTAAGCTTGCTGCTGCTCCTCAGCAATACAACCAGCCAAGAGCTGAGAGGCCTAAACGGAAGTATACCCGGCTAAACATGATTCTCTCTCAGATCTTACCACAACTGCTATCAACTAGCCTGGTAACTGTCAAGGAGGCTCCGAAGGTGGTAAATACAGCATCTCCGAAGTACAACCCCAACGCCCGTTGCACTTATCACTCTGATAGCCCGAGACATTCTACTGATGACTGTTGGGCCCTAAGGAATAAGGTTCAGGACCTTATTGATGCCAAGGAAATACAATTCGAGGCGCCCGAAAGGCCAAATGTTGTGACCGCTCCCATGCCCCAGCATGGAGTGAATGTTGTTGAAGAGAATCTGTATGTAGCTTCGGTGGATGATGTTGCTACTCCGCTGCTGACCGTCAAGAGGAACCTGTTGCTAGCCGGTTTATTTCCGGGATGTAGCAAAGGTTGCCATTTATGTGCTGATTCACCTGCTGGTTGTCCTTTGCTGAAGTCAGGCGTCCAAAACCTGATGGATAGTAAAGAGATCTTGTTCAAGAAGACTGTTGTTCCTGCTGCCCCTGTTGAAGAAGTTTCAATTGTTACCATTTTCAACAACCCTTCCAAGGCTCCTTCAAAGAAGCCTGTCCAAATTTTGCCTGTCCACAAGGTTGCACCCATCACCATCACTGTTCCGGGGCCCATCCCCTATAAGTCTGATAAAGCTGTCCCATGGCACTATGGGGCAGATGTTTATGTTCTGGGAGTAAAACAAGAATTCAATACTAGTACCGGTGTCACCAACATCACCGGGCCTGCTAAAGTCACTCGTAGTGGAAGACTGTTCTCACCAGACATTGCACCTCCAGCAATTCAAAGGCCTCTTGTCATCACACCTGCCAGTGTGCCTGTTCCCCCCCTGATCAAGTTTCTACCCCTGCTGCCGAGTCATCTGACGCTCGGGGTAAGGGAATTGCTACTAATGTGCCTGCCCGGACGGAGGCACCAAATGCCACTGTTGAGGCTCCCAAGCAAGAGATGGAAGAGATCCTCAAAATTATAAAGAAAAGTGATTTCAACGTCGTTGAACAGCTGGGGCACACCCCCTCTAAAATCTCCATGCTATCACTGTTGCTGTGCTCGGAGGCCCATGCCAAGGCCCTGATCGCGTTCCTGAAGATGGCCCACGTGCCCCAAGAAACGTCTGCTGATCAATTCCCCGACTGTGTGGCCAACTTAACTGCTGATAATGGTTTGGGTTTCTCTGATGCTGACCTGACGGCCAAGGGGAAGAACCATAATGATGCCCTGCATGTCTCCATTGAATGCAGGGGCACTACTCTTGCTCACGTACTGGTTGACACTGGTTCTTCACTGAACGTACTACCCAAGAAAGCTCTAGACAGGCTGGACTGTGAGGGTTTAGAGCTCAAACCAAGTAACATTGTTGTCCGGGCCTTTGACGGGTCCAAAAGGATGGTGCATGGTGAGGTTGACATCCCAATCAGGGTTGGTTCACAGGTCTTTGATTTAAAATTCTATGTGATGGACATTCGTCCATCCTATTCTTGTTTGCTGGGTCGCCCATGGATCCACAAGGCTGGAGCTGTGACTTCAACTTTACATCAAAAGCTTAAGTACCCGGTCAGGGGGAAGATCGTAACAGTGCAAGGGGAAGAGGAATACATGGTCAGCCACCTCAACTCGTTCCGATACGTAGAAATGGATGGGGAGTTCATTGAGACCCCCTTTCAACATTTTGAAGAGGTGCCTCAGACATTGGCAGCAGCAGAGACAGTGGCTACAAAAGACTCTCCTTTGAAGATGGCTTCCTTGAAAGACGCTCGGGCTGTGATTGAGAAAGGTGAATGTGCAAACTAGGGCAGACTCCCTAATTTTACTCCTAAGACTGACAAGTTTGGGATAGGTTTCACTGCAGAGGCTCAGAAGGCAGTACGTAAAGCAAGGATTGGAAGACCTCCCGTATTCATCACCAACCCGGGAGTGAATGCTATTGAAGGTGAAGCGGACGAATCTGAATTCGACAGCTGGATCTACCCAACGACCAACGGTGGACCTAGCAACTGGACTGCAAAAGACTTTACACCTATTACTTTTGTCACCCAGTAATGAACTTCTTTGTTTTGGATTTGTAATAAACAATAATTTGAAACTTTATGGCCCGGTGTCTTACCCGGGGCACCGTGGTTTTATTTGTGAGGGCTTTTGTGTGTCACTCCCATATATCATGAATAAAAGTATTGGACGTTTTTCACATTTCAAATCTTGCGCTCCCTTTCTTTTTTTTATATATTGCAAAACAACTATATTTACACACACTCACTCATACAGGTTTCAATCCACTCTGGATTTCACTGGTAACGACTCTGCTACTGCCAGTTATGACTTCGAAAATCCGATCAACTTAGTCGAAGACGAAGGTCAAGATGATTGCGAGGTGCCTGGCGAGCTTGCAAGACTGTTACTCCAGGAAGAGAGGGCCATTCAGCCACATGAAGAGCCAGTGGAAACGGTAAATCTGGGTACTGAGACAGACAGAAAGGAAGTCAAGATTGGTGCCAATCTGGAGCTCAGTGTGAAGCAATGGTTGATCCAGATGCTGCGTGACTATGTGGAAATCTTTTCCTGGTCTTACGAAGACATGCCTGGGTTGGATACCGACATTGTGGTTCATCACCTGCCTACCAAGGAAGACTGCCCTCCGGTTAAACAAAAGGTCCGCCGTATGCGTCCAGAGATGTCCGAGAAAATCAAAGTTGAGGTTATGAAACAATTTGATGCTGGGTTTCTAGCAGTGACTTCTTACCCTCAGTGGGTTGCCAACGTGGTCCCAGTGCCGAAGAAAGATGGTAAGGTCCGAATGTGTGTTGATTACAAGGATTTGAACAGGGCGAGCCCCAAGGATGATTTCCCTCTGCCTCACATCGACGTTCTGGTTGACAATACTGCTCAGCACAAGGGGTTCTCCTTCATGGACGGCTTTTCAGGTTATAATCAGATCAAGATGGCTCCTGAAGATATGGAAAAGACTACCTTTGTTACTCAGTGGGGCACCTTCTGCTACAAGGTCATGCCTTTTGGACTGAAAAATGCTGGGGCAACCTACCAACGTGCCATGGTTGCTTTATTTCATGACATGATCCATCATGAGATTGAAGTATACGTCGACGATATGATTGCAAGGTCTCAAACTAAGGAGGAACACCTTGACCATCTACAAAAGCTGTTTGACCGTCTGAAGTTGTACAAGCTGAGGTTGAACCCAAACAAGTGCACCTTCGGGGTAAGATCCGGAAAATTGCTAGGCTTCGTCGTGAGCGACAAAGGTATTCAAGTGGACCCTGCCAAGGTTAAAGCCATACAAGAGATGCCAGTTCCCAATACAGAGAAAGAAGTCAGAGGCTTTCTAGGATGTCTAAATTACATTGCCCGATTCATCTCGCACCTAACTGCTACCTGTGAACCAATCTTCAAGCTGCTGAAGAAAGATCAGGTGGTATGTTGGAATGATGAATGTCAGGCCGCTTTTGACAGAATCAAAGAGTATCTCCAAGAACCACCCATTCTTATGCCACCAGTTGAAGGGAGACCTCTAATACTATACCTGACAGTACTTGACAGCTCAATGGGGTGTGTGCTGGGGCAGCATGACGAGTCTGGCCGAATAGAGCACGCCATTTATTACCTTAGCAAAAAGTTTACCGATTGTGAGACCCGATACTCACTGCTCGAGAAAACTTGCTGCGCTTTGGTATGGGCTGCTCGCCGGCTGAGACATTATATGCTGACTCACACTACTCTGTTGATTTCTAAAATGGATCCGATCAAGTACATATTCGAAAAGCCTGCTCTGTCTGGAAGAATAACAAGATGGCAAATGATCTTGACAGAATACGACATCCAGTATACAACTCAGAAAGCTATCAAGGGAAGTGTATTGGCAGACCATTTGGCACACCAAGCAGTGGACGACTACCAGTCAATGAACTTTGAGTTTCCAGATGAGAGCATCATGGTAGTGACTGATTGTGAAGTACCTGGACCGGATGAAGGACCTGAGGAAGGATCCCGATGGTCTATGCACTTTGACGGAGCCTCCAACGCTTTGGGTAATGGTATCGGCGCTGTGATCATATCCCCTCAAGGCACTCATACTCCACTCACTGCCCGGCTATGTTTCAACTGCACCAACAACATGGCAGAGTATGAGGCATGCATCATGGGTCTTCAAGCTGCAATTGACTTAAGGATCAAGTTTCTGAGTGTCTTCGGAGATTCTGCTCTCGTGATCAACCAGATCAAAGGCGAGTGGGATACGAAACACCTGAATCTTATTCCTTACAAAGAGTGTGTGTTGACATTGATCCCCCATTTCACAGAGATAAATTTTGAACACTTCCCAAGAGAGGAGAATCAGCTGGCGGACGCGTTAGCTACGATGTCTTCCATGTTCAAAGTCAAATGGGACAATGAGGCTCCCCGGATCATTATCTGGAAACTGGATGAACCCGCATATTGCTGTGATCTTGAAGTTGAAAAGGTAACTGAAAAACCCTGGTATCATGAGGTGAAGAGGTACTTGGAAGCTCAAGAATACCCCGAGGGTGCATCCATCAATGACAAGAAGTTCTTGAGAAGGTTTGCTGCAAAGTTCTTCCTCAGCAATGGCATTCTATACAAGCGAAATCATGATTCAACTTTACTGCGTTGTATGGATAAGACTGAAGCAGAAAAGATCATGGAAGAACTACATGAAGGTACATTCAGAACGCATTCCAGTGGACATACCATGGCAAAGAAAATCCTTCGGGCAGGATATTTCTGGTCCACAATGGAAGCTGACTGTTACCAACATTCTCGGATGTGTCATAAGTGCCAGATTTTTGCTGATAAGGTGCACGTTCCCCCGGTTCCTCTGAACGTCTTGACAGCACCTTGGCCTTTTGCAATGTGGGGCATTGATATGATCGGCGAGATCAGACCTATGGCATCCAACGGGCATCGCTTCATCCTGGTAGCGATTGATTACTTCACAAAGTGGGTTGAAGCTGCTTCCTATGCTACGGTAACCAAGAACGTCGTGGCACGGTTCATTCGACACAACCTGATCTGTCGATACGGTGTCCCGGAAAGGATCATTACGGACAATGGTACCAATCTCAACAACAAGATGATCACTGAGCTCTGCGAGCAATTCAAGATACAGCACCACAACTCTTCCCCTTATTGGCCGAAGATGAATGGGGCTATAGAAGCAGCAAATAAGAATATCAATAAAGATTGTGCAGAAGATGACAGTGACCTACAAAGATTGGCACGAGATGTTACCGTTTTCTCTTCATGGGTACCGTACCTCAGCAAGAACGTCAACCGGGGCAACTCCCTTTTCCTTGGTCTATGGCATGGAGGCAGTCTTGCCTATTGAAGTCCAGATACCCTCTCTCCGGATAATGAAGGATGCAGGCTTGAGCGAAGATGACTGGATCCAGACTCAACTTGATCAGTTGAACCTAATTGACGAAAAGAGACTCACCGCTATTTGTCATGGTCAAACGTATCAAAAACGGATGATCAGGGCATTTAATAAGAAAGTCAGACCACAAGAGTATCAAGTTGGGGACCTGGTAATCAAGCGCATCATTCTTCCTCAAAGTGATCCCAGGGGCAAATGGACCCCCACATACGAAGGGCCATTTGTGGTTAAACATGTCTTCTCAAGAGGAGCCATGATTCTAACCACCATGGATGGTGACGACCTTCCTCACCCCGCCAATGCAGACATAGTAAAAAGATACTACGCATAACTAAAGACCCGCTAGGTTGACACACCTAGGAAAAAATAAGGGCTTCCCGGCGAACCAAAAGGGTTCGGGCAAAAATAAGGGATGAAATGAAAAAAATCTGTACACCCGGCAAGTCGAAAACCTGAAAAGGCAGCTTGGGCAAAAATGGGTATCCTGGTGGACTGAAAACCCGAAAGGGCGGTCCAGGCAAAAGTTAGGGATAAGCGTAATACTATGTCTCATTGGATCACCTCGCATCCAGAATCCGGTATCAACTATCAAGTTCAGACGGCATCGATCAATCAGCTTCATCATCAACTGAGCAGCAAAGTGATGAGACGCTCGAAGATATAAAGGCGATAGCAGAGTTGGAACCCAGTGGGATTATCTTTTCACATAGCTGTTTTGTTTTCTTTTTCACAAAATTGTATAAACTCTGTTGTTAGGCGGCGTTCTCTTACTAGGACGTCAACCTCTTGTACATAAATGCCTATTTACAGGCAAATTCAAAAATCAATACAAATTCACTTTTCCAGACAAATTGCCAATTGTTTTTCCTTTTTCTGTTTTGTTTTGTAAAGAACGTCCAATGTTCAATTTTTGATATATGCATTTGACACTAATTGCTAAGTCATAAATACTTGCATGCAAAACAAAGGAATAATCACAGGTGACATCAGAAACTGGGGCAATATTGAATTGTCTAAGCGATCTAGTTGCTCTGTCCACCAAGGTACCAAGGTAGGTTCAGCTGAAGGACGATCAGGATACCTTCACTCCCCGCAGAGTAAGTCAGGACTCAACAATACTCCCTGAGCAGAGTTGGTCTCCCAATCAGCCCTACAAGGCACAGTATCTCCAGCAAGTCAGCAACACTCTCCCCAAGCAGAGTTAGCCTACAGTCAGCCTTAAGGAAGTTGGGTTTTCCCCAGAAGATCTCAATATTCCCCAGCGGAGTATGCAGACATTCCTAACAAGCATCCCCGACAGTCTTGATCTAAGATTGTTCCCCGGCGGAATACAGACATCCCAGTGGAGCCACTTCCCCTATACAGTCTCAAAAGTATCCCCAGGAGAGTTGAATCCATCTCCCCAGTAGGAAGCTTATCCCCAGTAGATTCTGGAAGCTTACCCCTGCAGAGCACGAACGCGCCTCCCCGGTTTTATTCAAAGGTTATTTCCCCACCAGCTTATAACTGGGTTATCCTCAGTCAATTGCCACGGAAAGATCGTCCTCGGCGAAGTCTTCCTATCCCCAGCAGATTTCATCTAATTCCTAAACATAACTTATCAATGGAATCCCCAGCGGAGTTATCATCAAAACCTCAGCGAAGTATCTCTTCCCACAGAGTGATTCCCCGCAGAGTAATCTCTCCAGTAAAGTTTATTCCTCAACGGAGTCATCTTCTCCTACAGGTCTATTCTTGCAACCATCATCCCCAGCGGAAATGAAGAACTACTCTTCAACATCAGCCCAGGAGTTAGCTTCCCGGCATTCGCCAAGGATTTATTTTCCTAAGACGAAAATACATTCATAAACATCACATCTTCATATATTATAACATGCACATACGCATCGTGAACATACACTCTCATTTATTTTGAGAACATCACGCATTTCATACATCATGACATTGCATACAACTAACGTTTTGTCTTTTCAGGACAAAGGTCAATACAAAGATGATTACTATCAACTGTCGCAATTCCAGATCCGATTCCTGTATCCAGCCAGGGCGTATCTGTTGACGACTATTTCCAGACTCGATTCCTGTATCCTGCCAGGGCACGTCTGAAGAGTTTGAAGATCCGATTCCTGTATCCAGCCAGGGCGTATCTGTTGACGACTATTTCCGGACTCGATTCCTGTATCCTGCCAGGGCACGTCTGAAGAGTTTGAAGATCTGATTCCTGTATCCTGCCAGGGTGTATCTATTGACGACTATTTCCGGACTCGATTCCTGTATCCTGCCAGGGCACGTCTGAAGAGTTTGAAGATCCGATTCCTGTATCCAGCCAGGGCGTATCTGTTGACGACTATTTCCGGACTCGATTCCTATATCCTGCCAGGGCACGTCTGAAGAGTTTGAAGATCCGATTCCTGTATCCAGCCAGGGCGTATCTGTTGACGACTATTTTCCGGACTCGATTCCTGTATCCTGCCAGGGCACGTCTGAAGAGTTTGAAGATCTGATTCCTGTATCCAGCCAGGGCGTATCTGTTGACGACTATTTCCGGACTCGATTCCTGTATCCTGCCAGGGCACGTCTGAAGAGTTTGAAGATCCGATTCCTGTATCCAGCCAGGGCGTATCTGTTGACGACTATTTTCCAGACTCGATTCCTGTATCCTGCCAGGGCACGTCTAAAGAGTTTGAAGATCCGATTCCTGTATCTAGCCAGGGCGTATCTGTTGACGACTATTTTCCAGACTCGATTCCTGTATCCTTCCAGGGCACGTCTGAAGAGTTTGAAGATCCGATTCCTGTATCCAGCCAGGGCGTATCTGTTGACGACTATTTTTCCGGACTCGATTCATGTATCCTGCCAGGGCACGTCTGAAGAGTTTGAAGATCTAATTCCTGTATCCTGCCAGGGTGTATCTGTTGACGACTATTTTTCCGGACTCGATTCCTGTATCCTGCCAGGGCACGTCTGAAGAGTTTGAAGATCCGATTCCTGTATCCAGCCAAGGCGTATCTGTTGACGACTATTTTCCAGACTCGATTCCTGTATCCTGCCAGGGCACGTCTGAAGAGTTTCCAGATTCGATTCCTGTATCCAGCCAGGGCACATCTGAAGAGTTTGAAGATTCGATTCCTGTATCCAGCCAGGGCATATCTGTTGACGACTATTTCCAGATTTGATTCCTGTATCCAGCCAGGGCACGTCTGAAGAGTTTGAAGATTCGATACCTGCATCTAGCCAGGGCATATCTGTTGACGACTAATTCCAGATTCGATTCCTGTATCCAGCCAGGGCACGTCTGAAGAGATTCCAGATTCGATTCCTGTATCCAGGCAGGGCACGTCTGAAGAGTTCGAAGATTCGATTCCTGTATCCAGCCAGGGCATATCTGTTGACGGCTAATTCCAAATTCGACTCCTGTATCCAGCCAGGGCACGTCTGAAGAGTTTGAAGATTCGATTCCTGTATCCAGCCAGGGCATATCTGTTGACGACTATTTCCAGATTCGATTCCTGTATCCAGCCAGGGCACGTCTGAAGAGTTTGAAGATTCGATTCCTGTATCCAGCCAGGGCATATCTGTTGACGACTATTTCCAGATTCGATTCTTGTATCCAGCCAGGGCACGTCTGAAGAGTTTGAAGATTCGATTCCTGTATCCAGCCAGGGCATATCTATTGACGACTAATTCCAGATTCGATTCCTGTATCCAGCCAGGGCACGTCTGAAGAGTTTGATGATTCGATTCCTGTATCCAGCCAGGGCATATCTGTTGACGACTAATTCCAGATTTGATTCCTGTATCCAGCCAGGGCACGTCTGAAGAGTTTGAAGATTCAGTTCCTGTATCCAACCAGGGCATATCTGTTGACGACTAATTCCAGATTCGATACCTGTATCCAGCCAGGGCACGTCTGAAGAGTTTGAAGATTTGATTCGTGTATCCATCCAGGACATATCTGTTGATGACTAATTCCAGATTCGACTCCTATATCCAGCCAGGGCACGTCTGAAGAGTTTGAAGATTCGATTCCTATATCCAGCCAGGGCATATCTGTTGACGACTAATTCCAGATTCGATACCTGTATCCAGCCAGGGCATATCTACATAAAGAGTTTGAAGATCAACCCCTGTAACAGGCCAGGTAATTATCTTTATTTCTCAGGTATGCAAGTTCTCGCTAAGGATTCTCTTACGCAATCGACACTCCCGATGGCATCTGTAAGCCCATCTCCACAACTATCCATCACAGTTCCAAATGGCATCTATAATCCCATTCCCGACAAGGTTATGTCACATCTCCAGATGGCATCTATAAGCCCATCCTCCTATCCACCATCTCTCCAAATGGCATCTGTAAGCCCATTCCCGACATCACACTGATGATACTCTACTATGTGAGTGCAAATTTCTGGGCACTCTAGTGTTCAATCATCTTCCACCCTCGGATCACGAAAGGCACACAAGCCAATCTACATCCTCAGGTCTAAGAAGATTGAACAGGGGCAACTGTTGTACCCCAAAATTTTCCCTCCCATATTCTTCAAAGTTTTGACAAGCATCACCTCAAATGGTTCAAAGGCTACTCAAGGGCTACACAGTCAAGCACCCTCCTAAGCCAGTCAAAATTAGGGTTTTGGTTCTTGCAAGGAAGTTGAGGTTTTCAAGGGCTCAATCAAGTCCCATATGCTCATATACATTGTCAAGCACCTACATGTCAAGTTTCAAGGCTCACAGCATCAAGTTGCACAGTCAAAAACCCTAATTGCTCCACAGTCAACTGTAGGGGCAAAATGGTCATTTGGCAGTCAAAAGTCAAAAAAATTGGTCAACATCTTATTTTGAAGCCACAATCATCATTTGATCAATTCTTTATCATGATTTCACAAGAATGGCTCAAAAATCATCAAGATGCAAAAGTTTCTATTTTTGGGCAACTGAAAAGTCAACTGTAACTTGACCAAGGCATAACTTTTTCATGTTTCATCAGAAAAATCTCATCCAATGCTCATCTTGAAGGGGAAGACATTTCCTACAACTCATCTTCACATTCCAAGTCCAAGAAATGCTCTCACAAAAAGTTATCAATTTCAACATTATAGGTCATTTTCAAAAGTCAACAAAAAGGCACTTTAAGTCAAAGACCATAACTAGAGATTGGTAAATCAAAATGACATGGGACCAAAGACATTGGTTATAGGACTTCAAGACCTTTCCAAAATGTCCAAGAACATGTTCATAGCTTCATAATTGAGCAAGATATGCATTGGAGAAGTTGGGAAATTTTTGTGAAATGGCCAAAGTCAATTATCCTTGAAACTTCATTTTTTACAAAAGGGGCCCACTTTTTCCACTTGTTTCAGCTTGGCCATGCCTCCCACGTGTCCCACAATTTATTTCAAGATTAAAAATTAATTTTCCCATTTTTATTTAATTTTATTTGATTTAATTCATTTTAAATCTTTAAAATTCAAATGAAAATCAAGAAAATTAATTAAGGGATATATTTTGTGTTGAATTGCTTTGATACACCATCATTCACCTTCCAAATTCGTGCAAGGCCTATTCTAAGCAAGAAATTCAAATTTTGACAAAAATGGCAAGTTGTTTAAATGGTGTTCATGGCAAAATCAAGAACATTATTGCAAGGCTTCAAGGCTCATTATATGGATTGATACTCACTACAAAACACATATGCAAGCTTTTGAGACAAAGGACACGACCTAGAAACACTCATACAACATAAGCCATTTCCAAATTTTCAAGAGAAAAATCACAAACTGAAAACCACCTTGCAACCCATTTCAAGCTCCCTTCTTAATCCAGACATACTCCTTGCATTGCCAGGAACCTTTGGCAATCAGAATTAAGCAAAAAACTTCAAGAATTCGTGCCACACAACTGACTTGGTTTGCTTTATTTCTCAAATATGTATATCGCATTTCATGAGCTTTTAATCCTTTTTTTTGATTGGTTTGTATTGTTAGGGACCTTCTGAAGCTAGTGAAACAGTTTAATTGAACTGAAATGCGTAGAATCACAATCCACCATTAGCGATTATTAGGGTTTCCAGAACTTTGAAATTGGGGTCTTTCTCATACTATAAAATTAAGACTCCAAATGTACATGGCCAAAATCAGTGTGACAAGACGAACAGGATGAACATATCGCGCCCAATTTATGCTTCATGAGCGTCTAATCGCTATTTTCATAATGCCTGTATTTTGTGGGGGTTTAAAACCCCCGCTATATGTTTTATGTTTACAGCAAAGCTTGAAGACGAAGGGCGTGGCAAGCAAGGAGTGGTCAGTTCAAACTAGGCGCGCGCGTTTTCTTATTTCCAGCATATAACGCTTTTGTTTTATATAACATTTCTTTTCTATGTTACTAACAAACGCACCTAAGTGATGCAGTGGTTGGTGATGTGTTGGTTCACCACTGGGACCTGGGTTCGATCCCCAGGCCCCCCATAATTCCAATATTATTTTTCTCAACGTGTTCTTGTGCAGATCCTCAAATAATTTCCATCATACACCACCTCCAAGCGCCGGCCAAGTGTCCACAGATGCAGATCAAAGGGCCCAGAAAGCAAGAACACCATGTGCCTGGTCAACAGCATTCCACTCAATTCCCAGGGTCAAACGAGTTAGCTTCTTAATGGGCCAAGATTCAGCAATACACCCTCAAATTCCAGCCCACACCCCCTTGGTTTTACTTCTTTTTTTATTTTGTTTTGTCATTTTCTTTTTTTTTTTAATTATTAACCTTTTAATTATTTTTATTATTAACAATTAATTTAACCAACTAATATTTTCATAAAAAAATCAAAAAATAGAATTAACTTTTATTAACATTATTAATTTCATTTTATTTTGTAAATAAACATTAATTGAAATAGTTTAATTAGGCAATTTTAATTTCTTTTCTTAATAATTAAAATAGATCTAGAATTAGGTAAAATTAACTTTTAATTTCATTTCTTTTTATTTTATTTCATTAAAACATAAAAACAAAAAATATTTTCCTTTAATTAAATTAATTAATTAGTCATTAAGTTAGTTTTAATTTCATTTTAATTACAAAAAAGACTAAAAAATCAATTTCTTTTCTAAAAAAGGGTCAACACCCTTAAGACATTCCCGATTCTTTCTTTCGCGCGCGTTTTAGTTTTAATTCCTTATTTTGATTATTTCTGTAACTGCCTCCGGATGTAATAGTAATTAGGATTTTACTGTTTTTATTTTCTTTCCGTACTTATTTACCAAAAACGGGTCTTTTGTATTTTTGGCGATGTATAGACCCGCGCCTTGTAATAGCGTAGGATTTATGTTTCCGCAATTTACTTTCCGCACCCCTTAACTGCTAAACTTGCATGAAAGAATGTATGTAAATAAAAACAACTCGTAGCTCATTAATTACAAAGACAAATATAACATGAAAACAACACACAATACACACACCACTTCTAGGGTACGCCTCACTCGTTGCCTTCGAAACGTGGTCGTCAAGTATAGGATGATTTAGCGGTCGCTCTTATGTCCAAGATCCAGTTGCCTCGAAACAGTTGCCTCGAAACAGTTGCCTCGAAATGGTTGCCTCGTATTAAAAAGGATCTAGGACATTAGGGTTACTTCTAAGGTGTCCTAACTGTTGCTTCGGTGACCACACATGTCCCTTAATCGAATTGACCCGAACAACTTCAACGATGGTGCTACCTACCTCTCAATGGTGGGATAGCACTATCTAAAGGAATCTTACACAGCTTAATTCCTTAGGGTAGGTAGATGACTCATGGGTACTTTCTCTTTTCAAAAACAAACAAAATACTTTTCACACCTCACACTTCAAAAGGTTTTCAAACAAATATTTCATACACTCTTGAGGACTGATACAAGAGTTACTTAGAAATTTTCAAACGAAACTTTTTCAAAACCCACACACACTTGAAAAGCAAACAAATTTTGAAAACATAAGAGCAAGTACCTAAGAGCCCATGGATAACCATGGATAGAAAGGGTGCTAACACCTTCCCTTTCTATAAATCTACCTCCCGAACCGAGAAACATTCTCATAAGGAATTTTGCTGTGCTTTTGTCCTTTCCAGGTTGGAGAAAATAAAAAACGGTGGCGACTCTTGCTTCCGCGACATTTCGCGAAACCAGCTTTAAACAGTCAGTTCTATTTCCACCGATCACAATGGGGGTACAATCTTTGAATGGGGGTGTATTTGACAAGAAATAGAAACCCTAGTTTACTATTACATCCAAATTGAATCAAATGCATAAATAATAAATGGACAATATTTAAATATACAAAATAAATAAATATATCAAATAATATGAATTATGCAAAAAAAAAAAAGGTTTTTGTTTATTTATGTATGTAAAATAATATTTTAAGAAAAGAATAATAAAAAGGATTGTTATATTTTTTATTTATTGTTAAGGGTAAACCCTAATTTTTCTTTAAGAAAATAAATATATTAATTACATTATTTATATACAATAACATAAAAATATTATATATACAAAAATTAAATATAATTAGAAAGAGGTATTATTTTAAGTATAAATAATAATAATAAAAGGTATATTATTTCTATGTTTTTATTCTGAAGTATCTAATAAAAATAAAAAGTATATATGTATATTAATTATATTAAATATGTATAAAACATAAAATAATATATATACAAAAATAAAATATATTAGAACAAATTTTTTACTGTGAATATAATAAAGAATAAAATAAAAGTATGATTTATATATTATTTTTTAAGTAATAAATAAAACATATACTAATTAAATTGTTTTTTATGTTAGAAAAATAAAAATTAAATGCAAAATAAAAGTGAAAAAATTATAAAAATATTTTTGAGTATTTTTTATATTTGGGAATAAATAAATAAAATCAGAAATGAAAATAAAAATTCAAAAATATAAAATATAAAGAAATTGGGCCAGGGGGTGCAAGAAGCAAAATGGGGGTGTCAATAGTGAGTCAGGTCAAGCCCAGCCCACCACTTCATCTTCAACCTCTGTCCTTCACAAAACGCGCGCGCCTGTTACCAAACCTGGACATCCTGTATACGAGCTCTATTGCAAAAACACATAACATCAAAGTTGTAGAGCATTTCAAGACGAATCTAACCATATAAAAAACTAATCCTAACTCTCAAAGACCAGAGAGAATTTCTCTGGCCCTAAAATCTAACCTAATTTTTTCAGTATGTTCATGGATGAAATTCTCTTAGCACGCTTAATATAAATGAAAACTGAGCATATGTACAGCTTCATGGCAATGAATACATTTCTTATTCACAAACCTAAGGCTAAATGTTCCTAAATAGAGAGATATGAAGTTGATAAAAACCTGTTTCAGCTGACTTCGTGTATGACAATGTAGAGCTTTTCAACAAGGCTTGAGATGTCTAGGAGCTTGCTTGAACTTCACTTGACCTTCTCCAATAGCCTGCTTGCCTTGAATATGCTTGAATCAGCCTACAGAACTCAAACTGCACAAGCTCAAAATGAAAATGGCAAACCTTGTAAATGGAGTTACAGTTGGTGTTTGAGGTTTGGGATAGCTTGGATGGATTGAATGGAAGGTGTTTGAACCAACTTGGGGGAAAACGCACGAGCAAAATGTGCTATGGAAGTCAAGTTGCAGGTTCTGCCCTGTTTTGCCAATGGAAGGTGATTTCTGGCTATGGGATGTTTGAGGGCTTAAGAGGTCGTGTTTTTGGCTCAGAGGGATGTGAGAAAGATGTTTCAAAAGCTTGCACAAGTTTTCTTTGGCTGATGTTCAAGCTCTCATGTTTTAGACATGTTTCTTGTTTATGAAGCAAAATGTGTGAAGTGATTGAAACAGGCCTGTATAGGCTATCCTTATGCTTGAACACTTTGCCCTTGGCCCCTCCAACTTGTAGATTTGATTTGCTGTATGAGATATGGACCAATGCTCAAGGGATTTAGTTTTGACATAAAGCACATTTAAGCAAAAATGGAAATGTACCTTTTTCTACTTAGGGATTAATTTTGTGTACAATGTCCTAATGACCAAAACAATGCCTTAGACCAATGGATTTGCATTAAATTATTGAGTGTGGAATGGTTTAGAGGCCTGTAAACTAGTGCAAAGCATGCTGACTTGAAATTGCAACTTTTACGAGCATCAATATGCCATGGATGAAAAATGAGTTTTTGCCAACTTCAAGCCTTCGATTCTCTCTAACCATAAATGTGTTTGGAGAGTTCTTGGACATTTTGGAAATCTTGCAACATGTTATACAATCCATCTTTGAAATGAAACTTGAGATTCCAAGTGGAACTATGTGAAAAATGGCCATGAAGATAGGTTAAAATCCTGCCTAAACTAGGGCAAAATTTCTCTAAGTTAAAAGTTTTAGGGACCCTTGTTCCAAAAATAATAACTTGAGATCCAAGCTTCTTTTTGAAAAACATTGTGAATTAAAGTTGTAGACTTTGTAGAGGAATATAACTTTCATGTTGGAAGTTTTGTTTGAATCCAAATGCATCATGGTGAAAATGTTGGGCAAATTTAGGAAAAATTAAGAAAATTTCATAACTTAGAAAAATTCTAAGTTATGAAAAATTTCAAATTTAAACCCTAATTTGCAAAAATGGGTTTCTTGATGAACAAGTTTCATGTTTTGACACATCTTGATGAAAAATGACCCTTGGCACTTGATTTTGACCAAAAAGTCAAAGTTTGACCTTTCAGTGTACAGTCAAATTTTGATCAGTTGACTGAAAAATTCATCTGTCAATCCAATGCAATTGAGATGAACTTGTTGAATAGGTCAAGATGATGCCATTCAGTCCTTGATCCATGGTTGAACCCAATTTTCCATTGGCTAGGTCAAAAATCAGAAATTGCCTTTGTATAGTCAAAACCCTAAAAATGGTTCATATGAGTTCATAATGTTGATGTGGGTCGAAATTCATGAGTTTTGACTGTAAATTGGCCACAATTGACTTTTTTCCCCAATACAGCTGATTTCTTGGTCAACTGTCCAATTGACTGGGTAAAAATTTGATTCAAGGCTTTAAACTTGGTATGGTTAAACTTATGAGTCCAATATGAAGTATGAGAGTCACTTTGGGCATTGTAAGTCCAAAAATCCTTGTGCAAACTCAAACCCTAATTTAGGTCATCAGTGCAAGGAGATGTCTTGGGCAGTGCAAAACCCTAATCCTGTCTGGAGTTCAAGGAGCTTTGTGAGGGGAAATCTTGATAAAATGAGAGGGCAAATTTTGGGGTACAACACTGCCTCATTCATGATCCTTAGTAAGGGGATCTGAACTTCTACTGGCAAAACAACTTCCATGTGATAGACTAGAGAAAAAGGAGTTGCCCTAGTTGATGTTCTAGCTGAAGTACGGTAGCCATGAAGAGCAAACTGGAACATCTCATTCCAATCCTTATAGGTTACTACAATTTTTTGCACAATCTTCTTAATGTTTTTGTTGGCCGCTTCGACTGCGCCATTCATTTTAGGTCTATATGGAGAAGAATTGTGATGCTTGATCTTAAACTGAGTGCAAAGCTCAATAATCATATCATTGTTGAGGTTAGTACCATTGTCGGTGATGATCCTTTCGGGGATACCATAGCAGCATATGAGGTTGTGTTTGATGAATCTGGCTACCACATTCTTGGTGACAAAGGCAAATGAGGCGGCTTTGACCCATTTTGTGAAATAGTCGATACCGACAAGAATGAAGCGATGTCCATTGGAAGTGGTGGGCTTGATCTCTCCAATCATGTCAATGCTCCACATTGAAAATGGCCACGGAGCGGTTATGACATTCTGAGGTATATGAGGCACATGGACCTTGTCAGCATATATTTGGCATTTGTGACAAGTCCTAGAGTGTTGATGGCAATCAGTCTCTACTGTTCACCAGTAGTAACTAGCTCTTAGGATTTTCTTAACCATCGTATGTCCACTTGAGTGAGTACCAAAGAGACCATCGTGCATGTCTTCCATGATTTCCTCTGCCTCCTTCTTGTCCACACATCGGAGTAGAGTTGAATCATGGTTGCGCTTGTACAATATTCTGTTACTTAGGAAGAACTTAGCTGAAAATCTTCTTAAGAACTTTATGTCGTTGATGGATGATCCTTCGGGATACTCTTGTACTTCAAGATATCTCATCATCTCATGGTACCATGGCTTTTCCGTGTCAGTGTCAAGCTCACAGCAGTGCACTGGCTCGTCGAATCTTTCAGTTGTAATCATATGGGCTTCATTATCCCATCTGACCTTGAACATTGAAGACGTGGTAGCCAAAGCGTCGGCCAACTGATTTTCTTCCCTAGGGAAGTGCTCAAAGGGAATCATGGATAACACAAGTTCCTTGTAAGGTATGAGGTTAGGGTGTTTAGTGTCCCAATCTCCTTTTACTTGGCTGATCACTAGAGCAAAATCCCCAAATACATTCAAATGCTTTGTAAGTGCCTTCGTTTGGGATTGGCTCATCTCTTGTAAAACAAATAGCAACAACAATAATGTAATGTAATGTACAATAGGAACAGCCTGAAAATTATATTGTAAATGCCTAAACATGTTGATCAACATCTGGAACAACATGTCTCAAGAGATGTCATAACATCATACCAGACATCAAGCTACTGAACTGTCAAGTCTGATGCAGTTCTGTTCCTAAAGTTATGCAGAATATTCTGCCAAATAGAATGCATAACAAGTAGCGAAAATTGAAGGCATACGTGGAGCCCTAGAAGATTCAATCAGAAGCTAAGGATAAGGAGAAAATCTCGATTGAAGACCTAACTTGTAGCAGAAGTTTTCTGCTTACTTTATGCAGGTCGTTAAAGCTGCATTGCTGTCATATGAAGGCCCAAATCCAGTTGGGTAAAAAGTGTTATAAATAGAAGTATTGTAACCTAATTTGAAGTGTGCTCGGATTGACAAGATGTAATCATTTAGGGCTAGTTTTGTTGTGAACCACCTGGGCTATGGGATGGTCACCATACTCCTTGAAACCTGTAGGTTAAAGGATGTATGCATTGTACTTGATTGAAGCTTTTAAGCATGATCAAGATGTGTAATGGAAGTGTATCTTCTGAACAGTTTATGTACTGTAGAAAGTTATCACTGCGGTGATTGAGGGGGAGTGAGAGGGGTCTCATATCTAGGATTGGATCTTAGGTAAAAGTGTCATTGGGTAGTGATTAAGTGAGAAGGCTGTCAACGGGTGTGTTGGTTGTAGGGTCTTTGAATTGATACTACTAATAGTGAACTTTATCCCTGGCTTGGAAGCCCCCAGATGTAGGTTGGTTGAACCGAACTGGGTGAACAATTCTGTGTGTTATTTACCTTCTGCATTGGTTATTTGTTTGATGTCACAGCATTCCTCGTAACATCAATGTATATGATTAACCTTAACTGTTCTGAACTTCAGTAAATCAGAACCTGCGTTTATCAAAAGGTGTTGCAGGCTCTGGTATGTTAGTCCAGTGACTGTTGTAGAACAGATATCAAAAGTACAGCCTATTCTACCTGTACAGCGCTTAATGTCAGATCAGATGTCTTAACATTCCATTAGACATTCTGAGTCTGTGACTTTCCCGGAATTTCAATTGGTATCAGAGCGGGCATCCTGTCTGACTCTGGATGAGATCCATGGGGGATACTTTCCGGTTGTGTACAAGGTAGAATATTTTTTGAACCAGTAGTGTTCATATTGTTTGGTCCCTAGGAGTGGAGGATGGACCAATTTGGGAGAAACTAGATCAGCTATGATGAAAGTGTTTGAACAAATTCAAAGACCTCATGCGGGAGTGAAGATTTTGGAGTGCATTGTTCAACCTGTATTCAGCACAGAGAAGAATATTATCAAAATCTTCATGCGGGAGTGAAGATATTGATAAGGCATCATATGTGTTTATAAAGCCTTCTTTTAACAGGGCTGTAGAGTTGGGTCTAGAAAGCTGTTTGGTGAAGAAGCAAACAACTTGTGGGATTGATTTATTTTCAATCCTTATGTGTCATGCTTGCTATATGGAGTAAGCATTGTGTAAGTTCTGGTGAAGTACTGCTATTCCGCTGCATAGCCTCTGATACAACCCCTAAAGTGAAAGAAGAACTCTAGGGCTATTGTTTTCAACAGAATGTTGTTGATGAGTATCAATTGATCAATGATTCTCGTATGCGTCTGCAAGCTACTTGAAGACCTTGAAGATTATCAAGGATGATGTGTTCCAAGAAGATGGAACTAATGTTCTTAAGGATGTTAGAACATCATGCAACTGCCAGTTGAAGAACAGATGTTCTGGGTGCTAAACACATGTAATGTGAGTACATATGTTTGGAACCTACTCCTGATCTGGAAGAGGAGACATCTGTTTTGAAATAATTGATCAGGACACGATCAACAGGTCATCTACTCCAGTTGTGAGTTTAAGGGAGTATATGTGCTGAGCTAAATGCACTTAAAAGGACTTTAAAGCTGTGGATGATGGAAATCATTTCTGTGTCTTCAGCCAAGTAAATATGCTTAGCAAGCATGAAGAAGTAATCAGTCTAGTGTGATTAGATAATTCTAATTGAATAAATGATGGAAGCAGAATCTTTATGTGTTAAATATGTGGAAATCAGAATCAAAAGTTCTAAAGCTTGTGATGATAAAGAATGTACAACATCACAACTGTTGAAGACATCAGTTGTTGAGGAAAGACAGATAAGTCCCAGATTTAGTGAACATCCTCATGATTGATAATGAAGTTTCTTCTAGTACAAGTTACAGAATGTGGCAACCTGAAACTTGTACAGCAAGCAAACTAAGGACTCTTAATTTGGAACCTGTGGCAAATTCCAAATAAAGAGTACTTACTATGTGTCTAAAGTAAAGAGCTCTACACTGTATCCATAAAGAGGGAAGTTGGATAACATTTTGTTCAGAGGGAGTAGTATGATCAAGCTGATGTGAAAGGGAGTTCATTCTACCTTGTTCTATAAGATGCTTGAGTTTATTTCTCATGATCTTAGTGATTTCCAAGGAAGATAGGAATAGAACAGGTTATGAGCTGAGTTTCAGGGGGAGTCCTTAACCTGAAGATCTTGGAAGACATGTCATACAAAATGTCTTGACATCCTGGACCAAAGTCAAATGGTGGATATCTGCACTTTGACAAGTCATCCCCATCACCTAGGATGAACTTGTTAGTTGTATGTAGCAAGGAGGAGTTATCTTCAAAAGATCATGGGTTCCTGAGAAGATCCTCTTCTTACTTAAAGTTCATTTATGTGAACAACTTGGTTTGCTCTTGTCTACAGGAGTATGATACAATTAACTCCTTTGTACTGTTCAAGGGTCAGCAGACAAGGTGAAGGTGATCCATGCTAGTTGCTGCATGGTTGTGTGGTTGTTGTGGTTCTTCATGCATGGAGCAGAAGATTGTTAGAATAATTATCCTACCTTGAGAAGATGGCATAATCTAACTAATAATGAATACTTTGACGGGAGACTAAGTATTCATTAGGATCTTGCATAAAGATATATATAAGCACTTTGATGGGAGACTAATTGTTTGTCTAATATGTATGCAAGGCTGTATTCTGAACCTATTACTCAGAACTTGGTAGAGAGTTTATTTCTCTCTAAGAATATTCTGGTGAGTAATCATACCTTTCTTATGGGGAATATAAAAGGGCATCAATCCCCTGGATGTTAACCTCAGAATCCAAGCAGATAGGTTCATGCTGTAACATCATTTATTGTTAGAAGTCCGTGGCAGAGACTTGGGACTGTGAATCTTAATATTCTAGTGTGGCAGTTCTATTGTTGGTTTGGAATAAGTAGATTCTACTTGTGTTTAAGTAGTATGCTTAACAACGCATAACTACTGTTGTGGTCTGAAGAATTTACTAGTATTAGCAACTACTAGTAAATATATTATACAGAAGGATGACATGATCACAGGATAATCCTTCTAGAAAGTCTAAATCTTAGCAAAGCTTATAAGCACACTAAGAAGGTTGGAGGTTGGTTTCAGACTATGGCTACATGAGAGTCATGATAAGTGTGGAAGTGCAAGGGCATGAATCAGAGATGTCCTTACTATTCTAAGAATAGTTCAGGGTGCTTGAAGTTACCACCTCAGAGCTAGTGCTACTGGTTTCCACGCCACTGTTTTGATTGGCCTTAACAAGGGAAGTCACTGAGTGTTGCACTTTTCCCAATTACAATATACATTGAAGGGAGACTCTGTATCTGTATTGTTGGACTTAATCTGAAGATCAGAAGTCAGAAGAGGGCAGTGGTATGCTGATGTTTATGTGTTCTGATAATATGACATTGTGAACTTCTAAGTGAAGTCATGAATAATGTCTCAACAACAGGAGATTGAAGAATTGCTCTTGTTATTGGACTGGGGTTAGGAAGAAAATCTCAGAGATTCTTAAAAGTATCATAAGTGGCAGTTTTAATACTTTTGGAGCAATTTGGAAGATTCAGATCTTATCAATAGCAACTTGGTCTAGCAAATCAGACTTCACTAGCTCCAACAACTACTAGTGAATGGAAGATCAGAAGAAGTAAATCAGATATATTCAGCATATGCTCAAGGGGTTCTTTTACTACAAGAAATAGAAGTGGCATCTAAATTTGTGTATTAGAACTAATCTGTGATGTCCTGTGAAGCATTTTGGAGTCTTCTGGTGTATTGGATCTCAGCAACACAAAGCATGAGTGATGGCCATGCTTAATGCTGCTAATCTCTTGCTACTAGCTGGTTAAAGTGCCCTTCTCTGTGCCTAAATGAGAGAAGTAAAAAGAAGGCTGCTGTTGTTGAAGAATGCAAGGTAATGTCTAAGTAAGTGTCATGACATTACCAACGACATTGCAACCTTGGGGAAATCAAGAAGAATACGGGAAAATAACTTCGCCACGTCATTGGTATTCTGTTTCCTAGAAGGAATAAATCTTCAGTCCCGAAAATGGGTCAAAGGCTGATTTTATTCAGGAATTGCTTTGACCAAAATTTATGCATGTATTAGGACTGGTTCTTTTTGTGGTATTGGCAGAAACAAACAATACATGCACAATCAGTCTGAAATATGCACATGCTTTAACAGGTATCCTTGACCAAGATTTTATATTACCATCTTCTTGAACCTGGTATCTCCTTATATAACCTCCTGTCACACATTCTTTTCTCTCACAACCATCATGGGGTTTATACGGATTTGGGAAAACTGTACTTGGATCTGGTTTTGTGAGGGCTTTCTTTGGCAATTTTTGGCCAAAAAGGGGGAGAAAGGAGTACTGTTAGAAACTGTCCTCGTTGCAGCAGCTACTCAAAATTTTGATCACAAAGACTTGTCACAAACTCAGCAGAAATTCAAATGGCGTGAATTTCTTTGTGACTTGTGATCTGAGTTATGAACACAGTTGTGACCTGTGTTCTGAGTTACAAGGGAGATATTCTGGTCACTCCTTAAAGGTTCTCTGATGCCTCTGAAAGGATAGTTTATCTCCCACGGTCCTCTTTTTCCACCACCAGTAACAAGAAATGGTTCGTGGTCTAAAAGGGAATGAGGTGCATCCTCTTCCTCCTGTGCTTCAAGAGGTCCTGAATGGTTAGTGTTATTGTTGTATGTGTTTTAGCCAAAATTAGCCAAAGAGGGAGATTGTAAGTGCCTTCGTTTGGGATTGGCTCATCTCTTGTAAAACAAATAGCAACAACAATAATGTAATGTAATGTACAATAGGAACAGCCTGAAAATTATATTGTAAATGCCTAAACATGTTGATCAACATCTGGAACAACATGTCTCAAGAGATGTCATAACATCATACCAGACATCAAGCTACTGAACTGTCAAGTCTGATGCAGTTCTGTTCCTAAAGTTATGCAGAATATTCTGCCAAATAGAATGCATAACAAGTAGCGAAAATTGAAGGCATACGTGGAGCCCTAGAAGATTCAATCAGAAGCTAAGGATAAGGAGAAAAGCTCGATTGAAGACCTAACTTGTAGCAGAAGTTTTCTGCTTACTTTATGCAGGTCGTTAAAGCTGCATTGCTGTCATATGAAGGCCCAAATCCAGTTGGGTAAAAAGTGTTATAAATAGAAGTATTGTAACCTAATTTGAAGTGTGCTCGGATTGACAAGATGTAATCATTTAGGGCTAGTTTTGTTGTGAACCACCCGGGCTGTGGGATGGTCACCATACTCCTTGAAATCTGTAGGTTAAAGGATGTATGCATTGTACTTGATTGAAGCTTTTAAGCATGATCAAGATGTGTAATGGAAGTGTATCTTCTGAACAGTTTATGTACTGTAGAAAGTTATCACTGCGGTGATTGAGGGGGAGTGAGAGGGGTCTCATATCTAGGATTGGATCTTAGGTAAAAGTGTCATTGGGTAGTGATTAAGTGAGAAGGCTGTCAACGGGTGTGTTGGCTGTAGGGTCTTTGAATTGATACTACTAATAGTGAACTTTATCCCTGGCTTGGAAGCCCCCAGATGTAGGTTGGTTGAACCGAACTGGGTGAACAATTCTGTGTGTTATTTACCTTCTGCATTGGTTATTTGTTTGATGTCACAGCATTCCTCGTAACATCAATGTATATGATTAACCTTAACCGTTCTGAACTTCAGTAAATCAGAACCTGCGTTTATCAAAAGGTGTTGCAGGCTCTGGTATGTTAGTCCAGTGACTGTTGTAGAACAGATATCAAAAGTACAGCCTATTCTACCTGTACAGCGCTTAATGTCAGATCAGATGTCTTAACATTCCATTAGACATTCTGAGTCTGTGACTTTCCCGGAATTTCATGCTTGATAGTCAATGGTAGCTTTCAGACCTAAGATGCACGCTTCGTATTCAGCCATGTTGTTCGTGCAATCGAAGCATAGTCTAGCCGTGAAAGGAGTGTGGAAACCTTCAGGAGAGATGATCACAACACCAATTCTGTCACCTAAGGCGTTGGAAGCCCCATCAAAGACCATAGTCCACTGGGATCCTTGTTCAGGTCCGTCATACAGTCCAGGTTTCTCACATTCAATTACTAGCATGATGTTCTCGTCAGGGAAGTTGAAGTTCATAGACTGATAATCATCCATATCTTGATAGGCCAAATGATCTGCTAGTACGCTTCCTTTGATGGCCTTTTTCATAGTGTATTGAATTTCATACTCAGTTAAGATCATTTTCCATCTGGCTATTCGTCCGGAAAGGGCAGGTTTCTCGAAAATGTACTTGATTGGGTCCATCTTAGAAATCAACAGAGTGGTATGAGTCAACATATATTGTCTTAGCCAGCGAGCAGCCCATGCCAGAGCGCATCAAGTTTTCTCGAGCGGTGAATATCTAGTTTCACAGTCGGTAAACTTTTTTCTCGGGTAATAAATAGCATGCTCTTTTCGGCCAGACTCGTCATGTTGGCCCAAAACACACCCCATAGAGTTCTCTAATACAATCAAGTACATAATCAAGGGTCTTCCTTCAACTGGAGGCATGAGAATGAGAGGCTCTTGTAGATATTATTTGATTTTTCAAAGGAAGCTTGACATTCATCATTCCATTTGACTACCTGATCTTTCTTCAAGAGTTTGAAGATTGGCTCACAAGTAGCAGCCAAGTGAGATATGAAGCGGGCGATGTAATTGAGACGACCCAAGAATCCTCTAACTTCCTTTTCAGAATGAGGGACTGGCATTTCTTGGATGGCCTTTACCTTGGTATGATCAACTTCAATGCCTTTATTAATGACAACAAAACCTAGAAGCTTTCCAGATCGTACTCCAAAGGTGCACTTGTTAGGGTTCAACCTCAACTTGTACTTTTTCAGCCTTTCAAATAGTTTGTACAGGTGATCGAGATGTTCCTCATCAGTTTGTGATCTGGAAATCATATCATCCACATATACCTCTATTTCATGATGGATCATATCATGAAACGGAGCTACCATAGCTCTTTGATATGTTTCCCCTACACTCTTCAATCCGAATGGCATGACCTTGTAACAGAAGGGGCCCTATTGCGTAACGAAGGTTGTCTTCTCCATGTCTTCGGGAGCCATCCTTATCTGATTATAGCCGGAGAAACCGTACATAAAATAGAATACTTTATGATGAGCAGTATTATCAACTAAGACATTAATGTATGGTAGAGGGAAGTTATCTTTGGGGCTTTCCCTATTCAGATCCCTATAGTCTACGCACATGCAAACTTTCCCGTCTTTCTTTGGTACTGGCACCATATTGGACCCCATTGGGGATAGGATGTCATAGCTAGGAATCCTGCATCAAATTGCTTCATCACTTCAGCTTTAATCTTTTCAGACATATCAGGCCTCATGCGACGAACCTTTTGTTTGACAGAAGGATAGTCTTCTTTTGTCAACAGACGATGAACTACGATGTCGGTATCCAACCCAGGCATATCTTCATAAAACCAAGCAAATACTTCCACATAATCATGCAACACCTGAATCAACCTGCCCTTGACACTGCTTTACAAGTTAGCGCCGATCTTGATTTCCTTTTTATCAGCCTCAGTACCCAGATTGAAGACTTCAACTGACTCTTCTTGCGGCTGAATAGCTTTTTCATCTTGTAAAAGAAGTCTGGCTAGTTCTCCCGGTATTCCACTATTTTCCTTACCTTCGTCTTCGGCTTGGTTGATTGGACATTCGAAGTCATAGTCAGAAATAGTAGAGTCATTGGAAACAAGATCCAAAGTGGATGAGGACCTGCAAGAGTGCGTGTGTGTGTGAATGTAAGATACATGGTTATTTTGAAAAATGTATTTGAAAGAAAGGAAAGATAATGAACACAAATATTTGAATGCAAAAAGAGTTCAATGTATTGAATGATCATATGATTAGATGAACATAAATAAAAACCTTGACAAATGGACCAAAGTGCGACGGGCCAGACACATGGCTCAAAAGTCATTGTTAAATATTATAGACAAAATGTTCTTGAATTGAAAGAAAAGCAATAACAAGTAGATTACTCCTCAATGAAAGAGATGGGAACAAAGTCCTTTGCATACCAATTCTTCAGCTCCGTTGTAGTTGGATACACCCAATCTTCAAATGCAACTTCTTCATCTGAATCACCCACATCATTAGCTTCATGGCTTCCAATGCAGAGAGGTGGCTTTCCTGCACGAGCACGCCTTACTTCCTTCTGAGCTTTGACGGTGAAGCCCAAACCAAACTTTTCCACTTTGAATGGGATATCAAGGAGTTGCCCCCAAGTATCACAATTTCCTTCTTCAATTGCCGCACAAACATCTTTGACTGAAACCATCTTCGGCACGACCTTAACAGCTTTAGACTCATCAGAGGAAAATTTGGTAGCAGTAATCATTGATGGCATGACTTCAAAGGCTTGACACAGGGTCTCAATGAATTCTCCATCCATCTCTACGTATTTGAACGAGTTAAGGTGGCTCACCATAAAATCTTCCTCACCATAGACGGTGACAATTCTTCCCTTGACAGGATATTTAAGTTTTTGATGGAGAGTTGAGGTTACTGCCCCAGCTTTATGGATCCACGGGCGACCCAACAGACAAGAATAGGCAGGACGGATATCCATAATGTAGAAGGTGAAGTTGAAGATTTGTGATCCTACCTTGATTTGAAGATCTACTTACCCATAAACTATCCTCTTTGATCCATCGAACACCCTTACAATAATATCACTTGGCTTCAAGACTAAACCTTCACAGTCTAGACGGTCTAACGCCCCCTTGGATAATACATTCAGAGAAGAACCAGTGTCGACTAGAACATGTGCTAGGGTGGTCCCCTTGCACTCGACTGAAACATGTAGAGCTTTATTGTGGTTCTTTCCCAACGGTGTTAAGTCAACATCTGAAAATCCCAAGCCATTATCAGCCATTAAGCTAGCCACACAATTCTCAAATTGATCCGTTGTCGTCTCATGGGGAACATGAGACTTTTTCAGGAATTTGATTAATGTCTGAGCATGGTCATCAGAACAGAGTAACAAGGACAACATTGAAATGTTAGAAGGGGTTTGCCCCGACTGTTCCAAAATCTTGAAGTCGCTTCTTTTTATTATCTTCAAGATCTTGTCCATCTCACGAGCGGAAGGCTCTCCATCAGCAACATCCTTTGCGGGTACTTCTGTCATGACCAGCTCAACAACCTTCTCCTCCCCCCTTGTATCAGTACTTGGCTTGGCAGAAGTAATACGGACGGGCACCTTTGTAATAACTGGTGGTGAGATATTGGGTGAAAATATTCTCCCAGTTCTGGTTACTTTGCTTGAGCCAAGTTATGTTGCCAACATCATCAGCTTTTCCTTCTTCGATCCATAGTTCCATGACACTGCCTTGTTTGAAGAATAGGGAATTGGTCCAGGATTGGTAATTATTAAGGGAGCAACAATGGGTTCATTTGAAATCCTAATAGGAACTTTGGAGGTGATCCTACGAGGCTTGTTTGAGATGGTGATAATGGAGAGATCTTCACATTTGTCAGTCAGACCTTTGGCAAGTGGGGTCTTCTCAAATAGAATTTAGTGGCTATCCATTAGGCGTTGAATGCCTTTCTTCAGCCCTTCACATCCATTGAGTTATCTTTCACAGCATACACAGTCTTTTACACAGCCAAGGAAAATCCCAGCTTTCAACAAATTCTTTTTGATGATATTCAGTGGAGTAGTCAATTCTTCAATAGAGGCAACAAAAATTGTATCTTCAACAACATTAAAACCCTTGTCATGCTTCGGCATAGGTGCGGTGATTACATTTGGATTTGGAGGAGGATTGAACTTAATAGTCTTGTTATTGATCAAATCCTGAATTTTCTTCTTTAAGGCCCAACACTGGTCAGTCTCGTGTCCGAGGCTGCTTGAGTGGTAAGCACATTTGGCGTTCAGATTATACTTTGGTGAAGAGGTATCAGGGTTGGAAGGAGGATCGTGCAATGTCACTAAATTATCCTTGAGTAAGTGTTGTAAGGCTTGAGACAATGACATGCCTAACCTTGTAAATTGTCTTCTTGGAGTTTCAAAACATTGATGATTTGCAGATGGTCTTGGAGTAGGAGTTGGATTGGAGATTCGGAAAACATTAACAGGCGGATGATCATTCTTCTTGGTACGGGCCCTTTCCCCGTACACAACATTGATTTCCTTCTTTGCAGTAAAAGGTTTCTTGAAAGGATTGGAAGTGGAGGTATATGCCACAAATATCTTGCCACTTTTGATGCCACTTTCAACTCTTTCACCAGTTAAGATTAATTCGGTGAAACCAGAAGAAGAGCTACCAACCTACAGATTAAAGAAGGGACCAGATAAAGTGCCCATGAACATGTCGATGTGCTCCCTATCAGTCAAGGGTGGTTGAACCCTACTAGCAAGGTCTCTCCACTTTTGTGCATATTCTTTAAATCCTTCATTATTCCCCATGGTCATATCTTGCAATTGAACTCTTATTGGCGCCAAGTCAGTGTTATACTGGTACTGATGGTAGAATGCGGTAGCTAAATCCTCCCAAGTATTGATACGGGAACCATCTAACTGGTAATACCATTCAAGTTGTGTTCCGACCAAGCTTTCTTGGAAAAAGTGAACCCATAGTTTCTTATCAGCAATGTGCGACTGTATCTTGCGCACATAAGATTTCAGGTGGAGTTTTGGACAAGAAACTCCATCATACTTTGCAAAGACTGGTATTTTGAATTTGTGGGGAATGACAACCCCAGAGATCAAATCCAAATCATAAAAACTAAACCGGGGATGGCCTGGATTTCAACAACTTTCAATTTGTCTTCTAACTGCTTGTATTTGATATTGGCGGGTGGATACTGCTTGTCAAAATAATCATCATCGAACACTTGATCATTAACACAGTCAGCCTGGGTACTCTTAACCTCACCAATCTGGTTCTCGTCATCTTCAGATGAGTCTTCTCCTACCGGGATCTGACAGACTGTCTCCTTGAACCTTCTACCCATGTTGAGTAGAGCTTTCTTCTTGGGCTTCTTCTTAACTGCCAGCAATGCCATCATATCTTGCTGCCCCTTGGATAGGGATAGTAGAGTCTCTTTGAATTGAGAGATTTATGCCTGGAGATCCTTCACATTTTTATCTAGATCCATCTTGATGAAATAAACAGCAGAAAGATAAGGAAACCTGTTATGTGAAAACCTGTCATGTCATGATGCATGGAAGATGTATATGCGAATGATTTCAAGGATTTATTGAGATTTAAATTTGTATAGACAAAAGAGTGAACAAACGTCAATTTTCATTAATTAGTTTAAAAAGATTACAACATGCCTCTTGGGCTTACAAAATAACTTCCTAAGATAAAAAGAATGAACGCATCCTTTTCGGTGCAAGGTAGGCGTTCACACTTTGCTCTTCTTGTAGTTGCTTCGTAATCTCCAAGACCCTCTTCTCACTAGCATAGAATTGAGATTCGAAAGTATATCGTTCTTTCTTAAGCTGAATCCAACCTTTTTTCAAGTCTTCGAGAGAAGTAGGCATGTTTGGATGGAGGACAGTGTATGGGACATCTCCTTCAACCACAGGTTCCATGATAACTGGTAAGATGGAGGGATAAGGCATCCCAAGTTTCTGAGCACGAGCTTGTACCCACTTAAGGTAAGGCTCGAGGGGAATGGAATTCTTGTGTCCTAGCGTCTTACTATTTACCTTTCAGGCATAACCAAACTATCGTAAAGCTAAGCAGGGGTTGTAAGTGATACCTCCTCTAATACCAAGTAAAGGGACATTAGGGAACTCACCACAACGGTCGATGATAGTAACATCCTCCAAGGATCGGGAACACCAATGAACATCTGAATTTCTGAGCATCATCAACCTACGGGACCACCTCAAACCTTGCTCATTCTTCAACACAGATCAGGGAAGATGTGAAATAAACCATCTTGCCAAGAGAGGAGTGCAACACATGAGAATCCCTCTTTTCCTCATAGTGCGAGAGCGTAAAGAATGAAGGATATCCCCCAACAAAGTAGGCACTGGATTATGAGACATAAATATTTTGACAACGTTTACATCTATGAGTTGGTCAGGGTTTGGAAACAAAAGCATCCCATAGATGAGAAGGGCCACATTTTCTTCAAAATCTTGTAAGTCCAAGGAATTCCAAAAATCTTGAGCTTTCTCAAACAAGAACTTGGCTAAGAAACCTTTGACACCACTCCTTGTTTCCCAATTAGTTGTGATATCAGATTATTACAAGTGTAGTGCTTGGGCAATCTCCTCAGGTTCTGGATCTCTTTCCGTACTGTTGAAGGGTAGTTGATTGAGAATGGGAATCCTCAAGAGTTGGGAGAATTCTTCTAGAGTAGGAACAAGTTGATAATCGAAAAAAGTGAAGCAATAGTGTAGAGGATCAAAGAATTGGAAGAGCACCTTCATCATATCTTCATCAGTGTTGGAGGTAACCAAGTTTAGGAGGTGACCATGTCTTTCGATGAATGAAGAGTTCTCAGGGACCCTTGATACTAACTCTTTGATTTGAGGAGGAATACTTACGAGATTGACTTGGATAGTATTCCTGCGGATAGAAGCCATGTCCTACAAAACAGAACAAAGATAAATCCCAATAATTCTTGAAATGGTTAGAATGAGTATGATGTTATGATGTTTATGATGTCAGGTACAAATAAGTATATACAAACAAAGAAAACAAGTCCTTAGGTTTAGGATTGCATGGAGTCTCATAGGTAAGTATCCACTTGAAGTTTAGTTGGCTCAAACCTATCCTATAAATAGTAACCGAGTTCTAAGGGATCTCAATATCACTGATCTGTCTTCTAGGGCATTGTTTCAGCGCAAGCCTCTTCCATGGTGACCGAAATATCCTAAAAAGCCAAACCTCAATGAGTGTAGTATCGAGTATCTACCAACTTCGGACTGCACCAAAGTCGGTCATCTCACTACGTCCTAATGGCCAAGTTGGTCAAGTAAAGGTTCTGAAGCCAGTTAGTGCTTCATGACATCACTCAGCGGCTCCGTATTCTCCTTGACTACTCAAGGGCTACCGGTACCCAGAATTATGTCATACTAACATAGCTATTTCTTAGACCATGTCGGTATACCCCACACAGTGTCCACAACATATTGCTATTCACCTATAAGGTATCCCAAATCCGGGTAGATGATTCAAACAAACCCAAACAAATACCAAAATGTAAAGCAAACAAATCAAACAATGAAAGACAATAAAGGTGATCTAGCCCTAAGGTAACCCCACTTTTAAGTTTTTCCCTAGCAGAGTCGCCAGTTCTGTGATACGTTGGGAGAACTTACTTGGTTGTTTTGCGTTTTATCGTAAATGTTGCGGTTAGCAAGAGTCACCACCGACTTTTCTTTTATCCAAAAAGGAAAGGCTGAAAAGAATAGGAAAGACCTTTGAGATTATTTCTTGAGTTCGGGGGTAGATTACGGAAAGAGAAGGTGTTAGCACCCTTTTCATCCATAGTTATCTATGGGCTCTTAGTTGCTTGCTAGATCACTTGCTTTTGTTTGAAAATGTGCTTTGTGTGGTTTTTGAAAGTATTTTGAAAATTTGCCATCGTGTAGGCAAACTTCGTAAAAGTTCTCGTTCGTAAGAACGTATACAAAGTGTTAAGCTTTTGAAAATGCTTCAAGTTTGGAAAATGTTTTGAAAGTGATTTTAAAAGTGTTTGGTGTTTGTTTTGAAAATAAGCAAGAGCATTTTATTTGAAATTGAGCAAGAAACTAGGAACAATCTACCTACTCAAAAGTCTTAGTTCATTTTTTCCTTTCCTTTGATATTGCTATCTTACCATTGATTTGGTAAGAAGCCCTATCTTTGGATGTAAAGGGACGGGCGTGGGTCATCGTATGGCCATGATAGCAATGTTGTGAAATATCTTAGCAATTCTCTTTGAGGGACTAAGATCATTTTGAAAGGCAACATTTGATAGAGTCATCGAGGGACTATGATCTTGTATTTTTTTATTGCTTTTGGCTAAGATATCCCACATGGATAACATGGCCATTTTTGTAAGGCAGCAAAATGGAATTACCCTAAGGGTGCAAGTGTGTTGATTTACATGCATTGTTTTGTCTTGAATTATGGTTTGCTAACTTGTTGATTTTATCTTTACATATAAACCCTAATTTACTAGTATTTATATAAAGTGATAAATTGCGGAAAGTAAAAATACTAGCTATTACATCATTGGGAGGGGGTGTACAAATTTACAAATGGGGATTTTGTAAGAAAATTAAATCTAATTAATTATAACAACCATATTAAATAAATGTACAATAATTGAATAAATAATGTACAAATGCAAATGGAAAAAGAAATGATTTTTGTTTGGTTTTCATGAAAGGGTTTGGTTTTGACCTAATTAACTAAAAGAAATGATTAATTAAATTAAGAAAATTAAACCAAAATTAATTAAGAAAAGAAAATAAATTTAATCAAGAAATTGTTTTTAGGGTTTTTTATGAAAAAAAGTTTTTATTTAATTAAACTAGTATAAAAATTAATTAAAAGAAAATCCAAATTCTAAGTTAATTTAATTAAAATAAATTAAAACCTAGGTCTAATATTTAGAAAAGAAAGTAAATTTATAATAAGAAAATATTTTTGGTCTTTTGTCTTAATGAAATAAAATTATATTAATATATAAATAATAAAAATATTTTTTGAGATTTTTTACTAATAAAAAATAAAATAAAATAAATATTAAAAAGAAAATAAGATAAGAAAATAAAATAAAAGTCAGGAGGGTGTGAATTTATTTAAGGTGTATGGAAGTATAACAGTTTTGTTTTAGTTTGGGCCCAATATGATTTTTGGTCAGATCAAAGAGAAAAATAAAAAAAAATGAAGTGGACTGTATTGTTAAGGCAATCAGGGTGGTCACATTGAGTAAAAGAGTACAAGGCCCAGGAGGGGAAGGCCCAAGCACGCTGATTCAAGCAAAAAACGGGAAAAATGTGGGGAAAAAATAGGCAAAAGGGTACCACTAGGGCTCGAACCCAGGTCCCATAGGTAACATGCGCGCGCTTTAACCACTCGGGTGGTGATACATCCGTTAACTTAAACAAAACAATAAATATGTAATATAAATCTTTCCCTGAATGTACTTCATCTTCAATCTCCAGCCAAAGGATCTGTAACTTATTCATTTCTCATCCATTCACAAAACTTCCAACATCAAACTTGTTAGAAATTTCCTCATGATTCTGAATATGTAAATAACTTAAGCTAATTCTCAAATATGAGCATGAATTTCTAACAATACCAAATTCTAAATTAAATATTTTCAGAATTTCAAACTCAAAATTCTCCCTACTCAAGCAATATAAATTAAATCTATGGACATGTATAGTTTCAAGGCAATAATGTCTATATTTTATCTTCACAAATGCAAGCCTAACAATGCCTAAAAATGAAGATAGAAGTTCAAGAAAAATACCTCAAAACTGGAAATCATGAAATGAGTTTGAGCTTGTTTCAAGTGATGGTGATGATCAGGTTAACTTCCTTGAGTCTCTAGGAAGCTAATGCAATGCTTAGCTTGAGTTAAGAGTGGCTGGAATGGTCTGGAGAAGTCCAACTGCAATGCTCTATTTTTGGTTATGGAGGATGACAGAAATGGAGTTACAGTCGTGTAACAGGGACAGGGATGTTTTGTATTTGATGTGAGGAAGCTTTTGAAACTAAAAGGCCAAGAAATGCACGAGGGAAATGGAAGTTTGAAGTTTAAAATCAGAAATGACACAAAAATGGAGATTTTGTTAAATTTCTGGCTTGAGGGAATTTGGGAGTGCTTAAGGGTGTTAAAAAAGTGTGTTATCTTGCAAAGAACTTGTATAGTTATATGAAAGAGGTTTTTTGCACTTGAGATGGTCAGAAGTACAAGATATAGAGTTATGGCTATGTTACTTGATTTTGAAGAAAAGTGGAAAACATGGTTTCAAGACATAGTACAAGCATGGCCTGAGTTTATGGGAGGCTCTAGACATTTTGCTTTTGCCTTTGACATTTCTTGTGTTCAAATGAAACAAGTTAGGATCTCTATGCATTGACTTTGTGATTAAAGTCACTTTTCCAAAATGGAAGTGTGAACTTTGTTCCATTACTGGAATAATCAGTTGGATAATGACTCAAACACTTGGATCATAGCTTAAATATTTGTGTAATATTCTTATTATGGATAGATTTATAGGTTAGGAGCCTGCAAAATAAGATTTATGCAGCATGGGCTTGAGATTTGGTTCTTGTTCATCTGTGAAATGACCTATAATTCAAGAATGAATATCCAACTTCTTGTCTTCGATTCTCTTTGCTCAAATATGATCTCAATGAGTTATTAGACATTTTGGAAAGCTTGTAACATCCTATACAACCTCTGTGTTGGACATTTTAAAAAATTCCTCTTGGAACTATGTGAAAAATTGCCATGAAGTTAGGTCAAAATCCTGCCTAAACTAGGGCAAAATTTCACTAAGTTTCCAAGTTTCATGAACATATATTCACAAAATCATAACTTGAAATCCATGCATTTATATGAGAAGTTGTGTTCTACAATTTTTTAGATCTCATTGATATCTACAACTTTTATGTTGAAAGTTTCCTTTGAATCATCTTGCATCATGGTTAAAATTTTGCTCAAAGTTATGAAAAAATATGAAATTTTCAACACTTAGAAGATTTTTTAAGTTTAGAAATTTTGACTTTTCAAAATGAATTCTTGACTTTTTGATTTCTTGATGAACAAGTTTCATATTTTGACATGTTTTGATGAATTGTAATCTTTGACACTTGATTTTGACCTAAAAGTCAATGTTTGACTTTTTAGTGGACAGTTGACTTTTGATCAGTTGACTGCAAATCAACTATCAATAAAATGATCTTAAGGAATGTTTTGAGCCATTACATTAGGTCAAAATGATGAAATTGAATCCTTGAGATCATAACTTAAACCAATCAAACATTTTCTAGATTGAAAATCAGAAATTGCCTATTCTCAATCAAAACCCTAATTTTGACCATTTTGCCCTTTTGATGATCTGGTCAAATTTCTTGAGGAATTGTGATCCAAACTTGATAAAATGTCATATATGAGTTCATGATGTTGATATGGATAAAAAAATATGAAGTTTGACTGAAAATTGAACACAATTGACTTTTCCCCAATATAACTGATTTTAGGTCAACTGATCAATTGACTGAGCAAAAATGTGATCCAAGACTTGAAATTTGACATGAGCAATCTTGAGAGTCCAAAATGATCCATGAAAGTCATATGGGGAATTAAAAGTCCATTTGTCCTTGTGAAATCTCAAACCCTAATTTTCAGTCACTAGTGCTTGAGGAGGTCTCTTGAGCTTATCAACCATAGTGCAGTCTTGAACCAAAGGAGATATTGTGAGAGATCACTTGATAAATGAGAGGGAAAATTTTTGGGTACAACACTATGATTTTTAACCTATTTATGACATTTAAATCTTTCTAAAAGTTACAAGCCTTTAGAGGGAGGATGACGAAAACAATGCCATAATCTCACACAATATGCTTTTGAGCAGACATTGCTGACGATGTACATGCATTCTTTCAATTCCTAAAAACTGGAGTTATAAGGAGGAGAATCCCTAGTCAGCCCCTTCGAGCCAAAGAAATAAGAGTTTCCTTTTTACATAAATTAAAACCTTTAACCAAAACCTGGGGCAGGGTAGTCTCTCAATTAATTCAAGTGCGCGTTCAGTCACAAGATTTCACTTCATACACAATGAATGACAACGTAAACATCCTTCTGAATCAGAAAACAATGATGGTTCCCTATCAAATAGGCAATCATTATCTCTCAAAATAAAATCCCACTAAGTCAAAACCTACGACTTAAGAAAAACGGGGGCATCCCGCTGACTATAATCTCAAAACGAGAACAGACAGGCAAAAATTCGGGATAACAAATCAAAAGGACGACGCTACAGATCCTCAACAAACACGAAAAATGTTTCAAAAATGAATGCTTTCCAACAAACTTGACTTGTCCGAACCATCACCAAAATGTCATTCTAGACTCAATTAGAGTTCAAATGTATAACTAATTAAGTTTAGGACTGAAGAACATCACGAAGAACGGGCGGGTACAAATACACTTTAAGCCTTATTCTTTGTTTCTTAAACCGTGAACCAAGCCACACTACAACCCTTCAAAAGTCCTAATTGAAGCATGTGTTAGTCTGAAAGTATGATGTTACAAAAGGCATCCTGACTCCTGTAAGGCGTTACTCTAAATCCTGAGTTGAATTCACATTCTTACAAAAATTCTTTTATCTGCTAAAACGCATTTTCAAAACTTCAAGACAAGCATAAACTTTGCATCATTTGAATATTTCCGTTTGCATATAGCTAATTGTTTGACAGCAGAGAAATTCACACGACGAATAACCAGCGAACAAAAACTCTCTCAGTGAACAAAATCACTTCAAATGGGATAACACTTCCAATGACAAATCTCCTATAAGCAAGTGAGCATGACATGTCACTGTCCAACTCGTCTGGGGGAAGTCAATTCAAGATTTCAAGAAATCTCCCAAGAAATGCTGAACAACCAGGGGCAGGTCTGTATCTGAATCACTTGGGGTATTGAACACAACCTTTACTACCAGGGGCAGTGACAATTTCCCACAAAGTCCTTTTCATAGGGTGATCCTCAGTCAAATCCCCACAAATTCATCTCTATAAGGTTATTCCCACATATTAATCTTCATGGACAAGGGTCCAAAACCCTCAAGGCAAAATTCATGGAAATCCACACAAAGTTGGACTCGGGCAATCCCCAGCTAGAGTTTCAATCTCTGGAAAACCTTCTTCCCAGCTAACTTGGTCTAAAGAAGAATCCTCGAGGAGTTCTGCCAAAAGAAAACGCCTTTCCAGCAGATTGGCAACAAGTTTTATTTCCCCAATAAACTAAAAATTTCCTAGCCTGAGTTTGCCTCTCCGACTACTACAAATCAAGGGACCACAACCCCTCTTCCCCAATAGACTTTTCTACAACCCCCAGTGAATTGCTGCAAAGCCCGGGAGACAACCAGATAACAGTTAACTTCTTTATCCCCAACAATTTGTTGACTTCCTTTCTCTTCCATCAAGAGATAACTCCCCAGTAGAGCAACTGACAACTAAGACTCCTGAACTCTTTTCCCCAAGCAGAAATCAACATTCTCCACAAAGATTTCTCAAGCCAAATCCAATCTTCCCCAATAGATTTCTCCACAAAGAACATGAATCCCCAACGGAAACATTCTAAAACAAGGTCCGGATATGTGTATACTCCTCATCCCCAACGGAAGTCTGGGATTTAACTTCCCCAAAACTCCCCAACACTTGTCAAGGATTTATTGTCCAAGACAAAATTACATTTCAACAATATTCATAACATATGCATACGAAACACATATAGCACAATGTAATTTCATTTTGAGAAACATCATTACACCATGCATTTCATACATCATGAAATTGCATGCAGCTAACTCTTTACCTTTTCAGAAAAGATCAATCAACAAATAATTATCATCAACAATTTTCAACAGTTCCAGATTAATACCTCAAACAAGACAGGAAAACTATATGTGGACGGCTAATTGTAGATTAATACCTGTAACAAGCCAGGAAAGCTATCTACATGAGCATATTGAAGATAAATACCCAAAACCAGACGGGAAAATTATCTTCTTTCGCATAGGTCAGATATTAATACTTGAAACCAGACAGGACAACTATCTCAACGACCAACAAAAACAAGTTCCATATTAATACCTGAAACAAGAAAGGACAACTATCCGAGGACAACTGATTGTAGATTAATTCCTGAAACAAGCCATGACAATTATCTATACGACCAGCTGAAGCAATCCTACACAGGCTTCTTCTCATACACTCTTCTAGAAACAATTCAGATGCGATCCAGATATAGCTAACTTTCTGATACTTATTCCAGATTCTCTTCTAGAAATAGTTCAAATGCGATCCAGATACATATGACATTCTGATACTTACTCTAGATTCTCTTCTAGAAACAGTTCAGATGTGATCCAGATACGGCTGACATTCTGATACTTACTCCAAATTCTCTTCTAGAAACAATTCAGATGCGATCCAAATACGATTGACATTCCAATACTTACTCCAGATTCTCTTCTAGAAACGGTTCATATGCGATCCAGATACGGATGGCATTCTGATACTTAATCCATATTCTCTTCTAGAAACAGTTCAGATGCGATCCAGATACGGCTGTCATTCTGATACTTACTCCAGATTCTCTTCTAGAAACAGTTCATATGCGATCCAGATATGGATGAAATTCTGATACTTACTCCAGACTTCCCCTAGAAACAGTTCAGATACGATCCAAAGACAAATATTATTGATACTTATTCTAGATTTTTCTCCTAGAAAGAGTTTATATGCGATCCAGATACGGATGACATTCTGATACTTACTCTAGATTCTCTTCTAGAAACAGTTCAAATGCGATCCAGATACAAATGAGATTCTGATGCTCATTCCAGATTTACTCCCGAAACAGATCATATATGATCTAGAGACGGATATTATTCTGATACTTATTCCAGATTTTTCTCCTAAAAAAGGTTCAGATACGATCCATATACGGATGTCATTCTGATGCTTATTCTAGTTACCTTTCAAATACATTCCAGATACGATCCAGATATAGATGTCATTCTGACACTCATTCAGCATATTTCTCAAATACAGTCCAGATACGATCCAGATACGGATGTCATTCTGACACTCATTCAGCACATCTCTTAAATACAGTCTGTTGTACCCCAAAATTTTCCCTCTCATTTTATCAAGATTTCTCCTCACAAGACTCTTTGAACTCTAGACAGGATTAGGGTTTTGCTTTGCTCAAGACATCTCCTTGCATTGATGACCTAAATTAGGGTTTGAGTTTGCACAGGGATTTTTGGACTTTCAATGCTCAAAGTTACTTTCATACTTCATGTTGGACTTATAAGATTTCCTCTACCAAGTTTCAATCTTTGAATCAAATTTTTGCCTAGTCAATTGGACAGTTGACCTAGAAATCAGCTGTATGGGGGAAAAAGTCAACTGTGGCCAATTTACAGTCAAAACTCATAATTTTTGATCCACATCAACATTATAGACTCATACGGACCATTTGATCAAGTTTGGACCACAACTCTAAGAAATTTGATCAGATCATCAAAAGGGCAAAATGGTCATTTTTAGGGTTTTGACTACACAAGGGAAATTTTTGATTTTTAACCTAGCCAATGGCAAATTGGGCTCAATAGTGGATTCAAGGACTCAATGGCATCATCTTGACCTATTCACAAGGTTCAAAAGATCTCAAATGCATTGGATTGACAGATGAATTTTCCAGTCAACTGATCAAAATTTAACTGTACACTGAAAAGTCAAACTTTGACTTTTTGGTCAAAATCAAGTGCCAAGGGTCATTTTTCATCAAGATATGTCAAAAAATGAAACTTGTTCGTCAAGAAACCTAATTTTTCAAATTAGGGTTTAAGATTGAAAAATTTCATAACTTAGAATTTTTCTAAGTTATGAAATTTTCTTATTTTTTCCCAACTTTGCCCAACATTTTCACCATGATGCAATTGGATTCAAATAAAACTTCCAACATGAAAGTTTTAGTCCTCCACAAAATATACAACTTTGATTCAATAAGTTTTCTCAAAAGAAGCCTGGATCTCAAGTTATGATTTTTGGAACAAGGGTCCATGAAACTTTTAACTTAGTGAAATTTTGTCCTAGTTTAGGCAGGATTTTGATCTATCTTCATGACCATTTTACATATAGTTCCACTTGTAATCTCAAAATGAATTTCAAAAATGGATTGTATATCATGTTACGAGCTTTCTAAAATGTCCAAGAACTCTCCAAAATCATTTGTGGTTAGGGAGAATCGAAGGTTTGAATTTGGCAAAAACTCACTTTTGATCCATAGCATTTTCATGTTGATACAAGTTGCAAGTTCTGTCCAGCTTCATTGGTACTTGATTACAGGTCCCTAAACCCTTTCATACTCAATAATTAAATGCAAATCCATAAGTTTGAGGCTTTGTTCTGTTCATGGGAGAATTACACAAGAGATTAATCCAAAAATAGCAAAAAGGCAACAATGCCATTTTTGTCAAATTTGCTTTATGTCAAATTGCATTCTTGAGCCTTGAACCAAAATCTTGTACATCAAACAATATCCACAAACTTGAGGGGCCAAGATCACAAGGTGTAAGCTGGTAGATAGCCTGTGCAGGCCTGTCTTACATCATTGCTCACTTTTGCTTAAAATACAAGAAATTTGTCAAATACAACACAACTTGCACATCTGTTGGAACCAACCCTTGCAAGCTTTTGAAACAGGTTTTATGCATTGCCTTGAGCCAGAAACATGAGCCCTCCATCCCTAAAACACCCTTGAACATCAAAACACCAAAAACTTGCAAAACAAGGCACTCCCTGCATTTCCACTTCCATCTCACAAGTTGCTCGTGCGTTTTGCCTAAAACCTGTTCAAACACCTTCCATATAACCTATCCAAGCTATCCCAACCATTAGGCAGTGACTATAACTCCATTTGCAAGCTTCACCATTTCTGTTTTTAGCTTGTGCAGGTTGAGTTCTACAAGCTTGTTCAAGCACATCCAAGGCAAAATAGGCATTGGGGAAGGTTAGAGGAAGTTCAAGCAAGCTCCCAAACATCTCAGGCCTCACTGAAAGGCTCCACATTACCATACACGAGTTCAACTGAAACAGGTTTTTTTCAACTTCCTATCTCTCTATTTAGGAATCATTAGACTTTGGTTTGTGAATAAAAAATATAGTACTCATAGCCATGAAGCTGTACATATGCTCAGCTTTCATTTAAGTTAAACGTGTTAAGAGAATTTGATTCATGAACTTTATGAAAAAGTTAGGTTAGAATTTAGGGCCATAGAAATTCTCTCTGGTCTTTGAGAGTTAGATTAAGTTTCTTATATGGTTGAAATCGTCTTGAAAAATGCTACAACTTTGATGTTATGAGTTTTTGCATTAGAGCACGTATGCAGGATCTTGATATTTGTACAGGGCGCGTGTTTTTGTTTGACAAAGGTTGAAGATGAAGTTCAGTGGGCTGGGCTTTGGCTTGGCTCACTTTTTGCACCCCCTGCCTTGCTGATTGCAACCCCTGGCCCATTTCTTTATATTTTTGTATTTTTCATTTTATTTTTCATTTTTGATTTTATTTTTATATTTTTTAAACATAAAAAAATACCAAAAATATTTTTATAAATTTTCACATTTATTTTTATATTTCTATTTTATTTTTCTAATAAAATAAAATAATTATTAATTAGTATATATTTTTATTTTCTTTAATAAAAAACAAATAAACATTTTAGAGATATTATATATTTTTATTTTATTATTTATACATATAAAATAATATTTTCCTAATATATTTTCATTTTTTGACATTTGTACATATTCCATTATTTTATTTTATTGTATATAAATAATATAATTGATATACTTTCTTAAAAGAAAATTAGGGTTTTTTCCCCTTAATAAAAATAATCCTTTTATTTCTTTTTTTTAATACATTAAATATTATATTTTTACATACATAAAAATAAACAAAAACATCTCTTGCATATTCATAATATTTTGCATATTTATTTAATTGACCATTTAAATACTTGTCTATTTATTTATTTGTACCACTTATTCAATTTGGATGTAATAGTAAATATTAGGGTTTTATTTTCTTGCAAATATCCGCCATTCAAAAATTTTATCCCTCTCCCCATATCAATGTTGTAATAGCTTAGGTTTATTTTGCGCATTTTATGCTTTCAAATATGCCATGATTAGAGATTAGGGTTTGTATGCAATATCCAAAATCAAAACAAATAGCTTGACTAATACAAAGACAAAAAAGCATGTAAATTGACAACACAATGCACACATGCACCCCTAGGGTTTCATCCACTTGTTGCCTTTAAAAATGGCCATGTTATGCATGTTGAGTATCTTGGCAAAACAAAAACAAAACAAAAGATCATAGTCCCTCGATGACGCTATCTTGGTTGCCTATACAAAATGATCTAGTCCCTCAAAAAATTTCTAAAGATACTTAGCACAATTGCTATCATGGTCAATATGATAACCCGCCTGTCCCGTTTAACATCCTGATACAAGGTTGTTTAGAAAATGCAATGGTAAAACAACACTGTCCAAAGGGTTAAAAATGTGTAGGAAAGATCTTTGAGTAAAATAGGGTACACAACTCTTAGTTACTTGATCAAAACTTGCAAAAACATCCTTGCTATTTTCAAACACACTTCACAACATAATTTCAAAACATTTCCCAAAACAAACTTTCAAACATTGAAACATCTTTTTAAAAGACAATACACCTTTGTATACATTCAAACAAGAATCATTACAAAGGTTGCCACAACGATGGCCTCTTTTCAAAACATTTTCAAAACCACACACATAAAGCACCATTTCAAACAATTGGAAAAGCAAAGCAAGTGATCTAAACAAGTAGCTAAGAGCCCATGGATAACCATGGATGAAAAGGGTGCTTGCACCTTCCCTTTTCATAATCTACCCCCCGAACCCAAGAAAACATCTCAAAGGTCTTTCCTGTTCTTTTTGACCTTTCCTTTGGATAAAATAAAAAGACGGTGGCGACTCTTGATAAACCTAAACATTTGCGAACACAAACGCAAAACCTCAAGTCAGTTCTCCCACCGCATCACAGAACTGGAGACTCAGCTGGGGACATTATAATAAAGTGGGGTTAACTTAGGGTTTAGATCACCTTTACATGCTTACCTTGTTTGCTTTTATTGCTTTACACTTGGTTCTATTTTTTGGGTTTGAAATCCTCTACCCGGATTTGGGAAATATTCATAGGTAAATAGCAATACATTATGGAAACTGTGTGGGGTATACCAACATGGTTGAAGCAATAGCTATATTAGTGCGGCATATTTGTGGGTACCGGTAGCCTTTGAGTCAATCAAAGAGAATACGGGGCCGCTGAGTGATGTCATGAAGCACTAATGAACTCTTAGAACCTTTACTTGACCATCTTGGCCTTTTTAGGGGTAGTGAGATGACCGGCTTTGGTGCAGTCCGAAGTTGGTAGATACTCGATACTACACTCATTGAGGGTTATTTTCTTGGAATATTTCCGTCGCCAGTTAAGTGGCTAAACTGAAACAATGAACACAGAAAATAATCCAGTGATATTGAGTTCCTTAGAACCCGATTACTATTTATAGGACAGGTTGAGCCAACTAACTTCAAGAGGGTACTTACCTATGAAATCCCATGCAAGCCTGAAACTAGGAACTTGTGTGACTTGCTTGTACATATACTTGTGCATACATCATGAACATCATAAAGCATCATATGCATCCACTAACCATTTCAAGGGTTTGGATCTTCATCTTTGTTCTTGTTTTGTAGGTAATGGAATGTCTTCATAGGAAAACAATTCAGGTCAACCTTGTGAGGATCCCTCCTCAACTCAAGGAGCTTGCTTCCAAGATTCCAGAGAATTCTCTCTTCAGTGAAAGACATGATAGACTTCTCAACTTGGTCAACTCCAACATTAAAGAAGACATGGTGAAAGTTCTCTTCCAATTCTTTGACCCCCTACACCATTGCTTCACATTTCCCGATTACCAACTAGTGCCTACTTTGGAGGAATTTTCTCAACTCTTGAGGATTCCTATTCTTCATCAACTACTCTACAACGGTACAGAAAGAGATCCAAATCCCTAAGATGTTGCTCAAGCCTTACACTTGCAACCATCTGATATCAAAGGTCATTGGGAAACCAAAAGTGGTGTCAAGGGTTTCTTGGCAAAGTTTCTGTTTGAGAAGGCACAAGACTGCTGGAATTCTCTAGATCTGTAAGCTTTTGAGGAGATTGTAGCACTTCTCATCTATGGGTTGGTCTTGTTCCCAAACCCTGATCATCTTATAGATGTGAATGCTGTCAATATTTTCATATCTCAGAATCCTGTGCCTACATTTCTTGGGGACATCCTACACTCATTTTACACACGAACAATGAGGAAAAGAGGTGTTCTCATGTGATGTACTCCTCTTCTAGCAAGGTGGTTTATTTCTCACCTTCCCCAATCAGTCTTGAAGAATGAGCAAGGCTTGAGGTGGTCACAACGATTGATGACTCTTACACATTCTGATGTTCATTGGTGTTCTCGGTCCAGAGAAAATGTCATCATCATTGATTATTACGGAGAATTCCCTAATGTCCCACTACTTGGAATTAGGGGAGGCATTACCTACAACCCATTTTTAGCTCTGAGACAATTTGGGTATGCCCGAAGGGATGGCCCTCATGACATGCTGATTCCAGACTTAGTTTTTGACTTCGACAACGACGCTTAAGGACTTCGACAAAGGTTTATCCGAGCTTGGAGGATGCCCAACAAAGTGGACAGTAAGACACTGGGACACAAGAATTCCACCCCCCTTGATCCTTACCTCAAGTGGGTACAAACCCGCGCCCAGAATATTATGATGCCTTACCCCTATATTATGCCTATGATTAAAGAGCCTGTTATGGAAGGAGAGGTTCCATACACCCTCCTACATCCTAACACGCCAACATCATTGGAGGATTTGCAAAAGATTTGGATGCAACTCAAGGAAGAACAGAATACTTTTGAAGCTAGCTTCTACGCCAGTGAGAAGAAGGTTTTGGAACTTACTCGTCGAATCCATGAAGAGCAGACTCTCAACACTTACATCGCACCGAAAAGGATGCGCAACGTCTTTTTACATTAGAATTTTGTATTGTTTTTGCCCATGGGGAATTTATGTACTAACAAAACTCTTCTTATTAATATGACGTGCGTTCTTTTTTGTTTGCAACAAATTTGAATTTCTGAATCCTTGAATGCATTACATGAATACATATCATTCATCATATGAATAAACAGGTCTTCACACCAGGTTTCCTTATCTCTCTGCTGTTTATTTCAGCCAGATGGATATAGAGCAGACGATCAAAGATCTACAGGCGCAGAATTCACAATTCCAACAGCTACTCATGACCTTGGCAAAGGGTCAGGAGGAGCTCAAAGGTCTACTAGAAAAAGAAAAGGAGAAAAAGAAAAAGAAAAGAGTTGGTGTGGCCATTATGGGAAGAAGATTTGAGAACCAAGCTAGGAGAGTCCTGGATTTCCCCTCGATGTCTGATGAAGGGGCTGGCCAAGGAAAAGGAGTTGCAGTACCTTCCGAGTCTGAGGCTGAAGAAGAAGAAGAAGAAGAGGATGAAGATTACTCTGAGCAGCAGTACCCTCCTGCGGATGATAAGTATAAGAATCTGGAAGATCGGCTGGCAGCCATGGAGGTACAAAGAGTACCTGGGTTGGATTTCGAAGAACTAGGGTTGGTTACTGGGATCGTCACTCCCCCTAAATTCAAATTGCCTACATTTTCTAAATACGATGGTTTGTCTTATCCGAAGATTCATCTGCGGTCTTACGTCAGAAAGATCCAACCTCACTGTGATCGGTGGAAATAGAACTGACTGTTTAAAGCTGGATCGCGTATGTCGCGGTAAGCAAGAGTCGCCACCGTCTTTTATGTTCTCCAACATGGAAAGGACAAAAGAACAGCAAAATTCCTTATTGAGAATGTTTCTCGGTTCGGGAGGTAGATTTATAGAAAGGGAAGGTGTTAGCACCCTTTGTATCCATGGTTATCCACGGGCTCTTAGGTACTTGCTCTTATGTTTTCAAAAGATGTTTGCTTTTCAAATGTGAGGGGGTTTGAAAAAGTTTCATTGAAAAATTCCTAAGTAACTCTTGTATCTGTCCTCAAGAGTGTATGAAAAATTTGTTTTGAAATCTTTTAGAAAGTGTCAGTGTGAAAAGATGTTTTGGTTTGTTTTTTGAAGAGAGCAAGTACCCATGAGTCATCTACCTACCCTGAGGAATTAGGCTGTGTAAGAGTCTTTAAGGTAGTGACATCCCACCATTGAGAGGTAGGTAGCACCACCGTTAGAGGTGTTTGGGTCAATTCGATTTTAGGGACAGTGTGGTCATCGAAGCAATAGTAGGACACCTTAGAAGTAACCCTAATGTCCTAGATCCTTTTTTATCCGAGGCAACCGTTTCGAGGCAACTGGATCTTTAGACATAAGGGCGACCGCTAAAATACCCTATACTTGACGACCACGTTCGAGGCAACGAGTGAGGCGTACCCTAGAAGTGGCATGTGCATTGTGTGTTGTTTTCATGTTAACATTTATCTTGGATCATGCAATTGTGAGCTACGAGTTGTTTTTAATTATCATACATTCTTTCATGCAATTTAGCAGTTAGGAGTGCGGAAAATAAAATACGGAAAGGTAAAAGCTACGCTATTACAAGGCGCGGGTCTATACATCGCCAAAAAACAAAGACCCGTTTTTGATAAAGTGCGGAAAGTAAAAAAAAGCAATAAACCTAATTACTATTACATCCTTGGAAGCAGTTACATAATAATCAAATAAAAAATAATAACGCGCGAAAAGAATAAAACTGGAACGTCCGAGGGTTTTGGACCCTTTTGAGAAATTATGAGTTTTTTGTCCTTTTGTATTAAATTAAAAAGTAAACCTAATTATTTAATTAATTAAAGAAAGATATTTTTTATGTTTTTTTGTAATTAATGAAAATAAAGAAATTAAAATCAAAAGAAAACCCTAGTTCTAAGTTTATTTTAATTATTAAGAAAATGTTAAAGTTAACCTAATTTAAGTTAATTAATTAATTTACATTTATATGTACAAAAATAATAATAATTAATAATGATGATAATAAGAAAATGATTAAAAATGTCAAAACCTAATTCTATAGAATTTTTATTTATTGAGAAAAAGATTAAAATTTAAACCTAAATTAAACTAAGTTAATTGTTAATATTTATTTACAAAATTAATAGTTAATAGTAAATTTAATAAATAATAAAAAAATATTTACAATTTTATGATTTCTGATTTTATTTTGTGAAAAATTAATTTGTGATGAATTAATAATAATAATTAAAACAATTAAAAGTATTAAAAGAAAAGAAAATAAAATAAAACAAGGCAAACCAAAGGGGGTGTGATGGCCCATATGGAGGTGTACTGAAGCAATTCTGGCCCAAGAGAAGTCTAAGCCTTGTTGACTTTCATGCTCGTGTGCATGCTCATTGACCCCTGAATATCATGGACTTCATCTCCTGGTCACTGGATGAATGCCTGAAGCCACATGGCAAGCTGTTGTTGGGCGTGCACGGTGGAATTTTGGATGATTGCTGCACAGGACTGTGTTAGAAAAAATATTAAGAATTATATGGGGGACCTGGGAATCGAACCCAGGTCCCAGTACTCCTTGCCTTAGTGCCCTTGCCAACTGAACTATGAAGCGCTTTTGTTAAACATATGGACAACAAATATTATATAAAACACAAACAACTATTATGATGCAAAACAAAAATACGCGCGCTGAGTTTGAACCACCCAGTCACACGTTGCCACCTATTGTCTTCTTCGTTTCACCTGTAAACATAAACAAGATAGCGGGGGTTTTAAACCCCCACAAACCAAAATGTGCCAAGAATAGGGATTAGAGCTATGGATGATATAAAAAGAGCGCGAGGGTTGGGTTGAATTCGTCTGGCCTTGACGAATTCAACCATAGTCATGATGTGGTCCAATTTTTCCTTACGTGCAAAGCCCCAATTGAGAGCTTCAAAAACCCTAGATTTCGTCCATGGTAGATTTCGATTCAGGATGTTTCAACACAATTAAACTATTCCATTGGCTTCAGAATGTTCCTAACAACACAAACCAATCAAGAAAATGGATTAAAAACGCATGAATTATGATATGCAGATTTGGAAAATAATGCAAACCGAGTGACTTGTTCTTGCGCGTTCTTTGAGCTTTAAGACTGGAAATTGCTTGCAGTACGTTCAGGAAACTCCCAGCAAGGGATTAGAATCAACAAACTTTCTTGAATCTGCCTGGAAGTTAGAAAACAATTTTGAACTTTTTTCCCTTTTTTTTCAATATTGCATATGGTTTTCTATGGCAGCTTTCACGTGTCCAGGAATAGGGTTTGCTTCAGACTTTGTATGTGAAGAGAATTAGGTTAAAATTAGGCCCATAAATCCATTGTATTCAAGTTTGCATCTTTGATTTCCAATCAAATATTTTCCAATCTTTTTGGGAGATCTTGTCCCCTTCAGTGATGCACGAGATCTTCAGCATGTATGGAGTGTATTTGCTTCATAAAAAGATTTGGCAACCATGTTTTGATATTTTCCTACAATTAAATTAACTAAATGAATTAATAATCAATTAAAAATCCAAATAATTAATAAAAATAAGAAAATAGTTCAATTTAATCTCAATGGGTCGTGCATAAGCCTTGGGTAAAGATTCAAGAAGGAATTTGAGGCCCATTAGCAAAAATGAAGTGTTTTAGGCAAAGTTGACTTTTGAAAGTTCCCAAAAATTTCCCAACTTCTCTAATGCATATCTTGCTCAATTTTGAAGCTATGAACATGTTCTTGGATATTTTGGAAAGTTATTGAAGTCCTCTAACCAATGCCTTTGGTCCCATGTCATTTTGATTTACCAATCTCAAGTTATGGTCTTTGACTTAAAGTGCCTTTTTGTTGACTTTTGAAAATGACCTATAATGTTAAAATTGATAACTTTTTGTGAGAGCATTTCTTGGACTTGTAATGTGAAGATGAGTTGTAGGAAATGTCATCCCCTTCAAAATGAGCTTTGGATGGGATTTTTCTAATGAACCATGAAAAATTTATGCCTTGGTCAAGTTACAGTTTGACTTTTCAGCTGTCCAAAAATAGAAACTTTTGACATCTTGAGACTTTTTGAGCCATGCTTATGGAATCATGATCAAGAATTGATCAAATGATGATTGTGGCTTCAAAATAAGATGTTGACCAAAAAATTTGACTTTTGACTGTCAAATGACCATTTTACCCCTACAGTTGACTGTGAAGCAATTAGGGCTTTTGACTGTGCAACTTGATGCTGTGAGTCTTGAAACTTGACATATGGATGTTTGACAATGTATATAGGCATATGGGACTTGATTGGACCCTTGAAAACCTCAGCTTCCTTGTAAAAGCCAAAACCCTAATTTTGACTGTGTTAGGAGGGTGTTTGCACTGTGCAATCCTTAATCCATTTGAAGCTTGATCTTGCCAAATCTTGAAGAATATGGGAGGGCAAATTTTGGGGTGCAACAGTTGCCCCTGTTAAATCTTCTTAGACCTGAGGATGTAGATTGACTTTCCTGCCTTTCGTAATCCGAAGGTGGAAGATGATTGAACACTAGAGTGCCCAGAAATTTGCACTCACATAGTAGAGTATCAGCAGCGTGATGGTGGGAATGGGCTTACAGATGCCATTTGGAGAGATGATGGATAGGAGGATGGGCTTATAGATGCCATCTGGAGATGTGACAGAACCTTGTCGGGAATGGGCTTATAGATGCCATTTGGAACTGTAATGTAGGTGGATGGGTTTATAGATGCCATCTAGGTGTCGATTGCGTAAGAGATTCCTTAGCGAGAACTTGCGTACCTGAGAAAGAAAAATAATTACTTGGCCTGTTATAGGGGTTGATCTTCAAACTCTTTATGTAGATATGCCCTGGCTAGATACAGGTATCGAATCTCTAAACTCTTCATGTAGATATGCCCTGGCTGGATACAGGTATCGAGTCTACAATCAGTTACTCACAGATATGCCCTGGCTGGATACAGGAATCGAATCTTCAAACTCTTCAGATGTGCCCTGGCTGGATACAGGAATCGAATCTGGAATTAGTCGTCAACAGATATACCCTGGCTGGATACAGGAATCGAATCTTCAAACTCTTCAGATGTGCCCTGGCTGGATACAGGAATCGAATATGGAATTAGTCGTCAACAGATATACCCTGGCTGGATACAGGAATCGAATCTTCAAACTCTTCAGATGTGCCCTGGCTGGATACAGGAATCGAATCTGGAATTAGTTGTCAACAGATATGCCCTGGCTGGATACAGGTATCGAATCTTCAAACTCTTCAGACGTTCCCTGGCTGGATACAGGAATCGAGTCCGGAATTAGTCGTCAACAGATATACCCTGGCTGGATACAGGAATCGAATCTTCAAACTCTTCAGACGTGCCCTGGCTGGATACAGGAATCGAGTCCGGAATTAGTCGTCAACAGATATACCCTGGCTGGTTACAAGAATCGAATCTTCAAACTCTTCAGACGTGCCCTGGCTGGATACAGGAATCGAGTCCGGAATTAGTCATCAACAGATATACCCTGGCTGGTTACAGGAATCGAATCTTCAAACTCTTCAGACGTGCCCTGGCTGGATACAGGAATCGAATCTGGAATTAGTCGTCAACAGATATACCCTGGCTGGATACAGGAATCGAATCTTCAAACTCTTCAGACGTGCCCTGGCTGGATACAGGAATCGAGTTCGGAATTAGTCGTCAACAGATATACCCTGGCTGGTTACAGGAATCGAATCTTCAAACTCTTCAGACGTGCCCTGGCTGGATACCAGAATCGAGTCCGGAATTTCTTCATGCAGATATGCCCTGGATAGATACAGGTGTCAAATCCACAAGTAATCGCTCACAGATATGCCCTGGCTAGATACAGGTATCGAATATGGAATTGTGACAGTTGATAGTAATCATCTTTGTATTGACCTTTTTCCTGAAAAGGCAAAACATTAGTTATATGCAATGTCATTATGTATGAGATGCGTGATGTTCTCAAAATAAATGAGATTGTATGTTCAGGATGCGTATGTGCATGCTATAATGTATGAAGATGTGATGTTTATGAATGTATTCTTGTCTAAGAAAATAAATCCTTGATGAATTCCGGGAGGTTAAATCCTGGGCTGATGCTGAAGAGTGGAGTTCTTCGTCTCCGCTGGGGATGATGCTTGCGAGAATACACCTGTAGGAGAAGATGACTCCGTTGAGGGATAAACTTTGTTGAAGAGATTATTCTGCGGGGAAATATTCTGTGGGAAGAGATACTTCGCTGAGATTTGACGATAACTCCGCTGGGGATTCCGTTGATAAGCTCTGTTGGAATTGATGAACTCCGCTGGAGATAGGTAGAACTTCGTCGAGGACGATCTTTCTGTGGTAGTTAGTTGAGGATAACCCAGTTATAAGCTCTGGTGAGGAATAACCTTCTGAATAAAACCGGGGAGAGGTGTTCGTATTCTGCAGGTGATAAGCTTCCAGAATCTACTGGGGATAAGCTTCCTATTGGGGAGATTGATTCAACTTTCCTGGGGAGACTTTTGAATTGTACTGGGGAATGGCTCCACTGGGGTGTCTGCATTCCGCCGGGGAACAATCTTAGATCAAGACTATCGGGGATGCTTGCTGAGGAACATCTATATTCCGCTGGGGAATATTGAGATCTTCTGGGGATGCCCAACTTCCTTAAGGCTGACAGTAGACTAACTCTGCTCGGGGAGAGTGTTGCTGACTTGCTAGGGAGACTGTGCCTTGTTAGGGTTGATTGGAGACCAACTCTGCTTGGGGAGAGCATGGCTGATTCTTGTCTTACTCGGCGGGGAGTGAAGGCATCTGGGTTACATTCTTCATTCGAACTTACCTTGGTACCTTGGTGGACAGAGCAACTAGGTCGCTTAGACAACTCATTATTGCCCCTGTTTCTGATGTCACCTGCAATTAGTCCTTTGTTTCGCATGCAAATATCTATGAGTTAGCAATTAGTGTCAAATGCATATATCAAAAATGAACATTGGACGTTCTTTGCAAAACAAAACAGAAAAGGGAAAATAATTGGAAATTTATCTGAAAAGTGAATTTGTATTGATTTTTGGAATTTGCCTGTAAATAGGCGTTTATGTACAAGAGGCTGACATCCTAGTAAGAGAACGCCGTCGAACAAACAGAGTTTATACAATTTTGTGAAAAGAAAACAAAACAGCTATGTGAAAGGAATAATCCCACTGGGTTCCAACTCTGCTATCGCCTTTATGTCTTCGAGCGTCTCATCACTTGGCTGCTTAGTTGAAGGTGAAGCTGACTGATTGATGCCGTCTGAACCTGATATTTGATACTGGATTCTGGATGCAAGGTGATTCAATGAGACATAGTATTACGCTTTAATCCCTAACTTTTGCCTGGACCGCCCTTTCGGGTTTTCAGTCCATCGGGATACCCTTTTTTGCCCAAGCCGCCTTTTCAGGTTTTCGACTTGCCGGGTGTACAGATTTTTTTCATTTTTCATCCCTTATTTTTGCCCGAACCCTTTTGGTTCACCGGGAAGCCCTTACTTTTGCCTAGGTGTATCAACCTAGCGGGTCTTTAATTCATGCGTAGTATCTTTTTACTATGTCTGCATTGGCGGGGTGAGGAAGGTCGTCACCATCCATGGTGGTTAGTATCATGGATCCTTCTGAGAAGACATGTTTAACCATAAATGGTCCTTCGTATGTGGGGGTCCATTTGCCCCTGGGATCACTTTGAGGAAGAATGATGCGCTTGATTACCAGGTCCCCAACTTGATACTCTTGTGGTCTGACTTTCTTGTTAAATGCTCTGATCATCCATTTTTGATACGTTTGACCATGACAAATAGTAGTGAGTCTCTTTTCGTCAATTAGGTTTAACTGATCAAGTCGAGTCTGGATCCAGTCATCTTCGCTCAAGCCCGCATCCTTCTTTATCCGGAGAGAGAGTATCTGGACTTCGATAGGCAAGACTGCCTCCATACCATAAACCAAGGAAAAGGGTGTTGCCCCTGTTGACGTCCTTGCTGAGGTACGGTACCCATGAAGAGCAAACGGTAACATTTCGTGCCAATCTTTGTAGGTCACTGTCATCTTCTGCACGATCTTCTTGATATTCTTATTTGCTGCTTCGACAGCCCCATTCATCTTCGGCCGGTAAGGAGAAGAGTTGTGGTGTTGTATCTTGAATTGCTCGCAGAGCTCAGTGATCATCTTGTTGTTAAGATTGGTACCATTGTCCGTAATGATCCTTTCCGGGACACCGTAGTGACAGATCAGGTTATGTCGAATGAACCATGCCACGATGTTCTTGGTTACGGTAGCGTAGGAAGCTGTTTCAACCCACTTTGTGATGTAATCGATCGCCACCAGGATGAAGCGATGCCCATTGGATGCCGTAGGTTTGATCTCGCTGATCATATCAATGCCCCACATTGCAAAAGGCCAAGGTGCAGTCAAGACATTCAGAGGGACTGGAGGAACGTGCACCTTATCAGCATAGATCTGGCACTTATGACATGTCCGAGAATGTTGGTAACAGTCGACTTCCATTGTGGACCAGAAATATCCTGCCCGAAGGATTTTCTTTGCCATGGTGTGTCCACTGGAATGCGTTCCGAAGGTGCCTTCATGCAGCTCTATCATGATTCTTTCCGCTTCAGTCTTATCCACACAATGCAGTAAGGTTGAATCATGGTTTTGCTTGTAGAGAACACCGTTGCTGAGGAAGAACTTTGCTGAGAACCTTCTCAGAAACTTCTTGTCATTGACAGATGCACCCTCAGGATATTCTTGAGCTTCCAAGTACCTCTTCACTTCATGATACCAAGGTTTTTCAGTTACCTCTTCAGTCTCAAGATCACAGCAATATGCAGGTTCATCCAGTTTCCAGATAATGATCCGGGGAGCTTCGTTATCCCATTTGACCTTGAACATAGAAGACATCGTAGCCAGCGCGTCCGCCAACTGATTCTCCTCTCTTGGGAAGTGTTCAAAAGTTATCTCCGTGAAGTGGGGGATCAATGCCAACACACATTCTTTGTAAGGAATGAGATTTGGGTGTTTCGTATCCCACTCGCCTTTGATCTGATTGATCACGAGAGCGGAATCTCCGAAGACACTCAGAAACTTGATCCTTAAGTCAATTGCAGCTTGAAGACCCATGATACACGCCTCATACTCCGCCATGTTGTTGGTGCAGTTGAAACATAGCCGGGAGGTAAGTGGAGTATGAGTGCCTTTTGGGGATATAATCACAGCGCCGATACCGTTACCCAAAGCATTAGAGGCTCCGTCAAAATGCATAGACCATTGGGATCCTTCATCCGGTCCAGGTGCTTCACAATCAGTCACTACCATGATGTTCTCGTCTGGAAACTCAAAGTTCATAGATTGGTAGTCATCCACTGCCTGGTGTGCCAAATGGTCTGCCAATACACTTCCTTTGATTGCTTTCTGAGTCGTGTACTGGATGTCGTATTCCGTCAAGATCATCTGCCATCTTGCTATTCTTCCGGACAAGGCAGGCTTTTCGAATATGTACTTGATTGGATCCATCTTTGAAATTAACAGTGTAGTGTGAGTCAACATATACTGTCTCAGCCGGCGAGCAGCCCATACCAAAGCGCAGCAAGTTTTCTCGAGTAGTGAGTATCGGGTCTCACAGTCGGTAAACTTTTTGCTAAGGTAATAAATGGCATGCTCTTTTCGGCCAGACTCGTCATGTTGACCCAACACACACCCCATTGAGTTGTCAAGTACTGTCAAGTATAGTATTAGAGGTCTCCCTTCAACCGGTGGCATAAGAATAGGTGGTTCTTGGAGGTACTCTTTGATTCTGTCGAAAGCGGCCTGACATTCATCGTTCCAACGTACTACTTGATCTTTCTTCAGTAGCTTGAAGATTGGTTCACAGGTAGCAGTTAGGTGCGAGATGAATCGGGCAATGTAATTCAAACGTCCTAGAAAGCCTCTGACTTCTTTCTCTGTCTTGGGAACTGGCATCTCTTGTATGGCTTTCACTTTGGCAGGGTCCACTTGAATACCTTTGTCGCTCACGACGAAGCCTAGCAACTTTCCAGATCTTACCCCGAAGGTGCACTTGTTCGGGTTCAACCTTAGTTTGTACAACTTCAGACGGTCAAACAGCTTCTGTAAATGGTCAAGGTGTTCCTCCTCAGTTTGAGACCTTGCAATCATATCATCGACGTATACTTCTATCTCGTGATGGATCATATCATGAAATAAAGCGACCATGGCACGTTGGTAGGTTGCCCCAGCATTTTTTAACCCAAAAGGCATGACCTTGTAGCAAAAGGTGCCCCACTGAGTAACAAAGGTAGTCTTTTCCATATCTTCAGGAGCCATCTTGATCTGATTATAACCTGAAAAACTGTCCATGAAGGAGAACACCTTGTGCTGAGCAGTATTGTCAACCTGGACGTCGATATGAGGCAAAGGGAAATCATCCTTGGGGCTCGCCCTGTTCAGATCCCTATAATCAACACACATTCGGACCTTACCATCTTTCTTCGGCACCGGAACCACGTTGGCAACCCACTGGGGGTAAGAAGCCACTGCTAGAAACCCGGCATCAAATTGTTTCATAACCTCGGCCTTGATTTTCTCGTACATCTCTGGACGCATACGACGGACCTTCTGTTTAACCGGAGGGCAGTCTTCCTTGGTAGGCAGGTGATGAACCACAATGTCGGTATCCAACACAGGCATGTCTTCGTAGGACCAGGCAAAGATTTCCACATAATCATGCAGCATCTGAATCAACCGTTGTTTCACACTGAGCTCTAGGTTGGTACCAATCTTGACTTCCTTTCTGTCTGCCTCAGTACCCAGATTTACCGTTTCCACTGGCTCTTCATGTGGCTGAATGGCCCTCTCTTCCTGGAGTAACAGTCTTGCAAGCTCACCGGGCACTTCGCAATCATCTTCACCTTCGTCTTCGGCTAAGTTGATCGGATTTTCGAAGTCATAACTGGCAGTAGCAGATTCGTTACCAGTGAGATCCAGAGTGGATTGAAACCTGTATAGGTGAGTGTGTGTAAATATATATGTTTTGCAATATATAAAGAAAGAAAGGGAGCTCAATATTCGAAATGCGAAAAACGTCCAATGTTTTTATTCATGATATATGGAAATGACAAGTAATAAGCCCTCACAAATGAAGCCACGGTGCCCCGGGTAAGACACCGGGCCATAAAGTTTCAAATTATTGTTCGTTACAAATTTAAAAACAAAGGAGTTCATTACTGAGTAACAAAAGTAACAGGTATGAAATCTTTGGCAGTCCAATTGTTCAGTCCACCGTCGGTCGTCGGGTAGATCCAGCTATCAAATTCAGACTCCTCCGCATTGCCTTCAATGGCATTCACTCCCGGGTTGATGATGAATACGGGAGGTCTTCCAATCCTTGCTTTGCATACAGCCCTCTGAGCCTCTGTAGTGAAACCCAGCCCAAACTTGTCAGTCTTCGGAGTAAAATCAGGAAGTCGGCCCCATTTGTAAATTCACCCTTCTCAATCACAGCCCGGGCATCCTTTAAGGAAGCCATCTTCAAAGGAGACTCTTCAGTCCCAGTCTCTGCTGCTGCCAATGTTGGAGGCACCTCTTCAAAGTGTTGAAAGGGAGTCTCAATGAACTCCCCGTCCATCTCTATATACCGGAATGAGTTAAGATGGCTAACCATATATTCTTCCTCCCCCTGAACTGTAACAATTTTCCCTCTGACCGGGTACTTGAGTTTTTGATGTAGAGTGGAGGTCACAGCTCCAGCCTTGTGGATCGAAGGGCGACCCAGTAAACAAGAATAGGATGGTCGGATGTCCATCACATAGAATGTTGAGTCAAAGACTTGAGAACCAACCCGGATCGGAATATCAACTTCACCATGTACCATCCTCTTCGACCCGTCAAAGGCTCGGACAATAATGTTACTAGGCTTCAACTCCAAACCCTCACAATCTAACCTGTCTAAGGCCTTTTTGGGCAATACGTTCAGCGAAGAACCGATGTCTACTAACACATGGGCGAGAGTAGTGCCCCTGCATTCAATGGAGACATGCAGGGCATCGTTGTGGTTCTTTCCCTTGGCGGTCAGATCAGTGTCAGAGAAACCCAGACCATTATCAGCAGTTAAGTTGGCCACACAATAAGTAAATTGATCAGCAGACGTTTCTTGTGGCACATGGGCCGTCTTCAAGAAGGAAATCAGGGCCTTGACATGGGCCTCTGAACATAACAGCAGTGATAGCATAGAGATCTTAGAGGGGGTGTACCCCAGCTGTTCAACGACGTTGAAATCACTCTTCTTGATAATCTTAAGGATTTCTTCCATCTCTTGCTGTGAAGCTTCAACAATAACAGTCTTCGGTGCCTCCATCTGGGCAGGCACATCAGCAATCCCTTTGCCCTGAGTGTCAGATGACTCGACAGCAGGGGTAGAACCTTGATCAGGAGGGGAAACAGGCACACTGGAAGGTGTGATAACAAGAGGCCTCTGAATAGCAGGAGGTGCAATATCAGGCGAGAAGAGCCTGCCACTGCGAGTAACTTTAGCAGGACCGGTGATGTTACTGATGCCGGTACTAGTATTGAACTCTTGTTTTACTCCGAGCATATAAACATCTGCCCCATAGTGCCACGGGACAGCCTTGTCAGATTTATAGGGGAGGGGCCCCGGAACAGTAATGATAATAGGTGCAACAGACATGATTTTGACAGGCTTCCTCGGGGGAGCCTTGGTAGGATTGTTGAAAATGGTGACAACAGATACTTCTTCAGTAGGGACAATAGGAACAGCGGTCTTCTTGAACAAGATCTCTTTGCTATCCATCAGGTTTTGGATGCCTGACTTCAGCAATGGACAACCAGCAGGTGAAACAGCACATAGAAGGCAACCCTTGCTACATCCCGGAAATAAACCGGCTAGCAACAGGTTCCTTTTGACGGTCAACAATGGAGTAACAATCTCATCCACAGAGACTACATACAGGTCTTCCTCAATAGCATTTACTCCATGCTGGGGCATAGGAGCAGTCACAACGTTGGGCCTTTCGGGCGCCTCAAACTGTATTTCCTTGGCATCAATAAGGTCCTGGACCTTATTCCTCAGGGCCCAACAATCATCAGTAGAATTCCCCGGGCTATCAGAGTGATACGCACAGCGGGCGTTGGGATTGTACTTCGGAGAGGTTGTGTTTACCACCTTCGGAGCTTCTCTGACAGTTACCAAGTTGGTTGATAGCAGTTGCGGCAAGATCTGCGACAAGGTCATACTAAGCCGAGTGTATTCTCTTCTGGGTCTCTCACCCCTTGGTTGGTTAGGTTGCCGAGGATCGGCAACAGGTTTTGAAATCACCACCGCGTTGATAGCTTGGCGGCGTTCTGGCTTATTTTGTCTTCTGGGACCATACACAGCATTGGCTTCCTTCTTGAAAGGCTTCTTCTTATAACTTGAGGACGCACCTTTCTGTATCTTCCCCGATTTTATACCAGCTTCTATCCTCTCACCAGTCAGAATGAGGTCTGTAAACCCAGAAGAAGAATTCTCGATCAGATGGTTGAAGAACGGACCAGACAGGGTCCCCAGGAACATGTCAACAAGCTCACGGTCAGTCAACGGTGGCTGCACCCTGCCAGCCAGGTCCCTCCACTTTTGCGCGTACTCTTTAAAACCTTCTCCCGATCCTAGCGACATACCCTGGAGTTGGGTACGTGTAGGAGCAAGGTCGGCATTGTACTGATACTGCTTATAAAAATCAGTAGCCAAGTCCTCCCAGTTTCGAATACTGGCTCCATCCAGCTGATAGAACCACTCGAGTTGAGCCCCTGAAAGGCTATCCTGGAAGAAATGGATCCATAAGTTGTTGTCCACAGTTACGGTTGGATCTTCCGCACATAAGATCTGAGATGTAGCTTAGGGCAGGAAGCCCCGTCATACTTCGCAAAAGATGGTGCCTTGAACTTGTGTGGGATCACCACCCCAGAAGATAAACCCAGATCTCCAAAATCCAACCCAGGCACCTGTTGAATTTCCATGGCACTCAGACGATCCTCTAACTTCTTGTACCTGTCTTCAGCGGGAGGGTACTGCTCATCATTGAAATCCGTCTCGTTGTCAGAGACCACAGGACTAGGAACCCTTCCCCCTTGGGGATTGCCTTTGCCTACAGAGGAAGCAGCTTGGTCAGACTCATTTTGCAGTGTATTGCCAAACCTCCGGCCAGTGTTGAATAGTACAGTTCTCTTCTTCTTCTTCTTTACCAGCAGAGCCTTCAATTCCTCTTGACCTTGTGCTAAACTCATGATCAACTCTTGGAACTGGGCGTTCTGGGCCTGGAGGTCCTTGATGGATTGCTCAGTAGATGATTCAGGATTCATGATGATTGCTGAAATAAACAGCGAAGAACATTAAGCAACCTGAAAAGAAGAGTACCTGTGATGCATATGATGAATGGAATGCGTATGATTTATGTTTTCAAAGACAATCGAGATTCAGCTTTGTAAACAAAAAGGAAGCGCACTTTATTAGATTCAACTTTGAAATTTAAATTGTTCAACAGATTGCCCTTAGGTGTTACATAAAATGGAAATACTAAAAAGGGAAATAAAAACTGTAAAAGAACATCCAAAGCTCATCAGTGATCCCAGGGTCTCTTCTTCTCAGTACGGATGTAGTCATTCAAGGTCCGCTCGTTCTCCAACTGCTTTGTCAACTTCTGGATCTTCAATTCCTGCTCGTTGAAATTTTCCCGATAAGAATCCCGTTATTCTTGTAGTTGCGCCCAAGACCTCTTTAGTGTATCAACATCAGTAGGTATCTGAGGAGGGAGAACAGTTGGAGGAGCCCCGTCTATATCAAGAAACTCAAGGATGATGGGTCTGACAGCTTCATATGGCATACCTAACTTCTGAGCACGGATGCGGACCCATCTGTAGTAGGATTCCATAGGTAGAGAAGTCTTCGGTCCCAACTCATGTGTGTCAACTTTGTGAATTCTGTCCCAAGCCTTGATAAATCTACGACGCAACTCGTCATTATCTACCTGAAACTCAAAACTGATGTGAGGCACCAACATCTCATGAGGCCCTGCTCTTCTGGCTCTTCCAAACTGACGGAGAGCTAGACATGGATTATAAGAGATTCCTCCTTGGGTACCAATCAAAGGAACATTAGGATATTCTCCGCAACGATCAATGACAGCTACCTCATCCAAACCTCTGAGAGTCCAAATGATGTCATTATCAGTGAGAGACATTAACCTATGAGCCCAGCCTCTTCCTTCTTTGTTCTTCAGCACGAACTTAGGGAGGTGAGAAATAAACCACCTCACTAACAAAGGAGTATAACACCACAGAGTTCCTCGTCTTCGGGCAGTACGAGCATAGAGTTGTTGCAGGATATCACCCAAGAGAGTGGGCACAGGGTTCCGAGACATGAAGATCCTTATGGCATTGACGTTAATGAAGTTATCAGGATTAGGAAACAAAACTAGACCATAGATTAAGAGAGCCAGCCTGTCTTCATACGCCCTGAAGTCTAAGTCATTCCAGAAACTGTTAGCTTTACCAATCAGAAACTTGGCCAAGAAACCCTTAAATCTGCTTCTAGTCACCCAGTTGTCCATTACCTCCTTGTTGGTCAAGGGAAGGGCTGCGTTAATCTCCTCAAGCCTAAGAGTCCTTTCCTAACCAGTGAAGGGAGTCTGATCCAAGATAGGGATACCAAGCAAATCAGAGAATTCTTCCAGGGTAGGGACCAGCTGGAAGTCTTGAAAGGTGAAGCAATTATACAAGGGATCATAAAACTGGGTCAAGACACTCATCAGTTGTTGGTCTCACTTTGCAGTGACTAAACCGAGAAGAGAACCATGCCTCTGGATGAAGGAAGTGGTGTTTGGAATTCTGCTAACCAATTCTTCAAGCAAATCAGGTGGGTGAACAAAGTTGAGCCGGATAGTGTTCCTTTGCACAGGCATCATGATGTCCTACAAAATAGAGCAAAGGTGAAACCCTCTTATCTTTGAAATAGGCCAGTCCTTATGCAGGATGCATGCAATGTCTATGATGGTATGATGTCATGATAAAGCACACCACAAATATTCACAAAGGCAAACATGATAAGGCACACAAGTCACACAAGACAACCCTTAGAGTTTAGGCCAGCATGAAGTTCAGGTACTACCCTCTTTCAGTTTATTGGTTAAGACCTGTCCTATCAAAAGTAACCGGGTTCTAGAGGATCCCAATATCACTGACTACCCTCAATCGGTCATAACTCCAGCGTCGCAATATTTTCTTGCAGCCAGAACCATCGCGAGAGTTTAGCCTCAATGGGTGTAGCATACTGCTACTGTTCTATGGCCAAGTTGGGTCAAATTAGGGTTCTAAGGTCGGTTGGTGCTTAATGACTCCTCAGAAGACCCATATTCTCCTCGTTGCAACACAAGGGATATCGGTACAGACCAAGGTGCCACACCAATGTAGCCACTGCTTCACCCGTGTCGGTCTACGCCGGACAGGTCCCTCACAGCTTATGCTACCTAAAAGGGTATCCCCAAATCCGGGTTAGGATCTATGAAACTCCAAGACAATGCCCACAATAATAAAGCAAACAAAACATTCAATTGAAAACATAAGTATGATCTATCCTAAGGTACACCTCACTTTAAAGTCTTCCCCAGCAGAGTCGCCAGTTCTGTGATCGGTGGAAATAGAACTGACTGTTTAAAGATGGATCGCATATGTCGCGGTAAGAAAGAGTCGCCACCGTCTTTTATGTTCTCCAACATGGAAAGGACAAAAGCACATCAAAATTCCTTATTGAGAATGTTTCTCGGTTCGAGAGGTAGATTTATAGAAAGGGAAGGTGTTAGCACCCTTTGTATCCATGGTTATCCACGGGCTCTTAGGTACTTGCTCTTATGTTTTCAAAAGATGTTTGCTTTTCAAATGTGAGGGGGTTTGAAAAAGTTTCATTGAAAAATTCCTAAGTAACCTTGTATCTGTCCTCAAGAGTGTATGAAAAATTTGTTTTGAAATCTTTTAGAAAGTGTCAGTGTGAAAAGATGTTTTGGTTTGTTTTTTGAAGAGAGCAAGTACCCATGAGTCATCTACCTACCCTAAGGAATTAGGCTGTGTAAGAGTCTTTAAGGTAGTTCCATCCCACCATTGAGAGGTAGGTAGCACCACCGTTGGAGGTGTTTGGGTTAATTCGATTTTAGGGACAGTGTGGTCACCGAAGCAATAGTAGGACACCTTAGAAGTAACCCTAATGTCCTAGATCCTTTTTTATCCGAGGCAACCGTTTCGAGGCAACTGGATCTTTAGACATAAGGGCGACCGCTAAAATACCCTATACTTGACGACCACGTTCGAGGCAACGAGTGAGGCATACCCTAGAAGTGGCATGTGCATTGTGTGTTGTTTTCATGTTAACATTTATCTTGGATCATGCAATTGTGAGCTACGAGTTGTTTTTAATTATCATACATTCTTTCATGCAATTTAGCAGTTAGGAGTGCGGAAAATAAAATACGGAAAGGTAAAAGCTACGCTATTACAAGGCGCGGGTCTATACATCGCCAAAAAACAAAGACCCGTTTTTGATAAAGTGTGGAAAGTAAAAAAAGCAATAAACCTAATTACTATTACATCCTTGGAAGCAGTTACATAATAATCAAATTAAAAAAATAACGCGCGAAAAGAATTAAACTGGAACGTCCGAGGGTTTTGGACCCTTTTGAGAAATTATGAGTTTTTTGTCCTTTTGTATTAAATTAAAAAGTAAACCTAATTATTTAATTAATTAAAGAAAGATATTTTTTATGTTTTTTTGTAATTAATGAAAATAAAGAAATTAAAATCAAAAGAAAACCCTAGTTCTAAGTTTATTTTAATTATTAAGAAAATGTTAAAGTTAACCTAATTTAAGCTAATTAATTAATTTACATTTATATGTACAAAAATAATAATAATTAATAATGATGATAATAAGAAAATGATTAAAAATGTCAAACCTAATTCTATAGAATTTTTATTTATTGAGAAAAAGATTAAAATTTAAACCTAAATTAAACTAAGTTAATTGTTAATATTTATTTACAAAATTAATAGTTAATAGTAAATTTAATAAATAATAAAAAAATATTTACAATTTTATGATTTCTGATTTTATTTTGTGAAAAATTAATTTGTGATGAATTAATAATAATAATTAAAACAATTAAAAGTATTAAAAGAAAAGAAAATAAAATAAAACAAGGCAAACCAAAGGGGGTGTGATGGCCCATATGGAGGTGTACTGAAGCAATTCTGGCCCAAGAGAAGTCTAAGCCTTGTTGACTTTCATGCTCGTGTGCATGCTCATTGACCCCTGAATATCATGGACTTCATCTCCTGGTCACTGGATGAATGCCTGAAGCCACATGGCAAGCTGTTGTTGGGCGTGCACGGTGGAATTTTGGATGATTGCTGCACAGGATTGTGTTAGAAAAAATATTAAGAATTATATGGGGGACCTGGGAATCGAACCCAGGTCCCAGTACTCCTTGCCTTAGTGCCCTTGCCAACTGAACTATGAAGCGCTTTTGTTAAACATATGGACAACAAATATTATATAAAACACAAACAACTATTATGATGCAAAACAAAAATACGCGCGCTAAGTTTGAACCACCCAGTCACACGTTGCCACCTATTGTCTTCTTCGTTTCACCTGTAAACATAAACAAGATAGCGGGGGTTTTAAACCCCAACAAACCAAAAGTGACAAGAATAGCGATTAGAGTTATGGATGATATAAAAAGAGCGCGAGGGTTGGGTTGAATTCGTCTGGCCTTGACGAATTCAACCATAGTCATGATGTGGTCCAATTTTTCCTTACGTGCAGAGCCCCAATTGAGAGCTTCAAAAACCCTAGATTTCGCCCATGGTAGATTTCGATTCAGGATGTTTCAACACAATTAAACTATTCCATTGGCTTCAGAATGTTCCTAACAACATAAACCAATCAAGAAAATGGATTAAAAACGCATGAATTATGATATGCAGATTTGGAAAATAATGCAAACGGAGTGACTTGTTCTTGCGCGTTCTTTGAGCTTTAAGACTGGAAATTGCTTGCAGTACGTTCAGGAAACTCCCAACAAGGGATTAGAATCAACAAACTTTCTTGAATCTGCCTGGAAGTTAGAAAACAGTTTTGAACTTTTTTCCCTTTTTTTTCAATATTGCATATGGTTTTCTATGGCAGCTTTCACGTGTCCAGGAATAGGGTTTGCTTCAGCCTTTGTATGTGAAGAGAATTAGGTTAAAATTAGGCCCATAAATCCATTGTATTCAAGTTTGCATCTTTGATTTCCAATCAAATATTTTCCAATCTTTTTGAATGAAAAACCTTGCCAATTTGGGTGATCTTGTCCCCTTGAGTGATGCACGAGATCTTCAGCATGTATGGAGTGTATTTGCTTCATAAAAAGATTTGACAACCATGTTTTGATATTTTCCTACAATTAAATTAATTAAATGAATTAATAATCAATTAAAAATCCAAATAATTAATAAAAATACTAAAATAGTTCAATTTAATCTCAATGGGTCGTGCATAAGCCTTGGGTAAAGATTCAAGAAGGAATTTGAGGCCCATTAGCAAAAATGAAGTGTTTTAGGCAAAGTTGACTTTTGAAAGTTCCCAAAACTTTCCCAACTTCTCCAATGCATATCTTGCTCAATTTTGAAGCTATGAACATGTTCTTGGACATTTTGGAAAGGTATTGAAGTCCTCTAACCAATGCCTTTGGTCCCATGTCATTTTGATTTACCAATCTCAAGTTATGGTCTTTGACTTAAAGTGCCTTTTTGTTGACTTTTGAAAATGACCTATAATGTTGAAATTGATAACTTTTTGTGAGAGAATTTCTTGGACTTGTAATGTGAAGATGAGTTGTAGGAAATGTCATCCCCTTCAAAATGAGCTTTGGATGGGATTTTTCTGATGAACCATGAAAAAGTTATGCCTTGGTCAAGTTACAGTTTGACTTTTCAGTTGTCCAAAAATAGAAACTTTTGACATCTTGAGACTTTTTGAGCCATGCTTGTGGAATCATGATCAAGAATTGATCAAATGATGATTGTGGCTTCAAAATAAGATGTTGACCAAAAATTTTGACTTTTGACTGTCAAATGACCATTTTACCCCTACAATTGACTGTGAAGCAATTAGGGCTTTTGACTGTGCAACTTGATGCTGTGAGTCTTGAAACTTGACATATGGATGTTTGACAATGTATATAGGCATATGGGACTTGATTGGACACTTGAAAACCTCAGCTTCCTTGTAAAAGCCAAAACCCTAATTTTGACTGTGTTAGGAGGGTGTTTGCACTGTGCAATCCTTAATCCATTTGAAGCTTGATCTTTCCAAATCTTGAAGAATATGGGAGGGCAAATTTTGGGGTGCAACACTCACTCTTCTGATAAGGATCTGTGGGTCCACTTTTTTCAAGATAGTTTGTCGGGTACGCAATTGGATTGGTTCTATCAGCTTGAGAGATCTGATGTACATAATTGGGAGGATTTGGCTGCTGCTTTCTATCGACAATATCAATATAACACAGATTTAGCACCTACTCGTACTCAATTACAAGGTATGGGTATGGTCTCTAATGAAGGCTTTAAGGAGTATGCCCAGAAGTGGCGGGATTTGGCTGGAAGGGTACAGCCACCATTGTCTGAAAGAGAGCTTGTTGATATGTTTTTGGGGACCCTGTCAGGTCCATTCTTTAATCACTTGATCGGGAGCTCATCTGCAGGGTTCACCGAGCTAATTCTGACGGGTGAAAGAGTCGAAGCTGGCATTAAGAGCGGTAAAATTCAGAAGGATGCATCTGCTTCCGCTGCTATCAAGAAGACCTTTCCAGCCAAGAAAGAAGTTTCTGCTGTTTACACCCAGAGAAATCAAGGAAGAATGGAGCGCTGACCAGCGGTGGGGGCTGTGATGATTCAGAACTCCTTAGCTAATCAACCTCGAAGCAGTCAACCCAGAGCTAACCAAACCAGGGTGGAAAGGCCTGCACGGCAATTCACCCGGATCAATATGACACCTGCTCAGGTTCTCCCTCATATGTTAAAGTTAAACCTTACAAACTTGAAAGAGGCGCCGAAAAACCCAAATACCTCTTCTCACTATTATCATTCAAATGCAAAATGTGCGTATCATTCGGACAGTGTGGGGCACGACACCAACAACTGTTGGGCCCTTAAAAACAAGATCTAAGATTTAATAGATGCCAAGGAGGTGGAGTTTGATGCCCCCGAAAAACCTAATGTGATATCCGCTCCTATGCAAAAACATGGTCATAATGTCCATGCTATTGTAGAAGATCTTCATGTTACTGTTGTTGATGACTTAATGACTCAGTTTCCAATGATCAAGATGAATCTGTTGAAAGCCGAGATTTTCCCGGGCTGTGAAAAAGATTGTTACCTTTGTTCAACCTTGCAATCCGACTGTCCGCTACTGAAGTCAGGCATCCAACGCCTGATGGATACTCAAGAAATCCTCTTCAAGAAAAATTTTGTTACTCCTGTTACTCCTGTTACTCCAATCAATTATGTTGCTACAATCACCATTTTCGACAATCTTTTCAAGGTCTCCAAAAGACCTGTTAAGATTACACCCGATCCAAAGTTTGTACCGCTGAAGATTACTATGCCGGGGCATATCCCATACAATTCCAACAAGACAATACCGTGGAATTATGGGGGAGAGATCTTCTACCACGGTGTTAAGCAGATTGAATCAGTTGAAGAAAGTTCCGATGAAGAAACTCCTGACATAGGAAATATTGTGGGGACAACTAAGATCACTCGTAGCGGAAGAATCTTCTCTCCGGAGATTGCTCCTCCAAGGGAAATCTTCGGACCCTCAAGTGCTCCTGTGCCAGTCAAGATATTTGTGCAAAGTCTAGTTATTAAAGAAATTGTTACTCCCGAAGCTATACCCTCTACTGTTACTACTGTCAAAGGTAAGGGGATCCAAGAAGCGCCTGTCAGGACGAGGGCTAAGACTTTGGTTATCCCCGAGACCACCCAAAAGGAAATGGAGGAGATTTTAAAGATAATTAAGAAAAGTGACTATGATGTCGTAGAGAAGCTGGGGCAAACCCCTTAAAAAATCTCTATGTTGGCTCTATTGCTCTACTCTGAGGATCATGCCAAAGCCTTGATCAAATTCCTGAAGACGGTGCACGTGCCTCAAGAAACTTTTGCGGACCAGTTTCAAGAGTGTGTAGCCAGCCTTACAGTCGACAATGGTCTTGGCTTCTCTGATGTCGATCTAACATCTAAGGGAAGAAAGCATAATGATGCACTGCATGTCTCGGTAGAGTGTAGAGGGACCACTCTTGCTCACGTTCTGGTTGATACCGGGTCGTCTTTAAATGTCCTACCAAAGAAAGCATTGGACATACTAGATTGTGAAGGTCTAATTTTGAAGCCCAGCAACATCATCGTAAGAGCCTTTGATGGTTCTAAGCGGATGGTCCACGGGGAGGTGGACATCCCAATTAAAGTGGGTACGGAAACTTTCAACTCCATATTTTACGTCATGGACATCCGTCCCTCCGACTCATGCTTGTTAGGAAGTCCCTGGATTCATTACGCTGGGGCAGTCACTTCTTCTCTACACCAGATGCTCAAATACCCAGTGTTGTACCCCAAAATTTGCCCTCCCATATTCATCAAGAAATTGCCAAGCCAAGCCACAAAATTCCCCAAGGGTTGTGCAGCTCAACTGTCTCCTATACAGTCAAAACTAGGGTTTGTGTTCTGATCAAAGAAAGGAATGTTTCAGGGGCCCAATCAAGTCTCATATGCCTACAAAGATGGTCAAATATCCTCATATCAAGTTTCAAGGCATTCAGCTCAAAATTGCACAGTCAAAACCCTAAATTGCACTACAGTCAACTGTAGGGGCAAAATGGTCATTTGACAGTCAAAAGTTCAAATTTTTGGTCAACATATCATTTTGAAGCCACAAACATCATTTGATCAATGCTTGATCATGATTCTCAAAATTTGGCTCAGAAATCATCAAAGATGCAAAAGTTGCTATATTTGGACAGCTGAAAAAGTCAACTGAAATTGACCAGGGCATAACTTTCACATAGATTATCAGAAAAATTCCATCCAAAGCTCATTTTGAAGAGAAAGACATTTCCTACAACTCATCTTCATATTCCAAGTCCAAGAAATGCTCTCACAAAAAGTTATCAATTTCAACATTATAGGTCATTTTCAAAAGTCAACAAAAAGGGACTTTAAGTCAAAGGCCATAACTTGAGATTGGTAAATCAAAATGACATGGGACCAAAGGCATTGGTTAAAGGACTCAAATACCTTTCCAAAATGTCCAAGAACATGTGAACATCTTAAAAATTGACCAAGTTATGCCTTGTGGAAGTTGGGAAATGTTTGGGAATTTTGAAAATTCAACAATGGTTCAAATGACCTAAAAATGAAAATGGGCCCATTTTTTCTTCCAAGTTTCTTCATGCCAAGCCTATGCACGACCATTAGGCCCAAAGGGAAGTATTTTCTCATTTTTTAATTATTTATTTGAATTTATATTAATATTAATTCATTTAAATTATTTAAATATATGAAAAATATAAAGCTTGACCTAAAAAATCTTTTTGTACACATTCTAGGCTCAAGATTTCGTGTACAATTAAATATGGCAAGATTTGGTGTGATTGGAGCATGATTGAACCAAATAACATGAAAAAAGATTCAAAAAAAGATTTTACAAAATCAATTAGCAAAAACCATTATGGCATGAGATTTTGTTCAATTTTGTTGACCTAAAAGTTTCACTATATGATCAGAATCACAACCCTAAAAGCTTTAGACTCTAAGCTGCGCCTCAAGAGCCATTGGAGCATTGAAATTTTCCATAAAAAACTCAAATCTGAAATCAACCTTGGAGGTGGTTTTAAGCCCTAATTCTTATACCAAAAGCTTGCTCGTGGACTCCTGATCAGATTCCAATCAATATCATCAACCAAAACGCAAAGAAGTGGTATCAAGAACTCGAACTGTATCACAAAACTCTTGAAATCGCATATCACAATTCATACATTCCTTTGCATTTTTATTTGTGAATTCTTGTTTAATATGAAGTTTCCAAGCTAACTGATATGTTTAATTGAGTTTTCATAAGCCATACGCGATATTACCATGTTCATATTCTAGGGTTTTTCAGAGCTTGATTTAGGGCTTTTACAACAAAGCAAAATTAGGGCTCAAGACCAATGCCATTGCATTTATCACGTCCAGACGAGGAAGTTCCAACCCTCGCGCTCAATTTATGAGCGTCGAGGGTCTACTCGTTATTTTTTGATATATGGGTTTAGGCAACGCAACGAAAACCGTTGCCTATATGTTTGTTTTACAGGGACAAGGAAGAAGACAACGTCGTGGCGAAGCGTGATTCGTTCATTTGAAATTTCGCGCGTGCTATTCACTACGCGTTGGTTTTGCCTTTTGTTGTTTATTCATTATAATATATTAAATGAAATTCAATGGCTCAGTGGCAGGGACATGTGTTGGTAACATCAAAGACCTGGGTTCAAGTCCCAGGTCTGTACAAATCTCCATAATATTTTTCAATATTCATTCCTATGCAGGCACGCTCTTAAGGACCACCATACGCCCTCCTCATCTATCCATCCACGTGCATGTTTAGAACCAAACCAAAGGCAGGGATTTAAGAAGCGCAATAAACTCCAGTCAACGCACCATATGGAATCTGGAAAAGTCCACAAGGCCATGCTTATTGGGCCTGATTTGCTGAACCAAAACCTCCTAAATTGGGACTACACCCCACTCTGGTTTGCTAATTTCATTTTTCTTATATCTTTTTAATTATTATTTTAATTGTTATGTTTATTTTAATTATTGTTTATTTAATTTTTAATCAAAATACAAAAACATCATAAAATCAAAATGCCAAAAAAATATAATATTTATTTATTTTAATTATTTTTATGAATAAATGCATGTAAATTATTTAGTTTAATTAGGTTTTTAACTTTAATTCTTTTTCATAATAAAAATCCAAAAATATAGAATTAGGTTAATTGATAATTTTTATATCTTTTTAATTTTTCCTTTTTCTCACAATATTGTTTATTTATTTATTTTATCTTTATAATTAAATTGTACATAAAAATTAGGGTTTCATTTAGTTAAAAATTTCAATATTTTCTTAATAACTAAAAAACATTAGAATTAGGGTTAGTCAATTTCAATTAATTCCTTTTTCTTTTAAATCTTAAAAAACACAAAAAACGCTAAAAAACATTTTCTTTTTAATTTTAATTTCTAATTCTTCATTAAACTTTAATATTTTGCAAAAGGGTCCAACGCCCGTCGCTTTAATTATTTTATTTCGCACATTTACTTTGTCGCTTATTATAATTATGTACATGTCCCTAAGCCTTGTAACAATTTTACTTTTCGCACTTTTATTCGCTTTCTTTATTTTTCCGCTAAATCGGGTCCGGTTTAATTTTGGCGATGTGGACCCGCGCCTTTGTAATAGTCTTAGATTTATTTTTCGCAAACTTTATAATTGTTAAAAAGCATGCAAGAATGAATGACTTAATTAAAATCGAGCGTAGAACACAACAAACATGACAAGACAAATAACTGAAAACGACACACGAATCGCACACACCACCCCTAGGGTACGCCTCACTATTGCCTTTCGAAAGGTGGTCGTCGAGTAGAGGACGTCTTAGTAAGTCCTCATGATCCGGGAACCTGGCATGAGGGTAGCTTCTAAGGTGTCTTCCCATTGCTCTGGTGATCACCATGTCCCGAACCTCGAATTGACCCGAACACCTCCAACGGTGGTGCTACCTACCTCTCAATGGTGGGATGGCACTACTTTAAAGGACTTTTACACAGACGAATTCCTTAGGGTAGGTAGGTTCTCAAGGATACTTGCTCTAATCTCAAAATAAACTCAAAAAGACTTTTCACACTGACACTTTTCAAAAGCTTTCAAAGCAAACTTTTCAAACACTCTGACGTATGAGTCGAACTGAAACTTTTCAAAGAAAACTTTTTAAACCCACATTGAAAAGCAAACAAACCATTTTGAAAACACAAGTGAGCAAGTATCTAAGAGCCCATGGATAACCATGGATAGAAAGGGTGCTAACACCTTCCCTTTCTATAATCTACCTCCCGAACCGAGAGCAATCTCTATAAGGAATTTTTCTGTGCTTTTGTCCTTTCCATTTGGAGAAAATAAAAGACGGTGGCGACTCTTGCTTCCGCAACATTTCGCGAACCAGCTTTAAACAGTCAGTTCCAGATCCACCGATCACAGAACTGGCGACTCTGCTGGGGATACTCTTAAAGTGAGGTGTACCTTAGGATTAAGATCACTGTGTTTTCAATTGTCTTCTTTGCTTGCTTTATTATTGTGGGTTGCTTGGGAGTTCTATAGATCCTAAACCCGGATCTGGGGATACCTTTCTTAGAGAGTAGCAACAAGGTTGTGAGGGAACTGTGCGGGGTATACCGACATGGTTGAAACAGTCTGCTACGTTGATGTGGCACTTTGGTGTGTACCGGTAACCCTTGAGTTCAGTCAAGGAGAGTACGGGGCCTCCGCATGGTGTCATGAAGCATCAACATACCTTAGGAACCTTAATTGAACTATCTTGGCCTCTTTAGGGTAGTGAGATAACTGACTTTGGTGCAGTCCGAGGTTGGTTGATACTCGATACTACACTCAATTGAGGGTTGCTTTCCTGGAATATTTCGGTCGCCAGTTCAGTGGCTAAATCGAAACGATGAACAATGAAAGCAATCCGGTGATATTGGGACCCTTAGAACCCGGTTACTTCTAATAGGACAGGTTGAACCCACCAACTTCAAGAGGGTAATACCCAGACCCCATGCTGGCCTAAACACTAAGGGCTTGTCATGTGTGACTTGTGTGCCTTCGTACTTGACTACTTGCATGCTTTATCTGACACATGAACTGCTTGCAGGTTTTGTTTTAGTCCTTAATTGGGACACATGACAGGGCTTACTAAGTTTCTTGCAGGTTTTGTTTATACCTTAATTAGGACTCATAACGGAGTGTATTGAGTTTCTTGCAGGTTTTGTTTATAGTCCTTAATTAGGGCTTATAACAAAATGTACTGAGTTTCTTGCAGACTAGTTTTTTGCAGGTTTTGTTTATGTCCTTAATTGGGACTCATAACAGGGTTACTTGCATTACCCCATACATAGCATAACATCATACCATTGCATACATCCTAACCCATTTCAAGGACCTCAAGGGCTTGTGATGCAGGTCATGATGAGCCAACTGTCCAACAGGGGCAAAGGGGATTTATTTTCCTCTAGACAAAGTTGTCAGGGGCTATGACCCACTTGATATGGTGAGCTCTGACTCCTGAATAAGGTTCCCCTAACCAAGGTTGTTTGGAAATCAGAACTAGACATGATGACCAAAGTCAGGGACTATGACCCACTGGATATGGTGAGCCTTTGACCCCTGGAAGAAAGACTCTCAACAAATATGAAGTTTCTTCCAATCGAGCTACCGGATCCAAATGCTAACAAATTTCCTTGTTTACCCCGCGAGGTCCTTGAAAACATTTCATGCATATCATACACATCATTGCATTACAGGTATCCCTTTTGCAGGTCACTTACCTTTCCCGCTGCTTATTTCAGCCATGGCTTCCCAACAAGACAATCAGGACTCTCTTGCTCAAGAGACCCGGTTCGGGAAAATCCTCCTGAATCTATCCAAGGGGCAGGAGGAACTAAGGACACTTCTCATGGAGACTTTGGCCAGGAACAGGGCTGAGGATGAAAGGCTGAAACACCTACAAGCTGAGATGGATGCTATGAAAGCCCAAATGCTGGGGCAGAGGAATGCCATTCAAGGTTTAGCTCAAAGACAAGATGAACTCCGGTTTCTCGTCAACCAACTGCTTCAAGGTAACCAATTGGGGCAAACGTCTAAAGGTGAAGGGCCAGTCATCATCCAACCACCTTTGAAACAAGGAGATAAGGGGAGAGCTCTTCAAATGGCTTCAGGGTCATAAACTCAGCAGCAACCTCACCAGCGTCAACCAGACAAGCCTAAAAGGCAGTTCACCAAGATCAACATGTCGCTGGATCAAGCACTACAACAAATGTTGAAGGCAGGGCTGATCACCTTAAAGGCTCCTCTCCGGAATCCAAACACTTCTGCACCTAACTATTATCCCAACGATAGGTGCGCATATCATTCTAATAGCCCGGGGCATACTACGGACAACTGCTGGCCTCTCAAAAACAAGATTCAAGACATGATCGACGCTGGAGAGATTCAGTTTAAAGTACCCAAGACTCCCCACGTGATCACTGCTCCCTTACCAAAACATGGCTAGGACTGAAAAGACTTTTGTTTATTCGAATGTTCAAGTTGCAATTTTCTCTTGTTCAAACATTTACTCATTGTTAAAACATTGTTATTTCATTAATGCATCGCTTATGTCTATTTTGAATCAATATACTCGTATTCACTATACGCAAATTATTTTCATATTTTTTCTGATGTCAACTCTTAATTGAAAATTCTAAGCCTCTTGAGGGAGGATGACGAAAACGATACCGTAATCATTACAGTATGCTTTTGAACAGACCCCGCTGATGAAGTACAGGCATTGTTTCAATCCCTAAACACTGGAGTTATAAGGAAGATAATCCATCGTCAACCCACTGAGCCAAAGAAGTAGGAGTTTTTCTTTTCAAAAAAAAATTAAAACCCTTTATCATAACCTGGGGCAGGGTAGTTCTCTCAGTTGATCCAGGTGCGCAATGAACGACATCGAAGAAGTCCTTACAAAACAAAAAAACAGTGATGGTTCCGAACAATCACACAGACAGGCAGTCATTACTTCTCAAAATCAAAAAGCCCATTAAGTCAAAACCCATGAAGGAGACTTACGAAACTGGGGCATCCCGCTGACTATAATTCCAAAAAAGGAAATAGTTCAGGCAAAAAAATAATAATAATAGGGATAACAAAATCAAGAAAGAGGTCTCACAAACCCTCGACCAAAGCAAAAAAATGACTGCCCATTCAAAAGAAATCATCAACATCTGAACCATTATTGGAACATCAAAGCAAAGACTCAAGCAAGGTCTAACGCACGATCAACTGAGTTTAGGTTTGGAGAACATCACGAAGAGCGGGTTGGTACAAATAATTTGAGCCTTTATCCTTTGTTTCTTAAACCATGAACCAGGCCACGTTATAACCCTTAAAAGTCCTAGCTGAAGCACGGGTTAGTTCGAAAGCATACTGTTACGAAAGGTATCCTGACTCCTGAAGGCTTACGGTAAAATAACGAGTTGACATCATGTTTTACAAACATTCACTTGTTCTATGAAAAAAGAATGCATTTTCAAAATCGTCAAGACAGACATAGGCTTTGCATTTTTAACATAACTTTGTTTGCATATGACTTTTGTTTGAACAGCATAGAAATTCGCACGACGAACGCCTAATGAACAGAAGTACCTCCAATCAAGGGGCATGGCATGACTATTGTCTATCATCTGGGGCAGTCCAATCAAGATTCGGAGAATCTCTCAAAAGGCCAAAAAGCCTGGGGCAAATCTCCGCCTGAGTCACTTGGGGCACTCCAGCAACGAATCTTGCACGATCAGACACCTTCTGGTAATATGGAAACACAAGCAGCCAGGGGCACCTCCCTGCATTCTAAGAGCGTGGACATAGTCGAAAATACTACGCAAAATCAAAGACCCGCTAGGTTGACATACCTAGGCAAAAATAAGGGCTTCCCGGCGAACTAAAAGGGTTCGGGCAAAATGAAGGGATGAAATGGAAAAATGTACACCCGGCAAGTCGAAAACCTGAAAAGGCGGCTTGGGCAAAATGGGTATCCCGATGGACTGAAAACCCGAAAGGGCGGTCTAGGCAAAATTTAGGGATCAAAGCGTACGACTATGTCCTATCATCTTGTCACCTGTCTACCAGAAGAAGGTTTGTCCATCAACAACTATCAGCACCTCATAGGTCGTCCTCTCCCACCTCAGAAACAGGGGCAATAATGAGTTGCCCAAGCAATCTAATTGTTCTATCCTCCAAGGTACCAAGGTGGGTTCAGCTAAAGAACATGACCAGTACATCTTAATTCCCCAGAGAGTAAGTCAGCAGCCAGTACATTCTTCTCCAAGCAGAGTTATCAAATCTCAAGGAAGTTGAGTATCCCCCAGCAGATCTCAACATCCCCCAGCAGCCATGTACCTATATTCTTAACAAGCATCCCCGACAGTCTTGGTCTAAATATTGTTCCCCGGCGGCATATCAACATTCAAAGGAATCACTTCCCCAGCATATCAAAACTTCCCCAGAAAGTCCAATCCAGTTTCCCAAGGAAAGTTGGAATCCATCTCCCCCAAGCAGTAAGCTTATCCCCAATAGATTCTGGAAGCTTATCCCTCGCAAAGCGCGAACGCGTCGACCGGCTTTATTTAAAGAGTTATTTCCTTAACGGGATATAACTGGGTTATCCTCAGCCAAAAGCCACGGAAAGGTCGTCGTCAACACAGTTCTTTCCCCAGCGAAGTCTATCAGCACTTCCAATACAGCAAAGATATCCTCAGCAAATTAGTATCAACACTCAGCAAAGCATCTCTATCCCCACAGAGTACCGCTTCCTAGCATGGTCGCTAGAGTATCTTTTCTCCCCGCAGACTCTTCATTTGCCAAGTTTATTCCTCAACGGAGTCATCTTCTCCTACCGGTATTCTTGCAGTTATCATCCCCAGCAAAAGCAAAATCTATTCTTCAACATCAGCCCAGGATACGACTTCCCGGCACCCGTCAAGGATTCACTTTCCTAGACAAAAGCATACATAAGACATCACATACATCATTATAACATGCATAGACACATTATATCATACAAGTCTCATTTATATTGAGAACATCATTGCTTGATCCATATCATGCATTGCATGTGACTGACCTTTTACCTTTCAGGAAAGATGCAGTTGAAATTCTCAATCATATTTCAAGACCTTATCCGGTTCAGTTAAATCGACCCTAAGATTTTCCTGATGCTTATCCAGTCAAAGGCCTTCTCTGGTTCAGTCAGATCGACCCTAAGATCTCCCTGATGCTTATCCAGTTGAAGATGTTTCAAGACCTAGACCGGTTCAGTTAAATCGACCCTAAGATTTTCCTGATGCTTATCCAGTCAAAGGCCTTCTCTGGTTCAGTCAGATCGACCCTAAGATCTCCCTGATGCTTATCCAGTTGAAGATATTTCAAGACCTTGTCCGGTTCAGTTAAATCGACCCTAAGATTTTCCTGATGCTTATCCAGTCAAAGGCCTTCTCTGGTTCAGTCAGATCGACCCTAAGATCTCCCTGATGCTTATCCAGTTGAAGATATTTCAAGACCTTGGCCGGTTCAGTTAAATCGACCCTAAGATTTTCCTGATGCTTATCCAGTCAAAGGCCTTCTCTGGTTCAGTCAGATCGACCCTAAGATCTCCCTGATGCTTATCCAGTTGAAGATGTTTCAAGACCTAGACCGGTTCAGTTAAATCGACCCTAAGATTTTCCTGATGCTTATCCAGTCAAAGGCCTTCTCTGGTTCAGTCAGATCGACCCTAAGATCTCCCTGATGCTTATCCAGTTGAAGATATTTCAAGACCTTGTCCGGTTCAGTTAAATCGACCCTAAGATTTTCCTGATGCTTATCCAGTCAAAGGCCTTCTCTGGTTCAGTCAGATCGACCCTAAGATCTCCCTGATGCTTATCCAGTTGAAGATATTTCAAGACCTTGGCCGGTTCAGTTAAATCGACCCTAAGATTTTCCTGATGCTTATCCAGTCAAAGGCCTTCTCTTGGTTCAGTCAGATCGACCCTAAGATCTCCCTGATGCTTATCCAGTTGAAGATGTTTCAAGACCTAGACCGGTTCAGTTAAATCGACCCTAAGATTTTCCTGATGCTTATCCAGTCAAAGGCCTTTTCTTGGTTCAGTCAGATCGACCCTAAGATCTCCCTGATGCTTATCCAGTTGAAGATGTTTCAAGACCTAGACCGGTTCAGTTAAATCGACCCTAAGATTTTCCTGATGCTTATCCAGTCAAAGGCCTTCTCTTGGTTCAGTCAGATCGACCCTAAGATCTCCCTGATGCTTATCCAGTTGAAGATATTTCAAGACCTAGACCGGTTCAGTTAAATCGACCCTAAGATTTTCCTGATGCTTATCCAGTCAAAGGCCTTCTCTTGGTTCAGTCAGATCGACCCTAAGATCTCCCTGATGCTTATCCAGTTGAAGATATTTCAAGACCTTATCCGGTTCAGTTAAATCGACCCTAAGATTTTCCTGATGCTTATCCAGTCAAAGGCCTCCTCTGGTTCAGTCAGATCAACCCTAAGATCTCCCTGATTCTTATCCCAGTAGAAGACACCCAAGATTTTTCTCAACGAGCGTTGTTGAAGTTAAAATCGCCCAAGGTTCTCTTACCATCCATGCTAAGGCAGTAACCATCCCTGGTTCATTCATCAGCGTTTGAAGCTCCAGACTCAGCTCCTGTAACCAGCCAGGACACATCTATACCAAGCATCTAAAATCAGCTCCTGCAACGTGTCAGGTACTCATTTTTCTTTTGTAGGTATGCAGGTTCTCGCTAAGGAATCTCTTACGCGATCAATATCCAGATGGCATCTATAAGCCCATCATCCTATCCAGCAATCTCCAAATGGCATCTATAAGCCCATTCCCCCATCACTGCCACTACGTGAGCGCAAATTTCTGGGCACTCTAGTGTCCAATCATCTTCTACCCTCGGATTACGAAAGGCACGTCAGCCAATCTGCATCCTCAGGTCTAAGAAGATTGAACAGGGGCAACTGTTGTACCCCAAAATTTGCCCTCCCATATTCATCAAGAAATTGCCAAGCCAACCCACAAAATTCCCCAAGGGTTGTGCAGCTCAACTGTCTCCTATACAGTCAAAACTAGGGTTTGTGTTCTGATCAAAGAAAGGAATGTTTCAGGGGCCCAATCAAGTCTCATATGCCTACAAAGATGGTCAAATATCCTCATATCAAGTTTCAAGGCATTCAGCTCAAAATTGCACAGTCAAAACCCTAAATTGCACTACAGTCAACTGTAGGGGCAAAATGGTCATTTGACAGTCAAAAGTTCAAATTTTTGGTCAACATATCATTTTGAAGCCACAAACATCATTTGATCAATGCTTGATCATGATTCTCAAAATTTGGCTCAGAAATCATCAAAGATGCAAAAGTTGCTATATTTGGACAGCTGAAAAAGTCAACTGAAATTGACCAGGGCATAACTTTCACATAGATTATCAGAAAAATTCCATCCAAAGCTCATTTTTAAGAGAAAGACATTTCCTACAACTCATCTTCATATTCCAAGTCCAAGAAATGCTCTCACAAAAAGTTATCAATTTCAACATTATAGGTCATTTTCAAAAGTCAACAAAAAGGGACTTTAAGTCAAAGGCCATAACTTGAGATTGGTAAATCAAAATGACATGGGACCAAAGGCATTGGTTAAAGGACTCAAATACCTTTCCAAAATGTCCAAGAACATGTGAACATCTTAAAAATTGACCAAGTTATGCCTTGTGGAAGTTGGGAAATTTTTGGGAATTTTGAAAATTCAACAATGGTTCAAATGACCTAAAATGCAAATGGGCCCATTTTTTCTTCCAAGTTTCTTCATGCCAAGCCTATGCACGACCATTAGGCCCAAAGGGAAGTATTTTCTCATTTTTTAATTATTTATTTGAATTTATATTAATATTAATTCATTTAAATTATTTAAATATATGAAAAATATAAAGCTTGACCTAAAAAATCTTTTTGTACACATTCTAGGCTCAAGATTTCGTGTACAATTAAATATGGCAAGATTTGGTGTGATTGGAGCATGATTGAACCAAATAACATGAAAAAAGATTCAAAAAAAGATTTTACAAAATCAATTAGCAAAAACCATTATGGCATGAGATTTTGTTCAATTTTGTTGACCTAAAAGTTTCACTATATGATCAGAATCACAACCCTAAAAGCTTTAGACTCTAAGCTGCGCCTCAAGAGCCATTGGAGCATTGAAATTTTCCATAAAAAACTCAAATCTGAAATCAACCTTGGAGGTGGTTTTAAGCCCTAATTCTTATACCAAAAGCTTGCTCGTGGACTCCTGATCAGATTCCAATCAATATCATCAACCAAAACGCAAAGAAGTGGTATCAAGAACTCGAACTGTATCACAAAACTCTTGAAATCGCATATCACAATTCATACATTCCTTTGCATTTTTATTTGTGAATTCTTGTTTAATATGAAGTTTCCAAGCTAACTGATATGTTTAATTGAGTTTTCATAAGCCATACGCGATATTACCATGTTCATATTCTAGGGTTTTTCAGAGCTTGATTTAGGGCTTTTACAACAAAGCAAAATTGGGGCTCAAGACCAATGCCATTGCATTTATCACGTCCAGACGAGGAAGTTCCAACCCTCGCGCTCAATTTATGAGCGTCGAGGGTCTATTCGTTATTTTTTGATATATGGGTTTAGGCAACGCAACGAAAACCGTTGCCTATATGTTTGTTTTACAGGGACAAGGAAGAAGACAACGTCGTGGCGAAGCGTGATTCGTTCATTTGAAATTTCGCGCGTGCTATTCACTACGCGTTGGTTTTGCCTTTTGTTGTTTATTCATTATAATATATTAAATGAAATTCAATGGCTCAGTGGCAGGGACATGTGTTGGTAACATCAAAGACCTGGGTTCAAGTCCCAGGTCTGTACAAATCTCCATAATATTTTTCAATATTCATTCCTATGCAGGCACGCTCTTAAGGACCACCATACGCCCTCCTCATCTATCCATCCACGTGCATGTTTAGAACCAAACCAAAGGCAGGGATTTAAGAAGCGCAATAAACTCCAGTCAACGCACCATATGGAATCTGGAAAAGTCCACAAGGCCATGCTTATTGGGCCTGATTTGCTGAACCAAAACCTCCTAAATTGGGAATACACCCCACTCTGGTTTGCTAATTTCATTTTTCTTATATCTTTTTAATTATTATTTTAATTGTTATGTTTATTTTAATTATTGTTTATTTAATTTTTAATCAAAATACAAAAACATCATAAAATCAAAATGCCAAAAAAATATAATATTTATTTATTTTAATTATTTTTATGAATAAATGCATGTAAATTATTTAGTTTAATTAGGTTTTTAACTTTAATTCTTTTTCATAATAAAAATCCAAAAATATAGAATTAGGTTAATTGATAATTTTTATATCTTTTTAATTTTTCCTTTTTCTCACAATATTGTTTATTTATTTATTTTATCTTTATAATTAAATTGTACATAAAAATTAGGGTTTCATTTAGTTAAAAATTTCAATATTTTCTTAATAACTAAAAAACATTAGAATTAGGGTTAGTCAATTTCAATTAATTCCTTTTTCTTTTAAATCTTAAAAAACACAAAAAATGCTAAAAAACATTTTCTTTTTAATTTTAATTTCTAATTCTTCATTAAACTTTAATATTTTGCAAAAGGGTCCAACGCCCGTCGCTTTAATTATTTTATTTCGCACATTTACTTTGTCGCTTATTATAATTATGTACATGTCCCTAAGCCTTGTAACAATTTTACTTTTCGCACTTTTATTCGCTTTCTTTATTTTTCCGCTAAATCGGGTCCGGTTTAATTTTGGCGATGTGGACCCGCGCCTTTGTAATAGTCTTAGATTTATTTTTCGCAAACTTTATAATTGTTAAAAAGCATGCAAGAATGAATGACTTAATTAAAATCGAGCGTAGAACACAACAAACATGACAAGACAAATAACTGAAAACGACACACGAATCGCACACACCACCCCTAGGGTACGCCTCACTATTGCCTTTCGAAAGGTGGTCGTCGAGTAGAGGACGTCTTAGTAAGTCCTCATGATCCGGGAACCTGGCATGAGGGTAGCTTCTAAGGTGTCTTCCCATTGCTCTGGTGATCACCATGTCCCGAACCTCGAATTGACCCGAACACCTCCAACGGTGGTGCTACCTACCTCTCAATGGTGGGATGGCACTACTTTAAAGGACTTTTACACAGACGAATTCCTTAGGGTAGGTAGGTTCTCAAGGATACTTGCTCTAATCTCAAAATAAACTCAAAAAGACTTTTCACACTGACACTTTTCAAAAGCTTTCAAAGCAAACTTTTCAAACACTCTGACGTATGAGTCGAACTGAAACTTTTCAAAGAAAACTTTTTAAACCCACATTGAAAAGCAAACAAACCATTTTGAAAACACAAGTGAGCAAGTATCTAAGAGCCCATGGATAACCATGGATAGAAAGGGTGCTAACACCTTCCCTTTCTATAATCTACCTCCCGAACCGAGAGCAATCTCTATAAGGAATTTTTCTGTGCTTTTGTCCTTTCCATTTGGAGAAAATAAAAGACGGTGGCGACTCTTGCTTCCGCGACATTTCGCGAACCAGCTTTAAACAGTCAGTTCCAGATCCACCGATCACACCCAGTCCAGGGTAAAATCATAACAGTTCATGGTGAGGAGGAGTATATGATAAGCCACCTTAACTCTTTCCGCTACGTGGAGTTAGATGGTGAATTCATAGAAACACCTTTCCAACACTTTGAAGAGGTTTCTCCTGAAGTTGAGGTAGCCAAGACAATGACTGTTGTGCCCATCATTACCAAACCTGTGTCCTGAATGTCATCCCTTAAAGATGCGGAGGTTGCGATCAAGGAAGGAGGAAGCACAATATAGGGTCAACTGCCAGATTTTCCTTACAAGACAGATAAGTTTGGCTTGGGATTCACTGCTGCTAGTCAGAAGGCTGTGCCTCGCTCCCGGACTGGAGGACCGCTATTGAAAATCACTCATCATGGAGTTCATGCTTTAGAGGATGATGAAGAAGGAAGCAATTTTGAAGACTGGATCTTTCCAACCATTGAAGGAGGACTGAACAACTGGGAGGCGAAATACTTCGTTCCCATTACTTTCATCAATCAGTAATTTATCTTTTGAACATTTTCTATTGGTCTGTAATATTTATTAAACAATTTGTACACTCTTTTTGCCTTATGCCTTACCCGGGGCATATAGGTCCATTTGTAAGGGTTTTGATTCTTCATTTTCATATGCCATTTTAATGAATCATGGATGTTTTCATATATAAACTTTTGTGTTCATTTTCTTTCTTTTTTATTTTGTTTAAAGGTGGCTATCCCTTACACACACCCACACTCACAAAATGCAGGTACCCATCCACTCCGGACTCCATGGGTAACAATTCTACTATGGCCTTTAGTGACTCTGAAGATCTGGTCAATCATGCCGAATACGAAGGTGATGAAGACTGTGAAGTGCCTAGAGAGTTGGCTAGACTTTTGCAATAGGAAGAAAGGGCTATTCTGCCCCATGAAGAGTTGTTAGAGACTATCAATTTGGGTACTACCGAAGACAGAAAAGAGGTTAAAGTGGGTGCCAACCTAGAGCCAAGTGTCAAAGAGTGCTTAGTTCAGTTATTGAATGAATATGTTGAGATCTTCGCCTGGTCCTATGAAGACATGCCGAGAATGGATACAGATATTGTGGTTCACCGTCTCCCTACAAGAGAAGACTGCCCACCAATCAAACAGAAAGTCCTTCGAATGAGGCCCAACATGTCCGAAAAGATCAAAGCTGAAGTGATGAAGCAGTTCAATGCTGGCTTTCTTGTTGTTACTTCCTATCCACAATGGGTTGCTAACATTGTGCCCGTGCCTAAGAAAGACGGCAAAGTCAGAATGTGCATGGACTACAGAGACTTAAACAGGGCTAGCCCTAAAGATAACTTTCCACTACCACACATTGACATCTTGGTTGACAACACAGCTCAACACAAGGTATTCTCTTTCATGGACGGATTTTCTGGTACAACCAGATCAAAATGGCCCCCGAAGACATGGAGAAGACTACTTTTGTTACGCAATGGGCTACCTTCTGTTATAAAGTGATGCCATTCGGACTGAAGAATACCAGGGCAACCTATCAGCGAGCCATGGTAGCTTTGTTTCATGACATGATACATCATGAGATTTAAGTCTACGTAGACGACATGATAGCCCGTTCACAGACAGAAGAAGAACACCTCGACCATCTGCAAAAGCTGTTTGTCAGGTTAAAGGAATACAAGATCAGACTGAACCCTAGCAAGTGCACTTTCGGAGTCAGGTCCGGTAAACTTTTGGGATTCATCGTCAATAACAAAGGCATCGAGGTTGATCCTGCCAAAGTCAAAGCTATACAAGAAATGCCTGCCCCTCGCACTGAGAAGGAGGTCAGAGGTTTCTTGGGACGCCTAAACTACATTGCAAGGTTCATCTCTCACCTAACATCTACCTGTGAACCGATCTTTCAGTTGTTGAAGAAAGATCAGGTGGTTAAATGTAATAATGACTGTCAAGTTGCTTTCGATAAGATCAAGGAGTATTTGCTGGAACCTCCTATCTTGATGCCACCCGTCGAAGGAAGGCCTTTAATCATGTATCTGACTGTCTTAGATAATTATATGGGGTGCGTACTGGGCTAACATGACGAGTCTGGCCGAAGAGAGCATGCCATTTATTACCTTAGCAAAAAGTTTACCGACTGTGAGACTCGCTACTCACTGCTCGAGAAAAGTTGTTGCGCTTTGGTATGGGGTGCTCGCCGGCTAAGGCAGTATATGTTGACACATACCACTCTGCTGATTTCTAAAATGGATCCGATCAAGTACATCTTCAAGAAGCATGCTCTATCCGGAAGAATCGCTAGATGGCAGATAATCCTCACCGAATATGATATACGATACACGACCCAAAAAGATATAAAGGGGAGTGTGTTAGCTGATCATCTGGCTCATCAAGCTGTCGAAGATTACCAATCCATGAGGTTCGACTTTCCCGACGAGGATACCATGACTTTGAGCAACATTGAAGAAAATAGACCGTATGACGGACCTGAACAAGGATCCCGATAGACTCTGTACTTTGATGGTGCCTCTAACACACTTGGGAACGGTATCGGCGTGGTACTTATCTCTCCAGAAGGTTGCCATACACCTTTCACTTCTAGACTCTGCTTTAGCTGCACCAAAAACATGGCCGAGTATGAAGCTTGTATCTTTGGTCTCAAGGCCGCCATTAACTTGGGAATCAAATCTCTGATTGTATTTGGGGACTCAACTTTGGTTATCAGTCAAATCAAAGGAGAGTGGGATACTAAACACCCTAACCTCATCCCTTACAAAGAACATGTCCTGACATTGTTACCACATTTCGAGCAGATTACCTTCGAGCACTTCCCGCGAGAAGAGAATCAGTTAGCAGATGCGCTAGCTACAATGTCATCCATGTTTAAACTTAACTGGGATAATGAGGCACCTCAAATCACCATTGAACGAATGGACAAACCTGCACATTGTCACGAGATTAATATCGAAGAAGTGGTGGACCGACCGTGGTTTCATGATGTCAAAAGGTATCTCGAAGCACAAGAATACCCTGAAGGAGGTTCAGTCAACGACAAAAAGTTCTTAAGGAGGTTCGCGGCCAAGTTCTTTCTGAGCAATGGTATCCTATACAAGCGTAATCTTGATTGTGTCCTACTCCGGTGTGTGGACAAGGCTGAAGCTGAGTAGATCATGGTTGAACTACATAATGGCACCTTTGGCACCCACTCAAGTGGTCATACGATGGCTAAGAAGATTCTACGGGCAGGCTACTACTGGTCTACCATGGAAGATGATTGTCAGCAACATTCGCGTACTTGTCACAAATGCCAAATCTATGCTGACAAGGTACATATTCCTCCAGTTCCTCTCAATGTCTTAACAGCTCCTTGGCCATTCCCGATGTGGGGAATCGACATGATTGGAGAGATCAAGCCTACAACATCCAATGGACACCGTTTCGTCCTGGTGGCCATTGATTACTTTACCAAGTGGGTCGAAGCAGCTTCCTTCGCCTCTGTTACAAAGAATGTGGTTGCCCGCTTCATCAAGCAGAACCTCATATGCCAGTATGGTATCTCCGACAGGATCATCACTGACAACGATACAAATTTGAATAATACAATGATCACCGCTCTATGCGAGCAGTTCAAGATTCAAAATCACAATTCATCTCCCTATCGGCCTAAGATGAACGGTGATGTCGAAGCTGCGAACAAAAATATCAAAAAGATCATTCAAAAGATGACAGTCACCTACAAGGACTGGCATGAGATGTTACCTTTTGCTTTGCACGGGTACCGTACCACAGCACGCACTTCAACTAGGGCAACCCCCTTTTCTTTGGTATACGGCATGAAGGTTGTTTTACCTATCGAGGTTCAGATTCCCTCCTTGAGAATCATGAAGGTTGCTGGTTTGAGTGAAGACGATTGGATTCAGACCCGGATTGATCAACTTAACTTGATTGACGAGAAGCGACTTACTGTTGTTTGCCACGGTCAGGCGTATCAGAAATGTATGATCAAGGCCTTCAACAAGAAAGTCAAGAGACAAGTATATCAAGTCGGGGATCTTGTAATCAAGCGAATCATCTTGCCGCAAAGTGATCCCAGGGGAAAATGGACTCCTACTTACGAAGGACCATTTGTGATTAAAAAACATCTTTTCTGGTGGGGCAATGATTCTGACCACCATGGACGGTGATGACCTACCGCACCCTACGAATGCAGACATAGTCAAAAGATGCTACGCATAAATGACTCGACAAGTTGAAAACCCAAAAGGGCGACTTGGGCAAAAAAGGGTTTCCCGGTGGATCGAAAACCTAAAAGGGGGATTCAGGACACAGTTAGGGAATTAAAGCGTATGACTATGTCCCGTCGGATCACTTTAAGGACAATCTCTTCACATACAAGCTCCGGGCTTCTGATCAATCTAATTAATGTCGAACGAAGCAATGAATGGACAAGATGCTCAGAGTTACGAAGGCTATAGCAGAATGGGAACCCCATGGAGTTGTTACACATAGCCATCTTTCTTTGTATAATTTTTTTTCTCATTTTTATGACAACATTCTCTTACTAGGATGTCTGTCTCCTTTGTACAAAATAATTACACAAAGTTAATACAAAGATACTTCAAAGTGCAGAAATTTGTTTGCCTTTTCTTTCCTTTTACACTTGTGTTTTATTTGAAAACGTCCAATGATTTATTAAATGAGCATATGCATTTGAATATAATCACTGCTTACAAATAAAATGAAATAAGAAAGAATAATTACTGACAGATTGAAAATATGGGAAAAAGTCTTTGGGCTATTCCAGGAGAAATCCTCAACAGAGCTAAAGCCTTGAAATACATATCCCCAGCGGAGTTAAGTTTCAAAATCCCCATCAGAACTAAGTTTCCAAACTCCCAATCCCCAGCGGAGCCAGAAAACTTTGAACTGCAAACCCTCAGTGAAGATGAAACTTTCTTCCCCAACGGAGCCCAAAACTTCAACCCTTAAACCCTGGTGGAAGACCATCCAGTTTCCTCCAATTCCCCAGAGATTTGTCTTGAAATCGGAAGATTCCCCTACAAGTTATCTTAGAAATCAGACAACAGCTTCAGATAATTCCTCAGAGTGTTGACATACAATTCCAGCCCTTGAGAACTCTTCAACAAAACAAGCATTCTCCCACAGAGTTGTTTCTCAGTAGATCGAAGATTCTCGGTCTCATTTCTCCAGTAGAAGCCTCCCAGGTTTCAATTCCCCAGTAGAGATCGTCAGAATTTTCCTTATTCCCCAGGAAAGTCATGAAGGATTCTAACATCCCCACAAGTCACCAAGGATTTATTTTCCCCGGCAGCAGTCAAAGATTTCATTATCTCCAGCTATCAAGGATTTATTTTCCTCAGCAAGACAGCTAATCAACTTACATGCGCATACATTACATTCATATATCATAAACATTAATAAAGAACATTTTATTGCGTCATACATGTCTTGCAACATAACTTTGTGTTTTAGCTAACATTTTACCCTTTTTAGGATAAGATTAGAAGTTACCTTTAACAAATGTTCAAGGATTTCAGATACAGTACGGATACACTCCAAGACATGGAAGTCATTCTTCTACTCATTCAGATCTCTTATTCAGATACAGTATGGATACACTCCAAGACATGGAAGTGATTCTGCTACTCATTCAGATCTCTTATTCAGATACAGTATGGATACACTCCAAGACATGGAAGTCATTCTGCTACTCATTCAGATCTCTTATTCAATTACAGTTCAGATACACTCCAGACACGAAAGTTATTCTGCTACTCATACAGGTCTCAATTTCAGATACAGTCTAGATACGCACCAGACACGGTTTCCATTCTGTCACTCATTCGGAATTTATCCCCAGCTCAGAGATGCTCCATACACGAATGTTTTTCTGTCGCCCATTCAGAATTCAGATACAATACAGATACACTCCAGACATGACAGTCATTCTGATATTCATTCAAGGATCAAATACAGTTACATCTCGGATACGCTCCAGGCACGGACGCCATTCTTTTGCTCATACGAATCCAATCTCCAGATACAATTCAGATACGTTCTAGATACAAATACCAATCTGATGTTCATTCTCCTGATTTTCAACAAACAAATCTTGGATGTCATCTTTAAGCCCATCTCCATCAAGATTCTACCATCTCCAAATGGCATCTTTAAGCCCATTCCCTCAGCTACATTTTGACGAGTGCAAATTTACGGGCACTCTAGTGTCAAATCATCTTTTATCTTTGAGTCACGAAAGGCAAACTCGCCAATCTAACTCTTCAGGTTCAAGAAGATTGAACAGGGGCAGCTATTGTACCCCAAAAGGTTCCCTCTCATTTTATCAAGATTTCCCCTCACAAGACTCTTTGAACTCCAGACAGGATTAGGGTTTAGCTCTGCCCAAGACATCTCCTTGCACTAATGACCTAAATTAGGGTTTGAGTTTGCACAGGGATTTTTGGACTTTCAATGCTCAAAGTGACTTTCATACTTCATGTTGGACTTATAAGATTTCCTCTACTAAGTTTCAAGCTTTGAATCAAATTTTTGCTCAGTCAATTGGACAGTTGACCTAGAAATCAGATGTATGGGGAAAAAAGTCAACTGTGGACAATTTACAGTCAAACCTCATAATTTTTTATCCATATCAACATTATAGACTCATATGGACCATTTGATCAAGTTTGGACCACAACTCCTCAAGAAATTTGATCAGATCATCAAAAGGGCAAAATGGTCATTTTTAGGGTTTTGACTGCACAAGGGCAATTTCTGATTTTTAACCTAGCCAATGGCAAATTGGGCTCAAGCATGGATTCAAGGACTCAATTACATCATCTTTACCTATTCACAAGGTTCAAAAGATCTCAAATGCATTGGATTGACAAATGATTTTCCAGTCAACTGATCAAAATTTTACTGTACACTGAAAAGTCAAACTTTGACTTTTTGGTCAAAATCAAGTGCCAAGGGTCATTTTTCATCAAGATATGTCAAAACATGAAACTTGTTCATCAAGAAACCTAATTTTTCAAATTAGGGTTTAAGATTGAAAATTTTCATAACTTAGAATTTTTCTAAGTTATGAAATTTTCTTATTTTTTCCCAACTTTGCCCAACATTTTCACCATGATGCAATTGGATTCAAACAAAACATCCAACATGAAAGTTGTAGTCCTCCAAAAAATATACAATTTTGATCACAAAGTTTTCACAAAAGAAGCTTGGATCTCAAGTTATGATTTTTGGAACAAGGGTCCATGAAACTTTTAACTTAGTGAAATTTTGCCCTAGTTTAGGCAGGATTTTGATCAATCTTGATGATCATTTTTCATATATTTCCACTTGGAATCTCAAAATTCATTTTAAATATGGATTGTATAGCATGTTACAAGCTTTCCAAAATGTCCAATAACTCTCCAAAATCATTTGTGGTTAGGGAGAATCGAAGGTTTGAATTTGGCAAAAACTCACTTTTGATCCATAGCATTTTCATGTTGATACAAGTTGCAAGTTCTGTCCAGCTTCATTGGTACTTGATTACAGGTCCCTAAACCCTTTCATACTCAATAATTAAATGCAAATCCATTGGTTTGAGGCTTTGTTCTGGTCATGGTAGGATTACACAAGAGATTAATCCAAAAATAGCAAAAAGGCAACATTGCCATTTTTGTCAAATTTGCTTTATGTCAAATTGCATTCTTGAGCCTTGAACCAAAATCTTGTACAGAAAAAAATATGCACAAACTTGAGGGGCTAAGATCACAAGGTGTAAGTTGGTAGATAGCCTGTACAGGCATGTCTTGCATCATTGCTCACTTTTGCTTAAAATACAAGAAACTTGTCAAATATAACACAACTTGCACATCTGTTGGAACCAACCCTTACAAGCTTTTGAAATAGGTTTTGTGCATTGCCTTGAGCCAGAAACACGATCCCTCCATCCATAAAACACCCTTGAATATCAAAACACCAAAAACTTTCAAAATAGGGCACTCCCTGCAGTTCCACTTCCATCTCACAAGTTGCTCGTGCGTTTTGCCCCAAACATGTTCAAACAACTTTCATATAACCTATCCAAGCTATCCCAACCATTAGGCAGTGACTGTAACTCCATTTGCTTGAACTTCCTCCATTTTTGTTTGACAAAGGTTGAAGATGAAGTTCAGTGGGATGGGCTTTGGCTTGGCTCACTTTTTGCACCCCTGCCTTGCTGATTGCACCCCCTGGCCCATTTCTTTATATTTTTGTATTTTTCATTTTATCTTTATATTTTTTAAACATAAAAAAAATACCAAAAATATTTTTATAAATTTTCACATTTATTTTTATATTTTTATTTTATTTTTCTAATATGAAAATAATTATTAGTTAGTATATATTTTTATTTTCTTTAATAAAAAACAAATAAACATTTTAGAGATATTATATATTTTAATTTTATTATTTATACATATAAAATAATAATTTCCTAATATATTTTCATTTTTTTTACATTTGTACATATTCCATTATTTAATTTTATTGTATATAAATAATATAATTAATATAATCTCTTAAAAGAAAATTAGGGTTTTTTTCCCTTAATAAAAATAATCCTTTTATTTTTTTTAATACATTAAATATTATATTTTTACATACATAAAAATAAACAAAAACATCTCTTGCATATTCATAATATTTTGCATATTTATTTAATTGACCATTTAAATACTTGTCTATTTATTTATTTGTTCCATTTATTCAATTTGGATGTAATAGTAAATATTAGGGTTTTATTTTCTTGCAAATATCCCCCATTCAAAAATTGTATCCCTCTTCCCATATCAATGTTGTAATAGCATAGGTTTATTTTGCGCACTTTATGCTTTCGAATATGCCATGATTAGAAATTAGGGTTTGTATGCAATATCCAAAATCAAAACAAATAGCTTGACTAATACAAATACAAAAAAGCATGTAAATTGACAACACAATGCACACATGCACCCCTAGGGTTTCATCCACTTGTTGCCTTTAAAAATGGCCATGTTATGCATGTTGACTATCTTGGCAAAACAAAAACAAAACAAAAGATCATAGTCCCTCGATGACGCTATCTTGGTTGCCTATACAAAATGATCTAGCCCCTCAAAAAATTGCTAAAGGTACTTAGCACAATTGCTATCATGGTCAATATGATAACCCGCGCCTGTCCCGTTTAACATCCTAATACAAGGTTGTTTACCAAATGCAATGGTAAAACAACACTGTCAAAAGGGTTAAAATGTGTAGGAAAGATCTTTGAGTAAAATAGGGTAGACAACTCTTAGTTACTTGATCAAAACTTGCAAAAACATCCTTGCTATTTTCAAACATACTTCACAACACAATTTCAAAACATTTCCCAAAACAAACTTTCAAACATTGAAACATCTTTTTAAAAGACAATACACCTTTGTATACATTCAAACAAGAATCATTACAAAGGTTTCCACAACGATAGCCTCTTTTCAAAACATTTTCAAAACCACACACACAAAGCACCATTTCAAACAATTCGAAAAGCAAAGCAAGTGATCTAAACAAGTAGCTAAGATCCCATGGATAACCATGGATGAAAAGGGTGCTTGCACCTTCCCTTTTCATAATCTATCCCCCAAACCCAAGAAAACATCTCAAAGGTCTTTCCTGTGCTTTTTGACCTTTCCTTTGGATAAAATAAAAAGTCGATGGCGACTCTTGCTAAACCGAAACATTCGGGAATACAAACGCAAAACCTCAAGTAAGTTCTCCCACCGCATCACACAGTCCAAATATGATCCAGATATGGATGTCATTCTGACACTCATTCAGCATATTTCTTAAATACAGTCCAGATACGGATGTCATTCTGACACTCATTCAGCACACTTCTCAAATACAGTCCAGATATGATCCAGATACGGATGTCATTATAACACTCATTCAACACATCTCTCAAATACAGTTCAGATACGATCTAGATACGGATGTCATTATGATGCTCATTCAGTACATCTTTCAGATGCGAGTCAGACACAATCCATTTATGGATATTATTCTGATACTCATCCCACTACATCTATTATTTCAGTATAAATCGACCAGAGATTTATTCTGATACTTCTTCCTATTTTTGTCAACAATCACTTTTGTGTGGCATCTGTAAGCCCATCTCCAACAACTCTCCAAATGGCATCTTTAAGCCAATTCCCTACATAATCAACAACCAAATCATCGAGTGCAAATTTCTGGGCACTTTAGTGTTCAATCATCTTCCACCTTCAAGTCACGAATGGAGGACTCGCCAATCTAACTCTTTAGGTTTAAGAAGATTGAACAAGGGTAGCTATTGTACCCCAAAATTTTCCCTCTCATTTTTCAATATTTCTCTCGCATGTGTGGTTACAAACACCTGTTTGACAAAATGAAGAAAATGATTTTCTTTGAAGATGGCAAGCTGTTACTTCGACTGGTCGAAGGAAAAGAAAAATGAAGATATTAATGTGCCTTTCGAAAAGTCAAAGAAGAGAAAGTTTTCTTCGAATCCACATCCTTCGATTAGTCATCTAGGCTTCCTTCGAGCAAGTTTGAGTCATCCTTCGTTTGGGGCATTAGTTTCCTTCAAAAGAAACCTTCTTCGAATCCACCTTCAAACCTGCTTCGAATCAACCTTCATGCATGCTTCGAATTCACCTCTAAGCTTGCTTCAAACCCTCCTGCATGCAAGCTTCGATTGCACCATTGGCCCCTTACATGTTTTCCTTGAGTCACAAAGCAGTGACCTCCTGCATGCAGGCTTCGACAGGGTAATGAATCTTCATGCAAACTTTCGTTTGAGCAATGGCCTCTTGTATGCTTGCTTGGAGTCACAAAGTAGTGACCTCCTGTATGCAGGCTTCGACATGGCATTGGCTATGTTTACACTAGCTTCCACTAGACAATATTTACCTTTGAAATAGTTTTCTTGGATTCCACCCCTGAAAACCTTCAACACACATGGTTGGTGGCCCCTTCAAAGGACATGTATTGGTAGATTTAAAGGGCATACATAGGGGTCCCTTTTTGAAAGATATACCTTACTAGCCCATTCAAAGAATTGCATTTGATCCTGTGATATGGTGGCAGAACCGACAGTTAATACTAGTTTGTGTTTTTTGTTCGCAAATGTAGCGGTAAGCAAGAGTCGCCACCGACTTTTATTTCATCCAACAAAGGAAAAGGAAAAAGAACAGAAAAAACCTTTTTCGAGATGTTTCTGAGTACGTGGGGTAGATTATAGAAAGGGAAGGTGTTAGCACCCTTTCTATCCGTGGTTTTCCACGGGCTCTTAGGTACTTGCTCATTTTTAAATTGCTTGTGTGTGCTTGTTTTGAAAAAAATTTTTACTTCGTCATAACCCTTGTATCGGTCCTCAAGAGTGTGACGAAGTTGTTTTGAAAACTGTTTTGAAAAGTGTTTGTGTGAAAAGTTTTGTTTGAGCAAGTACTTAGGAACTAATCTACCTACTCGAAAAAGTCTGTTCGTTTTCCTCTAGACATCGTTATCCTATTAATAAGGAATAGGTAGCATCATTGTTGGAGTTTTAAGGGACGTTCGAAGGGACAAGTACGATCATAAAATCAATGTTAGGAAATTTTAGTAATCATCCTAAAGCCTTAAAGATCTTTTTCTGAGGCAACATCCGAATGGGTCATTTTAGATCTTTTGGGACTAGAGGACGACCACTAACATTCCCTATACTTTATGACCGTTTACCGAAGGCAACCAGAGTGGAGTAAACCCTAGGAGTGAGCATGTGCAAGTGTGCTTTTTCAGTTTATTTATCTTTGCACATTTAGGGTGTTCTACTGTATTAATTGCAATTTGTCTTTCCATACAATCCTATTAACATACATCTAACAATTTATAGTTTGCGGAAATTAAAATGCGAGAAATTAGAGTCCTAGCTATTACAAGGCTTTCGCAGATGCATAATTATTTTGACTGTAAATAAAGGTGCGGAAATTTAAAACCCTAATTACTATTACAAACTCGGAGTAGTTACAATAATATAAAAAAGGAAAACTTAAGGTGTGCGCGGCGAATTAAATGCGAGAAATAATTGGAAAACCTAAAAATCTAATTAAAAAAATATTTAGGTTATTTTTTTGAGAAGAAATTAGGCTATATGCAAATTTAACCCTAATTCTATTTGTTTTAAATTCTAATAAAAGAAAGAATTAAATTACCCTAATTTAATTAAACTAATTAATTAATAAAAAAAAATTTATAAAAAAATATTTTTTTGATGTTTTTATGATTTTTTGATAAAAAAACATGATTTTTTGATAAAAAAACATGATTTTTGGTGTTATTTGAAAAAAGAAATAATTAACAAATAATAAAAAAGAATTGAAATAAAAAGAATAGAATCGGGCCTGCATAAGCAATCCACGGGGTGTGCTTCTGAATTCTTCTTAGGCCCATGAATGCTAAGCCCATTCCTGCGCCTGATTCTATGCAGCCACGTTTGGAGGATGCACCATGGTCTTTCCTTGGTTTGAGCGTTGGATCTGTGTTGGTAATGATCCAGTGGCTGGATTAGTGGGGCGCATGATGGACGCTAAGCTATGAGGCACGCTGGATCTGCAGTTAAATGTTCAGAAAATAAGAAAATGTTTGGACCTTGGATTGAACCCAGGTCATTTGCTTCACATGTCCCTACCCCCTGCCATTTGTGCTGCGTTGTTTAATTGTTAATGTAATAAAGCCAAAATATAATATATAAAAAAGAGTGGATAGGATGAATAAAGCAAAAACACGCGCGATTATTTAAATGGACCAGCGAGGTGGTGACAAGTCATTGTCTTCTTCCCTGTCCGTCGTCTTAGGTATCAGACCTTTTACCTACGGACAAAACTCCATAGCCATAGCCCTGCAAGCTTCAAAAAGCCACAAATCGCATGATAAAATAAAAGTGAGTACATGGATCAATTCGTCTTGATCCCACGAGCATCATGGTATCCTTTTCTTGGCCTAATTTTACCTGTACAGAGAAGCCCTAAAACAGATTCTTAAACCCTAGCCATGGCAATCATCAATACATTCATCAAAACACAAAATTAATTGAACCAAAACATTCCAAGTGATGATACGAACAAAATGCTATGCTTAAGAATGGTTAATCACGCGTAAATTGTAAAATCAAAATCAAGTTTGTATGTGCAAACCGTGGGTTTACCAGGAGCGATTCTGGGCTTGGGAAAGCTTGCAAATGATCGTATTAGCTTCAGGAGATGTCCAGGAAGCGATTAGAAGCTTTGGATGGCCTTGAATAGTCCCCTAGGTTAGAAATCAGATCCACACTTTTTGTCCAATTTTTGAGTTTTCTTCTTCAGCTCTCATGACTGCAACCCTTGTCCTTTTGCATTGTTTGTGTTTAATATATGTAGTATGATGAATTAGGGCAAAAAAAAAACAACTTGAATCTTTTACAATCATGGAAATTGAATGTGATTTGTTTGCTATATGATATCTTTCCAAAACCATCCTAATCATGCTATTTTTGCCTCAATTTTCTTTGATTCGATTTGATCTGATTAGGCCAGCTTAATTAGATTTGATTCTAACAAAAATCATATCAAAAAATCAATCTTTGATATTTTTTGTCATTTATTTGATTTAATGTGGCTTTTAAATAATAAAAATCAAAATAAAATAAATAAATAGAGAAAATAATATATGGATGCTGATTTGGGTCGTGGACCATGTCTTCAACAAGATGCAATCATGAAAAGCTAGGCCCATTTGACAAAAAATGCACTTTTGAGCACATTTGACTTTTGGCAATTTTCCAAAAATGGCCAACTTTGACGATGCATATCTCTTCCAATTTTAACCCTAGAGAGTTTTTCTTGGACTTTTTAGAAATCTTAGGATGTCCCCTAAACAACCCTTTTGGTTTCATCTCCATTGGATCTTTCATGTTCATGTAAGAAGCTTTGACCCAAAAGGTGCTTTTGTTGACTTTTCAAAAGGACCTATAATGTAGAAATTCATATCTTTTATGAGTGTATTTTTTGAACTTGAGGGATGAAGATTAGTTGTAGGAAATTGGATTCTCTTCAAAATGAGCCTTGGATGAGAAATTTCTGATAATGTATGAGAAAGTTATGCTTGGTCAAAGTTTGGTTGACTTTTCCTAAGAAACCCTAATTTAGCAACTTTTGAGTTTTGATGAATTAGGAGCATTCCTTGAGAAATCATGATCAACCCTTGATCAAATGATGGATATAACTTTAAAATGTTGATGTTGACCAAAAATATTAAAGTTTGACTGTATGTGGGTCACATTTGACTTTTGACCTAATATAGTTGATTTTCAAGCACCTGAGCAGTTGATTGAGCAAACTTCTTGTGCAAGGCATGAAACTTGGCATGGATGATCTTGAGAATATATAAGGACCATGGAAAATATTTGAGGCCTTTGGAGCTCACCCATCTTGATGAAAAGGGAAACCCTAGTTGGAGGTTCCTTGCTTTAGGAGAGGGTTTGTCTGGTCAACTCTTGGGTATCCTTGAGCAAGTTAAGGGTCTTAATGAGTATATGTTGAGCAAAATGGGAGGGAAAATTTTGGGGTACAACAGATCCCTTTGAAGGACACATATAGTCCAACCAAAGGATACATATTTGGCCCTTTCAAAGATACCCATATGACCCATTCAAAAGACATGTCTGGGTGTCCCATTCGAAGGACATGTTTGATGGCCCATTCGAAGGACTTGCAAGACATACCTTAAGACATATTTTGGTGACCCATTCAAGGGGCACACATTTGGCTCCTTCAAAGGATGCACAAAAAGAGCCCATTCGAATGACACTTGTTGGGTGAAAATCAAATAATGTTGTTTGAAGGAGAATCTGGTCGAAGGTGGTCAAAACGAAAGGCGGAGATATCAAAAGACGCTTTCTACCAAGTTCAGGTCTGATACACTAGCCATAACGCTCTAAAACTGCTGCACAGCAGTCCTGCAACACTGCCCCTATTCTTGCACCAATTTGGCATACGAATACTGCCCCTCGACAGCTACAAAAACAGTTTTCCCATTTTGTTCAAATTGTTTTGTTTTCCCTCCTAAACCTCAGCCAACTTCGCCTATAAATAAGAGGCTCCATAACACGTCTAAGGGGCTGGACAACATATCCAGAGACTTTTGGGTGGTGTGGAAAGAATCTTCAAAAAATCATCAAACTCTCAAAAAACTCTTACACTTTTAAGATTCTCAAACACTAAACACAAACCCAGAATCTAAAGAAACACAACACTTGTTTCTTTTTTCTCTTTCGAATCTAAAGCAATCCCCACACTTTGTTTTCTTTCGAATCCAGTAGAAAGAACACTACACCTGTTCTTCTCCTTCAAATCCAGAAATAACAAACACCACCCTCACACCTCCTGACCTTAGAATCTAGTCAAAGAAACACCTCACATGTTTCTTTCCTTCGAATCCAGGAGAATCTAGTCCAATCACTCAAGATTAAACACACGTTCCAGCTTCAAGCGAGGTAAGTCACTCTGACCTTAAACTCTTCGTTTGAAGCATGTACATAACATTTGTTTTCTTTTCGTTTCCACCCTTTTAGTTTGTTTTCATTTCTAACCCTTTTTGGTTTTGTTTCTTGGTTTATCAAACGCTTTTAAGAACTAACCCAGCCATGAGACAATACTAGCATGGCTTCAGGCCATGTTGCTATTTAAACTCCAAACAAAAGAAAACATGAGGAAGGAAGTATGAATCGAAGGTTTAGGCTTCCCCTTGGCTGCTTCACAGTTGCAAGCATAATAAATAGTGTGGCCTTAGGCTTCGCCACACACTGACTTCCAGGCCATTCGAAGGAGCAAAAAGGGAGAAATGAAAGTTCTCCACATTGACTGCCAGGCCCAATCGAAGAAGGAAGAAAGGAGCTTCGGGTGAAGAGTACATTTCATACTGATTCTAGGCCCCAATCGAAGGAAGTAAAAAGGCAGAAACGAAGGCTGCATCTCATGCTTCACGCTAAGCCCAAATCGAAGGGAGCCAGAGAAGCAGAATCGAAGGGTTCTGCTGCCAAAATTGAAGCACTCATTTTTCCTCCTTTTATTTTTTTTTTGTCTTTACTTTTTCTTGCTATTCAATATGGTTGTAATAGTGTAGGATATTTATTTTCTGCATTTTTATTTATTTTGTACAAATTTTAGTAATTAGGATGTATGGCAAGATAAAATCAACAAGTAGACAACCTAAAATTCAAAGACAAAATGTATGCAATCAAACACACTTTGCACACATACACCTCTAGGGTAATCTCACTTATTGCCTCGGAAAATAGTCATGTCCCTCGAATATGGGCGTTTTAGCAAAGACCCTCGATAAAAGATTGTAGTCCCTCGATGACCCTCGATGTTGCCTTCGGTAAACGATCTAGTCCCTAAACGACATTGCTAAAACGTCCCATAGGTTGCCTTCTATGATTATACAAACGTCCCACGCCTGTCCCTTTACATCCAATGATGGGGCTTCTTAACAAATCAATGATAATATAGCAACATCTAAAGGAGGAGGAAAATAACATTAGACCTTTTGAGTAGATAGGACGCTCATAAATGCTCGCTTTCTCACAACAAAAACATTTTACACACTAACACTTTCATTTGAAATATTTTCAAAAGACAAAGCTCTTTGTACGCGTTCTTATAGAAACGAGAACCATTACAAAGACACTTTTCAAAATCACTTTCAAAAAACACATTCCACAAACACCTCTTTGAATATTTTCAAAACTAACACTTTGTACGCATTCTTATAGAAACGAGAATCATTACAGAGACGTTTTCAAAATACTTTCAAACCTACACCTCAAGCATATTTTCAAACAAAAGCAAGTGGTCTAGCAAGAAACTAAGAGCCCGTAGATAACTACGGATGAAAATGGTGCTAACACCTTCCCTTTTAATAATCTACCCCCCAAACTCAAGAAATAATGTCGAAAGGTCTTTCCTGTTCTTTTTAGCCTTTCCTTATTGGATAAAATAAAAGTCAGTGGCGTCTCTTGCTATCTGCAACAATTGAGATCAAACGCAAAACACCCAAGTCAGTTCTCCAACCGTATTACACTATCCTTACACCAAATCGATGTTATTGTTAGAATATAGTTTGATTCTACAACCCTTGTAAGATTTTTGATGATAACAAACAAAAAGAACAATTATGCACTCTAAAATTATATTCTATTTCGTAGAGAAGTTCTGATGGAAGAAGATCAGAAGATAAGTTACAAAGTTGGTTCTGCTGTGATTGTAAACATCTCTCAAAAGCTCTAATGAAAGAAGATCAGAAGATGCGCTAAAAGGATGTTTTCAAATCTGATTATAAAACTCTTTGAAAGAAGTTCTAATGCTGCAAACAAGATTTTATGGCTTTGATCTCCAAAGTTCTGAAGAAAGCAATAACAGATACTTCAATGCTCTGAAGCGTTACAAATCAAATATTTCTATTTCAAGAGTAACGGCTAGAAGAGAACAAGGATCTTTATTTTTGGAAAGCATCTTAATTGTCATTAATCAAGTTTCCAAATGATCATCCATGCTTCACCTATTTAAACAAGCCTTGAGGATAAACCGTTTATGATTTTCACACACACAATGACGCTGCTATCATCTCTCATCCTCAAACGTTCAATATTTTCAAACTGTGTAAAACATCATTGTATTGTGATACTGTTTTATTAGAAACATTAATGTACATTGTTTATTCATACTTTGTTTAAGTGAATTTCCTTTAGAAAAATCGGGTTGTGGTTATACTCAAGAAGATTTTGGAAGTTGCCAAAGTAGACTTGTAATCAAGATTGATTAGTGGATTAAGACCTCGTTGGAGAGAGGCGAAATCACCTTGGCATCAAATGAACCAAGATAAAAATCAATGTGTTCATTTCATTAAGTTTTAAGATCCCAATTCAACCCCCTTCTTGTGTTTTTCCATTCTTCAACTGGAATTAGAGCGTCTGGTTCTGAGTTCAAGCACTTAACTGTGTCAGTAAAAGATCCAAGCTAAGAAAAACACTATGGTGGGACTAAGTTAGAACATCAGCAATGACTACTATGATGAGAAAGATAGAATCAACGGAAAACCTCCAATCTTTGATGGAGAGAACTTTGATTACTGGAAAGACAGAATTGAAAGCTTCTTTCTGGCTCATGATGCTGATCTATGAGATATGGTGATTGATGGGTACATACATCTCGTTGATGAAAGTAGTCAGAAGATTGACAGAAAAAGAATGTCAAATCATCAAAAGTGAGACTTCAGAAATCATTACAAGGCCATAACTATTCTCTTGAGTGCCATCTCATATTCAGAGTATGAGAAGATCACAAATAGAGAGACAACAAAGCACATGCTTGATTCTTTGAGAATGACGCATGAAGGCAACACACAAGTAAAAGAAACCAAAGCCCTTGCGCTTATTCAGAAGTATGAAGCATTCAAAATGGAAGAAGATAAAACCATTGAAACAATGTTCTCAAGATTTCAAATTCTGGTTGATGGGCTACAAGTTCTGGAAAAAGGATACTCAACTGCTGATCATGTAAAGAAGACCATCGGAAGTTTACCAAAGAAATGGAAACCCATTATCGCTGCTCTCAAACTGGCAAAAGATCTGAATAAAATATCCTTAAAAGAACTTGTCAGCTCTCTCAGAAGTCATGAGAGAGAGTTAGAAGACGATGAGCCCTAGAAGCAAGGTAAGCCTTTAGCCCTTAAATTTAACAAAAAATATGATTCTAAAGTTTCACAGGCAATAGAAGAAAACTCTGGTGGTTCCTCGTCAAAATAAGACGAATTAACCCTTCTCTCCAGAAGAGTAAATCAGTTGTGAAAGCACCCGCAAAGGAAGTTCAGAAATTCCAGAAGAACAGGGAATCAGTCTGAATCATCATCTGGATACAGAAAATCTGAACCATCTTCTGAATATAGAAAGTCAAGAAACAGAGACATCATCTTCTACGAGTGCAATGAACAAGGGCACTACAAAGGCGATTGTCCAAGGCTTCAGAAGGAGAAACCTAAAAAGAAGTTTGTTAAGGAGAAGAAGAAAAATATCATGGTAACGTGGGATAACTCAGACTCTTCAGAAGCAGACACTAAATCAGAAGATGAAAGAGCCAACATTTCCCTGATGGCCAACATATCAAAAGATACTAAATCATCTGGATCAGAATCAGACTCAGAGGTAGAAGAGGTATTTTCTAACTTTTCTAGATCTCAACTAGAAGAGAGTCTGTCAGAAATTCTAGAAAGGTATCAGAAGCTTCAAGTCATAAACAAGAACCTGAAAAAGGATCTAGTGTCTGACTTTGAAGAAACTAAGAATCTGAGGCTGGAAAACTCTGAGCTGAAAGAAAATTTTTTAAAACTTGAAAATGATTTACAAGTTACTCAGAAGGAAATAGTCTTAGACGTTCCTAGTAACCCTGATAAAATCATAAAGGAATATGATCACAACTTTCAGAAGTTCCTCGCTGAAAACATAGATAGAAGCAAGATGGCTTCAATGATCTATGGAGTTAGCAGAAATGGCAGAAAAAGTATAGGATACAAAGGTAAAGTATCCCAACCTAAGAAAGTCAAGGATTTGGTTATTAAGCGTACTCCTCTGAAATCTCACTTTACCTATGGGCACACACATGATTTAAAATATACCAGTAATGATTTCTTTGCTAAACCAAGATTCAAACATAATTTTGGTAACTCTAACAAACAAGGACCCAAAAAGATATGGGTACCTAAGGATAAAATTGTATATGTAGCAGATATCTTTAACAGCAATACTGAAACACCAATCCTGGTACCTGGACTCTAGATGCTCTTGACACATAACAGGAAGAAAGCATATTTTCCAAAGCCTGGAGCTTAAATTTGGAGGCTACGTAGGTTTTGGAGGCAATCAGAAGGGGAAGATCACTGGCTCTAGAACATTTGGTAACAATAATCTTCCTTCTATTACCAATGTTATGTTAGTAGATGGATTAATGCATAACTTATTATCCATAAGTCAATTAAGTGATAACAGTTATGATATAATCTTTAATCAAAAGTCCTGTAAAGCAGTTAGTCATAAAGATGGATCTATCCTCTTTAATGGAAAGAGAAAGAACAACATTTACAAAAAAAAACTTTTTGAATTGAAAAGTTACAATGTAAAATGCCTACTGTCTGTTAACGATGAGCAATGGGTCTGGCACAGAAGATTGGGGCATGTTAGTATGAGAAGAATATCTCAAATTAACAAACTCAATCTGGTCAGAGGACTTCCTAACCTGAAGTTCAGCTCAGATGCTCTGTGTGAAGCATTTCAGAAAGGAAAGTTTGCAAAACCCCGTTTTAAAGCAAAAAATGTTGTTTCTACCTCTAGACCATTAGAACTTCTGCATATAGATCTATTTGGACCAGTGAAAACTGCATCCATTAGTGGAAAGAAGTATAGATTAGTGATCTTAGATGACTATAGCAGATGGACATGGGTAAAGTTCTCAGGACACAAGGACGAGTCACACTCTGTGTTCTTTGCTTTCTGTAACCAAGTCCAAAACAAAAAAGATCTTAGAATTGTTAAAATCAGAAGTGATCATGGTGGAGAATTTGAAAACAAAAAATTTGAAATATTTTTTAATGAGAATGACATCTCTCATGATTTCTCTTGTCCTAGAACTCACCAACAAAATGGAGTTGTAGAACGAAAGAACATAACTTTACAAGAAATGGCCAGAACCATGATCAACGAGACTAACATTGCTAAGAACTTCTGAAAAGAAGCAATTAACATAGCATGTTACATTCAGAATAGAATCTCCATAAGACCTATTCTGGATAAGACTCCATATGGACTATGGAAGAACATAAATCCCAACATCTCGTATTTCCATCCGTTTGAATTTATTTGTTTTATTCTTAACACCAAAGAACATCTGAACAAGTTTGACTATAAAGCACAAAAGTGTATTATGTTAGGATACTCTGAATGCTCAAGAGGCTATAGAGTATACAACAAAGAAACACAAATTGTAGAAGAGTCAATCAGTGTTAGATTTGATGACAAGCTTGGCTCTCAGAAGTCAAAGTAAGATGAATCTTTTGTAGATATAGAAGTACAATTTACAGGTACTGAAGACACTGCATCAGAAGTTCCTCACAAAGAATTATAAACAACACCAGAAGGAGATGTCATAAATATTACAGCAACATCTGAAGAACCTCTCCAGAAAAGATAATCCAGAAGCAGCCTAGCTCATCCTGAAGACAAAATTCTGGGAAAGAAGGAAGACACAATCAAAACAAGATCCACATTCAGAAACTCTGAAGAATCTCTCATGGGATTAGTGTCTCTGATTGAGCCAATTTTCATTGATAAAGCTCTTCTGGACAATGATTGGATCCTGGCTATGCATGAGGAATTAAACCAATTCACCAGAAATAATGTGTGGGATCTGGTTCCTAAACTAAAAGGGTTCAACGTTATTGGAACCAAATGGGTATTCAGAAACAAGCTGAATGATCAAGGAGAAGTCATCAGAAACAAAGCACGGCTGGTTGCACAAGGTTATAGTCAGCAAGAGGGGATAGACTACACAAAAACCTTTGCTTCAGTCACCAGGTTAGAATCTATCTGACTTTTAATTTCCTTCGCTATAAATAATGTCATCACTCTCTATCAGATGGATGCCAAAAGTTCATTCTTAAATGGATACATTGCAGAAGAAGTTTATGTGCACCAATCCCCTGGTTTTGAAAATTCCAAACATCCAGAATATGTATTTAAACTAAAGAAATAACTATATGGTCTGAAACAAGCTCCCAGAGCTTGGTATGAAAGACTAAGTAGTTTTATGCTAGAAAATGATTTCACCAGAGGGAAAGTGGACACAACCTTATTCTGTAAGCTATTTAAAAATGACATTCTAGTTTTTCAAATTTATGTAGATGATATTATTTTTGGATCTACTCAAGCCTCTCTGGGAAGAGAATTTGCTAAGTCTATGCAGGCAGAGTTTGAAATGAGCTTGATGGGAGAACTCAAATTATTTATGGGCATCCAGATCAATCAAATTCCAGAAGGAACTTACATACACCAGAGAAAATACGTCAAAGAACTTCTGAAGAAATTCAACTTATCAGAATGTACGCCAGCCAAGACTCCAATGCATCCTACATGCATTCTGGAAAAGGAAGAGGTAAGTAAAAAGGTAGAACATAAGATATACAAAGGTATGATTGGTTCTCTCTTATATCTTATAGCTTCAAGACTTGATATTTTGTATAGTGTATGTTTATGTGCTAGATTCCAATCAGATCCTAGAGAATCTCACTTAAGAGTCGTTAAACAAATTTTCAAGTATCTGAAAGGTACTACTAATCTTGGTCTATTTTATAGAAAAACCAATGAATACAAATTAGTAGGGTACTGTGATGCTGACTTCGTTAGAGACAGAGTAGAAAGAAAAAGCACTTCTGGAAGCTGCCAGTTTCTGGGAGAAAATCTAATCTCATGGACCAGCAAGAAGCAATCCATAATTGCATTATCAACTGCTGAAGCTGAATACATAGCAGTAACTGGGTGCAACACACAAATGCTCTGGATGAAAAGTCAGCTCAAAGACTTCAATATATTTGAGAGTAACATTCCTATACTCTGTGATAACACTTCTGCAATTTTTTATCTAGAAATCCCATTTTACATTCTAGGGCTAAGCATATAGAAATAAAACATCACTTTATTAGGGACTATATTCATAAATGAATTCTTTCCTTCAAATTTATTGATACAGACCATCAATGGGCTGATGTCTTCACTAAACTACTTTCTGAAGATAGGTTTATTTTCATTTTGAAACATCTCAGCATGAAATTATGTCCAGAATAAGAGTTTTATTTTTATATTCTTTAACCATTAGAATTTTATGTTTTTCTTGTGAACATCTAATCAATAATTCTTCAGAAGTTAGAAGGACAGTTGCATCAGGATATATCTAAGAAGATCTGAACAACTTTCAAACGGTTCATTTTTAAGATAAAATCATACAGTTCACATCATCAACATCTGTCATCCTCTCACAAGTGTTCTTCTAAGGCTGAACACGCGTTCAAATTCTAAAGGGATTAAAGCTTTGATTGGATGTATTGAGACTCGTGTTATATTGGTAACTATTCTATATCTCCATGCCATCTCCCTATTTTCAGGAATCATTAATGCTATGTAATCATTATTATTTTTCACAATTTTCTTGCTAATTAAGTTTTGAATTTGCTTATAAATACACCATTCACTTTCACTCTCACTTCTTCTCACTACTGTTTTCTCTATACTTTTCGTGTGCAAAATTTTCTTTCAAAAAACCTCAACAGTCTGTGTGAACAATGGCTTCATCTTCAAGTGCTCAAAACTCTCAATGTGTTCCTGGTTCATCTTCTTCAACAGCAGAAATATTTATTTGAGGTTGGGTTATCATCAAATTCGTGATAAACCAGATGATATTCCGAAGACGGCTTTTTCGAATGAGGTACGGTCATTAATAGTACACTATGATGTCGTTTGGTGTATCTAATGCTCCAGGTCATTTCATGGAGTATATGAATCAAACTTTTTTATTCATATTTGGATAAGTTTATCGTGGTGTTCATTGACGATATTCTGATTTATTCCAAATTCGAAGAAGAGCATGCAGAGCATTTGAGAATTGTGTTGCAAGTGTTAAAAGAAAAGAAGTTGTATGCAAAGTTGTCAAAGTGTGAGTTTTGGTTAATAGAGGTTAGGTTTCTCAATCATGTGATTTCTAATGGTGGAATTGTTGTCGATCCTTCTAAAGTTGATGTCGTGTTACAATGGGAGTCTCTGAAGTCTGCAACTGTGATCCAAAGTTTTCTTGGTTTAGCAGGTTATTACCGAAGGTTCATTGAAGGATTTTCTAAGTTAGCTTTGTTGTTGAATCAGTTTACTCGAAAGGGTCAAGCTTATGTGTGGGATGTTGTGTGCGAAGAAAGCTTTGTAGAATTAAAGAAGAGGTTGATGACTGCTTTGGTATTAATTTTTCCTAATCCAAGTGATGCTTTCGTGGTGTATTGTGATGCGTCGAAGATGGGTCTTGGTGGTGTGCTAATGCAAAATGGACAGGTTGTTGCTTATGCTTCTAGGCAACTCAGAGTTCATGAAATGAATTATCCTACGCATCGCTTAAAATTAGCAGCTGTAGTGTTTGTATTGAAGATTTCGAGACATTACCTTTTTGGCTCTAAATTTGAAGTGTTTAGTGATCACAAAAGTTTAAAGTACTTGTTTGACCAGAAAGAATTTAATATGAGACAGAGAAGATGGCTCGAATTGCTAAAAGATTATAATTTCGATTTGAGTTACCATTGTGGTAAATCAAATGTGGTTGTTGACGCATTGAGTAGGAAGTCCTTGCACATACCAATGCTTATGGTTCAAGAGTTAGCGATGATTGAACGGTTCAGATATATGAGCTTAATGTGTGAAGAAACTCATGATAGTGTGAACTTAGGAATGCTAAAATTGACTAGTGGTATAATAGAAGAGATATGTGAAGGTCATAAGTTTGATTTGAGGTTAGTCGACCAATTGACTTTAATTAACTAAGGTAAAGGAGATAAGTTTAGAATTGACCAGAATGATGTGATGAGGTTTGGCGATAGAGTGTGTTTTCCATATGTCCTAGAGCTTAAGAAGAGTATTCTTAAGGAAGGAATTATAAGTGGTTTAAGTATTCATCCTGGTGATACAAAGATGTATGGAGACTTAAAGAAGTTATTTTAGTGGCCTGGTGTAATATGGTGGGAGAACTGACTTGGGTGTTTTGCGTTTTATCGCAATTGTTGCGGATAGCAAGAGTCGCCATCGACTTTTCTTTTATCCAATAAAGGAAGAGTGAAAAGAACAGGAAAGACCTTTTGAGAATTTTCTTGAGTTCTGGGGGTAGGTTATGAAAAGGGAAGGTATTAGCACCCTTTTCATTCATAGTTACCTACGGGCTCTTAGTTGCTAGCTCACTTTGAAATGTGTTTGTGATGTTTTTTTTTGAAAGTATTTTTGAAAGTGCCTTTGCTTAGGCGAACATTGTAATGATTCTCGTCTCTATAGGAATGCATACAAAGTGTTGAATTTTAAAAATATTTCATTTGAAAGTGTTTTTGAAAGGGCCTTTTCTTAGGTGAACATTGTAATGATTCTCGTCTCTATAAGAATGCATACAAAGTGTTGACTTTTGAAAATATTTTCTTTGGAAATGTATTGATGTATTTGAAAAGATGTTTGTTTTGAAGATGATTTTGAGTAAGCAACTATGAATGTTCTACCTACTCAAAAAGTCTTAGTTCTTTTCCTCCTCCTTTAGATATTACTATCTTACCATTGATTGATAAGAAGCCCTATCATTGGATGTGAAGGGACGAGTGTGGGTCGCCGTATAGTCATATAAGGAAACATTGTAGGATACCTTAGAAATTTTTCATTAGGGTCTAAGATCATTTACCGAAGGCAACATCGAAGGATCATCGAGGGACTATGATCTCATATTCAATGGTCTTTGCTAAAGTATCCCACGTTCGAGGGACATGACTGTTTTTCTCAAGGAAACAAGTGAGGTTAACCCTAGAGGTGAAAGTGTGCAAAGTGTTTATTTTTCATGCTTTGTTTGTATAGAATTAGGGTTTTATATTGGTTGATTTTAGTCTTTCCATACAAACCCTAATTACTAGCATTTGTATTTGAAAGTGATAAATTGCGGAAATTTAAAGTTCTACGCTATTACATCTTTTTTTGGGGATGGGGGATACAAATTTACAAATGGGGAATGAAAGCAATTAAAACCTAATTACTATTACAAACATATTGAATAATTAATAACAATAAAGATATAAAGATAATGTAAAAAAAATTGTTTTAAAAAAACTTTTATGTATTAACACATACACTTATGCATTGATACGAAAACTTTTATGCATTGACGCATGTACTTATGCATTGGCTCATATCTGTTTTGTATCGATACATTTCCTTATGCATCAATACATATCATCTCTTTGCTCCTGGAAATCAAAATCAACTCAGTATGAGTCGACACATAAGGGTTTGTATCGAATCATAATTCTTTGTATCGACACATGCGCGTTTTGTATCGACTCATACTCATTTCTTGCTCCTGGAAGTCAAAAACAACTCAGTATGAGTCAACACATAAGGGTTTGTATCGACTCATTTCTGTTTTGTATCAACACATACGTGTTTTGTATAGACTCATAACCTGTTTTGTACATAATATATATCGACTCATAGTGATATGCATCGACTCATACTGCTGTTTTTTACTTATAACATTGTTCTGCTACATGTAAAAGTCAATTCTCAAGACATGGTTAGTGAAAATGAAAAGAAAACATATGGTTAGCTTCAAGGAAATGATATCTACATTTTATTTTCACAAATGAACCACTAATGATGTTTGTATGAAGAGTTCAAAGTCAAGAAAACTTACCTTGGAACTGAAATTTGTGTTTTGATTTTGAGTTGGAGAAGTCAAGTTGCAGGTGGCTGTTTTTGAGTTTGGAAAATAGTGATGTTACAGAAGTTGTTCTTGAGTTTGAACAACTTCTATATGATTTATATGGAGTGTTTGGATGGTTTATTTGGACAAAACTTGCAAGGTGTGAGAGGTTCAAAGGGTTTGGGCTTCAAAGCTCAAAGATGGAGGTTTTTATGGACAATTCTAGTTTTTAGAGTTTAAGGGGGGTTTGAGGATTTTTCAATACACAATAATATCTCTATTTTTATTTGGCCTCTTTCTATTGCAAATGCTCCCTCTATTTATAGGCAAGATGTTTGGGAACAAGAGCTGATTAGGTTTGTAAGATAACATGTTATGGTTTTGTTGGGATGCAAATATCAAACTATGTCAATTCTCCATAGTCCCAAGATGAAGTACTAAAGTTGCTGGTATAGAGGGGCTACTTTCCATGATTTATGGTGGAGTAAAATCAGAAGTAAATAAGGTATAGGCTCAAGACAAATTTGTACCAATAAGCTTGCTTTTCAAGAATAGCAATGGTAACTTTTTACCTTAAATGGTAAGTTATTTGGATAATGGCTTGTATCTATTGGGTAATGATTCAAGATTTTGTGCAAACATTTTAAATTATGGAGAGATTTGCAAGCAAGAAGGCCTGGAACATAAGATTATGCAGCATAACATGTAGAATGGATCATGTGTTCTTCAACAAAAGGACTTGCAAATCAAGAATGGATGCCCAACTTCATGCCTTTGAATCTCCTAGCTCAAGTATGATAAATTCATGCTCTTGGATGTTTTGGAAAGCTTGAAACATTGTCTACAACTTTCATGTTGACCATTTTGGATAACTCAAATTGGAAATTGATGAAAATTGGCGAAGAAGTTGAGATAAAAACTGACCAAAACCTGTTGAAAATTTCTCTAAGTGTTGGATAACAATGTCATGACTTCATGGACTCATATCTTTAAATGTAAGAATTTTTTGGACATCAACCATCTAATACAAAGTTGTATAATTCATCAAGATCTACAACTTCCATGTTTAATTTTCCTTTGAATCATTTTGCATCATGGTGAAAAATTGGTATGAAGTTATGAGACAAACATGTATAAAACACTTAGAAAAATTTCTAAGTCTTGGAAAGTTTGTTTTTTCAAATTGACTTTTGACTTTATTGACTTATTTATGATCAAGCTTGATATTCTTGAATGTCTTGATGAATTTGGATCTTTGAAACTTAATATTGACCAAAAAGTCAAAGTTTTACTTTTGGTGTATCAGTTGACCAAATTTCATCTATCAATTCAATAATCTTGAGAAATGTTTTGAGCCACGAAATTAGGTCAAAATGATGTCCTTGAATCCTTGATACCGTGTTTCAAACCAATAAGTCATGTATTAAGTCAAAAGTCAAGAATCAACCATTCTCAATCAAAACCCTAATTTTGATCATTTTGCACTTTTGATGATTTGAACATTTTCTTGAGGAATTATGATCCAAACTTGATCAATTGTTGTATATGACTTAAAAATGTTGATATTGGTCAAAAATATTGAAGTTTGGCTGGAAGTTGACCATATTTGATTTTTTGCCCAATACAGCTGATTTTAGATCATCTAATCAATTGACTGAGCAACTTTGTGATGCAAGACTTGAAACTTGACATGAGAAATCTTAAAGGTCCATAATGATCCATGAAAAGTCATTTTGAGTATTAGAAGTCCAATTGTCCTTGTGCAAACTCAGACCCTAATTTGAGGTATTGGTGTTGAGGAGATAGCTTGACCTAGTCAATACTTTGTGCAAGCTTGAGCTTTTGAAGATCTTTGTGAGAAATGTCTTGAGAAAAGAGAGGGAAAATTTTGGGGTACAACACTAGGTATGAAGAAGGAGATCACTAAGTTTGTTTATGCTTGTTTTACTTGTCAGAAGTCGAAGATTGAACATCAGAAGCCAATGGGTCTTATGCAACCTTTGAGTATTCCAGAGTGGAAATAGGATAATGTCTCTATGGATTTCGTGTCGGATCTTCCAAAGACTTCTAAAGGCAATGGCTTAATTTGGGTGATTGTGGATAGGTTGACGGAGTTGGCTTATTTCTTACCGATGAAGATCAATCATCCTATGAAGAAGCTAGCTGAGATGTATGTTAATGAGATATGAAATTGCATGGGATACATTCAAGTATCGTGTCGGATAGGGATCCAAGGTTTACGTCAAAATTTTGGATAGGTTTGCAGAATGCTTTTGGTACTAAGTTGAGGTTAAATTTCGCATATCATCCTCAGACATATGGTCATAAATAAAGAACTATTAAGTCTTTCTAAGATTTGTTAAGGGCTTGTATGCTAAAACAAGGAGCAGCTTGGGATAGTCACTTTCCATTAATCGAGTTTACTTATAATAATAGTTTCCATTCTAGTATTGGGATGGCACCATATGAGGCGTTATACGATAAGAGGTGTAAAAATCTACTGTGTTGGTATGAGTCGGGCGAGAGTGTTGTACTTGGACCTGAGGTTGTACGAGAGACAATTAAAAAGGATAAAGATGATCCAATAGAAGATGAAAGCTTCTCAGAATCGTCAAAAGATGTATCATGTTAAGAGGATGAAGGATCTTGAGTTTCAAAAATATGATCATATGTTTTTTAGAGTTACTCCAGTAACCGTTGTTGGTAGATATTTTAAGTCGAGAAAACTTTCGCCGCATTATGTCGATCTGTATCATATATCAGAGAAGATAGGTGAGGTGGCTTATCGAGTTAATTTTCCACCGTCACTCGTGAATATGCATGGCGTGTTTCATGTGTCTCAATTGAGAAAGTATATTCCGAATCCTTCACATGTGATTAAAATGGATGATGTACAGGTGAGAGATAACCTGATTGTTGAGGCATTACTATTGCAAATAGAAGGTCGGGAAGTGAAGCAATTACAAGGCAAGGACATTTCCTTAGTGAAGGTATTATGGGGTGGACCAGCTGGTGAAAGTTGAACTTGGGAACACGAGGATCAGATGAGAGAGTCTTATCCGAACTTGTTTTCGCCTGGTAATTTTCGAGGGAAAAAAATCTTTTAAGTGGGTGAGAGTTGTGACACCCTGAATTCTAGATTAATTGTTATTTAATTAATTTAGCATGAATATATGAGTCATTGTGAAGTATATGATATACATGTTATTTTGGTGTTTTTATAGTCCTCATGATGATTTGTGATGTTTCGATGAATATGAGGTATATTATAATGTCAAGATAAATATGATGTTTAAAATGATGATTTATATGGTGTAGGATGGGATAATAAGAGATGTTTAGAATTTAAAGAATTAATTAGAATTATTTAGATTTAATAGTAATTATTTTGAATTGTTTGGATTAAATAAATAATATAGTGGTGTAGAGAAAATAAGGGCAAGGTAGTAATTAGTGAAGAATAAGTGAGGACAATAGTGGAAGACCATATTAGGGGTCCAAGAGGGTAAGTTTGGTATAAGGAAGGTTTGGGAGTTTGCACGATCATTTTGTGCAATTGTAACTTTTGGAAGAAGGCTGTGAAGAGGCAAAGATAGAGCACATAGAGGCAGAAAGATTCTTGTGATGAAACACCAAGAAGGATTTAGTTTGCTGCTATAATATTAAGGTAAGGGGAGTTTTATCTTGATTACTATAATTGATTTAAGGCTTGGGTAGTTGTAGATTTGTGTTAGGTTTTGGTAGTGATGAATATGAGATGATTTGATTAAATAAATGGTGTTTTGTAGCTTTGGATTGTAAACAATTGTACCCATAATATAGAATGCATTGGATTGTTGATGTTTGATGAAAACCTTGTGATTAGATGATGTTTTAGGATCTATAATATGCAGAAGTTGTAAGAATTGGGACTGGTTTATGCAGGAAATCACAACTGGAAAACTCTATTCGTGCAGAATCGTTGGACGATGGAGTATCGTCATCGGGCGACGGTGATACGCTTGGCTGTCTTTGGGAAAGCCAAGGGGCGATGAAGGGAAGAAAGTAAGAAAGTTACTGAGTTGTTTCACTCCAAGCGTCTACGACGACGCAAGATGCGAAAGATGTGTCGCCATACAATGGAAGTGGTGTCGCTGAACGATGGTGTCCAAAATTGAACGAATATGTTGGATTTTCTTAAAAGAGTCGTAACTTGAGTTTTAGAACTCGGTTTGAGGTGCCATCTGAAGTGTTGAATAGCTAACACGGTGAAATTTAGTTGGATTTAATTAAACGAGTAATATGAAGTATATCTCCAGTACTTAGACTATGATGAAATAGGTTTCCCTATGTTGGATTACAATGATGCTTTGTTTATTTATGAATATATGATGATGTTATGATGATGTTTTATTTATTATGATGATATGATAATGTTATGATGATGTTTAGTTTATTATGATGATATAATAATGTTATGACTATTTTTTTGTTTGTTATGATGATATGACAATGTTGTGATGAATTCATGAATGATGATGCGTTTTGACTAGCCGTGGTCGTATTTATTATGTTGTTGCGCATCATGCATTAATGGCATAGTGTAGGACTTAGGTCCAATGATGTTTATTAGTAATTTGGTCCATCAAAGATGATAGGATATTATTCCAGTGAAGACATCAATCCCATAGTGTAGATCAAGTGCAAAATTATGAAGTGCTCTGGTTCCAAGTTGGAGTCGATCCTATTGGTGGGGATCTTTGGAGAAAACAACGACTGAGTCATCAGTGAAGTTTGTTACCACATGCATGAGTCTATGATGTTTCATTCCATTATAAGTGACATTGCATAATGATGTGCTTAAATGATGCTTGTTGATAAATTGTGTTTTGATGATATGTTGTTATGTATCGATGATGTTGCGAAGGTGTGAGTATAACATGAGGTTTTGATGATGTGTGATGCTTTGCCTAAGTGCATGTCTACTATATTTATTCCTTATATATTTTATAATGATTATGATTTACTCACCCTTTCTGCTTAGAAATGTTGCCTCTATCCGTGGGTAACTTGTAGATGATCAGGATTAGTGCAGGTAAGCTTAGAGGATAGCTTCAGAGTTTGTTTATTTTCTTTTCGTTGAATAAAAGGAGTATTGCTCTGATATTTAACATCGGGGCTGGGGTCGTTTAAATTATGAATTTGGTGTTCTTTGTTTTGTTTCTAAGATGTTGGGTACCTCCCATGGTACTCGGTTTGTTTTGAATTTTGATTATGAATCATGAAGTATGATGAAGTTTTACGAAGTATTATAATAAGATGTTTTTGAACTATGAATTCCCCTGCAAAAAGTATGAATATGTCTATTAATTGTATCTATGAAGTATTTTGTCTTAGATAATTTTGAAACCCATGTTACGGAGCAGGACTATATTTGGTATGGTGTTTACATGAAGATGTGATGCCTTTTTATGATTTTAAATTGTTTTTATTTTTGTAAAAATACATCCGAAATATATGTGGGTTAGTCTTTAAGTTGTGATTGATCAAGGTGTGTTGATCCAATTGTGGTAATTAAGATTGTTATGCTTGGAGGTCAAATTATATGCGCCTATTTATGGAGACAATACCTTATGTCAAGCGGTGTTTGAGAAGTCAACGAAGATCTCTAATCAAGAGGTTTACCTAATGATGGAGATTATCATGAAGATTTTTCTCCATAGGATTATTATTGTTCGAAAGGATGATGAAGAGCCACTAATACCTTTGGAAGGATTATTATTATTCACAGACATCACTATCCAAAGCTAATTAACAAAAAAGAACAAACAATAAAACAAAACTTTCAAAACCTAAACAAAAAAATCTAAACTTTAAGTACTAATCTCAATCACAAATCAAATGGTATATATATATATATATATATATATATATATATATATATATATATATATATATATATATATATATATATATATATATATATATATATATATATATATATATATATATATATATATATATATATATATATATATATATATATATATATATATATATATATATATATATATATATATATATATATATATATATATATAACACAACAAATTCAAATGTAAAAATTCACAACTTTGTAAAAACCCTAAAATTGAAGTCTAAAAATGGAAAGAACCAAAGCAACTAACACTAATTCTGAATTAAGTAGAATTTACCTCGATCTAGAATCAAGAAATCCACTGATTGAAGAAGAAGAAGAAGTAGAAATAGTTGGGTAAGAACATCACTCTGTGATATCTGTTTACATATATTTTTTGTAAATTAGGATTTTGTGAGAGATGAACTTAATGAAGACTCGATGAGTGAAAATTAAGAAGATAAATTGATGAAAAAGGAGGAGATTGAGGTTGGTTAAATTTTGTGGAGATGATGAAACTTAGCTAGGGTTTGGAAAATTTCACAATTCAAATGAGTCAAAGTTTAGTCATTGTAAAGTGTTCAGTACTCTTAGAACACTATCGTTTTGTCCTGCCAAGTAGGGGTGGAAATATCCTAGGCTATTCTAGGCTTTAGAAGGCCTGAGTGTGGCCTACGATAAATATAAAAAGTATGATTTGGCCTATGACCTATTATAGGCTCTCTTTTTTTGCCTGACCTGGCCTTTTTAAAAGTCTGGACTGACCTGAAAGCCTATTTAAAAGCCTTTTTCTTCTTAAGATTTTCAATTAACCTGTATTACTTAAAAAACCTTATTGGTTGGCCTATATATATACAAGCCGACTTATAAGGCTTCATAGGCTTTTTTAATAGCCTAAGTTTAGCCTATTTAACTAAATAGGCTTTTAAAAAAGCTTAAGCATGCCTTTTTTATTAAAAAGTTTGGTCTGACCTGACCTTAAGTAGGCCAGGCTATAGACCCCTGTAGACCGGCTTTGTCTATTCCCACACTATTGGCAAGTTTAGAATATTCTAACTTCCAACAAAATAATGTAATAAAATTTGTTTTTCTTTTTCTTTAAAAAAACAATACAGTTTTTTTGTAAGCAAGTTATAAATTGATAAAGAGAACTAAGGGTTCTCTAACAGGATTACAAAAATACCCCAGACAGAGGCCATGACAAAACAGAGAAATTACAAACCAGTTAAAATCTATGACATGTAAAACTTATGATTTTTACAAAACTCGTAGTAATTACAATTGGGATAAGAAATTTCCCCTATAAAGGACCATTTCCAAATCATAGCTTTTATATCCCAAACGATATCAAGCACATTCCATCCATCATTTTGAAAAATGACTTCATTCCTTAACTTCCAAATGTTCCAAAAAATAGCCATTAATATAACTCCTTCCTTTCCCCTTCTCATCTTCTTAACTTTGCTAAAATCATACCACCATATAAAACTCCCTTTTAAATCATCCTCCATAAACTTATTTTGCCCAACTCATTCACAAAGTTCCTTCCAAATCAGTTTAGCCACTTCTACATTTAAACGATTTATCCTCTACTACACCCGAAAAAGCCGCTTCTACATTTCCGGACCTTCTGTTGAACTGCAAATCATCCGATCTACCTCATGAAAACCTCTCCTTTGCTTGAGACAAAAACTCCTCTATACTATCTATATCACTTTCCCTTTTTCCCCTCAATAATATTTCAGACCAAGATTTCTTCGAAGAAGAATAATTAGACACATCACCCAACTTCTTGTTATTCACCATCCCCACCCTAATCGGACCAAAAGAATATTCTTGCAACACAAGGCAAAACACCTTACCATCTATAACAACTTCCAAAGACTCCATCAAATAGAAAGAAAAAGGAGACCTAACTATTATTCTAGCAATATCAAAGTTGGTCCTACTTGGTGTATTCTCGTCAACACAAACAAAAGAGCCCAAAGTGTTCCCAAGAGCGACGAAAAAATCTCCATTCCAAGCGTGAATAGGCACTTCATAAACATGAATCAACATCACCATGTTGTTATTCATATCTTCCTCTTTCTGCTCTCTGATCTCCCCTGAACCATTGCGTCCACCAAGTCTCTCCCTCTCTAATCAAGTCATTGATTACACCAACTTATGTTTCCTCTAACAAACAAAAATTCGCACCCATAGGTGTTATTTTCACCGAAAAAACCTTTAATCTTAAAACTCGTCTAAATATTGTATGCTGAGATCGGGATAAACACCTCCTCAACAAAAGCCTTGATGAACCTCATCCTATCTTCTGCACTCGATACAAACTGCAACAAAACCTTTTTATCAGTTTCACTCTTTGTATTCCTCCTTCCTGCCACTTCAGCATAAAAGCCAAACACCCTGTTACCCATATTGACTTGCCTCTTCTCTCTAACTTAAACTAAACATTATTCTACAATACAAATTGTGTTTAATCATTTATGATGCTTAGTCACTGTGTTTTTTTTTTCTTTTACATTTTTTTAGTCTAGGGTAATTTTAGATTATTATTTTTGGAAAGTTAGAGATTTTTTAAATTAAAGTTTTTTTGACTCAATTTTAATTTAAAATTTTAACAAATTATTTTTTAATAAAAAATTATTGATTTTTTTTAAAACATTAATTTTTGATCAAAATATTTTGTGTTGGTATGGAATAAACCTGCCTCGATAACATGTAAACTAGAATGACAAAAAAAGTGTAAAACCATTGTGTCTCCATGATTTTCAAATTTAAACATCATTGACATTTAAAAAGATAAAAGATATTTTTTAATTAAACTAAAAAATAATTTAAATTTTAAATTAAGCTGTAAAATATCTTATACAATTTTATATTTCTTATGCAATCAAATATTTGCCACTATAAATACTATAAGAACTTCAAATTAGGTAAGAATGCAATAAACAAAAAAAAAAACCTGATTGTTGTATTTTCAAAGTAAAGACTAACATATCATTAAGTATTTTACAATAATTTTAATGAATTTTATACATTAGAAAATAAAATTGAAGCAAAAATTAAATCAAGATTAAATAGATGTTGAATGTTAGTTTTATCTATTTAATATTAAATAATTAAATATTAATCAATCTTTAAATTAAGAAATATATTATTCATGACATTTTGGATCGGAACCATAATTATGGGTGAATTGCAATGATGAACTCCTGATCCGGTGTTGCAAGCCTCTGATGCGGCAGAACACGAGGATGAACCTGAAAAGTTAGCAATCTAACACTCAAGTCAATTAGTGGGTCCAAGAGAGGGGTAGAGTGAAGTATGAAAAATGCGTGTGTCTTAGGTCATACATGTGTAGAAGTATTTATACCCTGGATCAAATAGTCATTATTGGGCTTTCTTTATAGAAGTAAGTGAGCCTCCTTTTATCAACGTTTGGGCAGTCCAAAACCATTTCTCGCTAGGCTTATTTTGAAGTGTTGAACGAGAAGTCTTCTAGAATCTATGCAAACCTTATAATGCCGAGTTGACCGTGGATGAGAATTGATGTGTACGACCAACAAGGAGGGGGGAACATAAGCATTCAATTCCTTTCTCATCACTGAGACACTTCATGTTAATTTAACAACAATTGGCCCTAGGCTAGTAGGTTATATGTGGCACTTCCCATAGGGTGATTTTGTGCACTTGAGTGTTATGGTATTTCTGAGGTGCGGTATGACCGTTGCTTTTCGTCTTTCCATTTCCTTTTCAATTAGATTGTTGCTCTCTTAGTCCACCCTTTCCTATATATGGGTCATTTAACTCTCTAAATGAACTTTCACACTCATTATTAATTAAAGAATAATTGGCTTTTGAGAAATCATTTTTTATTCTTCTGACAATCCTTGATTATGGTGCCCATTTTTCCTATTGGAGCACTATGTTCTTTGAGTCTTCCTCAACCTTTCACTCTCATCTGCTTGCTCTCGCCTCTTTGATTCACCTTTATTTCTAGGTACCATCTCTAACCTTTGATTCCCACTTTATGGTTTTTATCTCCTTATCTTTGCAATGTCATATACGAATGATCAAATTTCTAATTTAGGATGTAGTTCTGCCAACGATGATCTTTCTTCATTTGTGCATGTAGAAACCCTAAATGATTCGAATATTACTTCTTCGATGCATATTCACCTTGATTTAGGTCCAAAGGTTATCTCTGATAGCTCCGAGTCTAATGATGCTTCTAATAAATCTATTTCTGGAGAGGATTTTTTTGATGAGTCTTCTAGCCTTTTCTTTGGTGAGAGAGGTGGAAAATCTATTGGTGATATTTGACTTGAAAATATCATTTCTGCTTCCTAGGGGGTTATTGGTGACTCCCCCCTCTGCCAATTCTTTATCTTCTGCAGAGATTACCATCTGAGATGACCAGATACTTTAACATTTTATTAATTCATATAGAAGTACACAAGGTTGTGATCCTAACGAGGCCAATATTCACATTCAAATTAAAATTCTAAATCTAACAAATGTGTTTGGTTGGCGTTGCCCGCTGACTGAGGGTCAAGCAGGTCTTAACTCTTTAGAGTCGATTGATGTGAATCAGTATAATTGGATGAACCGATAATTACTAAGGGATGTATCTATTTTTCACATACGGAAAAATTGGGAAATGCTCCCATAGAAGTAGGATTGCCCCTTGACTAGGTGGTCATTCTAGTAGACTTAAAATTTTGGCACTTTAAAACAAATGTCAAAACTGATGTCTCAACACCAAAACACAATGTCAAGACAAATGTTAAGACACCATCTGCTGACATAATACTTTTACCAAAACAATTAATTATGCAGAAGTAAATTGCAAAAGGTAAAAGACACAATCAATTGTTAAATCAGTTCGATGCAACTCATCTACTCTAGAGGCATCCAAGCCATGAAGGAAAATCCACTATGATAGTATTAGTTCAAAGCTAAACAACCCTAGTTTACAACTTATCTCCTAATCACTATCTTGTGCTACTTATACCTAGAAACCTTCTAGATATGATATTCCCTTCTCACATTCCACAATTACCTCAGTGACAATAATAAAAACAGAAGAACACACTTCCAATTACAATACTTAGTTTTTCTAAAAAGCTTTTAACTAAGAAAAATAAATTGACACATAATCTACTATTTGCTTAAAAGTTCATGAGTTATTGGCAAGTAACAATGAACAATGAGTCTACCTCAATATATCAGAAGATACATATGTGACATACAAAAACAAACAAAGTACCTAAAGTACTCTAAAAACCCTAAACCCTTATTTCAACCATACACAATTTCTTGATGTGAATTATTGCTAATTTTAGGTTTAAAAAGTCCTTATATATAGAATTTTGCAATATGGGCTTGGAATCTTCAATCAAATCCAATATTCCAATTGTAAATCAGATGCAAGATCTTCTCCATAAAAATAGGAACAAATCTTCTAAGTTTCCTAAAAAGTCTTCAAGATCCTTTTTATGAAACCAAATCAAGTATGCGTTGTTCCTAATAAAATCTTCTTGACATGCAAAAACAAGTGAGATATATCCAAGAGGATATCACAAAAACAAATCAAATATGCCAAGAAAATAACAGCAGTACCTATTGTACAGTTGGCCAAGATGTCACGACATATGGCTCAACATCTGTCTGAGATTCATGACAGTAGAACCTGTCATGACAGTTGGTCAAGATGTCATGGCATCTTGCTTAACATTAGACCGTGATACATGTTTTTCCAAATTAAACATGTTTTACCAAAATTGTTGATACCTGACAGTCTCCCCCATTTAGTATTATATCACATCAACACAACCCAACAACTTCACCACAACACACGAACCTCAACACCATAGCATAATGCTAAACAACTTCATACACGCCCATTACTCCCCGTGTCACACATAACCAATACTCCCCCTCAAGGGAACATACAAACAAACTAAGGAACTATCCAAGTTCACACAACAAAGGCACATGCAACATAAGATAAAAAATAAGCCTCACAAATAGAAAACATTTGTTGCACAAATTTTTTAACAAAAGCACTTCAGGCAAGTTATCAGAACATCTGGTATGATATCATGCACACATCAGCATTAGTAGCAGCAGAAGAAAATATCCTCAAGCACCAGCAATAAGCATGACAGACAATCATGCCCCTCTAAACAATTGCATACATAGAAAGCAACAACAAAGACTATTCTTCCTAAGCAGTAGTACAATCCTATCATAATGTTAATCAACATGTCAAAACATTTGACATGACATCAACATCAGGACAAAAAACCTTTCAAAAAAATACTTACTAACACTTTACTCCCCCTTTTTTAACCAAAATTGACAAAAAATAAAGTAAATGTAAAAATAATTGGAAGCACACGAGCATACAAGCATAAACAACAGATGAAAGCATAAAAGAACAGTTAGAAACAAGTAATTCTTGAGAATTACAAGCATCAACACATAAGTGCACAAAAAGTTATGGGTCATAAGCCCTTACATAGATAAATCAACATATGTTACAACAAAATAAAAGAACACGGGTGTTGTACCCCAAAATCTGCCCTCTCATTTCTCAAAGGATCATCCTGGACCCTCAGGTTTACTTCCATCCAAATTCAAGCCTTGAATTACAAATTTTCCAAGAAAGTCATTCACAAGGGAAAATGGTCATTTTACACACTAAAAAGTCAAACTTTGACTTTTGGATCAAAAATCAAGTTTCATCAAGACATGTTGAAATATGAAGTTTGTTTCATCAAGAAATTCAGAAGTCAAGATTTATTTTGAAAAAAAAGTCAAAATTCTAAATACTTAGAATTTTTCTAAGTGTTTAAGAAATATGACAAGCTCAGAACTTCTGATCAGATTATCACCATGATGCAAGCTGATTCTGGAAGAACTTCTAATACAAGAGTTGTGGATCTCAATGAGATCTCAAACATTGCAGAACAAAATTTCTCCTAGAAATGTTGGGATTTCAAGCTACAAATCCTTGAAGACACGTCCATGAAACTGAAGCTTTCAACAAATTTTGGACCTTTCCAAAACAGGATTTGGTTAGAACTTCTGGGCCAGTTTTCATATAGGTCCAGTCAGAATTTGCAAGAGCAATTGAAAGAGGATTTACAAAGCGTGTTACAAGCTTTTGGGAAAGTCTGAGAACTCCTACAGAACATGCTGGAGCAAATGGATTCAAGGATCAGAAGTTAGATGTTTGTTCTAAGTTGCGCTGATGCTGAACTTCTGGCCCAAAATTAAGCTATGATGCACAATATCATAGATCAGGCTTTCTGGTTTGATAAATCTCATCATCATTTAATGCTCACAACCACTTTTGAGTTTTTATCCAAAGGATTTCCCCACGTGTGAAATAGAAGTACCATTGTTGTCCTTGAAAAGCAAACTTTTGTACAAAGAGTATGTTGGGCCCATGATTTTCTTTTGCTTCTGAGGGTACTTTTCCTTAATTCATGATTACAATTCCATCTTAGGCACGGCTAAAAGCTGCTAACCACCATACTTGTTTAACTTGCTTCAAGAACAAGCCAGCACGCTAGCAATGATGGTGGTACTTTTGACTTCTCCAAGCTACAAAGTTCTTGCCTATAAATTGAACTTCATTGGAAACTGTAAAGGGGTCAGAAAATTGAAAAGAAAAAGCCTTGAAACCTTGATAAAATTTCCAGAAATCCGAAACTGCAAACACAAATACAAAACCTGCTAGTTTTTTATTCTTGCATTTAAACTCCCATTTTCCTCAAGTGTTTCTTGACCAAACCATCCATACAGTTTATGATATACATTTAGAAACCATCCTAACTCCTGTTTTTAGACCGTAACACATTCTAAAAAAGTCAAAACTTTACTTCTTGACTGTTCCAGAATTTTCCATCCATTCATAGCCCAAGATAAAGGTTATTCCAGCCTGCTGAGCACATGAGGAAGCTGATCTGAACATTACAAGCAGTTCAAGTTCCAAGCACATGCTCCAGATTCAAGGTAAGTCTTTATGACTTTTCTCTTTTCATTCAGAACATCATTAAATATGTAAATATCATAATATTAATGTTGTCCATATCATTGCATAAGTAGAAAAACTATGGATAAGAACTTCTTGATTAAGGCTAGGCTCAGAATTAGGATTAGAACTTCTATAAATTGTTGTGCTTTTATCCTTCTGATTTTCTGTTTATTAAGAACTGAATAAATTGCTGATGTGCTGATTAATATGAGGAAAGAGTTGAAGTGTAGCACAGAACTTATGATTTTCACTCACGGTTTTAGCACAACACAAAACTTCTGAGTTCTCCTCACTATTTTAACACACATAACTTCTATGATTTTCTCACTATTTAAACACACTGAACTTCTGATGTTCACTCACTGTTTTAGCACATACTGAACTTTTGAGTTCTCTTTATTTTTTTAATACACATAACTTCTAAGACTTTCTCACTGTTCTAACACTTAGAAGTTCAGCACATAGCAACCCAGAACTTCTGTGTTTTCCCTCTAATGTTTCTTGCAGGATCTCAGAGTGTATCAATCTATAACTTCTGACGCTTCTTTCTGAACCATAGCGCGCCCGACATCAGAACTTCTGATCCCCTTTGTTTTGCTTTCAGCAGCATGCTAATTATATCTCTCATTATTTCCCTTTTCTTTTATCATTTTAAATATTAATACCCTTCTTATTAATATAAAAAATACATAAAAATATTTTCTCTTTATTAATTAATTTATTTCTTTTTCTTAATTTAATAAAGACAAAAAAATCATTTTTAAAAAACAAGTCTTTTCCTTTTCTTATATTGTACATTTCAATATGGTTGTAATAGCTAAATAGGATTTAAATTCTTGCAACCCCCATTTGTAATTTTGTACCCCCATCCCTAAATGATGTAATAGCGTAGGACTTTACATTTCCGCAATTTATCGCTTTCAAATATAAATACTAGTAATTAGGGTGTGTATGGCAAGACATGAAATCGACAAATAGATAACCCTAATCAAGACTGAATGCATGTAATCAAATACACTTTTCACACATGCACCCCTTAGGGTAATCTCATTTGTTGCCTATCATACCTCGGAAAATAGTCATGTCCCTCGAACATGGGCGTTTGAGCAAAGAACCTCGATAAAAGATTATAGTCCCTCGATGACCCTCGATGTTGCCTTTGGTAAACGATCTAGTCCCTAAATGACATTGCTAAAACGTACCATAGGTTTCCTTCTATGACTATACAAATGTCCCGCGCCCGTCCCTTCACATACAAAGATGGGGCTTCTTGCCAAAACAATGGTAAGATAGCAACATCTAAAGGAGGAGGAAAAGAACATCTAAGACCTTTTGAGTAGGTAGATTCGCTCCTAGTTGCTCACAACAAAAACATTTTATACACCAACACTCTCATTTTGAAACATTTTCGAAAGACAAACACTTTATACGCGTTCTTATAGAAATGAAAGCCGTTACAAAGACACCTTTTCAAAATCACTTTCAAAAAGACACATTCCACAAACACTTCTCTGAACTATTTTGGAAATAAAACTTTGTACGCGTTCTTATAGAAACGAGAACCATTACAAAGACATTTTCAAAATACTTTCAAAACTCACACCACAAGAAAATTCAAACAAAAGCAAGTGATCTAGCAAGCAACTAAGAGCCCATGGAAAACCATGGATAAAAAGGCTGCTAATACCTTCCGTTTTCATAATCTACCCCCGAACTCAAGAAAACATCTCTAAAGGTCTTTCATATTCTTTTAAGCCTTTCCTTATTGGATAAAATAAAAGTTGGTAGAGAATCTTGCTAACCGTAATATTTGCGATCAAATGCAAAAACAACCAAGTCAGTTCTCCCACCGCGTTACAGAATTGTCGACTCTGCTGGGGAGAATTCTTAAAGTGGGGTTACCTTAGGGTTAAATCACATTTATTAGCTTTCATTGTTTGACTTGTATGCTTTACATTTTGGTTCTTTGTTTGGGTTTGAATCCTCTAACCGGATTTGGGATACCTTATAGGTAAGTAGCAATATGTTGTGGAAACTGTGCGGGGTATATCGACATGGTCTAAGCAATAGCTACGTTAGTGTGACATATTTGTGGGTACCGGTAGCCCTTGAGTAGTCAAGGAGAATACAGGACCGCTGAGTGATGTCATGAATCACTAACTAACTTCTAGAACCTTTACTTAACCAATTTGTCCATTAGGACGAAGTGAGATGACCAGCTTTGGTGCAGTTCGAAGTTGGTAGATACTCGATACTACACTCATTGAGGTTTGTTTTTTTTGGGATATTTCAGTCGCCATTAAAGAGGCTTGCGCTGAAACAATGCCCGAGAAAACAAACCAATGACATTGAACTCCTTTAGAACCCGGTTACTATTGCTAGGACATGTTTAAGCCAACTAAACTTCAAGAGCGTACTTACCTATGAGACTCCATGCAAGCCTAAACCTAAGGACTTGTTTGTTTTGTTTGTAAATATTTACTTGTACATAACATCATAAACATCATAACATCATAACATCATTGTTGTACCCCAAAATTTGCCCTCCCATATTCTTCAAAATTTGCCAAGTCAAAAGCTTCAAAATTCCCCAAGGGTTGCACAGTGCAAGGGCCTCCTAACAGTCAAAAATTAGGGTTTTGGTTCTGACAAAGAAAATGAAGTTTCCAAGGGTCCAATCAAGTCCCACATGCCTATAAACATGATCAAGCATCCTCATGCCAAGTTTCAAGACTTACAACACAAAATTGCACAGTCAAAAACCCTAATTGCACTACAGTCAACTGTAGGGGCAAAATGGTCATTTGACAGTCAAAAGTTCAAAATTTTGGTCAAAATCTCATTTTGAAGCCATAAACATCATTTGATCAATTCTTGATCATGATTCTCAAGGCATGGCTCAAAAAGTCTCAAGATGCAAAAGTTTCCATATTTGGACAATTGAAAAAGTCAACTGTAACTTGACCAAGGCATAACTTCCACATGGTTTATCAGAAAAATTCCATCCAAATCTCGTTTTGAAGATAAAGACATTTCCTACAACTCCTCTTCACACTTCAAGTCCAAGAAATGCTCTCACAAAAAGTTATCAATTTCAACATTATAGGTCATTTTCAAAAGTCAACAAAAAGAGACTTTAAGTCAAAGGCCATAACTTGAGATTGGTAAATCAAAATGACATGGGACCAAAGACATTGGTTAGAGGACTCAAAGACCTTTCCAAAATGTCCAAGAACATGAGCAAATATTAAAAATTGAGCAAGATATGCCTTGTGGAAGTTGGGAAACTTTTGGATATTTTGAAAAGTCAACTTTGCTTCAAATGTCCTAAAAATGCTAATGGGCCTCTTTTTCTTCCAAGAATCATTATCCAAGGCATGTGCACGACCATTTGGCCCAAAGGGAAGTTTTTCATCATTTTTATTTATTTATTTGGATTTTTAATTGCTAATAATTCATTTAATTAATTAAAATACATGAAAAATACCAAACCTAAGTTTTTAAATCTTTTTGTGCATGAAATAGTCTCAAGATTTCGTGCATGATCTGATTTAGAAAGAATCCATGTGATTGGACATGATTGGTATCAAATTAGCTTGAAAAAGATTGAAAAATTATGGCATGAAAAATCAAATATTTTCTCATCAATTCATTGATTCTTTGGACCAAATTTTGAACCCTAATCATTCACACATATATAATAATGCAAACCCTACTCCTAAGGACCTCCCAGCTGCGCAAGAACTCCATAACCAAGTTTGAGTTTTTGACAAGAAATTCCAAAACTGAAAACTAGGTTCTAGTGCGATTCAAGCCAAAATAATTGTTCCATTGTCTTGCTGAGACATCAAGGAAGGTGCCTGGATCAATATCATAGCCTGAAACATCAAGAATTGGTATATGGCAGTTCAACTGTGTCACTTTTTTTACATAATCGCATCTGATCATTTATGCCATAATTTTCAAATCTAATGCTTGTTTTGTAATGCTCTCATCATTCTGAAGCTAACTGTATTGTTTAATTAAGTTTTCATCACCCATACGCGATTCCACCATTGGAATGTTTTAGGGTTACAGGGATTCCAATTTAGGCCTTTACGTTCAAAGAAAAATTGGGACACGGGACTGGCACCATGAGAACCAAGAGCTTCCAACGAATTCAATGATGGGGTCGCGCCCAATTTCTGATCAAGAACGAGCTAATCGCTATTTTTTCACACTGTATATAGTGGGGGTTTAAAACCCCCGCTATTCAATTGTTTTTTTTGTTTCAGATACAGCGCACAAGGAAGAAGAAGAAGGTGAGGTATGAGCAGGGGATTGGCTCATTTGAATTTTTGCGCGAAAATGTCCACTAACGCCTGATTTACATTATATTATTTGTCTTCCATATAATAATCAAAACGCGTTGGTAGCTCCATTGGTCAGGCTTAGCATTGGTAACCCCTGGGACCTGGATTCGAACCCCAGGTCCCCCTCCCTTTCAATAATATTTTTCTATTAATGCTTTTGTGCAGTTTCTATGCAAGCGACCACCATACATCCATCTTCCAGGTTTGCCACGCGTTTAGCAAGATCAATCAAAGGGTTATGCTTTGGAGATCATCATGGACATGAGTCAAAAAAAACACACGCTGGCATAAAAGTCAAACAAGGCCATAGACAAGTGGGCCAGAATTGCTACAATAAACCCTCCAATTTGGGGACAGACCCCCCATGGTTTGCCTTTCTCATTCTTTTCTCATATTTCTCTATTTTTGTTTTAATTAGTTTTTTTAATTTAATTCTTTAAACCAATTTATTTTCATAAAAATATAAAAACAATAGAAAAATCAGAAAAGACAAAAAATTAAATATATTTTATTTAACTAATATTTTTGTAAATAAAGTCTTGTATCAATTAATTAGTTTTCTAGGGTTAATTTTAATATCTTTTCTTAATAAATTAAAAACTTGTAGAATTAGGTTTAATTAGTTTAATTACTTTTTTTTCTTTTATTTTCTCATCACTAATAATTAATTATTTATTTTTATAAATCAAATTGCGTTAATTAATTAGATTTAATTTTAGGTAATTTTCATATTTTCTTAATAAATTAAAAAATAGCTAGAATTAGGGTTAAGTAATATTTCAATTCCATTTAATTCTCATTAAAATCATAAATACCAAAATCTCAAAAATAATTTCTTTTTTTTCATTTTAATTTCATTAATTTAATAATAATAATTTAATTCCTTTAAAAAGGGTCCAACGCCCTCGCTTGCGATTTTTTATTCTCTTCGTGCATTTTATTTATTCCTTCTTTTATAATATTAATGTAGTTCTCCCAAAGCCGTGTAAATTTAATTTCTCGCACTTCTTTATTTTCTGTCAAATCGGGTCCTGGATTAAATTTGGCGATGTGGACTCGCGCCTTTGTAATAGTTTAAAACTTTTAATTTCCGCATTTTTTTAACCGTTAATAATGGCATGCAAGAATGAATGACAAAAATAAAAACAAACGCGTAGATCACCTATGACATGACAAGACAAAAATAACTGAACGTGACACACAAATCACACACCACCCCTAGGGTACGCCTCACTGTTGCCTTGCCTCGAAAGGTGATCGTCGAGTAGAGGATGTCTTAGTAAGTCCTCATGATCCGGGAACCTGGCATGAGGGTAGCTTCTAAGGTATCTTCCCATTGCTCTGGTGATCACCATGTCCCGAACTTCGAATTGACCCGAACACCTCCAACGGTGGTGCTACCTACCTCTCAATGGTAGGATGACACTACTTTAAAGGACATTTACACAGACGAATTCCTTAGGGTAGGTAGACGGCTCTTGATACTTGCTCTAATTTCAAAACAAATCAAAATTACTTTTCACACCAACACCTTTTCAAAAAGCTTTCGAAAGCAATTTTTCAAACACTCTTGAGGACTGATACAAGAGTCGAACTGAAATTTTCAAAGAACTTTTTAAAACCCACAATTGAAAAGCAAACAAACCATTTTTGAAAACACAATGAGCAAGTATCTAAGAGCCCATGGATAACCATGGATAGAAAGGGTGCTAACACCTTCCCTTTCTATAATCTACCTCCCGAACCGAGAGCAAATCTCTATAAGGAATTTTTCTGTGCTTTTGTCCTTTCCATTTGGAGAAAATAAAAGACAGTGGCGACTCTTGCTTCCGCGACATTTCGCGAACCAGCGTTAAACAGTCAGTTCCAGATCCACCGATCACCAGAACTGGCGACTCTGCTGGGGACTTAAACTTAAAGTGAGGTGTACCTTAGGGTTAGTTCATAACTGTGTTTTCAATTGTATTGACTTGTCTGCTTTAAATTTGTGGGTTGCATGGGAGTTCTATAGATCCTAACCCGGATCTGGGGGATACCTTCTTAGAAAGTAGCGACAAGGCTGTGAGGGAACTGTGCGGGGTATACCGACATGGTTGAAACAGTCTGCTACGTTGATGTGGCACTTTGGTGTGTACCGGTAACCCTTGAGTTCAGTCAAGGAGAGTACGGGGCCTCCGCGTGGTGTCGTGAAGCATCAACAGACCTTAGGAACCTTAATTGAACTATCTTGGCCTCTTTAGGGTAGTGAGATAACTGACTTTGGTGCAGTCCGAGGTTGGTTGATACTCGATACTACACTCAATTGAGGGTTGCTTTCCTGGAATATTTCGGTCGCCAGTTCAGTGGCTAAATCGAAACGATGAACAATGAAAGCAATCCCGTGATATTGGGACCCTTAGAACCCGGTTACTTCTGATAGGACAGGTTGAGCCCACCAACTTCAAGAGGGTACTACCCAGACCCCATGCAGGCCTAAACTCTAAGGGCTTGTCTTGTGTGACTTGTGTGCCTTCCAACTTGACTACTTGCATGCTTGTTATCTGACACTTGAGTTTCTTGTAGGTTTCGTTTATAGTCCTTAATTGGGACTCATAACAGAGTGTACTGAGTCTCTTGTAGGTTTTGGTTTGCAGTCTTTAATTGGGACTCATAACAGGGTTACTTACATTACCCCCATGCATAGCATAACATCATACCATTGCATACATCCTAACCCATTTCAAGAATCTCAAGGGCTTGTGATGCAGGTCATGGTGAATCAACTATCCCAGCAAGGGGCAAGGAGGATTTATTTTCCTCTAGCCAAGGTTGTCAGGGGCTATGACCCACTGGATATGGTGAGCCTTGACCCTTGAAGAAGGACTCTCTACAACACGCAGTTACTTCAATCAAGATACCAGATTCAAATTCTAACAATTTTCTTGTTTACCCCGCGAGATCCTTGAAAACATCGCATGCATATCATACATATCATTGCATTGCAGGTACCCTTTTGACATGTTACTTACCTTCTTCGCTGTTTATTTCAGCCGATCGTCATGAATCCTGAATCGTCTACTGAGCAATCCATCAAGGCTCTCCAGGCCCAGAATGCCCAGTTCCAGGAGTTGATTGCGAGCCTAGCTCAGGGTCAAAAGGAATTGAAGACTCTGATTCAGAAGAAGAAGAAGAGGACTGTTTTGTTCAGCCCTAGACGCAGATCTGGGAACACACTGCAAGATGAAGCTGAAAGGACAACTCCATATGTGGGGAAAGGCAGTCCCCATGAGAGAGAGGTGCCTAGTCCAGTGGTCTCCGACAACGAGACGGAGTTCAATGATGAGCAGTACCCTCCAGCTGAGGACCGGTACAAACAACTAGAGGATCGTCTGAATGCCATGGAAATTCAACAAGTGCCGGGGTTGGATTTCAGAGACCTGGGTCTATCTTCTGGTGTGGTAATCCCACACAAATTCAAGGTTCCTTCTTTTGCTAAGTATGATGGGGCATCCTGTCCCAGGCTGCATCTCAGATCTTATGTGCGGAAGATTCAACCGTACACAGTGGACAAGAACTTGTGGATCCACTTCTTCCAGGAGAGTCTTTCAGGGACTCATCTCGAATGGTTCTATCAGCTGGACGGAACTAAGGTTCGTAACTGGGAGGAGTTGGCTACTGCTTTTTACAAGCAGTATCAGTATAATGCCGACCTTGCTCCTACGCGTACCCAACTCCAGGGTATGTCGTTAGGATCGGGAGAAGGTTTCAAAGAATATGCGCAGAGATGGAGAGACCTTGCTGGGAGGGTACATCCACCTTTGACTGACCGGGAGCTCGTTGATATGTTCTTGGGGACCCTATCCGGGCTGTTCTTCAATCATCTCATTGGTAATTCATCTGCAGGATTTACCGACCTCATTCTAACTGGGGAAAGAATTGAAGCTGGTATCAAGAGTAGGAAGATTCAAGAGGCCACACCTTCTGATACTCACAAAAAGCCTTACACGGGCAGGAAAGAGTCTAATGCTGCATACGGTCAAAAGAGTCGTCGTGACCAACAGGCAGGGGCAGTCATGATCTCTGGTTCTGCACCACGCCGACAACCACAAAAGGGAAATCAGCGAAGGCCGGACGAGCCTAAAAGACAATTCACCAACATCAACATGTCGTGGTCACAAGCATTGCAGCACATGTTGAAAATGAATCTGATTGCGGTGATCAACCCTCCTGCAAATCCCAAGACCTCCTCTCCAAACTACAACCCAGAGGCGAGGTGTGCTTATCATTCTAATAGCCCGGGGCACGACACTGAGGACTGTTGGGCGCTGGAATATAAGATCCAGAATATGATCGATGCTAAAGAGATCGAATTCGAGCCTGCTGAAACTCCCAACGTGATCACTGCTCCCTTGCCAAAACATGGCTAGGATTGAGAGATTTTTGTTCATTTGAATTCAAGTTGTATTTTCCTTTTCTTGTTCAAATAAACAATTGTCATGATAAACTCTTTTATTTCATGAATGCATTACACATGTCTATCTTGAATTAATTATGTTTACTATACTTAAAACTGTTTTCATATTTTTGTGATGATCAACCCTTGGTTAATGATGCTAAGCCTCTTGAGGAAGGATGACGAAAACGATACCATAATCTACAGTATGCTTTTGAATAGACCCCGCTGATGAGGTACAAGCATTGTTTCAATTCCTAAACACTGGAGTTATAAGGAAGATAATCCCTCGTCAACCCCTCTGAGCCAAAGAAGTAGGAGTTTTTCTTTTCGAAATTTAAAACCCTTAATCATAACCTGGGGCAGGGTAGTCTCTCAGTTGATCCAAGTGCATAACGAATGACACCAAAGAGGTCCTTACAAAACAAAGAAAGACAATGATGGTTCCAAACAATCATAAAGACAGGCAGTCATTACTTCTCAAAATAAAAGCCCATTAAGTCAAAATCCGTGAAGGAGACTTACGAAACTGGGGCATCCCGCTGACTGTAAATCTAAAAATAAACAGTTCAAGCAAAAAATAGGGATAATAAAAACCAAAAAGAAAGAGGTCATACGAACCCTCAACAAAAGGAATGACTGCCTATTAAGAATAAACTATCAACATTCGAATCATCACCGGAAAATCAAAGCAAAGACTCAAACAAGGTCTAACGTATGATCAACTGAGTTTAGGTTTGGAGAACATCACGAAGAGCGGGTGGGTACAAATAAAATTTGAGCGTTTATCCTTTGTTTCTTAAACCGTGAACCAGGCCATGTTATAACCCTTAAAAGTCCTAGCTGAAGCATGGGTTAGTTCGAAAGCATACTGTTACGAAAGGTATCCTGACTCCTTAAGGCCTACGGTAAATACGGAGTTGACATCACGTTTTACAAACATTCGCTTGTTTTATGAAAAAAGAATGCATTTTCAAAATCTTCAAGACAGACATAAGCTTTGCATTTTTGATATAACATTGTTTGCATATGACTATTTGTTTGAACAACAGGGAAATTCGCACGACGAATGCCTAATGAACAAAAGCACCTCCAATCAAGGGGCATGGCCTGATCATTGTCCATCGTCTGGGGCAGTCCAGTCAAGATTCAAGGAATCTCTCAAGATGCCAAATAGCCTGGGGCAAATCTCCGCCCGAGTCACTTGGGGCATTCCAACAACGAATCTTGCCTGATCAAACACCTTCTGGTGGCATGGCAAAACACTTCTAACAGGGGCAACTCCCTACATTCTGAGAATGTGGACATAGTCGAAAAAAATACTACGCAAAATCAAAGACCCGCTAGGTTGACACACCTAGGCAAAAATAAAGGCTTCCCGGCGAACCAAAAGGGTTCGGGCAAAAATAAGGGATGAAATGAAAAAATCTGTACACCCGGCAAATCGAAAACCTGAAAAGGCGGCTTGGGCAAAAATGGGTATCCCGGTGGACTGAAAACCCGAAAGGGCGGTCCAGGCAAAATTTAGGGATCAAGAGCGTACGACTATGTCCTGGCATCTCGTCACCTGTCTACCAGAAGATTTGTCAACTACATCCACAAGATATCCTCTCCCACCTCAGAAGCAGGGGCAATAATGAGTCGTCCAGGCGATCCAGTTGCTCTGTCAACCAAAGTACCAAGGAAAGGTTAATACAAAGATAATTACCATCTACCTTTACAAATTCCAGATCGCGGGTTAATATCCGAAACCAAACAGGAAAACCATCCATTTGATCATCATCAGGCAACCCTACACCGGTTTCTTTCTCAACTTTCAGACAAAGTCTTACACGGACTTATCACCAAAGTAACCCTACACCGGTTCCTTCTAAATTTTCAGACGAAGTCTTACACGGACTCACCCTCCACCAGTAACCTTACCCCGGTTCATCCAGAAGTCTTACGCGGACTTATCTCAACCTTACCCCGGTTCATCCAGAAGTCTTACACGGACTTATCTCAAGATAACCTTACCCCGGTTCATCCAGAAGTCTTACACTGACTTATCTCAAGATAACCTTACCCCGGTTCATCAAGAAGTTTCACACGAACTTACCCTGCAGTAACCTTACCCCGGTTCCTCCAGAAGTCTTACACGGACTTATCATCAAAGTGACCCTACACCGGTTCCTCCTAAAGTCTTACACATATTTATCCAGAAGTTTTACACGAACTTATCCCGCAGTAACCTTACCCCGGTTCCGCCAAAAGTTTTACACGAACTTATCCCGAAGAAACCCTACACAGGTTCTCTCTCCCCAAAGATGCAGTTTTACATGGACTCGTCATCAGAAACCCTACCCAAGTTTTACCTCTTCCAGGATGTAGTAAACCCCACACAGGTTTCCTTCTCAAAACTCCAGATGCAGTTTTACACAAACTCATCATCAGTCAACCCTACACAGGTGTCCTTCTTTCCAAGATGTGGTTTTACACGAGCTCATCATCAGGCAACCCTACATAGGTTCCCTCTTTCAACTTACAAAAATTACAGTTCAAAACTTCCCCAGGAGAGTCCAATCTAGTTCCCAAGGAAGTTGGAATCCATCTCCCCAAGCAGTAAGCTTATCCCCAGTAGATTCTGGAAGCTTATCCTCGCAGAGCACGAACGCGTCTCCCGGCTTTATTCAAAGAGTTATTTCCTTACCAGGATATAACTGGGTTATCCTCAGCCAAAAGCCACGGAAAGATCGTCCTCGACGAAGTCTTCTTATCCCCAGCAAAGTCTATTAACACTTCCAACACAACAAGGGTATCCCCAGCAAGTTATTATCAACAACTCAACAAAGTATCTCTCTCCCCACAGAGTATCGCTTCCCGGCAAGATCGCTAGAGTATTTTCTCCCCGCAGAATAATCCATTCGCCAAGTTTATTCCCCAACGGAGTTATCTTCTCCTACCGGTATTCTTGCAATCATCATCCCCAGCGGAAGCAAAGATCTATTCTTCAACATCAGCCCAGGACATGACTTCCCGGCACCCGTCAAGGATTTATTTTCCTAAGACAAAAGATACATTCATAAACATCGCACTTCCATACATTATAGTATGCATATACGCATCATATCTTACAAATCTCATTTATGTTAAGAACATCATTGCTTGGTCCATATCATGCATTACATATGACTGACCTTTACCTTTCAGGAAAGATCCAGTTAAGTTCTCAGCTACATTTCAAGACCTAGACCGGTTCAGTTAAATCGCCCCTAAGATTTTACTGTTTCTTATCCAGTCCAAGGCCTTCTCTGGTTCAGTCAGATCGACCCTAAGATCTCCCTGTTTCTTATCCAGTTGAAGACATCAAGACCTAGACCGGTTCAGTTAAGTCGACCCTAAGATTTTTCTGTTTCTTATCCAGTCAAAGGCCTTCTCTGGTTCAGTCAGATCGACCCTAAGATCTCCCTGTTTCTTATCCAGTTGAAGATTTCAAGACCTAGACCGGTTCAGTTAAATCGACCCTAAGATTTTTCTGTTTCTTATCCAGTCAAAGGCCTTCTCTAGTCCAGTTAAATCGACCCCTAACAGATTTTCCTGATGAAGACTCAGTAGAAGACATCTAAGATTCTCTCAGCGTTACTGTTGAGGTTGAAGTCGCCTATGGTTCTCTCCCCGTTACTGCGGAGGTAGTAATCGTCCAAGATTCTCTCAGTGTTACTGTTGAGGTAGTAATCATCCAAGATTCTCTCAGCGTTCCTGTTGAGGTCGAAGTCGCCCAAGGTTCTCTCAGTGTTCCTGTTGAGGTAGTAACCATCCCTGGTTCATTCATCACCTTTTTTGAAGCCCCAGACCCAATTCCTGTAACCAGTCAGGACGCATCTATACAAAGAGTTTGAAGACCAGCTCCTGTAACAGGTCAGGTAATCATTTTCTTTTGCAGGTACGCAAGTTCTCGCTAAGGAATCTCTTACGCGATCAACACCCAGATGGCATATATAAGCCCATCCACCTTCCATCATCTCCTAGAATGGCATCTATAAGCCCATCATCCTATCCATCAATCTCCAAATGGCATCTATAAGCCCATTCCACCATCACACTGCTACTATGTGAGCGCAAATTTCTAGGCACTCTAGTGTTCAATCATCTTCCACCTTCGGATTACGAAAGGCACGTCAGCCAATCTGCATCCTCAGGTCTAAGAAGATTGAACAGGGGCAACTGTTGTACCCCAAAATTTTCCCTCCCATATTCTTCAAAATTTGCCAAGTCAAAAGCTTCAAAATTCCCCAAGGGTTGCACAGTGCAAGGGCCTCCTAACAGTCAAAAATTAGGGTTTTGGTTCTGACAAAGAAAATGAAGTTTTCAAGGGTCCAATCAAGTCCCGCATGCCTATAAACATGGTCAAGCATCCTCATTCCAAGTTTCAAGACTTACAGCACAAAATTGCACAGTCAAAAACCCTAATTGCACTACAGTCAACTGTAGGGGCAAAATGGTCATTTGACAGTCAAAAGTTCAAAATTTTGGTCAACATCTCATTTTGAAGCCATAAACATCATTTGATCAATTCTTGATCATGATTCTCAAGGCATGTCTCAAAAAGTCTCAAGATGCAAAAGTTTCCATATTTGGACAGTTGAAAAAGTCAACTGTAACTTGACCAAGGCATAACTTCCACATGGTTTATCAGAAAAATTCCATCCAAAGCTCATTTTGAAGATAAAGACATTTCCCACAACTCCTCTTCACACTTCAAGTCCAAGAAATGCTCTGACAAAAAGTTATCAATTTCAACATTATAGGTCATTTTCAAAAGTCAACAAAAAGAGACTTTAAGTCAAAGGCCATAACTTGAGCTTGGTAAATCAAAATGACATGGGACCAAAGCAATTGGTTAGAAGACTCAAAGACCTTTCCAAAATGTCCAAGAACATGAGCAAATATTAAAAATTGAGCAAGATATGCCTTGTGGAAGTTGGGAAATTTTTGGATATTTTGAAAAGTCAACTTTGCTTCAAATGTCCTAAAAATGCTAATGGGCCTCTTTTTCTTCCAAGAATCATTATCCAAGGCATGTGCACGACCATTTGGCCCAAAGGGAAGTTTTTCATCATTTTTATTTATTTATTTGGATTTTTAATTGCTAATAATTCATTTAATTAATTAAAATACATGAAAAATACCAAACCTAAGTTTTTAAATCTTTTTGTGCATGAAATAGTCTCAAGATTTCGTGCATGATCTGATTTAGAAAGAATCCATGTGATTGGACATGATTGGTATCAAATTAGCTTGAAAAAGATTGAAAAATTATGGCATGAAAAATCAAATATTTTCTCATCAATTCATTGATTCTTTGGACCAAATTTTGAACCCTAATCATTCACACATATATACTGATGCAAACCCTACTCCTAAGGACCTCCCAGCTGCGCAAGAACTCCATAACCAAGTTTGAGTTTTTGACAAGAAATTCCAAAACTGAAAACTAGGTTCTAGTGCGATTCAAGCCAAAATAATTGTTCCATTGTCTTGCTGAGACATCAAGGAAGGTGCCTGGATCAATATCATAGCCTGAAACATCAAGAATTGGTATATGGCAGTTCAACTGTGTCACTTTTTTTACATAATCGCATCTGATCATTTATGCCATAATTTTCAAATCTAATGCTTGTTTTGTAATGCTCTCATCATTCTGAAGCTAACTGTATTGTTTAATTAAGTTTTCATCACCCATACGCGATTCCACCATTGGAATGTTTTAGGGTTACAGGGATTCCAATTTAGGCCTTTACGTTCAAAGAAAAATTGGGACACGGGACTGGCACCATGAGAACCAAGAGCTTCCAACGAATTCAATGATGGGGTCGCGCCCAATTTCTGATCAAGAACGAGCTAATCATTATTTTTTCACACTGTATATAGTGGGGGTTTAAAACCCCCGCTATTCAATTGTTGTTTTTGTTTCAGATACAGCGCACAAGGAAGAAGAAGGTGAGGTGTGAGCAGGGGATTGGCTCATTTGAATTTTTGCGCGAAAATGTCCACTAACGCCTGATTTACATTATATTATTTGTCTTCCATATAATAATCAAAACGCGTTGGTAGCTCCACTGGTCAGGCTTAGAATTGGTAACCCCTGGGACCTGGGTTCGAACCCCAGGTCCCCCTCCCTTTCAATAATATTTTTCTAATAATGCTTCTGTGCAGTTTCTATGCAAGCGACCACTATACATCCATCTTCCAGGTTTGCCACGCGTTTAGCAAGATCAATCAAAGGGTTATGCTTTGGAGATCATCATGGACATGAGTCAAAGAAAACACACGCTGACATAAAAGTCAAACAAGGCCATAGACAAGTGGGCCAGAATTGCTACAATAAACCCTCCAATTTGGGGACAGACCCCCCATGGTTTGCCTTTCTCATTCTTTTCTCATATTTCTCTATTTTTGTTTTAATTAGTTTTTTTAATTTAATTCTTTAAACCAATTTATTTTCATAAAAATATAAAAACAATAGAAAAATCAGAAAAGACAAAAAATTAAATATATTTTATTTAACTAATATTTTTGTAAATAAAGTCTTGTATCAATTAATTAGTTTTCTAGGGTTAATTTTAATATCTTTTCTTAATAAATTAAAAACTTGTAGAATTAGGTTTAATTAGTTTAATTACTTTTTTTCTTTTATTTTCTCATCACTAATAATTAATTATTTATTTTTATAAATCAAATTGCGTTAATTAATTAGATTTAATTTTAGGTAATTTCCATATTTTCTTAATAAATTAAAAAATAGCTAGAATTAGGGTTAAGTAATATTTCAATTCCATTTAATTCTCATTAAAATCATAAATACCAAAATCTCAAAAATAATTTCTTTTTTTCATTTTAATTTCATTAATTTAATAATAATAATTTAATTCCTTTAAAAATGGTCCAACGCCTCTCGCTTGCGATTTTTTATTCTCTTCGTGCATTTTATTTATTCCTTATTTTATAATATTAATGTAGTTCTCCCAAAGCCGTGTAAATTTAATTCCTCGCACTTCTTTATTTTCTGTCAAATCGGGTCCTGGATTAAATTTGGCGATGTGGACTCGCGCCTTTGTAATAGTTTAAAACTTTTAATTTCTGCATTTTTTTAACCGTTAATAATGGCATGCAAGAATGAATGACAAAAATAAAAACAAACGTGTAGATCACCTATGACATGACAAGACAAAAATAACTGAACGTGACACACAAATCACACACCACCCCTAGGGTACGCCTCACTGTTGCCTTGCCTCGAAAGGTGATCGTCGAGTAGAGGATGTCTTAGTAAGTCCTCATGATCCGGGAACCTGGCATGAGGGTAGCTTCTAAGGTATTTTCCCATTGCTCTGGTGATCACCATGTCCCGAACTTCGAATTGACCCGAACACCTCCAACGGTGGTGCTACCTACCTCTCAATGGTGGGATGGCACTACTTTAAAGGACATTTACACAGACGAATTCCTTAGGGTAGGTAGACGACTCTTGATACTTGCTCTAATTTCAAAACAAATCAAAATTACTTTTCACACCAACACCTTATCAAAAAGCTTTCGAAAGCAATTTTTCAAACACTCTTGAGGACCGATACAAGAGTCGAACTGAAAATTTCAAAGAACTTTTTAAAACCCACAATTGAAAAGCAAACAAACCATTTTTGAAAACACAATGAGAAAGTATCTAAGAGCCCATGGATAACCATGGATAGAAAGGGTGCTAACACCTTCCCTTTCTATAATCTACCTCCCGAACCGAGAGCAAATCTCTATAAGGAATTTTTCTGTGCTTTTGTCCTTTCCATTTGGAGAAAATAAAAGACGGTGGCGACTCTTGCTTCCGCGACATTTCGTGAACCAGCATTAAACAGTCAGTTCCAGATCCACCGATCACAATCATACTCATACTCACTATCCATTTCAAGGATTTTTGGGATTTATCTTTGTTCTGTTTTGTAGGACATGGATTCTATTAGTAGGAAAAGCATTCAAGTCAATCTTGTAAGGATCCCTCCTTAACTTAAAGAGTTAGCATCAAGGGTTTCAGAAAATTCTCCATTTACTGAAAGACATGGTCGTCTCCTAAACTTGGTTACCTCCAACACTGATGAGGACATGGTGAAGGTGCTCTTCCAATTCTTTGATCCTCTACACCATTGCTTCACATTTATCGATTATCAACTTGTGCCAACTTTGGAAGAATTCTCCCAACTCTTAAGGATTCCCATTCTCAATCAACTACCTTTCAACGGTATGGAAAGAGATCCAAAACCAAAAGAGATTGCTCAAGCCATACACTTGCAACCATCTGATGTCACAACTAATTGAGAAACAAGGAGTGGTATCAAAGGTTTCTTAGCCAAGTTCTTGTTTGAGAAAGCTCAAAACTGTTGGAACTCCTTGGACTTGCAAGCTTTTGAAGAAGTTGTGGCTCTCCTCATCTATGGGAGGTTTTTTTCCCAAATTCTGACCAACTCATAGAGGTAAACGCTGTCAAAATCTTCATGTATCGTAACCCGGTGCCTACTTTGTTAGGAGACATCCTACATTCTTTTCACACTCGCACTATGAAGAAAAGATGTATCCTTATGTGTTGTACCCCTCTTTTGGCAAGATGGTTTATTTCGCATCTTCCCCAATCTGTATTGAAGAACGAGCAAGGTTCAAGGTGGTCACATAGGTTGATGACACTCAAACATTCAGATATTCATTGGTGTTCCCGATCTGTAGAGAATGTTACTATCGTCGACCGTTGTGGAGAATTCCCTAATGTCCCCTTACTTGGAATTAGAGGAGATATCACCTACAACCCCTGCTTAGCCTTAAGACAATTTGGTTACGCCCAAAGGGATGGTCCATATGAAATGCTTATTTAAGGGTTGGTATTTGACTACGAGAATGACGATCAAGGTCACCTCCATAGGTTTATCCGAGCTTGGAGGATGTTGAACAAGGTAGATAGAAAGACATTGGGGCACAAGAATTCCATCCCTCTTGAGCCTTATCTCAAATGGGTACGAGCCCGTGCTCAAAATCTTATGATGCCTGACCCCTCTATTCTCCCAGTTATCATAGAGCCTGTTGTGGAAGGAGATGTCCCATACACTATCCTTCATCCTAACATGCCCACCTCTCTCGAAGACTTACAAAGGGATTGGATACAAATTAAAGGGGAGAGAGATATTTTCGAGGCCCAATTCTACGCCAGCGAGAAGAAGGTTCTGGAACTCACCAGGCAGCTTCATGAGGAGCGGAGTCTGAACGCTTACATCACACCAAAGAGGATGCGTTCAACTTTTTTATCTTAGAGTTTTTGTATTTTCTTTGTAAGCCCCAAAGTGGCATGATGTACTCAAACTTTGATTTATTAATATAATGTGTGTTCCTTTTTGTCTAAAGCAAATTTAAATCTCTAATTTCCTTGAAATCATTGCATATGCATTTTCATTCATCATAACATAAGCAATTTTCTTACCACATGTCTCCTTATCTTTCTACTGCTTATTTCAGTAGAGATGGCCCTAGAGCGGACCATTAAGAGCATCCAGATTCAGAATGCTCAAATCCAAGAGATGTTCTTGAACCTATCCAAGGAAAAATAAGAGGTGAAGGCGCTCCTCACCAGGGGCATGATCACGGGAAATCCTGGGGACGACAGAGATGACCAGTTGGAGCGGCTACAAACTGAAATGGCAACAATGAAAGTCCAGATAATGGGACAACTGGTGGGCCAGATGGCTCTTATCCAAAACATGGCTCAAGGACAGGAAGAGCTGAGAGCCCTTGTCAATAGGCTTCATCAAGATAGATGCAACCAAATGGGACAAACAGCCAGAATTGGAGATCGAGTCATTGATCAGCCTCCGATGAAGAGTGGGACAAACACTTAGAAGTTCAGCACATAGAAACCCAAAACTTTTGTGTTTTCCCTCTAATGTTTCTTGCAGGATCTCAGAGTGTATCAATCCAGAACTTCTGACGCTTCTTTCTGAACCACAGCGCGCCCAACATCAGAACTTCTGACCCCCTTTGTTTTGCTTTCAGCAACATGCTAATTCTATCTCTCATTATTTCCCTTTTCTTTAATCATTTTCAATATTAATACCCTTCTTATTAATATAAAAAAGACATAAAAATATTTTCTCTTTATTAATTAATTTATTTCTTTTTCTTAATTTATTTCAAATTTAAACATCATTGACATTTAAAAAGATAAAAGATATTTTTTAATTAAACTAAAAAATAATTTAAATTTTAAATTAAGCTGTAAAATATCTTATGCAATTTTATATTTTTTATGCAATCAAATATCTGCCACTATAAATACTATAAGAACTTCAGATTAGGTAAGAATGCAATAAACAAAAAAAAATCTGATTGTTGTATTTTCAAAGTAAAGACTAACAACTTGAATGTTTTTTCTTCTTTGTTTTGATATATCATTCAGTATTTTACAATAATTTTAATGAATTTTATACATTAGAAAATAAAATTGAAGCAAAAATTAAATCAAGATTAAATAGATGTTGAATGTTAGTTTTATCTATTTAATATTAAATAATTAAATATTAATCAATCTTTAAATAAAGAAATATATTATTCATGACATTTTGGATCGGAACCATAATTATGGGTGAATTGCAATGATGGACTCCTGATCTGGTGCTGCAAGCCTCTGATGCGGCGGAACACGAGGATGAACCTGAAAAGTTAGCAATCCAACACTCAAGTCAATTAGTGGGTCCAAGAGAGGGGTAGAGTGAAGTATGGAAAATGTGTGTGTCTTAGGTCATACATGTGTAGAAGTATTTATACCCTGGATCAAATAGTCATTATTGGGCTTTCTTTAAAGAAGTAAGCGAGCCTCCTTTTATCAGCATTTGGGCAGTCCAAAACAGTTTCCCGCAAGGCTTATTTTGAAGTGTTGAACGATAAGTCTTCTAGAATCTATGCAAACCTTATAATGCCGAGTTGACCGTGGATGAGAATTGACGTGTACGACCAACAAGGAGTGGGGAATAGAAGCATTCAATTCCTTTCTCATCACTAGGACACTTCATGTTAATTTAACAACAATTAGCCCTAGGCTAGTAGGTTATATGTGGCACTTCCCATAGGGTGATTTTGTGCACTTGAGTGTTATGGTATTTCTGAGGTGCGGTATGACCGTTGCTTTTCGTCTTTCCATTTCCTTTTCAATTAGTTTGTTGCTCGCTTAGTCCACCCTTTCCTATATATGGGTCATTTAACTCTCTAAATGAACTTTCACACTCATTATTAATTGAAGAATACTTGGCTCTTGAGAAATCATTTTTTATTCTTCTGACAATCCTTGATTATGGTGCCCATTTTTCCTATTGGAGCACTATGTTCTTTGAGTCTTCCTCAACCTTTCACTCTCATCTGCTTGCTCTTGCCTCTTTGATTCACCTTTATTTTCAGGTACCATCTCTAACCATTGATTCCCACTTTATAGTTTTTATCTCTTTATCTTTGCAATGTCATATACGAATGATCAAATTTCTAATTTATGATGTAGTTCTGCCAACGATGATCTTTCTTCATTTGTGCATGTAGAAACCCTAAATGATTCGAATATTACTTCTTCGATGCATATTTGCCTTGATTTAGGTCCAAAGGTTATCTCTGATAGCTCCGAGTCTAATGATGCTTCTAATAAATCTATTTCTGGAGAGGGTTTTTTTGATGAGTCTTCTAGCCTTTTCTATGGTGAGAGAGGTGGAAAATCTATTGGTGATATTTGACTTGAAAATATCATTTCTGCTTCCTAGGGGGTTATTGGTGACTCCCCCTCTGCCAATTCTTTATCTTCTGCAGAGATTACCATCTGAGATGACCATATACTTTAACATTTTATTAATTCATATAGAAGTACACAAGGTTGTGATCCTAACGAGGCCAATATTCACATTCAAATTAAAATTCTAAATCTAACAAATACACAAACCTTCATATTTTCATCCCATCTCACCCAGAAATACCCAAACCCAAGAACCCTAACCTGAAACACCGTGAGCCACCGTCAAGGCCACTGTAGTGCATGAGTTTCCGTCAGGAAATTCATCCCTTTACCCAGATTTGGAGGAACCATAATCCTAAACATATGAGTCCTAACCCTAAACCAAAACCAAAATTTCCAAAAACCAACAATTAAACCCCCAACAATCCAAAAACAACAACAATTGCAGTGAATCAAGAAAGCTAAGTGTCACCACCTCTCATGCATGGAATCTTCAAGTCTTAGTCCTCTCTGATTCTTCTTGTCTTTTATGCTTTTTGTCTATAATATCCCTTCTAGTGAGGGTTAGGAGATTCGCAGCAACAATGCTTGGATGCAAGGGTTTTTTGATTTGTCCATAATCCAATTTCAAGTCTTAGTTTGTATAGGTTTTAGGTCTTAGATCAATTAGGAAATTAGTTTAAGTTGATTGTTAGAATTTTATTCTTATTGGAATCAAATTGATTCTGATTAGAAAATTTGTGTAATATTTAGATCTTAAGGTTTCTGAATTTGAATGTAATTGGTCCAACCTCAATGTAAATCCAATCTTAGTAATAAAATTGATTTTGCAATATTCTGTTTGATTCAAGTTCTGATAGATTTTAAGCTTTTGGGATTAATTGGTGTAGAAGAAAAGAAAATTGGTCGCAACTTGTGAATTAAAGTTTCAAACCCTTAGTTGACTTCGGTCAACTCCTCTCCAATAACCAAAATAAAAATAAATAATAAAATAAATAGTAAAATAAATAATAACAAGTAAGATAAATAACAAAAATGAAAAAGGTTGACTTCTGAGTTAACTAAATTAATAATAATAATAAAATTAAATAAAAATCTTAATAAAATAAAAAATAAAGATTTAATTATTCTAAAGTTGACTTTTGGTCAACTCCTTCAATAAAAATAATAATACAAATAATATTAATAATAATGTTTACAAAATAATAAAATGTAAATTGTTTTGACTTCTTTAAAATTAGCGTGTATATAAAATGAAAATAGAAAATAATAAATAAAAATAAATAAAAGTAAAAAATAAAATTTAACCTAAATAATATATTTAGTCTTTTTAAATTATAAACCTACTAAACATATATTTAGAAAGATGTTTTATAAAAATGAATTAGTAAAAAATAGAAATGAAAATATTTTTGAAACCATACCAAATGCTTGATAATAATTTAGAAATGAAGGTTTTAAATAAACTAAATTTTTTATAAAAAACAAATTTAAAAATAATTTAATTGTAGAAAATGCGACAGACAAATTTAGGAAATGGTTCATAGAAATGAAACTTTTTAGGGTCTTAAAATAAATTAAAGCAAACTTAGAAGGTGTAATTGTTAGAAGTAAAGTTAATAAACTCCAAATTGACATGGAAGGAAAAGTTGCAATTTTGTTTGGTTTGGAACTTGTTGAAGAGCTCAATTAAAACAAATTATCTCAAGTATTGTTTATTTTTAATTAGGAGTTTTAGTTGAAGTGTAATCAAACTGTAGAATTTTTTGAAAATCTTTTAGTTAGCTACTTTTTAATTGAGATGATTTAGTTTTCTTTAGAAGTTCATTATATAATTTGAGATTATATGTTTGTTTTAGTAATATAGGGAGTGCATTTTGCATTCAATTAGACAGATATAAATAAGATTTTATACACTATTGTAATTAGTTTTTATCATGGTTGAGTTTACAAGTTTCATACTTGTGTATGAGACAGATAATTCTCTCCTATGGTTCATGGTTGAACTATTGTGAATCTTATCAAAGGGCTTTTCAATTCTCTTATGGCGGTTGCATTTTGATTTTATCTTTCTAATAGAAGTGATGACCATTAATCTTTATTTCATCTTCTAGTCTAATCACCTTTTGTAAGTTTTTCACAAACATCATTATCCAAATCTAATCAAGTTTTTCACAAACATCATTATCCAAATCTAATCAATAAAAAGGAATAGACAAAAAAACTTCAAAACCTAAACAAAAATATCTCAACTTTAAATAGTAATCTCAATCGAAAACCAAGTGAGAGATATATAACAAATCAAAATCAAATTCAAATGTCGAAATTCATAACTTTGTAAATATCTTAATTTTGCAGTTTAAAAATGGAAAGAACCAAAACATCTAACTTTGATTCTGAATCAAGTATTGTTTATCTCGATCTGAAAATAAGAATATCCACTAATTAAAGAAGAAGTCGAATGAGAATGCATTATGATCGCTATTTACATAGAGTTAAGAATATCCACTAATTAAAGAAGAAGTCGAATGAGAATGCATTATGATCACTATTTACATAGAGTTGTTTGTAAATTAGGGTTTAGTGAGAGATAAGTCGAATGAAGATTCAATGAGTAAAAATTGAAAAGAGAAATTAAAGAGAAAAAAAAAAGAGACATTGTGGTTGGTGATTATTTTTTGAAAATGATAAAACTTAATTAAAATTTGAAAATTTGCACGATTCAAAAGAGTTAAAGTTTAGTCCATATAAAACGCCAGCTTCTAAATGCTTTATTCTTAAAACTATGTCGTTTTGTTCAACAATATTCAAAATGTTTTATCCAAATGTAATCAAATTTATTTTATTTTTTTACTTAAAATAAACAAAATAAATTGTGTTAATCATTTTATGATTCTTAGTCATAATTTTTACATTTTTTATTTGTTTTATTTTATTTTTGAGTCTAGGTTAATCTTAGATTATTATTTTTGCAAAGTTAGAGATTTTTTAATTTAAAGTTTTTTGTTGACTCAATTTTAATGAATTTTTTTCTAATAAAAATTATTTATTTTTTAAAACACTTGGATCAAAATGGTTTTTTTAGTGTCACTGTTGGATAGCTATCTCATTAACATGTAAATTAGAATGACAAAAAATTAGAACCATAACCTTCTTTTCATTTTTCTTCTTCATGATTTTCGAGTTTAAATATTGTTGACATTTAGAAAGATAAAAGATATTTTTTAACTAAAACAAAAAATAAATAAAAAATTAAATTATGTTGTAAAACTTCTTATCCAATTTTATAATTTTTTTTATGTAATCAAATATCTGTCAATATGTAACCATAAATATCACCAAACCTTCAAATTTAGTAAGAAAGAAATTAAAAAAAAAATGTCAATTGTTGTATTTTTTTTAAGTATAGACTAACAAAAATTTTCTTGAGATATCATTCTATTTTTTTACAATAATTTTAATGAAATTTATACGTTAGAAAAGAAAATGAAGGCGAAAATTAAACTGAGACTAATGAGAGTTTGAATATTACTTTGATCTAATTTAATATTAAATAACTGAATAATAATCAACCTCTAAATAAATTTTTTAATATGCTGATACTATATACTACCGCAATGGATAGCCCCATTTTACCATTATATATATATATATATATATATATATATATATATATATATATATATATATATATATATATATATATATATATATATATATATATATATATATATATATATAAGAGAATGAAGATTGGAATCTAACATTAATTAATTTGTTCTTGGGGGTAGAAATATATTACCTTAAGTTAGATTTTAAAAGGTGTGAGTCAGTCATGTAATAAATTTAAAAAATATGAATCTGATTTATAATCTATAATAAATTTATTTTTTAATCTGATCTGATATTTTTAAAAGTCTTGTTTGACTTAAAAGTTTATTTAAAAAAATATTTTATTAAAAAATTTAATTAATTAATATATATATATATATATATATATATATATATATATATATATATAAAAGTCGGTTTATAAGATTTTATAGACTTTTTTAATAACCTAAGTCTGATATATTTAATTAAACGAATTTTTAAAAAAGGTTAAGTTTGACTTTTTTATTAAATAAGCTATACTATAGATCTCTGTAGATCGGCCTGACCTATTCTCATCCCTAATAAATATGTGAAAATAATAAGATGAGATTGATTGACTCGTTGAACCATTATTTAAATTTAAATTTTATTTTATTTTAAAATGTTTACAAAAAAATTTGAGAAGATGTGTTATTGTGAGAGATGATAATGTTATATACTTAATTTTTTATATAATATTCTTAAAATATTATTATTATGTGTCGACTATGGTAATTTTCGATGGACCACTCTAAAGAATCTATCACTACTACATAAAATATATTTAATTTTTATTGAATATGAGGTGTTATATCGATTGCGTATGTGAGGTAACGAAGAGTATCAAAATATTGTGTAACAATACCTCTCAGTTGTAAATTCACTTACGGGAAATATGTAATGGTCATGGGTTCAACGATATTCTTTTTGGATTTTTTAAATGGAAAAAACATATTTTCCTCATTTTTGTCATTTAACCGACGTTGAGTTTACTATATCTAATGTGCATATAACTTTTCAATTTGGTTTGTAAAATAATTATATAATCAATTATATTATATTTGAAGAACAACTTACACTAATCAATGATTTTCGAGCATCTCGTAACTCATCATTAATCTTCTGTTCTTTAATGGTTATAATCTCGTTCAATGTTTCAAATTCTTCATTCAACACTTCTTTTTCTACAAATTCATTCATAAAATTTGATGTTTTGTAAAATGAACAAGTATGGAAGAAAGTTGAACGAAAGCTAGAAACATTGGAGAAATTTTAACCATAAAAGAACAAGAGATGAATGATGAGTAATAAAATACTCAAAAAACATTGAACGAGTGTAAGATATTTTTCAAATGCAACATAGTTTTTTTATATTATCATTTCTAAAATAATTTTAATAGAAGATTCATTAAGGACTTCTCAAAAATAACAAAACCCATGTGTCAACTGTTGCAATTTGACGTGCCATATGTCTTCAGTAAGAAATGTGAGAATTCATTCAAGTTATTAAAGTAAGCTTTAATCTCTGCCCTCATTGTGAAAACACCTGACTGGACTAAGCCTTTTGATTTGATGTGTGATGCTAATGATTTTAATATTAGAGTTGTGTTGGGACAAAGATACAACAAAATGTTCCACACCATCTACTATGCTAGTAGAACACTCATTGAAGCCCAAACTAACTACACCACTATTGAGAAGGAGCTATTGACAATGGTATTTGCATTTGACAAATTCAGATCTTATTTGGTGGGTACCAAGGTGATAATGTACACGGATCATGCAACAATCAAGTACCTCATTGCAAAGAAATATGCAAAACCAAGGTTGATACATTGGGTGCTATTGTTGCAATAATTTGATTTGGAAATTAGGGACTAGAAAGTATGCAGAATCTAGTTGCTCATTATCTCAAGACTACCAGATGAAGTCCAGAGTCATGCCACTAAAGGCATCAATGAAAATTTTCCCAATGAGCAATTGCTACTGATCACTTTTGGCATGACACCCTGGTATACAAACATAGTAAATTATTTGGTCAGTGGGTATGTCTCACCAGATTTGAACTCTCAAAAAGAGAAAGAGGTTTTTCCAGTTGTCCAATAGCTAATTTTGAGACGAACCTTTTATCTATAAATGTTGTGTTCATCAATTTCTAAGGAGGCGCGTAGACCAACTAGAGATACACTTGATCTTATTAGCATGTCATGATGCACCATATGAAGGATATTTTGGAGGAATCAGAGTTGCTGCCAAGGTATTACAATCAAGTTATTTTTGTCCCTTCTTATTTAAAGATGCTCATGAATTAGTCAAAGCATGTGACATATGCCAAATAGTTGGGAATATCTCCATGAGACAAGAAATGCCACTCACCAACATCTTAGAAATTGAACTTTTTCATGTGTGAGGTATAGATTTCATGGGGTATTTCCATAATATTTTTACATTCTTTATATTCTAGTATATGTAGACTATTTCTCTAAATGGATAGAAGTAGTAGCAACCCCTACCAATTATGCTAAGGTTGTGACCAAATTTATAATTAATTTTTTTCTAAACATGGCACGCCTTGAGCTATCATTAGTGATAAAGGAACTCATTTTTTCAAACAATTATTTTAAAATCTTATGAAAAAATATGGGGTAAAACACAAAGTTGTTATAACTTATCACCCTCAAAGTATTAGGAAAGCCGAGTTGTCCAATAGGGAGATAAAAATAAATCTAGAAAAGGTGGTTAGCAATTCAAGGAAGGACTGGTCCAAACATCTTAATTATGCTTTGTGGACTTATAGAACTTCATTCAAAACCCTTTTATGAATGTCACTCTATAGTACTCCCTCCGTCTCATAATAAGTATCTCATTAACACTTTTTCCATGTCTCAAAATAAATGTCTCTTTAGAATACCAATATAATATTTATTATTTTTTCCACTACTATACCCTTATTTATTAGCTTTCACGCTTTTCAAATACTTTACTAGCTATAATAAATAAGGGTATTTTAGTAAATGATACTAATTTTATTATTAAAATCAACATATCTAATCATTTTCTTAAGAACCGCGTAGAGCTCAAATGAGACATTTATTATGAGACGGAGAAAGTATTATGTATGGAAAAACTTGCCACCTATCATACCACAAAATTTCCCCTCACTCCTTGTGCATATCATCTAACTTTAAACATTGGAGATTTATCTGAGAGTAAGGTGATAATCTTTAGGTCATGATCACTGATCAGTCATTTTTACTAATAGCATACATCATCTCATATCACTATATATAATAAGGTCAAAGTCCTAGTGAAAGTTAATAATATTTGACTTAAGCTTAAAAAACCAAATTCAATTTCATTTTGTACATTCCATACATCACTCATGCGATCAAGACTAGTGAGGTTAAGTGAGCCAAATTCATAAATCATTCATTATAGTCCATACACAATATTACATTTAGCATCTTTTTTTTAAAGTCAATTGGAATTGGTAAATTCTAAGTTATTTTCTAAAAGTTTAGTTCATCGTAGACCATTCATTTGCATGCATTGTTAAGTCAAGTAAGTGGAAAAGTTAAAGGGATAACTTTCCATTAGGCTACCTTGCATCATCACTTTTCTTAAACATATTATATGAATTCATGGTTTAAGTCTTAAAATAGTGTTCACTTTGGTTTGTTATAAGTATTTAAGATTGGTTAGTTCATATTTCAAGTTAGAATTCATTACACACACTAATTAACTTGACCTAACCTTATTCTAAGATTGTCTTTAGATAAGTTCAAACGTATTCTAGCTTATTATGCTAATTGAGTTGTAGTTAAGCTTGCATTAAAATATAATTGAAAGAAGGTACATTTAGAATAATTAAACAATTATGAATATGACAAAAGTACATCCTTTACTCTACAAAATTACAGGTACCATAGATAAATGTTTACACAAGAAATTACAAATACATCATCATAAAAATGAATAAAAGGGGATGATATCTATGTCATGCTTTGAATCTTTTATTCACCATCATCAAGTCTTCACGCTCCACCAGCATCATCACCATATGCAAAATGCAAGGATTTTCAATAATCAAAGTTCAAAAAGATATTCTTTTTTTATTAAATGAATTTCATAAAAAATAAAATCTAAAATAAGTCTTTCTTTTAAAAGAAATCAACTTTAAAAATAACAATGATATCCTTTTTGTCTCTCAAATAAGTGAATTTTATGAAAAATAATATAAACAAAAATAAGTTTTCCTCGCAAAAATGAATTTCAAAAGAACCCTTGTTAATTTCATTTTCTTTATTTATGGTTTGAGTGATTATTCTCTTTTATTTCTTACCTTAAATCATGGTTGCTTGCTTGGTTCTATTATTTCCCTTGCATTATTATTGTTGTATGCTCAATAAAATAAACCAAAAGTTGTTAAAATAAGTCTTCTATCATTTCCAAATAAATAAATTCTTGATAACCGTCAAGCCATTTTCTTAATAAATCACCATCATTTGCCCAATTTCAAAATGAAGCCACTTCAAAATTCCAATAATTTTCTTAAACAAACTTTAAAAAGTCAAACAATTGGTTAATACCAAGTCTATTCATAATCAAAAACATTTACAAAAGTATTTTTATAATAAAAACTGATTGAAAAAGGGATGGTTATGACATACTTATCCCCTCTTCTTCTCGAGTATTTAGGTTTCCAGTCGTACATAGATTGTGGCTTGAATACTTGTCTTCCATTTAAAATACATTAATCAAATGAACTTCGGTTCAATTCACAATTTTCAAATAAAACTTTTAGGATGAAAAATAAATGGTTATGACGTATCTATTCCCCCGTTCTCCGAGTATTTTGATTGCTAGCCATACCTAGCTTGTGGTTAGAATGCTTGTCCCCCACTTAAAATCAATCTCAACCCACTTAAAATCAATCTCAACCAATCAAACCTATCTCCCCCCCCCCCCCCCCCCCCCCCCCGCACATTGAAAAACCTTCTCACAAAGAACATGTTTATCCATTCTAATGCGACACAAAACAAATGCTTAAGCCTCCCCCGCGAGCGCACATAAGCTATGTTTAACCATTAGGATGTGACCCTAACATTTTTCAATAAAATCAATCAACCCAAAATTCTTTTATACCACGAACTACGAAGCTCTGATTTTCTCATTGCATCCGAGAATACATAGGCACATGCTTTTGAAATCTTATCGAGCACAATAATAGAAAATACATAAACATATTTTCTTTCTTTCATTCAATAATTAGAATATCGAAAGTAGATATCACGCTAACACTCATTCTCAAAACTAACTAAATGGGTCCCGATGAGTACAACGAATGTGAAGGACGCTAATACCTTTCTCTTGCATAACCGACTCTAGAACATGCTCTTGGTTGCAATGACCATGCTTTCGTTCTTTGAGGGTTTTATCGATATTTTCCATTTCCTTTTGGAATAATAAAGTTTGGTGGTGACTCTATTGTATTTCGATCGTGTGATACACTTGGGTATTTTTTGCACCGCGACAGTTGGAGAATCTGTGGGAGACATTTATCCTAAGCGTTTCCACCCTAGTTTGGTTGTTTTGTATTTAGTGATTGCTTTATTTACTTGCCTTTTTCTTCTCCTCTTTATCTCATGTGCCTTTATTTAAATTCTATATACTCTTGTATGGTATCGTTAGAATTTTCTGATGGTTGGAAAATTGTGAGGAAAAACTCTATACACGAGATATGAGAAAACCCTAGGATAAGATGGTGGTTGCATAGTAATGGCCTGCTTGATGTAATTGTCTCGTTTGGTTCGTGCGAATACCCCGCCTAAAGTAGATCGTTTTTGGGGATATCATTGTCTAACAAGTTATTTATTGTGGAGATGATGTTTTCAATTTGGGTCCATAACTCTAGGGACCTTTACTATAACCATAACCAATGGCTATTAGTAATGATGGTTTAGCGCTATCTTGATTGACGCATTGTCTTGTTGGGTTGGTGTGAAGACCTTGCTCAGAATAGATTCCCTTGGAGATGTTGTTGGCTAGCAATTTATTTGTTGGGATGACCATATTTTCAAGAAGAATCTATGACTCTGGGAACCATGTCTAGAAACTTGGAGCCGATTATTGCATAGTGTTGACCTTCTTAATGTATTGTCTCGTTGGGTTAGCACAAAGACCTCACTTAGAGTAGATCCTCTTGAGGGTGTTGTTATCTTGCAAGTTATTTGCAATGGTGATAGTATTTTCAAATAGGATTTGTGACTCTAAGAACCTTATAAAACATTAGAGCCACCTTGTTCTGAGAATCACCCTGAGTCAAACATCCAGAACCTTTATGTCATAAGGAAACTATATGAAGACTACTTGAAACTACTTCAGACATTCCCTTCATGCATCCCTACATGACATGACATTGCAATTTCATAAAGAATCATTTTTGCATTCAAAAAAGAAAAAAATTCATGCATTCGCATTCATCAGCATGCATGCACATTTCTCTAACAAAACAAAAAACTCATATCACCTCTTGTCCATAACCAGTTAGATGATTTCCTGAAACTCGTGAAGCAACTACTGTAGAGCAATGGATCCATGGGAATAGGGTCAGACAACATTGAGAGAGGACATTAATCTCATGAAAGGAAAAGTGGATCAACTTCTAGGGTCCGTAATATCTATGACAAGAAGGGAGAGAGAGCTTCGATAGAGCACCATGTTTAGAAATGTTATTCTAGTTCCTAAATTTCCTTCCATCCCACAACCTGCAATGATTAACCTGATGTACGGTGTTCCTCTTGGATATTACCCCCGGATGATGATTCTAAGGCCTCCTTACCTACAGGCACTGCCTATTCTCCAACTAGGCTAGAGAATCCTGATACAAATACATAATCGAGCTCTGAGCAAGCCAGGGAGCAACCAAAGGGAATACGTTTTGACCCAATCCCTATAACATACGAGCACTTGATGTGATAGTTAAAGCATGAGTTACCATGGGATTTCCAACCAATTAAATCAGTGAACTTATCTCCTAAATGGTTTAATCCAAATTTTAAATGTGAGTATCACTTCAATTTAACAAGGCACTCAAATGAGGATTACAATCCTTTTAAGGAGAAGGTATAAGGATTGATCAGTGTAAGACTGATGACATTAAAAAAGAACAACCCAAGGGTAGTGTAATACATTGGGAGAACTGACTTGGGTGTTTTGTGTTTTATCGCAATTATTGCGGATAGCAAGAGTCGCCACCAAATTTTCTTTTATCCAATAAAGGAAAGGGTGAAAAGAACAGGAAAGATCTTTTGAGAATTTTCTTGAGTTCGGGGGGTAGGTTATGAAAAGGGAAGGTGTTAGCACCCTTTTCATCTGTAGTTATCTACGGGCTCTTAGTTGCTAGCTCACTTTTGAAACGCTTTATTTTAAATGTGTTTGTGATTTGTTTTTGAGAAGTATTTTTGAAAAGTGCCTTCGTTTAGGCGAACTTTGTAATGATTCTAGTCTCTATAAGAATGTATACAAAGTGTTGACTTTTAAAAATATTTCATGGAAAAGTTTTGGTGTGTTTGAAAGATGTTTTGAAGATGGTTGTGAGCAAGAAACTGTGAACGTTATGTTAGAACATAGTTTGATTCTACAACCCTTGGTTAGAGTTTTGATGATAACAAATACAAAGAATAAATAAATACAAAGAACAAATATGCACCTTAAAAATTATGTTTTATGTATGCAAAAGTTCTGATCAAATCAGCATCAGAAGATAAGCCATAAGTGCTACACGCTGAAGCAATCAGAACATACGCTGAAGATTGATGACCAGAACCTGCGCTTAATCAAAGTAAACTCTGACTCTGAACAAGAACATATCAAAACAAGTCATCAATATTCTGAAGCATCATCAGCAGTAAGGAGAAAAGATTCTGAAGCGTTATTGAACATTCAAGACAACATCAATTCCAATGGCTTCCTTCAGACAAGATCTTCTCCAAAAGGAAAGTGTGTTAATGACATTAAACATGCTTTATGATCAACGTCATTACACTGCCTATATAAACGAGTCAACTTTCAAAATGAAGAAAAAACGCATATACAACTATCTTTCTAGAAAACCACTCACGCATATTCAAAGCTGTAAGCAATTTCATTTTACGTTTCTAAGCTATAAACCTGTGTAATTTATCACAGTTGTGATAAACAGTTTTTTGTTAGAAAAACAACAACACATATTGTATATTTATATTGAAAAAGTGCTCCTTGAGATTAACCGGACTGTGGTTGTACTCAAGAAGACTTTAACAGTTGTTAAAGTAACTTTTGTAATCTTGTTGAGATTAGTGGATTAAGACCTCGTTGGAGAGAGGCGAAATCACCTTGACGGGTGGACTGGAGTAGTTTGAGATCAAATGAACCAGGATAAAAATACTGTGTCATTAAGCTTTTTAAATTCAAGTTCTCAATTCAACCCCCCTTCTTGTGTTTTTCACATCTTCAATTGGTATCAGAGCACCTGGTTCTGAGCTTAAACACTTAACTGTGTCAGTACAAGATCCAAGCATCAGAAAAACACTATGGTGGGACCAAGCCAAAACATCAGCAATGATAACAATGAAGACAAGGACAGATTCAGTGGCAAACCTCCAATCTTTGATGGAGAAAACTTTGACTACTGGAAAGACATAATTGAGAGTTTCTTTCTGGCCCATGATGCTGGTCTGTGGGACATGGTGACTGATGGATAGATGCATCCTGTGAATGGACGTGGTCAGAAGATAGACAGGAAAATGATGTCTGATCAGTAAAAGCATGAATTAAGAAATCACCACAAGGCCAGAATAATTCTCCTCAGCGCCATCTCATATTCAGAATATGAGAAAATATCAAATAGAGAAACTGCCAAGAATATGTTTGAATCTCTGAGAATGACGCTTGAAGGCAAAATTCAAGTCAAAGAAACCAAGGCCCTTGCGCTCATTCTGAAGTATGAGGCATTCAAGATGGAAGATAGTGAATCAATAGAAACTATGTTTTCAAGATTTCAAATTCTTGTTGCTGGACTAAAAGTTCTTGAAAAAGGGTATTCTACTGCTGATCATGTTAAGAAGATCATCGGAAGCTTGCCCAAACAATGGAGGCCAATGGTCACAGCACTTAAGCTATCCAAAGATCTCAACAAAATTTCTTTGGAGGAACTTGTTAGCTCCCTCAGAAGTCACGAGATAGAGCTAGATGAAGATGAGCCTCAAAAGCAAGGTAAGCCATTAGCTTTAAAATCTAACAAAAAATCTGACTCCAAGGTTTTATAGGCTGTGGAAGAAACTTCTGATGGGTCCTCATCAGAAGAAGATGAACTGTCTCTCCTCTCCAGAAGGGTGAACCAACTGTGAAAGCAGAGACAAAGGAAGTTCAGAAATCCCAGAAGATCAGAGAATCAGAATGAATCTTCCTCCAGATACAGAAAGTCTGAGTCCTCCTCTGGACACAGAAGATCTGAAGGTTCTTTAGGATACAGAAAGCCAAACAATAAGGACATCATCTGCTATGAATGTAACGAGAAAGGACACTACAAAAGTGACTGCCTAAAGCTTCAGAAGGAAAACCCCAAAAAGAAGTTTCTCAAGGAAAAGAAGAAAAGCCTCATGGCTACATGGGATAATTCTGACACATCTGAAGCTGACTCAGAATCAGATGATGAAAGAGCAAACATAGCTCTCATGGGAAACGTATCGGAAGACAGTGAAGCTTCTGGTTCAGACTCAGAATCAGACACTGAAGAGGTATTCCCTGACTTTACCATAAACTTTACTAAGGCTGAACTTGCAGAAAGTCTAAATGAAATTCTTGAAAGGTATCAGCAAATCAGAGTCAAATTCAGGAACCTGAAAAGGAATCTTGCCTCTGACTCTGAAAAGACTGAGAGTCTCAGATTGGAGAATTCTGAGTTAAGAGAAAAAATTTCAAAATTATAAAATGATTTGCAAAACTCTCAGAAGGAAACAATCTCTGAAACTCCCAGCAATGCTGATGAGATCATCAAAGAGTATGATCACAACTTTCAGAAGTTTCTAGATAAAAACATAGACAAAAGAAAGATGGCTTCAATGATCTATGGAGTTAGCAGAAATGGCAGAAAAGGGATAGGATATCAAGGTAAGGTATCTACACCAAAAAATACCATGGACTTAGTTATAAAACGCACACCACTCAACTCACATTTTATATATGGGCACACACATGACATAAAATACACAAGTAGTGATTATTCTGTCAAACCAAAATTCAATCAGAATTTTGGTAAAACTAACAAATCAGGACCCAAGAAAATGTGGGTACCTAAGGATAAAATCATACATGTGGCAGATATCTTTAGAAGCAAGGATAAGACACCAATCATGGTACCTGGACTCTGGCTGCTCGCGACACATGACGGGAAGAAGGCATATGTTCCAAAGCCTAGAACTTAAGCCTGGAGGCCACATGGGCTTTGGAGGCAATCAGAGAGAAAAGATCATTGGCTCTGGAATAGTAGGTAATGGAAATCTTCCCTCTATAAGTAATGTTTTATTAATTGATGGATTAATGTATAACCTATTATCCATAAGTCAATTAAGTGATAATGGTTATGATATAATCTTCAATCAAAATTTATGCAAAGCTGTTAGTCAGAAAGATGGGACTATCCTATTTAATGAAAAGAGGAAAAACAACATTTACAAAATAAAACTTTCTGAACAAAAGAGTCAGAATGTAAAATGTCTACTGTCTGTTAACGACGAGCAATGGGTCTGGCACAGAAGATTGGGGCATGTTAGTATGAGAAGAATATCTCAGATCAACAAACTCAATCTGGTCAGAGGACTTCCTAATTTGAAGTTCAACTCAGATGTTCTGTGTGAAGCATGTCAAAAAGGCAAATTTGCAAAACCTTCTTTCAAATCCAAAAATGTTGTTTCCACCTCTAAGCCATTAGAACTTCTGCACATTGACTTATTTGGACCAGTAAAAACTGCTTCAGTCAGTGGCAAGAAGTATGGGTTAGTAATCGTAGATGACTATAGCAGATGGACATGGGTAAAGTTCTTAAGACAAAAGGACGAGTCACACTATGTGTTTGTTACCTTCTGCAACCAAGTTCAGAATGAAAATGATCTTAGAATTGTCAAAGTCAGAAGTGATCATGGTGGAGAATTTGAAAATAAAAATTTTGAATTATTCTTTAATGAAAAAGGCATTTTGCATGACTTCTCTTGTCCTAGAAGTCCCCAGCAAAATGGAGTTGTAGAACGAAAGAACAGAACATTGCAAGAAATGGCCAGAACCATGATCAACGAGACCAATGTTGCTAAGATTTTCTGGGCAGAAGCAATTAACACAGCGTGTTACATTCAGAATAGAATCTCCATAAGACCTATTCTGGAAAAGACTCCATATGAATTGTAGAAGAACAGAAATCCCAACATTTCTTATTTCATCCATTTGGATGTACATGTTTTATTCTGAATACAAAAAATTATTTGAACAAGTTTGACTCTAAAGCACAAAAGTGTATTATGTTAGGATACTCTGAACCCTCAAGAGGGTACAGAGTATACAATACAGAAATGCAGATTGTTGAAGAGTCAATCAGTGTTAGGTTTGATGATAAGCTTGACTCTCAAAAGTCAAAGCAGAATGAACTCCTTGCAGGTATGGAAGTTGAACTCACAGGTACTGAAGACAACTCATCAGAGGTTCTCAACAGAGACACTCCCTCAACAACAGAAAGAGTCACTGCAAGCAATCCAGCACCTTCTGTTGATCAACTCTAGAAAAGGCTATCCAGAAGCAGCATTGATCATCTAGAAGATACAATACTGGGAAAGAAGGAAGACCCAATCAGAACAAGATCAACATTCAGAAACTCTGAAGAATCCCTCATGGGACTGGTCTCTCTGATTGAACCAACAACAATTGATGAAGCACTTCTGGACAATGACTGGATTCTGGCAATGCAAGAGGAACTAAATTAATTCACCAGAAATGACGTATGGGATCTGGTTCCCAAACCAAAAGGATTCAACGTCATTGGTACAAAATGGGTGTTCAGAAACAAACTGAACGAGCAAGGTGAAGTCATCAAAAACAAAGCACGACTGGTAGCACAAGGTTATAGTCAGCAAGAGGGGATAGACTATACAGAAACCTTTGCTCCAGTCTCCAGGTTAGAATCTATCAGACTTTTAATATCATTTGCTGTTAATAAAGGCATCACTCTATATCAGATGGATGTCAAAAGTGCATTCTTAAATGGCTATATAGATGAAAAGGTATATGTGCTCCAACCTCCTGGTTTTGAGAATTCCAAAAATCCAGAATATGTTTTCAAACTAAAGAAGTCACTCTATGGTCTGAAACAAGCTCCCAGAGCTTGGTATGAAAAACTAAGTAAGTTTCTGTTAGAAAAGGAATTCACCAGAGGGAAAGTGGACACAACCTTGTTCTGTAAGACAGTTAAGAATGACATGTTATTATGTCATATTTATGTTGATGACATCATATTTGGATCTACTAAACCCTCTTTGGGAAGATAGTTTGCTAAATGTATGCATGAAGAGTTTGAGATGAGCCTAATGGGGGAACTCAAATTCTTTCTGGGCATTCAGATAAATCAAACTCCATAAGGAACTTACATTCATCAGAGCAAATATGTCAGAGAACTTCTGAAGAAATTTGATCTCTCAGAATGTAAGCCCTCAAAGATTCCAATGCATCCCACGTGCATTCTAGAAAAGGAAGAGGTAAGTAAAAAGGTAGAACAGAAGGTCTACAGAGGTATGATTGGTTCTCTTCTCTATCTGAAGGCTTCAAGGCCTGACATTCTATTCAGTGTTTGCATTTGTTCTAGATTCCAATCAGATCCTAAAGAATCTCACTTAACAACAGTTAAGCGAATTTTCAAGTATCTTAAAGGTACTGCTAATCTGGGTTTGTTTTATAGAATTTCAAATGATTACATCTTAGTAGGATATTGTGATGCTGACTTTGCTAGAGACGGAGTAGAACATAAAAGCACTTCTGGAAGCTGCCAGTTTCTGGGAGAAAATCTGATCTCATGGTCCAGCAAAAGACAATCCACAATAGCATTATCAACAGCAGAAGTTGAATACATAGTAGCTGCTGGATGTAGTACGCAAATGCTCTGGATGAAAAGACAACTTGAAGACTTCAATATATTTGAGAGTAACATTCCTATCCTCTGTGATAATACTTCTGCTATTTGTCTCAGTAAAAATCCTATTTTGCATTCTAGGGCTAAGCATATAGAAATAAAACATCATTTTATTAGGGACTATGTTCAGAAAGGGATTCTTAACTTAAAATTCATTGACACAGACCATCAATGGGCTGATGTCTTTACAAAACCTCTTTCTGAAGATAGGTTTAACTTCATTCTGAAACATCTCAGCATGAAGCCTTGCCCAAAATAAATTGTTTTATTTACATATCTTAACCTTCAGAACTTAGTTATTTTTTGTGAACTACTGATCAACCTGCCTTCAGAGTTTTAGAAGTACATATTGTATCAGAATCTATCCATGAAGATTTGAATGTTTCATTTCAAGGATAGAAGTGTGTTGTTTACGTAAGCAAACAATTATAATCCATTCATCAGCTACCTTCTAAGGCTGAACACGCGTTCACTTTTCTGAAAGGTCAAAAGCGCTGATTGGGTGCATTGAGACACACGTCACGGGTAACCGTTCCAGTATCTTTCTGAATCCCCTAAAATCATATGTCATTAATGCTTATAATCATGACTAATTGTTTCTCTCTCTTACTGTTTATGCTTTCAAGAAAATCTATTTAAACTTAAATTTCACTCTTTACAATTCTTTCACTTTTACTCTCTCAAATACCTTCTATTGTTTCCAGTTCGTACTTTCAAAAACCCTTTCATCTTTCTCAAAAATTCTTGTGTGAACATGGCTTCTTCAAGTGTCTAAAACATCAGTACTCAGGAAACTGCTTCTATGGAACAGTACGAAGAACCATACAGAACACTACTCACTCCCATTGATAATCTGGAAGTTCTTTGAGAACTGATTGTTGACTTTGAAAGCTTACAAGAAAATGGCTTCAATCTGTATGAAGACGTCAATGCTCAAGGTTGGAACAAATATTTTGACCGTCTTCTAGGGCCAACATTTCCAATTCTTGTCAAAGAATTCTGGATACATGCTTCCTCCTCAAATCATCAAGTTACCTCTTATGTCATGGGGAAGAAGATTGTCATTACAGAAGACCTAATTTCAAGGCTTATTGGTTACAATGGTGGAGGTGTCAGATGTATTGACATGGCTGAAAGATGTTCTGATGTAGCTTCTATTGCAAGGGAAATATTTACACTTGGTCTTCCCTCCAGCAAGATTAGAGATCTGAAGGATCATCACAGAATTTGGGCTAAAATAATTCTGGGATGCATCAACCACAGGAAGCCAACTAGCTCTCCTGATTACATAAACATTGATCATCAGTTTCTGATCTATTTTATCTCAAAGAAGACTAAGGTAAACCTCCCTCACTTGCTATTTAATCATCTGAGGACCAGTGTAAAGGAAACAAGAGAAGATGAATGTACCAAAAGGGACTGGATACCCCTAGGAAGACTCATAGCAGATATTCTGACAGAGAATAGGCTGATAGAGCATTTGACTGAAGCTCAGGAAATCAGCTCACTGGAAGCAACTGATGGGAAGCCTCTGAACGCAAAAAATCTGAAGAAGATGAAAATCATTGAGAATATAAAGAAGGAACCCAACGTTACTTCTTTTGCAACCATCACTTCAAGAAGAATTCCTCTGGATGATTTTCCTCTTTTCTCTGAGATTGACTCCAAGCTTGAGATAATTGTCAGATATATGGATGCGTGTAAAGTAGATGGCACTGCACCAGAAATAAATATCCAGGACTTGCATCAGGCTGCTCCAGAAGTTGTTCTGAAGAAGACCAAGAAAAGGAAAGCTGTAGCAGAAGGATCGTCCCAGAGGACTCCAAAAGCTGCCAAAAAGAAAGGTAATCCTTCCTCTGTTCATGTTTTAGAATTAATTATTTTATCAACATCTGAAACCATAACTACTCAACCAGAACATCCAACCCCACAAACTTTTGAAGATTTTGACATAGGGTTTGATCCATCAGAAACTCTAGGTCTGAATGAAACTCCCTCCCTTTCTCATAATCCAAACCCTGGACAAACTCAACCAGAACTTGCCAAAGTTCTGTTTGATATTGATTCATTTGACCAAGACTTTTCAGCTCCCACACCATAAAATCCAAATCCTCAACTCTCTGATAATCCAAACTCTGAAACTCCATCAGATATTCCACAACCTCTCTCTCCACAACAACAACAACAACCTGAACAACAACCTGAACAACAACAACTAGAAGCTCAACCTTCTGAGAATCAACCCTCTGCTATCCATGAACCAGAACATCACCCCGTTTCAACAAACCAATCTGAAGAACCTCATTCAGATTCTGATATAATTCCAATACCTGGAATCACTGAACCACTTGCCATTCACATGCCTCTTACCATCCACGACATTCTAGAAATTCCTTCTTCTCTGGAATCCACACCACCAAACTCTCTTACAAGTCCAATCATCATACCTGACTCTCCCACTCCTTCACCCAATAGCAATCCAACTGACAATGTAAGACTTGTCATTGATCCAATTGCGTTGGAAAGACTAGATGCTATCTCTCACAAAACTGCCATTCCCAAACCAAAACCAACTGAAACCACACCAGATGTTGGTACAAATTTGTTGATTTTTGAAACAGGGGTACAAGAATGGATAAATTCCTTAAGGTATGCTAGTCTAGAGATGACTAATCCTGCTGCCTCTGATTATCTATGGACAAGATTCAGAAACTGGCTGAGTTCTGAAACATTAAAGCTAAAAGAACAGAGCTATGAACAAGCTCAACGAAATTTCAGTGCTAAGCTAAAGGTTTTTGAAGACCAAGTTCTGAGCCATCTTCTCAAGAAGGATATTCTCCCTCTGGATAATGCTCCATGGTCAGAGCATCGTCCCTCAGATGAAGTTCAACCAGGATCAGAAGGTCTCTCCCTGATTGTTGCTCCAAAAGAGCTAATCACAGCAGAGGAAATGGTTCACTGTGATCAAGCTGCAGAATACTCTGAGAAGCATCCAACTACTGAATAATCTCCAACACCTTCCTCAGTCATGCAAACTCTGGAAGACTTGAAGAGAGAAAATGCTATTATCCAGGAAAGGTTGGATACGCAGGAGGACACAAACAAAGATATCAAAAGGATCTTGGGCAAACAAGAAGAATCTAATACCCAGATCAAGGGCTTGCTGGAAGCATTGTTCACACGTCTTCCTCCTCCCTCTTAGATTCTTTTCTGTTTTAAATCTGTTTATTTGTAACGTTTTTTTACCACTTATGTTATGGAACTTATCATCGCTTCTTGTTTTTAATATAATTCAACTATTTTGGCTCTGATTATATTTCCTTTTTGATAACTGACTAAAAGGGGGAGAAAGTAAGATATTTTCAATAACGGTTTACTGAGACAGAAGTCTCAAACATTCTGGACTATTTAACATCTATCTTCTTAAAAGCTTGAACAGGTACAAACTATGATGAAATATGCAGTTAAACTCTGATTCTCAAGGAACTTAAGGGAAGTAATCAACTCAGGGGGAGTTTTCTTCTAAACTTTTTACTCTTTATTTTTTAATTGAAAAATCTGGTTTTTGTCATCATCAAAAACGGGGAGATTGTTAGAACATAGTTTGATTCTACAATCCTTGGTTAGAGTTTTGATGATAACAAATACAAAGAATAAATAAATACAAAGAAAAAATATGCACCTTAAATATTATGTTTTATGTATGCAGAAGTTCTGATCAAATCAGCATCAGAAGATAAGCCATAAATGCTACACGCTGAAGCAATCAGAACATACGTTGAAGATTGATGACCAGAACCTACGCTTAATCAAAGTAAACTATGACTCTGAACAAGAACATATCAAAACAAGTCATGAATATTCTGAAGCTTCATCAGCAGTAAGGAGAAAAGATTTTGAAGCATTACTGAACATTCAAGACAACATCAATTCCAGCGGCTTCCTTCAGACAAGATCTTCTCCAAAAGGAAAGTGTGTTAATGACATTAAACATGATTTATGATCAACGTCATTACACTACCTATATAAATGAGTCAGCTTTCAAAATGAAGAAAAACGCATATACAACGATCTTGCTAGAAAACCACTCACGCGTATTCAAAGCTGCAAGCAATTTCATTTTACGTTTCTAAGCTATAAACCTGTGTAATTTATCACATTTGTGATAAACAGTTTTTTGTTAGAAAAAAAACAACACATATTGTATATTTATATTGAAAAAGTGTTCCTTGAGATTAACCAGACTATGGTTGTACTCAAGAAGACCTTAACAGTTGTTAAAGTAGCTTTTGTAATCTTGTTGAGATTAGTGGATTAAGACCTCATTGGAGAGAGGCGAAATCACCTTGACGGATGGACTGGAGTAGTTTGAGATCAAATGAACCAGGATAAAAATACTGTGTCATTAAGCTTTTTAAATTCAAGTTCTCAATTCAACCCCCCATTCTTGTGTTTTTCACATCTTCACGTTCTACCTACTCAAAAATTCTTAGTTCTTTTCCTCCTCCTTTAGATATTGCTATCTTACCATTGATTGATAAGAAGCCATATCATTAGATGTAAAGGGACAGGCGTGGGTCATCGTATAGTCATAGAAGGCAACATTGTAGGATACCTTAGCGTTTTGTCATAAAGGTCTACGATCTTGTATTCGAGGGTCTTTGCTAAAGTATCCCACGTTCAAGGGACATGACTATTTATTCGTAGGCAACAAGTGTGGATTAACCCTAGAGGTGTAAGTGTGCAAAGTGTTTGTTTTTCATGCATTATTTTGTCTGTAATTAGGGTTTGCTATTGGTTGATTTTATAGTCTTGCCATAAAAAACCTAATTACTAGCAATAATATGGAAAGCGTTAAATTGCAGAAGTTTAAAGTCCTACGCTATTACAATACTTTTAGGGGATGGGGTACAAGTTTAATGAATGGATGAAAGCGATAAAGCCCTAATTACTATTACAAACCATTAATGATCCAAAAACAACAACAAAAAGTCTCAAAAATCAAGAATTCTGGTGCCTAGCTGACACGGGTCGTGTCCTGTGACACGGGCATCCGTGTCAGAACCCTGTAATTATCCATGCATGATTTTTCTGTCCCAAACGAGCTGACACGGGCCGTGTTCTGTTACATGGGCACCCGTGTCAGAACCATGTCCTGCCATTTTTCCAAGTTTTAATCCCAAGAAGAGGGACACGGGTCGTGTCCTGTGACACGGGCACCCGCGTCAGAACCCTGTCTTGGCATTTTTCCTATTTTCTTCCTGACACGGTCCGTGTCAGGTGACACAACCGGCCGTGTCAAACTCCCAGAAGCATTTTTCTGTAGTTTTGAGTGTTTGCAACTCTTCTACTTTGATTTGTCCTGTTTTATTCTTTTGACAGCGAAAGTAACATGATATATGAACAAGGATATTACAGTTTGAGAAAACTTACCTCTTGAAGTGAAAACTCGAAATGTGTATGGATGTTTCCAGGGGAAATGTGATGATTGATTGAGCTTTCTTAGACCTCCCTAAAGTTGTTCCAATCTTTACTTCATGCTGAAAGTGTTTGAAACTCTCCAACAAAGTCAACTTGCAAGACAATGTTTTTGAGTTTGGACGGTGATGATAATGATGTTACATAAGTTGTTCTTGTGTTTTAACAACTTGTATATGATGTATATGAGGTATGTGGATGGTTTGTTTGGACATAAATGCAAGGTTTGAGAGATTTGAAGATTTTGGTTTCTAAGCTCAAGAGTTGAGGTTTTATGGACAATTATGTTTTTTAAGAGTATGAGGGGGTTTGAGGGTTTGTCAAGAAAAATACTTTTTTTTAACTTGCAAATGGCCTCTCTATTTATAGAGGAGGTTTGAGAGAATGAGAGTGTTTGTTTTATAAGCTGTCCAAATTCTGATTTGGTTAAGATGAAACAACAAGTTGTTATGAAAATTGGTGTTCAATTGCATTGTACAAGCATGGTATGAAGTTGCTAGAGGATTTTAGGAATGTTGCTTCTTGCCTTGACATTGTGTATGTGCAGAGAAAACAATTGAGAGGCTCAAGGAGTTGACAATTGCATAAAGCATGCTTTATGTGAATGGCAATGGTGCCTTTGTGCTATAAATGGAATGATGCAATGGACAATACTTAAATCACTTGGATAATGGTTTAATAAATTGGGTAAACATATGATTATGGATAGAATTACAAGTCACAAGGCTTGCAAAGTAAGATTATGTAGCACATCATACAAATTGGATTATTTGTTCTTCAACAAAATGACTTGCAATTCAAGAATGGATGCCTAACTTCAGGCCCTTGAAACTCCTAGCTCAATTATGATAAATTCATGCTCTTGGATGTTTTGGAAAGCTTGAAACATCCTCTATAACTTTAATGTTGGTCATTTTGACAAAATCATCTTGGAACTATGTGAAAAAATGCCAAGAAGTTAGGATAAAATTCTGACTGAAATCTGTTGGAAATTTCTCTAAGTGTTAGATGAAAATGTCATGACTTCATTGTCTTATATCTTCAAATCTAAGCGTTTTTTTGGATATCAACCATCTAATACAAAGTTGTAAAATTCATCAAGATCTACAACTTTCATGTTGAAAGTTTCCTTTGAATTATCATGTATTGGCCTGAAGTAGTGAAATTATCATGTACAAAACACTTAGAAAAATTTCTAAGTCTTGAAAAGTTTGACTTTTCAAATTGGCTCTTGACTTTATTGACTTCTTGATGATCAAGATTGATATTCTTGAATGTCTTTATGAATTTTATCTTTGAAACTTAATGTTGACCAAAAAGTTAAAGTTTGACTTTTGGTGTATCGGTTGACTTTTCATCAGTTGGCTGGATTTCAGCTATCTAACAATTGATCTTGAGAAATGAATTGATATATGCAATTAGGTCAAAATGATGAATTTGAATCCTTGAGACCATTTTTCAAACCAATAGATTGCGTATTAGGTCAAAAGTCAGTGATCAGTCGTTCTCAGTCAAAACCCTAATTTTGACGAATTTATCCTTTTGGTGATTTGAACAATTTTCCTGGGGAACTATGATCCAAACTTGACCAATTGATACACATGATTTCAAAACTTTGATATTGGTCCAAAATCTTGAAGTTTGAATGTAGGTTGACCACAGTTTACTTTTTACCCAATATAGTTGTTTTTATGTCATCTGAACAATTGACTGAGCAAACTTGAATTGCAAGACTTGAAACTTGACATGAGCAATCTTCAAAGTCCATAATGATCCATGAATGTCATATGAGGAATTAAAAGTCCAATTGTCCTTGTGGAAACTCAAACCCTAATTTGAGGCATCAGTGTTGACGAGATGTCTTGACCTAGCCAATCCTTGTGCTAGCTTGAGCTTATTGAAGATCTTGTGGGAAATGTCTTGAGAAATGAGAGGGTAAATTTTGGGGTACAACAACTGCCCCTGTTCAATCTTCTTAAACCTGAAGGGTTAGATTGGCGGGTCCACCATTCGTGACTTGAAGGTGAAAGATGATTAAACACAAAAGTGTCTAGAAATTTGTACTCGACTATGTGTTAGTTGATTATGTCGAGAATGAGATTAAAGATGCCATTTGGAGAAGTGATAAAGAATTTGTCGGAGATGGGCTTGCAGATGCCATCCAGAGTGATTAACCAGAAGAGGTCTATTTGTTCGGCGACTTCACTGGGGAAATAATTCTAACAAGAAGAGGTATTTCGTTTTCATGTCTTTAATCTGGAAGAAATAAATCTAACCAGAAGAGGTCTTTGTTTTCCTGTCTTTAATCTGGAAGAAATAAATCTAACCAGAAGAGGTCTTTGTTTTGTTGATTGATTTTTCTTGTAAGGAAGAGTGTTAGTTGTACGCAGATGTATGCATGGCATAGTGATGTTCAAAAAATAAATGAGATTATGTTGTATGCTTTTGCCATGTATCTAGTATGATATATGAATGTGAAATATTGTTGAAATGTATTTTTGTCTTGGAAAATAAATCCTTGACAGATGCTGGGGAGCTTTGGGAAGTTAAATCCCGGACTGCTGTTGGGGATGAAGAGTACGAAGAGTATGCACATCTTTAAACCTTGCTTAGAATGCTTCCGCTGGGAATTCCTATTTTGTTGTTTGAGGAGAAATCCGTTGGGGAACATTGATTTTGGCCCTTTGCATGAGGAAACTCCGTGAGGAGTGTTGATTCCTGCTTGGGGAATAGAGTCCAGGAGTTGTCCATTACTCTACTGGGGAATTATATTTGAATGGAGGGAGTGAAAGTTAGCTGTTATTTGTTCGAAATCTAGGCTTCACAACAACTTTCTGGGGATAATAAAGTTTAACTGTCATCTGGTCGGATTCCAGGCTTTGTAGAAACTTACCGGGGAAGATGAAATTAACTGTTATCTAGTCAGATTCCAGGCTTCACAAAAAATTGGATGAGGCTAAACTGTTATCTGGTCGGATTCCAGGCTTCGCAGAAAATTTGAAGTTAACTGTTATCTGGTCAGACTCCAGGCTTCGCAGAAAATTGAAGTTAAACTGTTATCTGGTCGGATTCCAGGCTTTGCAGTAACTTAGATGAAATTAACTGTTATTTGGTCGGATTCTAGGCTTCGCAGAAAATTGAAGTTAAATTTTTATCTGGTCGGATTCTAGGATTTGCAGGAACTTAGATGAAATTAACTGTTATCTGGTCGGATTCCAAGCTTCGTAGAAAATTAAATTTAAACTGTTATCTGGTCGGATTCCAGGCTTCGCAGAAAATTGAAGTTAAACTGTTATCTGGTCGGATTCTAGGCTTTACAGCAACTTAGATGAAATTACTTATTATCAGGTCGGATTCCAGGCTTCACATTAAATTGCTTGAAAGGATGAAGTTAACTGTTATCTGGTCGAATTCCAGGCTTCACAGTAACTTACTGGGATAATAACGACTCTGTTTGGGAATGCAATGACTCTACCAGGGATTAAGGGGTTTCGTCCATTGATTTGTAATAATATGAGAGGCCAACTCAAGCTGGAGAACATGTAGTTTATTGGGGAAATAAACCTGGTTTAAAGAGAAAATTTTGACGACCTTCTGGGGAAGTGACTTCTTTATGTAGAACTCCATAAGGCTTCTTTCTAAGACCAACTCAGCTGGGGAGAGGGTTTTTGAGAGATTGGAACTCTAGATAGGGATTTCATGAATCCGCCTCTGTGGGGATAATCTTATTGAAGTATCTCTGTGGGGATATTCCAAATCCTTAAGGAGATGCTTGTTACATTTGTTAACAGTTTAATCATGTTCATATGCATATGTTCATTCAATTTTAGTCATTTGAAACTTTTGCACTCAAAACAAAAAAAACAAAAAGTTTGCACTTCAAAGTATATTTGTATTGATGTTTGCCTATAAACAGGCGCTTTTGTACAAGGAGACAGAGATCCTAGTAAGAGGAAATCGTCGAAATAAGGAAAGAAATACAAAGTGAAAATAGAAATAATAGCCATGTGGAAGTGATCTCATTGGGTTCCAACTCCGCTATTGCCCCTATATTTTCGAACATCATCCCTTGCTGTTGACAGAAGTTGATTGAATTGATCTTGGACCATTGAACTTAGACCTTGGTAATGAAGCTGGCTGCAGAGATCCAATGGGACATAGTCGTACGCTTTAATCCCTAACTTTTGCCTAGACTGCTCTTTCGGATTTTCAGTCCACCAGGATACCCATTTTTGCCCATGTCGCCCTTTCGGGTTTTCGACTTGCCGGGTGTACAATCTTTTGTATGTATCCCTAACTTTTGCCCGAACCTTTTTGGTTCGTCGGGATGCTCTTATTTTTGCCTAGGTATGCCAACCTAGCGGGTCATTCTATGCGTAGTATTTTTTGACTATGTACGCGTTCATAGGATGCGGGAAATCTTTTCCGTCCATAGTTGTTAGCATCATGGCACCACCAGAGAATAATTTCTTGACAACATATGGTCCTTTGCAAGTGGGAGTCCATTTGCCCCTGGGATCGCCTTGTGGAATAATGACGCGCTTTATTACCAAGTCGCCAGTCTGATATACTGGAGGCTTGATCTTTTTGTTGAAAGCCTTGATCATACGTTTTTGATACATTTGACCATGACAAACAGCAGCCAGTCTATTCTCGTCGATCAAGTTCAACTGATCCAATCTAGTCTAAATCCATTCTTCTTTGCCTAAGTCTGCTTGTTTCATAATTTTTAGAGAAGGAACCTGAACTTCGACAGGCAAGACAACTTCTATGCCATAGACCAAGGAGAATGGGGTTGCCCCAGTTAATGTTCATGCTGAAGTACGGTAGCCATGGAGAGAGAATGGTAGCATCTCATGCCAATCTTTGTAGGTCACCACCATTTTTTGTACAATCTTTTTTATGTTTTTTAGCAGCTTCCACCGTGCAATTCATCTTAGGTCTGTATGGAGAAGAGTTGTGATGCTTGACTTTGAACTGCCTGTAGAGTTCAATAATCATAGCATTGTTAAGATTGGTTCCATTTTCAGTGACGATCCTTTCGGGGATACCATAATGGCAGATAAGGTTATGCTTGATAAACCGGGCTACAACATTCTTTGTGACTGAGGCATATGGGGCAGTTTTGACCCATTTGGTGAAGCAATCAATAGCAACAAGGATGAAACAGTGTCCATTGGAAGCAGTGGGTTTGATTTCTCCAATCATGTCAATGCCCCACATTGCAAACAACCATGGAGCAGTCATGACATTTATAGGTATCAGAGGCACGTGAACTTTGTCGGCATAGATCTTACACTTATGGTAAGTCCTCGAGTGATGGTGACAATCAGTTTCCATTGTCGACCAATAGTAACCAGCCCTTAGAATCTTCTTGGTCATAGTGTGTGCACTAGAGTGAGTCCCAAAGATACCATCATGCATGTCTTCCATGATCTTCTCTGCCTCCTTCTTGTCCACACACCAGAGTAGAGTAGAATCATGGTTACGCTTGTACAAGATTCTATTGCTTAGGAAGAATTTGGCTGAAAATATCTACAAAATTTTCTTATCATTGATGGAAGCTCATCCAGGATACTCTTATGCTTTAAGATATCTCTTCACCTCATGGTACCGTGGATTCTCTTCGTCAGTGTCAAGCTCATAACAGTGCACATTTTCATCAAATCTTTCGATTGTAATTCTATGAGCCTCATCGTCCCAATTAACCTTGAACATGGATGACATTGTTTCTAAGGCATCTGCTAACTGATTTTCTTCCCTTGGGATGTGTTCAAAGGTGATCTCCTCAAAGCATGGGATAAAGGTCAATACAAGCTCTTTGTAAGGGATCAAATTTGGATGCTTAGTATCCCATTCTCCTTTAACTTGACTGATTACTAAAGTTGAATCTCCGTATACACTTAAGCATTGGATTCTTAGGTCAATGGCAGCCTTAAGACCCAAGATGCATGCTTCATACTCGGCCATGTTGTTTGTATAATCGAAGCATAGTCTAGCAATGAAAGGTGTATGGAAACCTTCGGGAGAAATAATCGCAACACTAATTCCATTACCTTAAGCGTTGGAAGCCCCATCAAAAACCATAGTCCATCTGGATCCTTGTTCAGGTCTGTCATACGGTCCATACTTTTCACAGTCAGTTACTAGCATAATATTCTCGTTCGGGAATTCAAAGTTCATGGATTGGTAGTCGTCAACAGCTTGATGTGCCAAATGATCCGCCAACACACTTCCTTTGATTGCTTTTTGTGTAGTGTACTGGATGTCGTATTCAGTCAAAATCATTTTCCATCTAGATATCCGTCCAGAGAGAGATGGCTTCTCGAAAATGTATTTGATAGGGTCCATCTTAGAAATCAACAAAGTGGTGTGTGTCAACATATACTATCTTAGCCGGCGAGCAGCCCATGCCAGAGCGCATCAAGTTTTCTCGAGCAGTGAATATCTAGTTTCACAGTCAGTAAACTTTTTGCTCAGGTAGTATATTGCATGCTCTTTTCAGCCAGACTCGTCATGTTGGCCCAACATGCACCCCATTAAATTCCCTAATACAGCCAAGTACATAATCAAAGGTTTTCCTTCAATTGGAGGCATTATAATGGGAGGTTCTTGTAAATATTCCTTGATCTTGTCAAAGGCTGCTTGGTAGTCATCGTTCCATCTGACTACTTGATCTTTCTTCAAGAGTTTGAAGATTGGCTCACAAGTAGCAGTTAGGTGAGATATGAATCGAGCAATATAGTTAAGTCGACCCAAGAAACCTTTGACTTCCTTCTCAAAGCAGGTATCTAGAATTTCTTGTATGGCTTTAACCTTCACAGGATCAACTTCAATGCCTTTTCTATTGACGACCAAACCTAAGAGTTTTCTCGATCTTACTCCGAAAGTGAACTTGTTATGATTCAGCCTTAGCTTGTATTTCTTAAACCTCTCAAATAATTTATGAAGATGATCAAGGTGTTGTTCCTTAGTTTGCGACCTTGCAATCATATGATCAACATAGACTTCTATCTCATGATGCATCATGTCATGGAATATGGCTACCATAACTCGTTGATAGGCTGCCCATGCATTCTTTAAACCAAAAGGCATGACCTTATAACAAAAAGTTCCCCACTATGTGACAAAGGTGGTCTTCTCCATGTCCTCGGGATCCATCTTGATTTGATTGTATCCGGAGAAGCCATCCATGAAAGAGAAGACTTTATGTTGAGCTGTGTTGTCGATCAAGACGTCAATATACAGTAGTGGGAAATCATCTTTGGGGCTGGCCCTATTCAAATCTCTATAGTCTACACACATACGGACCTTCCCACCCTTCTTTGGTACGGGGACCACATTCGCCACCCATTGAGGATATGATGTCACAACTAGGAAATCTGTGTTGAATTACTTCATTACCTCAGCTTTTATCTTTTCAGACATGTCAGGCCGTATACGACGAACCTTTTACTTGACTGGAGGACAATCTTCCTTTATTGGTATATGATGAACTACGATGTCAGTATCAAGTCCCAACATATCTTTATATGACCAAGCAAACACCTCAATATAGTCGTGCAACATCTGGACCAATATGCTTTTGACACCGTCTTCCAAGTTGGCGCCAATCTTGACTTCCCTCTTGTCTGTCTCAGTACCTAGGTTGATTACTTCAACTAGCTCTTCATGAGGTTGAATGGATTTTTCCTCTTGCATCAGAAGTCTAGCTAATTCCCCAGGTATTTCATAATCTTCTTTGCCTTCGTCCCCGGCTTGGTAGATTGGATGTTCAAAGTCATAGATGGCAATAGAAGAGTCGTTGGAAATGAGATCCGAAGTGTATGAAGATCTGGAAGTATGTGTGTGTGCATGTAAGATACATGTCTATTTTAAAAATGAAAATAAGAAAAAGAAAGACAATGAACACAAAATTTGAATGCAAAAGGTCCAATATTTTTCATTAAATGATCATATGGCATATGGAAATGAACAAACCCTTAAAAAATGGACCATGGTGCCCCAGGCAAGGCCCATGGCTTAAAATCATTGTTTGGAAATAAAATTACAGACAAAAGTTCCTGAATTGAAAAAACAGTAAATGGTAATTACTCCTCGCTGAAGGAAATGGGAATGAAATCCTTGGCACGCCAGTTGTTAAGCTCTTTTCTGGTAGTCGGGTAGATCCATTCATCAAAGTCGCAGTCATCCTCAGAGTCTTCAATATAATTCACTCCATGATTACCAATGCGAAGATGTGGTTTTCCTATGCGAGCACGTATGACCTCCTTTAGAGCTTTGGAAGTGAAACCCAACCCAAACTTGTCTAATTTGAAAGGAATGTCAGGGATTTGTCCCCAATTTGTACTGCTTCCATCTTCAATCACGGAACGAGCGTCCTAAAATGAAACCATCCTTGACACAATTTCATCAGCTTTTGACACGTCAGAAGAGATTTTGGTGGCGGAAACCATATGAGGGACAACTTCGAAAGCTTGACATGGAGTTTCTATGAACTCGCCGTCCAATTCTACATATTTGAACGAATTTAGGTGGCTAACCATGAATTCTTCTTCACCACAAACAGTAATAATCTTTCCTTTGGCTGGATATTTCAACTTTTGGTGAAGGGTGGACGTTACTGCTCATGTCCTATGTATCTAAGGGCGTCCAAGTAAACAAGAGTAAGTGGGACGAATTTCCATCACGTAGAAAGTAGAATCGAAAACTTGTGAACCAACTTTAATGGGAAGAGCCACTTATCCAAGTACCATCCTCTTGGATCCATCAAAATCCCTCAAAACTATGTCACTTGGCTTTAATACCAAACCGTCGCAATCCAACCGATCTAAGGCACCTTTGGGTAAGACATTTAGAGAGGATCCTGTATCTACCAAGACATGGACCAGAGTAATTCCTTTGCATTCAACAGAGACATGCAAAGCTTTGTTATGATTCCTTCCAACTGGTGTCAAGTCAGCTTCAGAGAACCCCAACCCATTGTCGGCAGTCAGATTCGCCACACAGTTTTCAAATTGGTCGGTTGTGGTCTCTTGAGGAACATGTGCTTTCTTCAAAAATTTGATTAAATATTGGGCATGAGCATCAGAACAAAGCAACAAAGACAACATAGAGATTTTGGAGGGGTTTTCCCCAATTGCTCTACTATCTTGAAATCACTCTTTTTTCTAATCTTCAAGGTTTCCTCCATTTCTTGGGTGGACGGTTCCTCAGCAGCAATGTCTTTGGCAGATGCCTCTATCCCAGCAGGCTCAATTACTTTCTCTTTACCCCTAGTGTCAGCACTAGGCTTATCAATGGTAATGTAGACATGTGTCATTGTAGTAGTTGAAGGTGAAATGTTAGGAGAGAAAATCCTCCATGTTCTTGTCACCTTACTAGAACCAGTAATATTGGTAACGTCATCAGCTTTGTCTTCATTGATCCAAGAGTCTTGTTTAATTCCTTGATAGTAAACTTCAGCACTGTAATTACAAGGGACTGCTTTGTCAGAGGAGTAAGGAATCGGCCCAGAAGCAGTAATTATCAAGGGATCAATTTTTGGTTCGTTGGAAATCCTAATAGGACCCTTTGAAGAGATCCTAAGAGGCTTGCTGGAAATTGTTATGATGGAAATGTCCTCAGCTTTATCGGTTAAACTTTTGATGGATGGAGTTCTTTCAAACAGGATGTCATGACTATTTATCAGGCGTTGAACACCTTCTTTCAGCCATTTTCATCCATTAACTTGTTCGACGCAACAATTATAATCTTTCAAATAGCCAGGGAAAACCGCAGCTCTCAGCAGGTTCTCTTTAACAATGGTCAGTGGAGTAGTCAAATCTTCAACGGAGGAAACAAAAGAAGTGTCTTCAATTGCATTGACACCTTTTCCATGATTTGGCATTGGTGCAGTTATAACATTCAGATTTGTAGGTGGATCAAAATCAATAGTTTTGTTATCGATAAGATCTTGAATCTTGTTTTTTAGAGCCCAAAATTGATCAGCATCGTGCCAAGGGCTATTGGAGTGATAGGTGCATTTGGCGTTAGGATTATATTTCGGAGATGAAATATTGGGATTTAATGGTGGATCACGCAATGTTACCAAGTTGGCCTTAAACAGGTGTTGCAAGGCTTGGGACAGTGACATATTAATCCTCGTGAACTGTCTTCTTAGAACTTCATCATTTTGATGGTTGGCTTGTTGTGGTTGTCTTTGAGAAGATGGAGGGTTGGAGATCAAAACAACATTAACAGATGGATGATGATCCTTCTTGGTACAGGCCCTTGACCCATATACATCATTGGCTTATTTCTTTCCAGTAAAGGGCTTCTTTACAATGTTTGATGTATAAGTAGATGCTATGGGAATTTTTCCACTCCTGATACCACTCTCGACCCTTTCACCATTCAGAATTAACTCAGTGAAACCGGACGATGAACTCCCAATTAACAAGTTGAAAAATGGGTCAGTTAATGTTCCCATGAACATATCCACCAGCTCCCTATCCGTTAGTGATGGTTGTACTCTACCAACAAGGTCTCTCCATTTCTACGCGTACTCTTTAAAACCTTCATTGGAACCCATTGTTATTCCTTGTAACTGAACTCTAGCCCACACCAAATCAGCATTGTACTGATATTGACGGTAGAAAACGGTGGCTAGATCTTCCCTGGTATGAATGTTTGAACCCTCCAACTGATAAAACCATTCTAACTGAGTACCAGACAGACTCTCTTGAAAGAAATGCACCCACAACTTCTTGTCAGTGGTATGCGGTTGTATTTTGCGGACGTAGGACCTTAAATGAAGCTTTGAGCACGAAACGCCGTTGTACTTAGAAAATATTTAAATTTTGAACTTGTGGGGGATAACAACCCCACATACTAATCCCAAATCACCAAAATCCAAGCCAGGTACAACTTGAATTTCCACAACTTTCAACCTATCTTCCAGTTTCTTGTACTTATCCTCAGCCCGTGGATACTGTTCATCAAAGTAATCTTCATCCTCAGAAGCTTGATTGTTTGAACCCCTATCACGGGTACTCCTTACATCACCGTCATGTTTCTCGTCCTCCTTAGATGACTCTTCAACCACTTGCATTTGAGGACTGGGCCTTTAAACCCTTTTCCATATGTTGATCAGGGCCTTCTTCTTGGTCTTCTTTTTGGCCACCAGAAGTGACATCAGTTCTTGCTGCCCTTTGGCTAAGGTGAGCAAGGTTTCTTGAAATTGAGAATTCTGTATCTACAAGTCTTTCATGGTCTTCTCGATATCCATCTTACTGAAATAAACAATAGAAAGATGAGGAAACATGTGTCTTGAGACCTACTTATGTTATGATGCATGAAATGCGTATGCGAATGATTTCAAGGACTTTTAAGATTTAAATTTGTTTAGACAAAGAAGGAACAAACATTAATTGTATTAATAAGTTCAAACGGTATACAAAAATTCCTCTTGGGCTTACAATGGAAGAAGCAAAAATAATACAAAATAAACTCCTAAAACAAAAATGACTCAAGCTTCCCATGAGCGCATCCTCTTTGGTGCGATGTAGGCATTCAAACTCCGCTCTTCATGAAGTTGTCTCGTGAGTTCCAAAACCTTCTTCTTGCTTGCGTAGAACTGGGTTTCAAAGGTGTCTCGCTCCCATTTTAGTTGAATCTAAGATCTTTGCAACTCCTCGAGAGTAGTGGGCATGTCAGGGTGAAAAATAGTGTAGGGAATATCTCCCTTGGAATTAGGCTCCACAATGATAGGTAGGATGGCAGGATACGGCATCATAAGACTTTGAGCGCGAGCTTGCACCCACTTGAGATAAGGCTCCAATGTAATAGAGTTCTTATGCCCCAATGTCTTGCTATCAACTTTGTTCACCATGCCCCAAGCTCGCACAAATCTTTGATGATAACCTTGGACATTGTTCTCGTAGTCAAATGCAATTCCTTGGACAAGTGCATCATGAGGACCATCCCTCATAGCATACCCAAATTGTCATAAATCCAAACAAGGATTATAGGTGATACCTCCCCTAATTCCAAGAAGAGGGACATTAAGGAATTCTCCGCAACGATCAATGATGACAATGTCCTCCAAAGATCGAGAACACCAATAAATATCCGAATGCGAGAGTGACATTAACCTATTAGACCATATCATGTCATGCTCATTCTTCAAAACATATCGAGGTAGGTGCGAAATAAACCACCTAGCCAACAAAGGAGTGCAACACATAAGATTTCCCCTTCTCTTCATGGTGCGAGTGTGTAAGATATCTCCGAGTAAGGTAGGCATCGGGTTACGAGATAGAAAAACTTTGACCGCATTCACATCTATGAGTTAGTCCGGGTTAGGAAATAATACTATTCCATAGATGAGAAGAGCCAACACTTCTTTAAAGGCTTGTAAGTCCAAAAAATCCCAAAATTGTTGAGCCTTCTCAAACAGAAACTTGGCTAGAAAACCCTTAACACCACTTCTTGTTTCCCAATTTTCCACAACATCAGATCGTTGCAAATGTAAAGCTAAATCAATTTCCTCAGGTCTTGGGTCTTTCTCAACACCAGTGAAGGGTAGTTGATCAAGAATAGGTACTCCCAAGAGTTTAGAAAATTCCTCCATGGTGGGCACTAGTTGGTAATTAGGAAATGTAAAGCAATGGTGTAAAGGGTCAAAGAACTGAAAGAGCACTTTCATCATGTCTTCATCAAGGCTTGAGGTAACCAGATTGAGAAGTCGACCATGTCTTTTGGTGAATGGAGAATTCTCAGGAACCCTTGATGCTAACTCTTTGAGTTGAGGAGGCATTCTTACGAGGTTGATTTGGATAGTATTCCTACAAGTGGAAGCCATGTTCTACAACACAAAACAAAGATAAATCTCTAGGTCCTTGAAATGGTTAATGAGAATGCTATGATATGATGCCATGATGTTATGTACAAATAAACATATACAATCAAAGTAAACAAATCCTTAGGTTTGCATGGAGTTTATAGGTAAGTACCCTCTTGAAGTTTAGTTGGTTCAACCTGTCCTAGAAGTAAACGGGTTCTAAGGAATCTCAATATCATTGATTTTTCTTCATCGGGAATTCTTTTAGCGTAAGCCTCTTTATTGGCGATCGAAATATCTCGAGAGTCTGATATCAATGAGCGTAGCATCGAGTATCAACCAACTTCGAACTGCACTAAAGTTGGCTATCTCACTAATTCCTAATGGCCAAGTTGTTCAATTAAAGGTTCTACGGTCACTTAGTGCTTAATGACACCACACAATGGCCCCGTGTTCTCCTTGACTGGACTCAAGGGCTACCGGTACCAACAAATGTGTCACACTAATGTAGCCATCACTTTAACCATTTCGGTATACCCCACACAATCTCTATGATCTATTGCTACTTACCTAATAATGTTCCCCGATTAGGGTAGAGGATCAATATAAAACCTAAACAAGGACCCAAAATGTAAAGCAAACAAGTTAAACAAATGAAAGAATTTTAAAAGTGATCTAGTCTCTATGGTAACCCCACTTTTAAGTATATTCCCCCAGTAAAGTCTCCATTTCTGTAATATAGTAGGAGAACTTACTTGGATGTTTTGCGTTTTATCGCAATTGTTATGGATAGCAAGAGTCGCCACTGACTTTTTTATCCAATAAAGGAAAGGGTGAAAAGAACAAGAAAGACCTTTTGAGAATTTTCTAGAGTTCGGGGGGTAGGTTATGAAAAGGGAAGGTTTAGCACCCTTTTCATCCATAGTTATCTACAGGCTCTTAGTTGCTAGCTCACTTTTGAAACACTTTGTTTGAAATGTGTTCGTGATTTGTTTTTGAAAGTATTTTTGAAAAGTGCCTTCGTTTAGGCGAACTTTGTATTGATTCTTGTCTCTATAAGAATGTATACAAAGTGTTGACTTTTGAAAATATTTCATGGAAAAGTGTTGGTGTGTTTGAAAGATGTTTTGAAGATGGTTATGAGCAAGAAACTATGAACGTTCTACCTACTCAAAAAGTATTAGTTCTTTTCCTCCTCCTTTAGATATTTCTATCTTACCATTGATTGATAAGAAGCCCTATAATTGGATGTGAAGGGACAGGCGTGGGTCATCGTATAGTCATAGAAGGCAACATTGTAGGATACCTTACCAATTTTTCGTAAGGGTCTAAGATCGTTTACCGAAGGCAACATCGAAGGGTCATCGAGGGACTACGATCTTGTATTCGAGGGTCTTTGCTAAAGTATCACACGTTTGAGGGACATGACTAGTTATTCGTAGGCAACAAGTGTGGGTTAACCCTAGAGGTGTAAGTGTGCAAAGTGTTTGTTTTTCATGAATTGTTTTGTCTTGAATCAGGGTTTGTTATTGGTTGATTTTATAGTCTTACCATACAAAACCTCATTACTAGCAATAATATGGAAAGCGATAAATTATGGAAGTTTAAAGTCCTACGCTATTACAATACTTTTAGGGGATGGGGTACAAGTTTAATGAATGAGGATGAAAGCGATAAATCCCTAATTGCTATTACAAACCATTAATGATCCAAAAAAAAAAAAGTGTAAAAAATCAAGAGTTCTGGTGCTTGGCTGACACGGGCCGTGTCCTGTGACACGGGAACCCGTGTCAGGACCCTGTAATTATCCCTACATGATTTTTCTGTCCCAGACGAGCTGACACGGGAACCCGTGTCAGAACCCTGTCCTGCCATTTTGCCAAATTTTAATCCCAGTAAGAGGGACACGAGCTGTGTCCTGTGACACGGGAACCCGTGTCAGAACCCTGTCTTGCCATTTTTCCTATTTTCTTCCTGACACGGCCCGTGTCACGTGACATGACCCGTGTCACGTGACACGGCCGCCCGTGTTAGACTCCCAGAAGCATTTTTCTGTAGTTTTGTGTGTTTGCAACTCTTCTACTTTGATTTTTCCTGTTTTATTCTTTTGAAAACAAAAGTAAAATGATGTATGAACAAGGATATTACAGTTTGAGAAAACTTACCTCTTGAAGTGAAAACTCGTAATGTGTATGGATGTTTCCAGGTGCAATGTGATTAGTGATTGAGCTTCCTTAGACCTCCCATAAGTTTTTCCAATCTTTACTTCATGCTGTAAGTGTTTGAAACTCTCCAACCAAATCAACTTGAAAGACAATGTTTTTGAGTTTGGACGGTGATGATAATGATGTTACAGAAGTTGTTCTTGTGTTTGAACAACTTATATATGATGTATATGAGGTATGTGGATGGCTTGTTTGGACAGAAATGCAAGGTTTGAGATATTTGAAGATTTTGGTTTCTAAGCTTAAGAGTTGAGGTTTTGTGGATAATTATGCTTTTTGAGAGTATGAGGGGGTTTGAGAGTTTGTCAACACAAAAAACTTTTTATTTTATTTGTAAATGGCCTCTCTATTTATGGAGGACGTTTGAGAGAATGAGAGAGTTTATTTTACAAGATGTCCAAATTCTGGTTTAGTTGAGATGAAACAACCAAGTTATTATGAAAATTGGTGTTCCAATGCATGGTACAAGCATGGTCTGAAGTTGCTAGAGGCTTTTAGGCATGTTTCTTCTTGCTTTGTCATTGTGTATGTGCATAGAAAACAATTGAGAGGCTCAAGGAGTTGACAATTTCATAAAGCATGCTTTATGTGAATGGCAATGGTGCCTTTGTGCTATAAATGGAATGATGCAACAGACAATACTTGAATCACTTGGATAATGGTTCAATCAATTGTGTAAACATCTTATTATGGATATTTCTGCAAGTCATGATTCCTGCAAAGTAAGATTATGCAACACATCATACAAATTGGATTATTTGTTCTTCAACAAAATGACTTGCAATTCAAGAATGGATGCCCAACTTCAGGCCCTTGAATCTCCTAGCTCAAGTATGATAAGTTCATGCTCTTGGATGTTTTGGAAAGCTTGAAACATCCTATATAACTTTCAGGATTGTCATTTTGACAAAATCATCTTGGAACTATGTAAAAAAATGCCAAGAAGTTGGGATAAAATTCTGACCAAAATCTGTTGGAAATTTCTCTAAGTGCTAGATGAAAATGTCATGACTTCATGGGCTTATATCTTCAAATCTAAGCGTTTTTTGGACATCAACCCTATGATATAAAATTTAATAATTCATCAAGATCTACAACTTTCATGTTGAAAGTTTCCTTTGAATCATCATGTATCTTGATGAAAAATTGGTCTGAAGTAGTGAAATTATCATCTACAAAACACTTAGAAAAATTTCTAAGTCTTGAAAAGTTTGACTTTTCAAATTAACTTTTGACTTTCTTGACTTCTTGATGATAAAGCTTGATATTCTTGAATTTCTTGATGAATTTAATCTTTGAAACTTAATGTTGACCAAAAATTCAAAGTTTGACTTTTGGTGTATCAGATGACTTTTCATCCGTTGATTGAATTTCAACTATCAATCAATTGATCTTGAGAAATTAATTGATATATGAAATTTGGTCAAAATGATGCATTTGAATCTTTGAGACCATGTTTAAAACCAATAGATTGCGTATTAGGTCAAAAGTCAGTGATCAGTCGTTCTTAATCAAAACCCTAATTTTGACCATTTTTGCCCTTTTGGTGATTTGAACAATTTCCTGGGGAATTATGATCCAAACTTGATCAATTGATACATATGATTTCAAAACATTGATATTGGTCTGAAATCTTGAAGTTTGACTGTAGGTTGACCACAATTGACTTTTTATCCAAAACATATGTTTTTATGTCATATGATCAATTGACTGAGCAAACTTGAACTGCAAGACTTGAAACTTGACATGAGCAATCTTGAAAGTCCCTAATGATCCATGAACATCATATGAGGCATTAAAAGTCCAATTATCCTTGTGGAATCTCAAACCCTAATTTGAGGCATCAGTGTTGAGGAGATGTCTTGACCTAGTCAATCCTTGTGCAAGCTTGAGCTTATTGAAGATCTTGTGGGAAATGTCTTGAGAAATGAGAGGACAAATTTTGGGGTACAACAGGTAGACATCTTAATCAACTGAGCAAAAGATCCACATAAATCCTTGTAATTCCTTATTCTAAGAAACATATGAGATATAGAATACTAATGCCACCAATGTCTCAAGAACCAGTGGGTCAACCCAGAATAATCCAGTGTTTGCTGCTAGGAAAGCTAAGAAAGCTGTATTGGGATCCTCTTGCAAGGAAAAGATTATGAATATTGGCAAGGGGCAGCTACCCGTTATGCCATACCTTTCATATCCACACATAGCAGTCACATCGCCAACTGATTATTCCTCAGCAACATCTTCAAGGTCTCCACATCAGCAAAACATGTTTGTACCTCTCCAGGGTTATGGAAATCAGAATCAGAATGGTCTTCGTTGTACCCCAAAATTTGGCTTCCAATTTTTCATGCAAGAAGTTTACCCTAGGGTTTCCGTACACTCAATTGGCTCAAAGGTCGACCAGACAAGTTCTCTTCCTAGGCAGCAAATCAATAATTAAGGTTTAGGATTTTCTCAGAGATGATTAAGTCTTAAAAATCTCCAATACTTTTAAAGACAATTTGCTGAAGTTTGTTAATTCTACAAGACTGACTAATGTTCTTGGAACATATTTGATAGACAATGAAGTCCTTTTGGAATCAAGAATGACATGTGAACTCAATATGATTACCAGTTAGATATTGAACAAGAATTGAAGATTAAGACTTTTTGATCATAAGCCTTTGAGGTTAAGTTAATCAAATGGAATTGAAATTCTTAAATATTCATTTTGTTTTAGAAGTTTGATTGGAGTGGAAAGTGTTTTGTTTTGCTTGATCATCTTTGGTGGTTGCTTGAAATACAAGTTACCTAAAACAAGGTTTCTTACTCAAAACATCCAAATAAGAATTCCAAGATTTAAAGTTGAAATTGGTACAATATTTTCACAAAGTTTATTCAGAAGTATTGTATTCATTACATTACAAGTTTGAATTTTTACAGAAGAAATGTCTTGCCTACCAATGCAATAAATTATAAGATTTGTTTATGAAAAAAAAGAGAAGAGAGAAATCCTAAGTCTTCATCCTCAAGCAACCCCTCCAATCTTTGCTTGCCATCCATGCTTCATGTTCATGAAAAGAGAAAAGGAGAAGTTTGTTAGTAATTCAAATATTCAGAAATGAACAAAAATATACAAAGTAATCCTAAATTCATCATCAGGGTGATTTCTGTTGAATCAGAAGAGAAGGGTTTGTATTCTAAGGCCTCATGCAATTCTTGCTTAATCATTGGCCTAAGAATTTCTAGTTTGCAAATCACAAAGTAGAAGTTTGGTTCACAAACAAGCAGCAAACAAGGCAAGCTGCAACCAACTGCAGGGCAGGAAAGCAAGGCAAGCTGCAACAAACTGCAGGGTAGGCAAGCAAGACCAACAGCTGCAAACTTCCAAAATAGAACCAGCAAACAAGGCAAGCTGCAGGGCAGGCAAGCAAGGCAAACAAGGCAAGCTACAACAAACTGCAGGGCAGGCAAACAAGGCCAGCAGCTGCAAACTGCTAAAAACAAAACTTGTGCAAAACTCTACAAAGTATCAAAAGTTCAGAAAAGAGGGTTTTGGATTCTAAAAGCCTCAAACCATGTCCAATTCTACCATGGGCCCATTATCATTGAAAAATAAAGATTGGCCCATAATAAATAATTCCAACCATATTCCCAGCCCATTAGCCAAAGCCAAATCAAGAAATTCAAGCCCAATAGAGGCCTCAAAACAGTGCCCTATCATTGGCCTAAGAGGTGTGTTTGAAAATCACAAAAACTTGGTTCACAAGCAAAGGAAAACAGAAAATCAAGCCTCATACATACTTCACAAAGGCATAACTATATCTTTGGCTAAGAAGTAATCTGTTGCAAATCTCAAGTATTTGGTTCACAAAAGGTAAAGAGGAAATCAGAAAGCAAAAGCCTCATGTTGTTTCAAATCAGAAAATATCAGACCAACAATCAAAAAAGCCTTCAATTTGCAAAGTCATGTCATAGGCCTAAATTATTTCACTACAAATCTCAAAACTTTTTGTTTGGTTCATGGCAAATACAAAAATACAGCAAAAGCAGCCAACAAAGTCAGAAAAGTGTAAAGAAGTACAAAAAACTGCAAAAGGAAAAGCAACAGTCAGCCAACCAAAAGACCAACTTGAGTTGTTAAAACATAGCAAGTACAAAGCCAACAAAAGTCAGCATCCACCATAAATGAATATCACAACCAACAAGCAAAGTCAACTGGAAATTTGATTTATCAGAAAAAAAGTACAAGCAGCAAAAGCCAGTATTTTTTTATCTATCACAAAATCAATATAAAACAGAGCAACAATACTGTGCAAAAAAGAGAAGGTTTTTGGCCAACAAGAAGAAAACACAAAGAAAAAGTCTAGCCACTGTTCTCATCCCTCAAAGTTTACTGTCAAACAATCCACAACATACCAAAACACAACAAAGAGGTAATTTCTCAACTTGTTTCAATATACAAAACTTTTGAAACTATTTCTTGTACAAAACATACAATTTAGGGCCAATCAGAGACCAAAATAGAAGAAGACATACAGAGTTAGAACCCTAAGTAGATCATTCATCAGTGAAATATCCAAAAACATCATCACCATCATTAAAACAGAAACAAAAATAGCAGCAAATAGAAACAGAGTCAAAACCCTAAGTGAATCATTATCAGTTTCGCAAACCCAAACCCTTTATAAAAAGAAGAGAGTTTCTTTCAGATAAGAAACATGCAAACAGAAACATAAACACACAAAACCCTAAGTTTTTTTTCATCATCGTCTTCAAAAAGAAGCCTAACCCTTCAGAATTAGTAAATAGATAGAGAGGAAAGCTCTCACCAAATCATGTGGAAGAAGCAAATCGAAACCCCTAGGGTTCCAGTCACCCCCTTTTAGATCTAGGCCAAATCATGTGTTTTCTGCAAAATTAAATACCAAATTAGTGATTAGGAGAAAGAGAGGAAGAGATTGATGTAATAAATTTGAAGTTTTGAACCTAGCCGCCGCCGTCACCATCGTGAGGCGATTTCCGACGCAACTTCTGTTTCTTCTTCGGCGAAGGAACCATAGAGAGAGAACGAGAGAATCAAAGAAGTGAGAGAGAGAAACTAATTGGTCAAATGAGACCTTGTCTCATTAACCTGGTTGTTTTGTTTAAAACAACCAGTCCCCCTCATACGAGGCCCAAGCAAATTGAGACCAAAACCAACCCCCTTTTGCTCGCTACACCCCCATCCCTTCATAAATCTGGCATTTTTTTATTACTTTGGTCATAAAAGTTTGGGCTGAAAGCCCAAACGGATTTTCTTTTTCCAAACACCTTTCTAATTATTAACCCCACTGACTTATTTTATTTATTTTTATTTTTCTTTTCTTTCTTTTAATTATTATTATTAATATTATTGTAATATTTATTTTTTATAAATAAAAATCTCAAAAAATATATTATGTACTCATATTAAATACACTCACATTTATTTTTTTTAGACTAAAAGACTAAAACCTTTTTTTTGTTAAAATTCATTTTCTTTTCCAAAATTAATTAAATAATTAGATTAGGTTTATACTTATTATTTATTTAGGAATTTGTTTCTTTAAACTAGTTTCTTTTGCTAACTTAATTCTAATTTTCTTTTTTAGTTAATTATTTTTCTTTTAAGTTAATTAAGTCAAAACAAAATTCATTTCCTTATTCATTCATACTTGTACATTATATTCATTTCACTTCTTATACATTATATTTACATTTGTTTCTTTGTACATTTGATAAATTCGATATGGTTGTAATAGATAATTAGGGTTTTACTTTCTTGCAAATCCCCATTCATAAATTGTATACCCCCTCCCACAAGCGTTGTAATAGCATAGTAATTTTTAATTTCGCAATTTATCGCTTTTACATAATATGCTAGTAATTAGGGTTTGTATGGCAAGATAAAACCAACCAAATAGAAAACCCTAATTCAAGATAAAAACAAGCATGAAAATGACACACTTGCACACAAGCACCCTTAGGGTTACTCCACTTGGTTGCCTTATACAAAATGGCCATATTACGCATGTAAGGTATCTTAGCAAAAACAAGAAAATACAAGATCATAGTCCCTCGATGACGCTATCTAAAGTTGCCTTACAAAATGATCTTAGTCCCTCAAAAAATGCTAAGATACTTTGCAACATTGCTAATCATGGCTATACGATGACCCACACCCGTCCCGTTTACATCCAAAGATAGGGTTGCTTACCAAATCAATGGTAAGACAACAATGTCAAAGGAAAAGAAAATGAACAAGAAAGACATTTGAGTAGGTAGACTGCCTTAAGTTACTTGCTCCATTTCAAAACAAATATTCTTGCTATTTTCAAAACAAACACACACATTTTCAAACATCTTGCAAACATTGAAAACATTTTCAAAAGATCAAACATCTTTATATACATTCTTACGAACGAGAATCATTACAAAGATTTCCTGAACAATGGTCTCTTTTACAAAATACTTTCAAAAACCACATGAAGCACAATTTCAAGCAAAAGCAAGTGATCTAGCAAGTAACTAAGAGCCCATGGAAAACCATGGATGAAAAGGGTGCTAATACCTTCCCTTTTCATAATCTACCCCCCAAACTCAAGAAACAATCTCAAAGGTCTTTCCTGTGCTTTTTCACCTTTCCTTTTGGATAAAAGAAAAGTCGGTGGCGACTCTTGCTAACTGCAACATTTTCGATAAAACGCAAAACAATCAAGTCAATTCTCCCACCGCATCATAGAATTGGCATCTCTGATGGGGACTATTCTAAAAGTGGGGTTTTCTTAGGGTTTAGATCACATTTATTTGCTTACATTGTTTGACTTATATGCTTTACATTATGGTTCTTTGTTTGGGTTTGAATCCTCTACCCGGATTTGGGATACATTATAGGTAAGTAGCAATACGTTGTGGAAACTGTGCGGGGTATACCGACATGGTCTAAGCAATAGCTATGTTAGTGCGACATATTTGTGGGTACCTGTAGCCTTTGAGTTAATCAAAGAGAATAAGGGGCCGCTGAGTGATGTCATGAAGCACTAATGAACTTCTAGAACTTTTACTTGACCAACTTGGACTTTAGGATGTAGTGAGATGACCGACTTTGGTGCAGTCCGAAGTTGGTAGATACTCGATACTACACTCATTGAGGTTTAGTTTCTTGGGATATTTTAGTCGCCATTAAAGAGGCTTGAGCTGAAACAATGACCAAGGAAATAATCCAGTGATATTGAGCTCCTTAGAACCTGGTTACTATTACTAGGACAAGTTTAAGCCAACTAAGCTTCAAGAGGGTACTTACCTATAAAACTCCATGCAAGCCTAAACTAAGGATTTGTTTGATTTGCTTGTATATGCATACTTGTACATAACATCACGGACATCATGAACATCATATGCATCCACTAACCATTTCAAGTATTTTTGGATTCATCTTTGTTTTTGTTTTGTAGGATATGGACTCACTTCGCACGAAAACTATTCAAGCCAACCTTGTGAGAATCCCTCCACAACTAAAGGAGCTAGCTTCAAGGATTCATGAAAAATATCAATTCACCGAGAGACATGGTCACTTACTCAACTTGGTCACCTTCAACACAGATGAGGACATGGTGAAGGCGCTCTTTCAGTTATTTGATCCTTTACACCATTGCTTCACATTTCCCGACTATCAACTTGTGCCTACTTTGGAAGAATTCTCCCGAGTCTTGAGGATTCCCATTCTCAACCAACTACCTTTCAACGGTACGGAAAGAGACCCAAAGCCAGAAGAGATTTCTCAAGCTCTACACTTGCACTCATCTGATGTCACAACTCATTGGGAAACAAGGAGTGGTGTCAAAGGTTTCCTAGCAAAGTTCTTGTTTGAGAAAGCCCAAAACTGTTGGAATTCTTTGGACCTGCAAGCTTTTGAGGAAATTGTGGCTCTCGCCATCTATGGGATGGTTTTGTTTCCAAATCCTGATCAACTCATAGATGTGAACACCGTCAAAATGTTCATATCCCGCAACCCGGTGCCTACATTTCTAGGAGATATCCTACACTCTTTTCACACTCGCACAATGAGGAAAAGAGGTGTCCTTATGTGTTGCACTCCTCTCTTGGCAAGATGGTTTATTTCTCATCTTTCCTAATCAGTCTTAAGGAATGAGAAAGGTTCAAGGTGGTCACAAAAGTTGATGACGCTCAAGCATTCAGACATTCATTGGTGCTCCTGATCCAAAGAGAATGTTATCATTGTTGACTGATGTGGAGAATTTACTAATGTCCCTTTACTTAGCATTAGGGGAGGAATCACCTACAACCCTTGTTTAGCCTTAAGACAGTTTGGTTACGCCCGAAGGGATGGCCCGCATGAGATTCTGATTCAAGGTTTGGTATTCGACTACGACAACGATGATCAGGGTCTTCGTCAGAGATTTATTCGAGCTTGGAGGAAGCTAAACAAGGTGGATAGAAAGGCTTTGGGACACAAGAATTCCATCCCTCTTGAGCCTTACCTCAAATGGGTACGAACTCGTGCTCAGAGTCTTATGATGCCTTACCCCTCCATTCTCCCGGTAATCATTGAGCCTGTCATGGAGGGAGATGTTCCATACACTATCCTACATCCTGACATGCCCACATCTCTTGAAGACCTCCAAAAGGATTGCATACAACTCAAAGGAGAGCGGGATACTTTCGAAGCCCAATTCTACGCAAGCGAGAAGAAGGTTTTGGAACTCACTAGGCTACTTCATGAGGAGTAGACTCTGAATGCCTACATTACACCAAAGAGGATGCACACTACTTTTCTATCTTAAAGTTTTGTATTATTTTTCCCAAGGGGAACTGATGTAATCAAACTTTATCTTATTAATATAACGTGTGTTCCCTTTTTGGTCTAAAACAAATTTGAATCTTTGAAATCCTTGAAAAAATTGCATATGCATATATCATTTATCATAACATAAACAGGTCTTTTGCAACAAGTCTCCTCATCTCTCTACTGTTTATTTCAGTAAGATGGATCTCGAGCAAACAATGAAAGATCTCCAAGCTCAGAATACACAGTTTCAACAGTTGCTCATGACCCTAGCCAAGGGGAAAGAAGAGTTGAAGACTCTGCTGGCTGAAGAGAGGAAAAAGAAAACAAAGAAGGTAACCGGAGTCTTAAATATGGGGAGAAGATTTCATGGGCCGAAAAAAAGGACTTTGGACTTTGTAACAACATTCGGTGAAGGAGAGGGGAAAGGCAAGGAAACAGTTGTCCCTTCAGAATCAGAAGAGGAGGAAGAAGAAGTAGACTACTCTGAGGAACAATACCCTCTAGATGATGATAAGTATAAACATCTTGAAGAGCAGTTGAGCGCGATGGAAATCCAAAAGGTGCCAGGCTTGGACTTTGAGGAATTGGGGCTAGTTTCGGGGATTGTGATTCCTCCGAAATTCAAAGTGCCTATATTTTCCAAATATGATGGAGTGTCATGCCCTAAAATGCATCTCCGATCATATGTGAGGAAAATTCAACCCCATACCGCTGATAAAGACTTATGGTTGCATTTCTTCCAAGACAATCTGTCTGGGACTCAACTTGACTGGTTCTACCAACTAGAAAGGGATAATGTTCACAATTGGAAAGATTTTGCCGCAACTTTCTACAAGCAATATCAATACAATGCTGATTTGGCGCCTACCCGTACTCAACTCCATAGTATGGCCATGGCTTCCAATGAAGGTTTCAAGGACTACGCACAAAAATGGAGAAATCTGACTAGAAGAGTTCAACCTCCTCTGTCAAAAAGGGAATTGGTAGACATGTTCTTAGGCACCTTATCTGGTCCCTTATTCAATCATTTGATCGGAAGTTCATCTGTAGGCTTTACCGAACTAATATTGACCGGAGAGAGGATATAAGCCGGTATAAAGAATAGAAAGATTCAGAAAGACACCTCTTTTTCAACAGCTGTAAGGAAGCCCTTTATCAGAAAGAAAGAGGTGGCTGTCGTATATCCGCAAAGAAACCAAGATAGGGCCGAATGTCGACCAATGGTGGGGGCTGTTATGATCCCAAATCCTACGTCTGATCAGCAAAGAAATAATCAACTAAGGGTAGAAAGGCCAGTCATGCAGTTTACCAGAATCAACATGACTCCGTCTCAAGTATTACCGCATCTGCTAAGATCCAATTTGGTAACCTTGAAAAAAGCTCTGAAAAACCCCAATATAACATCTCCTTATTATCATCCTAATGCCCGTTGCGCATATCACTCTGAAAGTCCTGGTCACGATACTAATAACTGTTGGGCCTTGAAGAACAAAATACAAGACCTCATTGAAGCAAAAGAAATTGAGTTTGATGGGCCCGAGAAGCCAAATGTCATTTATGCTCCTATGCCCAAATATGGCCACAATACCAATGCCATTGAAGAAGATTTATTTATTACCTCAGTTGATGAACTCATGACCCCACTTCTGACTGTTAAAATGAACTTGTTGAATGCTGGCGTGTTCCCGAGTTGTGATGAAGATTTTTGTTTCTGTTTATCCTCACCGACTAGCTGTCCTTTGTTGAAAGTAGGTGTTCAGTGCCTGATGGATAACAAAGAGATTTTGTTTGAAAAGACTCCTGTTACACCTGTTCCTTTTGAAGATGTTTCTATCATTACCATTTCCGCCAATTCTTCCAGGGTCTCCACCAAAAGACCCGTTAGAATTACATCAGTTCCGAAAGCAGCTCCTTTAATAATCACCATGCCTAGGCCAGTCACATATACGTCAGACAAAACCATACCATGGAATTATGGAGGGGATGTCTATTACCATGGTAATAAGCAAGACTGGACGGCCGCCGAAGAGATAAATTCCGAGAAAGAAGACTCCGACATCAGTAATATTGCCTGAACTAGAAAAATTACCCGAAGTGGTAGGATATTTTCTCCATAAATTGCTCCCCCAAAAGTAGTTTCTGGACCCGTGACTATTCTTGTGGCTGCTTCAAAGGTTACTCCTACACCCATAATCATCTCTACAAGTACTCCAATTGACAAATCCGTTACAACCCCTGTAATTATTCTTACTGACACTCCTGCTGCCGAGTTAACCGAGGCTCGAGGAAAAAGTGTTATGGTTGAGCCTGTCCAGACGAAGGCTCAGTCATTAACTATCCCTGAGACATCCAAGAAGGAAATGGAGGAGATCTTAACAATTATAAAGAGAAGCGACTACAATGTAGTTGAACAATTGGGGAAAACTCCCTCTAAAATCTCCATGCTGGCATTACTACTGTGTTACGAGGCGCATGCAAAAGCCTTGGTGAAATTCCTAAAAACAGCCCATGTACCTCAAGAGACATCTGCTGATCAATTTCAAGACTGCATGGCCAGCCTAACTGTGGACAATGGTTTAGGTTTTTCAGATGCGGATCTGACGCCGAGGGGAAGAAAGCATAATGAGGCGTTTCATGTCTCAATGGAATGTAGGGGCACCACTTTGGCGCATGTTTTCGTGGACACTGGCTCATATTTGAATGTACTACCCAAAAAAGATCTTGATAGACTTGACTATGAGGGGTTGACTTTGAAGCTAAGCAACATAGTAGTAAGGGCATTTGACGGCTCGAAGAGGATGGTGCACGGGGAAGTGGATATCCCCATAAAGGTTGGAACCCAAACTTTCAATTCAACCTTTTATGTAATGGACATCCGCCCTTCGTACTCTTGTTTGCTAGGCCGGACATGGATCCACAATGCTGGCACTGTTACCTCTACATTACACCAGATGCTGAAGTATCCGGTTCAAGGGAAGATTATCACCGTCCATGGAGAGGAAGAATACATGATCAGCCATCTCAATTCTTTCAGATATGTGGAATTGGATGGCGAATTCATTGAAACTCCATTTCAACACTTTGAAGAGGTCCCCCAAGAGGTGGCGGTGACCAAGGCTGTTCCCAAGATTACAAGGCCTCCACTCTGGATGTCGTCGCTGAAAGATGCTAAAGCAGTGGTGGAAGAAGGTGGGTGCACTATCTAGGGACAACTCCCAGATATCCCATATAAGTCTGACAAGTTTGGCCTAGGCTTCACTTCAAGTGCTCAAAAGGCTGCACACCACGCCCGTGCTAGAGGGCCACCCTTGAAGATCAGCAACCGTGAGGTCAATGCGGTAGAAGATGGTGAAGATGATTGCAACCTGAAGGATTGGATCTTTCTGACTGTCAATGGAGGGCTCAGCAATTGGGAGGCTAGAGACTTCGTCCCAATCACTTTCATCCCTTAGTAATTTATCTTTACATTTTTTTGGATCTGTAATATTCAAAATAATTCGCACTCTTAAAAAACCTTGTGTCTTACCCGAGGAACAATGATCCATTTGTAAGGGTTATTATCTCATTTTTCATATGACATCTATGAATCATGGACGTTTTTGAAGGAAAAAAGTGATAAAAAACGCAGCGGAATTTAAAATTTTCCTTTAGCGATCCTTACGAATGAGCATGGTCAGTGATAGAAATATTTACCTCTTGTGGCGATTCAGAGCTTTGATGTTGTGATCACGAGCGTTAATGAAGAACAACGCCTCTACTCAATCCACACGAACAAATCGCTTCCGGTCACAGTGCTAGCTGATCATGAACGGAAACCTTATGAGTGAGAGAGAGAATCAAAAACGAAATTGCATCAAGTGAAATTGCTTCATCACAAGGGATCTATTTATAGAATCACTCGTATGGGCTACAAACTAAAAGCCCAATTAAGGCTATAAGCTAAAAGCCCAATTAAGCTTATGGACATCATACCTTATGATGTACCATATATCACTTATCCACGTGGTACCTTACCACTTTCCGTATTACACTTAAGTGCACCGTACCTTACGGTGTTCCTTATTTATTCTATCTCTCATCAACCTGTTCATATGTGTGTGACCTGTAGGTTTTCGCGACATTGGCAATTATATTAAATCACACATTTAATATAATAAATAGTGAGCGGTATCTAGCAACACATCACTGTTACCCAAGTCACGAAAATGTCATGTGATCTGACCAAACCTTTTCCGTGATAATATTTGTGTTGTACAATTACCCTTTTGCCCTCATGTCTATATTGAACACAAGGTATACACTGTGTCACCCTTGTCCAGTTCAACATTGGGCCCTTAGACATTTATCATGTTATGCAGGATGAGCAAATTCCATCTAGGTCACTCATGTCCCTTAGCATGCTTTGTGAAGTACCCATCAACCATCTTTATAGTCATCCAGTTACAGATGACGTTTGATCAGCAATAAAGTACTTGACTCTACATCTAGGGTCCATAGTGGTTTCAGGTCGAAGGGTGGTGTGATCGGTGGAAATAGAACTGACTGTTTTTAGCTGGTTTCGCGAAATGTCGCGGTAAGCAAGAGTCGCCACCGTCTTTTATTTGCTCTAACATGGAAAGGACAAAAACACAGCAAAATTCGTTATGAGAATGTCTCTCGGTTCGGGAGGTAGATTTATAGAAAGGGAAGGTGTTAGCACCCTTTCTATCCATGGTTATCCATGGGCTCTTAGGTACTTGCTCTTATGTTTTCAAAATGTTTGCTTTTCAAATGTGAGTGGGTTTGAAAAAAGTTTCTTTGAAAGATTTCTGAATAACTCTTGTATCTGTCCTCAAGAGTGTTTGAAAACTTTGTATTGAAAGCTTTTGACAGTGTAAGGTGTGAAAAGTATTTTGTTTGTTTTTTTTGAAAAGAGCAAGTATCCATGAGTCATCTACCTACCCTAAGGAATTAAGCTGTGTAAGTGTCCTTTAGGTAGTGCCATCCCACCATTGAGAGGTAGGTAGCACCACCGTTGGAGGTGTTCGGGTCAATTCGATTGTAGGGACGGTGTGGTCACCGAAGCAACGGTAAGACACCTTAGAGGCTACCCTTATGTCCTTGATCCTTTTTTAATCCGAGGCAACCGTTTCGAGGCAACTGTTTCAAGGCAACTGTTTCGAGGCAACTGGATCATGGACATAAGGACCGCTAAGACGTCCTATACTTGACGTCCACGTTTCGAAGGCAACAAGTGAGGCGTACCCTAGAAGTGGTGTGTGTATTTGTGTGTTGTATTCAGTTAATGTTTGTCTGGTTAATTAGTGAGCTACGGGTTGTTTTTATTTACATACATTCTTTCATGCAAGTTAACAGTTAAGGGGTGCGGAAAGTAAATTGCGGAAACGTAAATCCTACGCTATTACAAGGCGCGGGTCTATACATCGCCAAAAATTACAAAGACCCGTTTTTTAGTAAATGAGTACGGAAATTAAATAAAGCGATAAACCTATTTAACTATTACATTCTTGAAGGCAATTACATAATAATCAAATAAAGTAAATGCGCGCGAATAAATTAATCGGGAATGTCTAAGGGTGTTGACCCTTTTAAGAAAAGAAATTGATTTTTTGGCTTTTTTTTATAATTAAAGTGAAATTAAAACTAATTAATGACTAATTAATTAATTTAATTAAAAAGAAAATATTTTTTGTTTTTTATGTTTTTATGAAATAAAAGAAATGGAATAAAATTAAAATTAACTTTACCTAATTCTAGATCTATTTTAATTTTTTTAGAAAGGAATTAAAATGGCCTAATTAAACTATTTTAGTTAATGTTTATTTACAAAATAAAATAATAATGATAATAATGATGTAATTCTATTTTTTTGATTTTTATGAAAATATGTTAATTAAGTTAATTTGTTAATAATAATAAAAATAAAAAAAGGGTTAGAAATTAAAATAATAGAAAAACAAAACAAAATGAAAAAAAGAAGTAAAACCAATGGGGGTCTGGGTTGAAATTTGGAGGTGTTGAATTGAATCTTGGCCCATTAGCAGGAAGCCTTGTTTGACCTTTCATGGTAGCCTGTGCACGCTTTGACTCCAGACCATGGTGTTCCTTGCTTTTTGTCCTTTGGATCTGCCTTGAAGACACCTGGCTTGTTGGATCTATGAGGTCTATAGTGTTCCTCTTTTAAGAATCTGCATGTGAAAGCAATGAAAAAAATGATATGGAAATTATAGGGGACCTGGGAAGAACTTACAGCGCGGTATGAGCCTCAGGACTTGGCAAAGGTTGCTTTAGCTTCAGGGTGTGGCAAGGAAAAGAATCACGTGCTTGTTTTGATCTGAAGATGCTCGCAACTATGTTTTAGAACTCTCACTTTTTGAATAATTTTTGATTTTGCTCTTGGCCGTTTCTGCACACCCTATTTTTTGAATGAGGTTGGGAAGGCTTGCATATATAGTAATGAATGAGAATCAGTCACATGATGAGCCTTTAACCATTGCAATTATGCTTGAGATTTTGCCATAACCTCCATTAAAGCAACTTGCCATTCTTGTCAAAATTTGAATTTCTTGCTTGGAATAGGCCTTGCACGAATTTGGAAGGTGGATGATGGTGTATCAAAGCTATTCAAACTCAAAGATATCCCTCCATTAACTTTCTTGATTTTTATTTGAATTTTAAAGATTTAAAATGATTTAAATCAAATAAAATTAAATAAAAATGGAAAAATTAATTTTTAATCTTGAAATAAATTGTGGGACACGTGGGAGACATGGCCAAGCTGAATCAAGTGGAAAAAGTGGGCCCTTTTTTGTCAAAAAATGAAATTTCAAGGATAATTGACTTTGGCCATTTCACAAAAATTTCCCAACTTCTCCAATGCATATCTTGCTCAATTTTGAAGCTATGAACATGTTCTTGGACATTTTGGAAAGGTCTTGAAGTCCTCTAACCAATGTCTTTGGTCCCATGTCATTTTGATTTACCAATCTCAAGTTATGGTCTTTGACTTAAAGTGCCTTTTTGTTGACTTTTGAAAATGACCTATAATGTTGAAATTGATAACTTTTTGTGAGAGCATTTCTTGGACTTGGAATGTGAAGATGAATTGTAGGAAATGTCTTCCCCTTCAAGATGAGCATTGGATGGGATTTTTCTAATGAACCATGAAAAAGTTATGTCTTGGTCAAGTTACAGTTGACTTTTCAGCTGTCCAAAAATAGAAATTTTTGCATCTTGAGACTTTTTGAGCCAGGCTTGTGGAATCATGATCAAGACTTGATCAAATGATGATTGTGGCTTCAAAATAAGATGTTGACCAAAATTTTTGACTTTTGACTGCCAAATGACCATTTTGCCTCTGCAGTTGATTGTGAGGCAATCAGGGTTTTTGACTGTGCAGCTTGACCTTGTGAGCCTTGAAACTTGACATGTAGGTGCTTGACAATGTGTATGAGCATGTGTGACTTGATTGATCCCTTGAAAACCTCAACTTCCTTGCAAGAACCAAAACCCTAATTTGCATGGCTTAGGAGGATGGTTTGACTGTGTAGCCCTTGAGTAGACTTTGAACCCTTTGAGGAAAAACATTGAAGATTATGGGAGGGAAAATTTTGGGGTACAACAATTGCCCCTGTTCAATCTTCTTAGACCTGAGGATGTAGATTGGCTTGTGTGCCTTTCGTGATCCGAGGGTGGAAGATGATTGAACACTAGAGTGCCCAGAAATTTGCACTCACATAGTAGAGTATCAGTAGTGTGATGTCGGGAATGGGCTTACAGATGCCATTTGGAGAGATGATGGATAGGTGAATCTGAATAAGAAATAGAATAGCTTCCGTGTCTGGAGCATATCTAGTCTGTGTCTAATTCCTGACGTCTGAATAAATGGTAGAATGACCGCCGTGTCTGGGGTATATCCATACTGCATGAGTAACTGAATGTCATCCGAGTCTAGATCGTAACTGGACTGAACAATAGAATAGCATCTGGGATGGAGCATCTCTAAGTTGTCTATAGAAGTTTGAATCTGAATAAGCAAATGAACATCATCCATATCTGGAGCATTTCCAAGCTATCTCTGAAAGGAAATCTGGAATGAGTATCAGAGTCGCCATTCCTGGGTCACATCTGAACTATATCTAGAAGGAGTCTTGAATAAGCAAAAGAACAGCATCCATATCTGGAGCATTTCCAAGCTATCTCTGAAAGGAAATCTGGAATAAGTATCAGAACGTCGCCATGCCTGGGTCACATCTGAACTATATCTAGAAAGAGTCTTGAATAAGCAAAAGAACAACATCCATATCTGGAGCATTTCCAAGCTATCTCTGAAAGGAAATCCGGAATAAGTATCAGAACGTCGCCATGCCTGGGTCACATCTGAACTATATCTAGAAAGAGTCTTGAATAAGCAAAAGAACAGCATCCATATCTGGAGCATTTCCAAGCTATCTCTGAAAGGAAATCCAGAATGAGTATCAGAACGTCGCCATGCCTGGGTCACATCTGAACTATCTCTAGAAGGAGTCTTGAATAAGCAAAAGAACAACATCCATATCTGGAGCATTTCCAAGCTATCTCTGAAAGGAAATCTGGAATGAGTATCAGAACGTCGCCATGCCTGGGTCACATCTGAACTATCTCTAGAAGGAGTCTTGAATAAGCAAAAGAACAGCATCCATATCTGGAGCATTTCCAAGCTATCTCTGAAAGGAAATCTGGAATGGGTATCAGAACGTCGCCATGCCTGGGTCACATCTGAACTATCTCTAGAAGGAGTCTTGAATAAGCAAAAGAACAACATCCATATCTGGAGCATTTCCAAGCTATCTCTGAAAGGAAATCTGGAATGAGTATCAGAACGTCGCCATGCCTGGGTCACATATGAACTATATCTAGAAGGAATTTTGAATAAGCAAAAGAACAGCATCCATATCTGGAGCATTTCCAAGCTATCTCTGAAAGGAAATCTGGAATAAGTATTAGAACGTCGCCATGCCTGGGTCACATCTGAACTATATCTAGAAGGAGTTTTGAATAAGCAAAAGAACAGCATCCATATCTGGAGCATTTCCAAGCTATCTCTGAAAGGAAATCTGGAATAAGTATCAGAACGTCGCCATGCCTGGGTCACATCTGAACTATATCTAGAAGGAGTTTTGAATAAGCAAAAAAACAACATCCATATCTGGAGCATTTCCAAGCTATCTCTGAAAGGAAATCTGGAATGAGTATCAGAACGTCGCCATGCCTGGGTCACATCTGAACTATCTCTAGAAGGAATCTTGAATAAGCAAAAGAATAGCATCCATATCTGGAGCATTTCTAAGCTATCTCTTTAATGTAGATATGCCCTGGCTAGATACAGGTATCGAATCTGGAATTGCGACAGTTGATAGTAATCGTCTTTGGATTGACCTTTTTCCTGAAAAGGCAAAACATCAGTTGTATGCAATGTCATGATGCATGAACTGCATGATTTTAAGATGTTCTCAAAAATAACTGAGATTTGTGTGATATGATGCGTATGTGCATGCATTGTGTATGTAAGCAAGATGTATGAAAGGTGATATGTTTATGAATGTATTTTCGTCTAGGAAAATAAATCCTTGACGAATTCCGGGAAGTTGAATCCTGGGCTGATGTTGAAGAACATAGTTCTTCGTTTCCGCTGGGGATGATGGTTGCAAGAACAAACCGGTAGGAGAAGATGACTCTGTTGGGGAATAAACTTGCTGGAGAGATACTCTGCGGGGAAGAGATACTTCGCTGAGGTTTGATGATAACTCCGTTGGGGATACCGTTGATGAGCTTTGTTGGGGATTTGATGAACTCCGCTGGGGGATAGGAAGAACTTCTCCGAGGACGATCTTCCAGTGGTAATTGGCTGAGGATAACCCAGTTATAAGCTCTGGTGGGGAATAACCTTTGAATAAAGCCGGGGAGATGCGTCCGTGCTCTGCAGAGGATAAGCTTCCAGAATCTACTGGGGATAAGCTTCCAGAGTCTGTTGGGGAGATTGATTCAACTTTCCTGGGGAGACTTTTGGACTGTACTGAGGCATGGCCCCACTGGATGTCTGTATTCCGCCAGGGAACAATCTTATATTAAGACTGCCGAGGATGCTTTCTTAGGAATATCTGCATACTCCGCTGGGGAATATTGAGATCTTCTGGGGATATCCAACTTCCGTAAGGCTAACTGTAGGCTAACTCTGCTTGGGGAGAGCGTTGTTGACTTGCCGGAGATACTGCGCCTTGTAGGGCTTGTGGGAGACCAACTCTGCTCAGGGAGAGTATTGTTGAGTCTTGACTTACTCTAAGGGGAGTGGAGGCATCTTGGTCAAATTCTTCAACTGAATCTACCTTACACCTGGAGGAAAGCAGCTGTACAGTTTGGGCGACTCTTATTGCCCCAATTTCTGTGGGAGAAGGTACCTGTAGAGGTGCTTGAGGACTGCCGATTTGACAAATCTTCTTCTGGTAGGCAAGTGACAAGATGACGGGACATAGTCGTACGCTTTGATCCCTAACTTTTGCCTCGACCGCCCTTTCGGGTTTTCAATCCAACGGGATACCCATTTTTGCCCAAGTCGCCTTTTCAGGTTTTCGACTTGCCGGGTATACAGATTTTTTCATATTCATCCCTTATTTTGCTCGAACCCTTTTGGTTCGCCGGGAAGCCCTTATTTTTGCCTAGGTGTGTCAACCTAGCGGGTCTTTGATTACGCGTAGTATTTTTTCGACTATGTCCATGCTCAGAATGCAGGGAGTTGTCACCGTCAGTAGTGTTGTGTTGTCGTACTACTAGAAAATGTTGATCGTGCAAGATTCGTCGCTGGAATTCATGTCCAATGCCCCAAGTGATCCAGATGGAGATTTGCCCCAAGCTGGTTGGCTTTTTGAGAGATTCTCCGAATCTTGACTTAACTGCCCCAGGTGATGGACAATGATCATGCCATGCCCCTTGATTGGAAGTGTTTTTCCACTTGAGGTGACTCTTTTGTTGAGGAGACTTTTGTTCACTGGATATTCTTCGTGCGAATTTCTCTGTTGTTCGAACAAAATAGTCGTATGCAAATAATGTTATATTAAAAATTCAAAGCTTATGTCTGTCTTGAAGTTTTTGAAAATGCATTTTTTTCATAAAAAACAAGTGAATTTTTTGTAAACTGTGATGTCAACTCGTTATTTTACCGCAAGCCTTAAGGAGTCAGGATACCTCTCGTAACAGTATGCTTTCGAACTAACCCATGCTTCAGCTAGGACTTTTAAGGGTTATAACGTGGCCTGGTTCACGGTTTAAGAAACAAAGGATAAAGGCTCAAATTATATTTGTACCCACCCGCTCTTCGTGATGTTCTTCAAACCTAAACTCAGTTGATCGTGCGTTAGACCTTGTTTGAGTCTTTGTCCTGATGTTCCAATGATGGTTCGGATATTGACAGTTTATTTTGAATAGGCAGTCATTTTTTTTTGTCGAGGGTTTGTAAGACCTCTTTCCTTTCTGATTTTGTTATCCCTGTTTTTTGCCTGAACTGTTTCTTTTTTTGTATTTACAGTCAGCGGGATGCCCCAGTTTTTGTAAGTCTCCTTCATAGGTTTTGACTTAATGGGTTTTTATTTTGAAAGATAATGACTGCCTGTCCTTTATGATTATTCGGAACCATCGCTGTCTTTTGTTTCAGAAGGACTTCTTTTGATGCCATTCGTTATGCACCTGGATCAACTGAGAAGACTACCCTGCCCCAGGTTATGATTAAGGGTTTTAATTTTCGAAAATAAAAACTCCAACTTCCTTGGCTCAAAGGGGTTGACGAGGGATTATCTTCCTTATAACTCCAGTGTTTAGGAATTGAAACAATGCATGTACCTCATCAGCGGGGTCGGTTCAAAAGCATACTGTAAGGATCGTGGTATCGTTTTCGTCATCCTCCCTCAAGAGGCTTAGAATTATTAATTGAGAGTTGATCATCAAAAAATGAAAGCAATTTGAATATAATGAAAATAATTGGATTAATTCAAAAACAGACATATGCAGTGCATTAGTGAAATAAAAGAGTTTGCTATGACATTAATTGTTTGTATAAGCAAAAAATTACAACTCGGAAATTCAGATAAACAAAAGCCTTCAATGATTGGGCAAAGGAGCATTGATTATGTTTGGAGTCTCTGACGCTTCAAACTGAATCTCTCCGGCGTCGATCATGTCTTGAATCTTGTTCTTCAAAGGCCAACAGTTGTCCGTAGCATGACCCGGGCTATCGGAGTGGTATACGCACCTCTCATTAGGATGGTAGTTGGGAGCAGAGGTGTTTGGATTCCGGAGAGGAGCCCTCAAGGTAATCAGCCCTGCCTTCAACATTTGCTGTAGCGCTTGATCCAGTGACATGTTGATTTTAGTGAATTGTCTCTTGGGTGCGACCTCCTTACGTTGATGCCCCTGTCCCTGTTGAGCAGGCCTAGGATTAGAGATCTGGACCGCCCCTATATGTTGATCATGGCGACCCTTTTGGCTGTACGCAGCATTGGCCTCTTTCTTCCCAGTGTAAGGCTTTTTGTGAGTATCAGAAGGTGCAGCTTCTTGAATCTTTCCAGCCTTGATGCCAGCTTCGATCCTCTCCCTGGTCAAGATCAAATCTGTAAACCCAACAGAAGAATTTCCAATGAGATGGTTGAAGAAGGGACCAGACAGGGTCCCCAAGAACATGTCAACGAGCTCTCGGTCAGTCAAGGGCGGCTGCACCCTTCCAGCCAGATCTCTCCACCTTTGCGCATGCTCCTTAAAACCTTCACTCGTCCCAAGTGACATACCCTGGAGTTGCGTACGCGTGGGAGCGAGGTCGGCATTATACTGATACTGCTTATAAAAAGCAGTTGTAAAGTCCTCCCAGTTACGAATACTGGTTCCATCCAACTGATAGAACCAATCGAGCTGAGTCCCTGAAAGACTCTCCTGGAAGAAATGGATCCATAGATTCTTGTCTGCCGTGTAGGGCTGGATCTTCCTTGCGTATGAACGGAGATGCAGCTTAGGACAGGAAACCCCATCGTACTTTACAAAGGCAGGTGCCTTGAACTTGTGAGGGATCAACACCCCAGAAGATAAACCTAGGTCCCCAAAGTCCAACCCAGGCACACGTTGGATATCCATAGCATTTAACCGGTCCTCCAGCTGTTTGTACCTGTCTTCAGTAGGGGGGTATTGTTCATCATTGAAGTCTGTCTCGGTGTCAGAGACCACAGGGCTAGGAACCTCTCTCCCTTGGTGACTGCCTTCCCCCACAGATGGAGTAGTCCTCTCAGCTTCATTCTGCAGTGTGTTCCCAGATATGCGTCTAGGGTTGAACAAAACAGTCCTCTTGTTCTTCTTCTTCTGAATCAGAGTCTTCAATTCCTTTTGACCCTGGGCTAGGCTCATAATCAACTCCTGGAACTGGGCATTCTGGGCCTGGAGGGCCTTGATAGCTTGTCCGTTGGATGATTCAGGATTCATGATGACTGCTGAAATAAACAGCGAAGAAGGTAAGTAACCTGCAACGAGTGTACCTATAATGCAATGATATGTATGATATGCATGCAATGTTTTCAAGGACCTCGCGGGATAAACAAAGAAGCTTGTTAGAATTTGAATCCGGTGGCTTGATTGAAGGAACTGCATATTATTGAGAGTCCTTCTTCAAGAGTCAAGGCTCACCATATCGAGTGGGTCATAGCCCCTGACTCAAGTTATTAACCTTGGCTAGAGGAAAATAAATCCCCTTTGCCCCTTTCTAGACATTTGATTCATCATGACCTGTATCACAAGCCCTTGAGATTCTTGAAATGGATTAGTCCTTATGTAGGATGTATGCAATGGTATGATGGTATGATGTTATGCTATGGAGTAATGTAGGTAAACCCTGTTATGAGTCCAGATTAAAGACTGTAAACAAAACCTGCAAGAAACTCAAGTGTCAGATAACAAGTATGCAAGTAGTCAAGTTTTAAAGGCACATAAGTCACACAAAGAGCCCTTAGAGTTTAGGCCAGCATGAAGTTTGGGGTACTACCATCTTGAAGTTGGTGGGCTCAAAACCTGTCCTATCAGAAGTAACCGGGTTCTAAGGATCTCAATATCATTGGATTGTTTTCTGTGTTCATCGTTTCGATTTAGCCACTAAACTGGCGATCAAAATATTCCAAGAAAACAACCCTCAATGAGTGTAGTATCGAGTATCAACCAACTTTGGACTGCACCAAAATCAGTTATCTCACTACCCTAAAGAGGCCAGGATGGTTCAATTAAGGTTCCTAAGGTCAGTTGATGCTTCACGACACCACGCGGCGGCCCCGTACTCTCCTTGATTGGACTCAAGGGTTACCGGTACTCACCAAAGTGCCACATAAACGTAGCAGACTGCTTCAACCGTGTCGGTATACCCCGCACAGTTCCCTCACAGCCTTGTTGCTACTTTCTAAGAAGGTATCCCCCAGATCCGAGTTAGGATCTATAGAACTCCCAAGACAGGCCCAATAATATTAAAGCACACAAATCAGGCAATTGAAAACATAAGTCTGAGCTATCCTAAGGTACACCTCACTTTAAAGATTCCCCAGCAGAGTCGCCAGTTCTGTGATCGGTGGAAATAGAACTGACTGTTTTTAGCTGGTTTCGCGAAATGTCGCGGTAAGCAAGAGTCGCCACCGTCTTTTATTTGCTCCAACATAGAAAGGACAAAAGCACAGCAAAATTCCTTATGACAATGTCTCTCGGTTCGGGAGGTAGATTTATAGAAAGGGAAGGTGTTAGCACCCTTTCTATCCATGGTTATCCATGGGCTCTTAGGTACTTGCTCTTATGTTTTCAAAATGTTTGCTTTTCAAATGTGAGTGGGTTTGAAAAAAGTTTCTTTGAAAGATTTATGAATAACTCTTGTATCTGTCCTCAAGAGTGTTTGAAAACTTTGTTTTGAAAGCTTTTGAAAGTGTAAGGTGTGAAAAGTATTTTGTTTGTTTTTTTTGAAAAGAGCAAGTATCCATGAGTCATCTACCTACCCTAAGGAATTAAGCTGTGTAAGTGTCCTTTAGGTAGTGCCATCCCACCATTGAGAGGTAGGTAGCACCACCGTTAGAGGTGTTCAGGTCAATTCGATTGTAGGGACGGTGTGGTCATCGAAGCAACGGTAAGACACCTTAGAGGCTACCCTTATGTCCTTGATCCTTTTTTAATCCGAGGCAACCGTTTCGAGGCAACTGTTTCAAGGCAACTGTTCCGAGGCAACTGTTTCGAGGCAACTGGATCATGGACATAAGGACCGCTAAGACGTCCTATACTTGACGACCACGTTTCGAAGGCAACAAGTGAGGCGTACCCTAGAAGTGGTGTGTGTATTTGTGTGTTGTATTCAGTTAATGTTTGTCTGGTTAATTAGTGAGCTACGGGTTGTTTTTATTTACATACATTCTTTCATGCAAGTTAACAGTTAAGGGGTGCGGAAAGTAAATTGCGGAAACGTAAATCCTACGCTATTACAAGGCGCGGGTCTATACATCGCCAAAAATTACAAAGACCCATTTTTTAGTAAATGAGTACGGAAATTAAATAAAGCGATAAACCTATTTAACTATTACATTCTTGAAGGAAATTACATAATAATCAAATAAAGTAAATGCGCGCGAATAAATTAATCGGGAATGTCTAAGGGTGTTGACCCTTTTAAGAAAAGAAATTGATTTTTTGGCTTTTTTTATAATTAAAGTGAAATTAAAGCTAATTAATGACTAATTAATTAATTTAATTAAAAAGAAAATATTTTTTGTTTTTTTATGTTTTTATGAAATAAAAGAAATGGAATAAAATTAAAATTAACTTTACCTAATTCTAGATCTATTTTAATTTTTTTAGAAAGGAATTAAAATGGCCTAATTAAACTATTTTAGTTAATGTTTATTTACAAAATAAAATAATAATGATAATAATGATGTAATTCTATTTTTTTGATTTTTATGAAAATATGTTAATTAAGTTAATTTGTTAATAATAATAAAAATAAAAAAAAGGGTTAGAAATTAAAATAATAGAAAAACAAAACAAAATGAAAAAAAGAAGTAAAACCAAAGGGGTGTGGGTTGAAATTTGGAGGTGTTGAATTGAATCTTGGCCCATTAGCAGGAAGCCTTGTTTGACCTTTCATGGTATCCTGTGCACGCTTTAACTCCAGACCATGGTGTTCCTTGCTTTTTGTCCTTTGGATCTGCCTTGAAGACACCTGGCTTGTTGGATCTATGAGGTCTATAGTGTTCCTCTTTTAAGAATCTGCATGTGAAAGCAATGAAAAAAATGATATGGAAATTATAGGGGACCTGGGAAGAACTTACAGCGCGGTATGAGCCTCAGGACTTGACAAAGGTTGCTTTAGCTTCAGGGTGTGGCAAGGAATAGAACCACGTGCTTGTTTTTATCTAAAGATGCTCGCAACTATGTTTTAGAACTCTCACTTTTTGAATAATTTTTGGTTTTGCTCTTGGCCGTTTCTGCACACCCTATTTTTTGAATGAGGTTGAGAAGGCTTGTATATATAGTAATGAATGAGAATCAGTCACATGATGAGCCTTTAACCATTGCAATTATGCTTGAGATTTTGCCATAACCTCCATTAAAGCAACTTGCCATTCTTGTCAAAATTTGAATTTCTTGCTTGGAATAGGCCTTGCATGAATTTGGAAGGTGGATGATGGTGTATCAAAGCTATTCAAACTCAAAGATATCCCTCCATTAACTTTCTTGATTTTTATTTGAATTTTAAAGATTTAAAATGATTTAAATCAAATAAAATTAAATAAAAATGGAAAAATTAATTTTTAATCTTGAAATAAATTGTGGGACACGTGGGAGGCATGGCCAAGCTGAATCAAGTGGAAAAAGTGGGCCCTTTTTGTATAAAAATTAAATTTCAAGGATAATTGACTTTGGCCATTTCACAAAAATTTCTCAACTTCTCCAATGCATATCTTGCTCAATTTTGAAGCTATGAACATGTTCTTGGACATTTTGGAAAGGTCTTGAAGTCCTCTAACCAATGTCTTTGGTCCCATGTCACTTTGATTTACCAATATCAAGTTATGGTCTTTGACTTAAAGTGCCTTTTTGTTGACTTTTGAAAATGACCTATAATGTTGAAATTGATAACTTTTTGTGAGAGCATTTCTTGGACTTGGAATGTGAAGATGAATTGTAGGAAATGTCTTCCCCTTCAAGATGAGAATTGGATGGGATTTTTCTGATGAACCATGAAAAATTTATGTCTTGGTCAAGTTACAGTTGACTTTTCAGCTGTCCAAAAATAGAAATTTTTGCATCTTGAGACTTTTTGAGCCAGGCTTGTGGAATCATGATCAAGACTTGATCAAATGATGATTGTGGCTTCAAAATAAGATGTTGACCAAAATTTTTGACTTTTGACTGCCAAATGACCATTTTGCCCCTGCAGTTGACTGTGAGGCAATCATGGTTTTTGACTGTGCAACTTGACCTTGTGAGCCTTGAAACTTGACATGTAGGTGCTTGACAATGTGTATGAGCATGTGTGACTTGATTGATCCCTTGAAAACCTCAACTTCCTTGCAAGAACCAAAACCCTAATTTGCATGGCTTAGGAGGATGGTTTGACTGTGTAGCCCTTGAGTAGACTTTGAACCCTTTGAGGAAAAACTTTGAAGATTATGGGAGGGCAAATTTTGGGGTACAACAGGTGGTATACACCATTATCATCATGGGAATAACTTATGACACTTTGCATAACATTCTATGTAGTATTCTCATAGCGGGTCAATCCAGTATAAATATTACTCCTAATATTCATACCTATGTCAAGACTTGATAACTCCTTATCTATGATCCATGAGATGTGATCATCAATCTATCTTCATAATAATCTTAATGCTTTAATGTTATCCCACTTCACATTAAATCTTGACTACGGATACTTTAAGAATAGTGTCTTATGTTTAATGGGATCTCATGATTAAGTCACACTTAACATTTCATTAAACAAATAAACCATTCTAGGGACTTTATTATTTTGGAAAGCAAACATAATAAAGAAATGCCTTTTATTATTAATAAATAATTCGATACAAGTACCAAAAGTATTGGCCTCTAGGGCTTACACCAACAGTTTTCGCATTCAAACTTTTGTGCTCATTGTTTTTCTTTTACATTTTACTTTCTTTCAAAGATAGCTATACCCTTACACACATCCACACTCACAATGCAGGTATACATCCATTCTAGATCCCATAGGTAACGATACTGCTATGGCCTTTTGTGACTCTGAGAATCTGATCTACCAAGCCGAAGACGAAGGTGAGGAAGATTGTGAAGTACCAGGGGAACTTGCCAGACTGCTACAACAAGAAGAAAGAACCATTCAGCCTCACGAGGAACCCGTGGATACGATCAACCTAGGTACCGAAGAAGATAAAAAAGAGGTCAAAGTGGGTGCCAATCTGGAACCTAATATCAAGAAGCGTATGATTCAGTTGTTGCATGACTATGTCGAAGTCTTTTCCTGGTCGTATTGAGACATGCCAGGACTTGATGAAGATATTGTGGTACATCGTCTGCCTACAAGAGAGGATTGTCCGCCAGTAAAGCAAAAAGTTCGTCGAATGAGGTCGAATATGTCAGAAAAGATTAAAGCAGAGGTCATGAAGCAATTCAACGTTGGATTCTTGGCTATCACCTATTACCCCCAATGGGTTGCCAATGTTGCTCCCGTGCCCAAAAAGGATGGCAAAGTACGAATGTGTGTGGACTACCGAGATTTGAATAGGGAAAGCCCTAAGGATGACTTTCCACTCCCCCACATTGATATCCTAGTTGAAAATACAGCATAACACAAAGTGTTTTCCTTCATGGACGAATTCTCAGGTTACAACCAAATCAAAATGGCGCCTGAGGACATGGAGAAAACAACATTTGTCACACAGTGGGGGCACATTCTGTTACAAGGTGATGCCATTCAGATTGAAGAACGCTGGGGAAACCTATCAATGTGCCATGGTATCTTTATTTCACGACATGATACATCACGAAATAGAAATCTATGTGGAAAATATGATAGCCAGATCTCAAACGGAAGAAGAGCATCTTGATCACTTACAAAAGCTGTTTGAGAGACTGAAGAAGTACAAGCTGAGGTTGAATCCAAACAAATGCACATTCGGGGTACGGTCTGGTAAGCTCCTAGGCTTTGTCGTCAGCAACAAAGGTATTGAGGTCGATCATTCCAAAGTTAAAGCAATATAAGAGATGCCTGCTCCCCGTACTGAAAAGGAAGTCAGAGGATTCTTGGGACGTTTGAACTATATTTCCAGATTCATTTCTCACTTGACATCTACTTGTGAGCCAATCTTCAAACTATTGAAGAAAGATCAAGTAGACAAATGGAATGATGAATGCCAATTTGCTTTTGACAAAATCAAAGAATACTTACAAGATCCTCCTGTGTTGATGCCACAAGTCGAGGGGAGACCGTTGATCATGTATCTGACTATTTTAGAAAACTCAATGGGGTGTGTATTGGGGCAGCATGACGAGTCTGGCCGAAAAAAGCACGCTATTTACTACCTGAGCAAAAAGTTTATCGACTGTGAAACCATATATTCACTGCTCGAGAAAACTTGATGCGCTCTGGCATGGGCTGCTCGCCGGCTAAGACAATATATGCTGACTCATACTACCTTGTTGATATCTAAAATGGATCCGATAAAGTACATCTTCGAGTAGCCTGCTCTTTCTGGGAGAATAGCGAGATGGCAGATGATCCTAACAGAGTATGACATACAGTATACTACCCAGAAATCTATAAAGGGTAATGTACTAGTTGATCACCTTGCTCACCAAGCTGTAGAAGACTACCAGTTAATGAAGTTCGAATTCCCTGATGAAGACATCATGACAATAGACAACAGTGAAGAATTCAGACCATATGACAGACCGGAATAAGGATCCCGATGGACAATGTTCTTTGATGGAGCCTCCAATGCACTCGGCAACAGTATATGTGTTGTACTCATATCTCCTGAAGGGTGTCATACTCCCTTTACTGCCAGAATTTGCTTCAATTATACAAACAACATGGTAGAATACGAAGCATGCATCTTCAGTCTCAGAGCTTCTATAAACTTAGGAATCAAATCCTTAGATGTGTTTGGAGATTCAAGTTTGGTCATCAGTCAGATCAAATGGGAATGGGACACCAAACACCCTAACCTTATCCCTTACAAAGAACATGTCTTGACATTGCTATCACATTTTGAGAAGATTACCTTCGAGCATTTCCTGCGAGAAGAAAATCAGCTAGCAGACACACTAGCCACAATGTCATCTATGTTTAAACTTAATTGGGATAACGAGGCTCCCCAGATCACCATCGAGCGAATGGAGGAACCAACACACTGTCACGAGATTAATACTGAAGAAGAAGTGGACCAGCCTTGGTTTCACGAAGTCAAGAGGTATCTCGAGGCTCAAGAATATCCAGAAGGAGCTTCAATAAATGACAAGAATTTCTTAAGGAGATTCTCCGCTAAATTCTTCCTTAGTAACGACATCCTGTACAAATGCAATCATGACTCTGTGTTACTTCAGTGCGTAGATAAGGTTGAAGCTGAAAGGATCATGGCTGAATTACATGAGGGCACTTTTGGTACCCATTCCAGTGGGCATACGATGGCAAAGAAAATCCTGCTGGCAGGCTATTACTGGTCTACCATGGAAGCAGACTTCTATCAACACTCTCGGACCTGCCATAAATGCAAGATTTATGCTGACAAGGTGCACGTACCTCCGGTTCCTCTGAATGTCTTGACGGCTCCTTGTCCATTTGCTATGTGGGGAATTGATATGATTGGGGAAATCAAACTAACAGCCTCCAATGGACACTGCTTCATCCTAGTGGCCATTGACTATTTTACAAAGTGGGTTGAAGCAGCCTCCTTCGCCTCTGTTATCAAGAATGTTGTTGCCCGCTTCATCAAGCAAAACCTTATTTATCGGTACGGTATCCTGGAAAGGATCATCACTGACAATGGTACAAATCTCAACAACACTATGATCACCGCATTATGCGAGCAATTCAAGATTCAGCATCACAATTCTTCTCCCTATCAGCCAAAGATGAATGGTGCCGTCGAAGCTACGAATAAGAACATTAAAAAGATCATACAGAAAATGACAGTCACATACAAAGACTGGCATGAGATGTTACCATTCACTCTCCACGGGTATCGTACCACGACTCGTAGATCAACTGGGGAAACACCCTATTCTCTGGTATACAGCATAGAAGCCGTCTTTCCTATTAAGGTTCAGATCCCCTCTTCGAGGATTATGAAGGATGCAGGATTGAATGAAGACGATTGGATCCAGACCCGACTTGATCAACTAAATTTGATTGATGAAAAGAGACTTGCTGCTGTTTTCCATGGTCAAATGTATCAAAAACGGATGATCAAGGCTTTCAACAAGAAAGTCAGGGGCCAAGTGTATCAAGTTGGGGATCTAGTGATCAAACGCATCATATTGCCACAAGGTGACCCCATGGGAAAATGGACTCCTACCTATGAAGGACCATTTGTAATCAAAAACATATTCTCTAGCGGGGCAATGATCTTGACTACCATGGATGGTGACGACCTACCGCACCCTGCGAACGCAGACATAGTCAAAAGATACTACGCGTAAGAGACCCGCTAGGTTGACATACCTAGGGAAAACAAGGGCATCCCGGCAAACCAAAAATAGGTTCGGGCAAAAGTTAGGGATAAAACAAAAAAATCTGTACACCCGGCAAGTTGAAAACCCGAAAGGGCGACTTGGGCAAAAAAGGGTTTCCCGGTGGACTGAAAACTTGAAAGGGAGGTCCAAGCAAAAGTTAGGGAATTAAGGCGTACGACTATGTCCCGCCGGATCACTTTACAAACAACCTTTGGCTTCCACTGACAAACTCAGAAGTTCTGATCAATTCAATCATCTTTGGAAAAGGCAACAAATAGATAAGAGGCTCAGAGATATGAAGGCTATAGAAGAATGGAAACCCCATGGGATTATTACACATAGCTATCTTTCTTTGTATCAAATTTTTCTCTTTTACGACATCATTCTCTTACTAGAATGTTTGTCTCCTTGTACAAAAATACTTATTCAAAGTTAAATACAAAGATATCTCTTTGAAAGTGCAAAAACTATTTGTCTTTTCTTTATGCTTGTGTTTTATTTACAAAAACGTCCAACGATTCATTGTTGAGCATATGCATTTGAACATAATTACTGTTTACAAATAAACAAAATGGGAAGAACAATTACCGATAGGTTGAAAAGATAGGAAAATATCTCTAGGCCATTCCATAAGTAATCCCTTACAGTACGTCATTTAAATCCCCAGCGGAACAAAGTTCAAATTGTTGATCCCCAGTAGAAGTTGTCAAATTTCTCAGGACTCCCCAATAAATTTTAAAAGCAGTACGTGGTATTACCCTTACAACAAGAATTTATTCCTCAGGGAAAAATTCACCAAATCTTCAACTTCAAGACATGGAGACTCACATGTCCTCAGTAGCAGCCAGGGATTTATTTTCCCCAATCTAACAGCAGTGCAACAAATCGGCTCGCATACGCATACATCGCATCCATATATCATAAACATTGATAAACACAAATGCATACAACATAATCCCATTATGCATACATTTCATGACTTGGCATCTTAGCTAACATTTTACCCTTTTCAGGATAAGATTAATAGCTACCATTAACCATGCTCAACTTATCGATACAGTTCAGATATGCTCCACATACGGATGCCATCCTGATACTCATTCAGATTTCAAATTCAGATACAGTTCAGATACGCTCCAGACACGGACGCCATTCTGATACTTATTCAGATTCAGATTACAGATACAGTTCAGATACACACTAGATATGGATGCCATCTTGATACTCATTCAGATTTCAAATTCAGATACAGTTAAGATACGCTCTAGACACGAGCGCCATTCTGATACTTATTTAGATTCATATTACAAATACAGTTCAGATACGCACCAAATACGGATGCCATTCTGATACTTATTCAGATTCAACTTTTAGATACAGTTCAGATATGCTCCAGACACGGACGCCATTCTGATACTTATTCAGATTCAGATTACAGATACAATTCAGATACACACCAGATACGGATGCCATTCTGATACTTATTCAGATTCAACTTTCAGATACAGTCCAGACACAGATTTCATTCTGGCTCTCATTCAGTACATATCTTAGATGCGAATCAAATATAATTTAGTTTCGAATATTATTTTGTTTCTTATTTGAGACCCCTTTTGGTTCAGTCTAACCTCCCAATAATTATTTTGATTCATTCCTGGTTGAAATCAAGGCTGAACTTAGTCCATTTTCTGTTAGCAGGTCACCCTTGGATGGCATCAGTAAGCTCATCTTTGACAGTTATCCCTCAGTTCATTCAATGGCATCTTTAAGCCCATTCCTGATACAATAGATTCAAGACATCACTTTGTACACCAGCAAGTGCAAATTTTTGGGCACTTTAGTGTTCAATCATCTTCCACTTTCAAGCTACGAACGACGAGCATGCCAATCTCGGACTTTCAAGATTAAGAAGATTGAACAGGGGTATTGGCTCCTAAATTCAACACCCACATTTTATTATCATATAGACCATTAATTATGAGTCAGAAGAGTTTCCTACATAAGAAGGCTTGGACCAGCTGATCACGTCGAAGGCTCATCAAAGAATAACAAGATACTTAGATAAATTCCTCTAAGTTGGAATCTTGTTGTCTTCGACGTCGAAGGAACAACCTCTCGAAAAAGGTCCCTGATTGCCCAAGGTCGAACGGTTTGAGTTTTCAACTGTTGGAGGGAAGACGGTTCCCAGCAGTTACCAAGTGCAACGTGTTGTGAACATAGGCGTCGAAGGTTGTGAGTGTGCCATGTGGTGACATCATGAAGCGGTGTAACTGCCCAACAGTTACTTAGGATTTTTCTTAGTATAAATACTAAGTTTTTATGTAGTTATTGGTGTGTTCATCATTTTATACAAGTCACTCATTTAGATTCAAGTACCCAGCGTGAGAGAAAGAATCATTGAGAATGTATGTGTGAAACACCATTTAAATTAATTAAATCTTTTATATTCAAGCAATTTATCGCTTTTTCATTTATTTACCTCCGTCGAAGCCTTTTATTTAACAATTCCTTAACGCTTTTATTTATTCTATCAAGCTTTTCTCCATGCAATTTACTTAAAGTGTCTCTACTTTACTGGCATTAATCACCATTAGGATTAATCGAACTCCAAAAATCAACCATGTCTTAGGATCAATCTGATCGATCCTGCGAGTCACCAAATAAGTAAGCTTTTGGAAGATCAGCGGTTATTTACCATTTTTCAGGGTAAACAAATTGACACACCTGGTGGGACTTTGTGTTGATTTTCTCACGATTAACCGTTTTATATAAAATATCCTCCTTTTTCGAGAGTATTGCATGTTATTGAGAAGTGGTAGAATATACACCAACGAAACCAATACTAGGAGAAGAAGTGAAGAAATGGCGAATCCGCCAAACAATGGAGAAATCCCACAAACAAACGTGGGAACAACGGTTATCCCAACCGTAAGTGAAGTGGTAACCGCTGATTCAACGCCAGCAGTAACGATTACACAAATGGGGCCATTACCTCCATTTACAGGCCCCAGAATGCCTTTGGGAACTCCCCCACCAAGGGGAAACCAAGGAACTAGGCCATATGTTCCCCCAGGCTTTTCGACAGTCGGTTTAAATCGAGAACCACTCTATGGCATGCCAACTTCGGAATTGGCTAGCCTGACGAACGCTACATCCACTTTTTCAGACCCTTTAGTGAGCGCCTCTTCGCCACTCCAAGGCTCTGGGGTTGGTATGGAGAACAGGGGTAGGACCCAACTCTTAGGAGGAACGTCCCAAGTAATGCATGGCCTTACGAATGCCTCGACAGCAGTCTTGAGGCAGCAAATGGACGAAAGCAACCACGACATGGTTCAAATGTTGGCGCAAACTTTAAGTACAGTGCTAAATCCTCTAATACAGAATACCACCCAGTCGAATCAACAAATGACATCGCAAATGTCGCGTCTGGATGACTTTTTTGGGGTACCCCAACCTATTCGACAACCTCAAAGGGCACGGATAAGGGGGAACCAAGGCATACTTCTAGAGGAAGAAACCACTATTAACCAAGTCCAGCAGCCTGTCGAAGAGAACCTTAGGGTACAAATGGAACAACCCGGGGTCGAAGAGCCTAGAGTTATAGCCCCAGAAATTAGGATGGTTAATAGAAACCAAAACGCTGACGAAGTAGTTCAGCAGATCCAATACCAGAATGTTGGTTTGGAGAATAACTTGACAGCCATGATTGAAAGAATCATGATGCAAAACGGGGTGAATACGGGCTTCCGTAGGCCCAACTTCACATCCCCGCTGTCGGAATATGTGTTACAAACAGACTTGCCTCCTAGATGCAAAGTCCCTAAGTTCACTAAGTTTTCAAGGGACACAACAGAATCCAATGTCGAACATGTGGCAAGATATTTAATCGAAGCGGGAGAAATTTCAAACAATGAGAACCTAAGGATTAAGTATTTCCCAAGTTCCCTGACAAAGAATGCGTTTACTTGGTTCACAACTCTTCCCCCCAATTCGATCCACCATTGGACCCAGTTGGAGAGATTATTCCATGAGCAATTCTACATGGGACAAACCAAGATAAGCCTGAAAGAGTTGGCCAGTGTAAAGAGGAGATTCACTGAGCCTATAAACGAATACCTAAATAGGTTTAGATTGCTCAAGGCAAGATGCTTTACGCAAGTGCCAGAGCACGAGTTAGTCGAAATAGTCGCAGGAGGTCTAGATTACTCCATTAGGAAGAAATTAGACACTCAGTACCTGAGGGACATGGCCCAATTGGCTGATAGGGTTCGACAGGTAGAACGCCTTAAAGCTGAAAAAGCCAGGGCGACGAAAACTCATAAAAGAGAAAGGATAGCGTATGTCGAAATGGACGATGAAGATCCAGAAACGTTTGACGAACCTATAACCGTCGAAGAAAGTGAGGTCGATTTAGCTGAGTTAAAACAAGGGCCACCATACTCTTGCAAACTACTAGTCCCCTCAAGTGGAAAAAACCCCACTGGTTCTGAAAAGGCCAATGATAGGTTCCCTAAAAAGACTAACAGTTTTGATATTACGAAATGTGATGAAATTTTTGATTTACTTGTAAAAGATGGCCAAATGATAATACCCCCAGGGGTAAAAGTGCCTCCTCTTGATCAAAGAAAGAAAAGAGGCTATTGCAAATATCATAACTTTCTGGGCCATAAAACATCTCAATGTTTTCTTTTCAGGGATCTCGTGCAAAATGCTATCGAAGAAGGGAGGTTGAAGTTTGCTGATAAGGCCCCCGTGAATGTGGATTCGAGCCCTTTGCAGGCAGAAGCCCACTATGCTGAACCTTCAGAGGTGAATATGATCGAAGCTTCCAGGAGTCAGGTGAAAAGGCCAGGGATAACTATGGTCGAAGTCACCAAAGATCATATCAATATGCCAATCTTTGGCAGTTTTTCTGGGAACCTTTCTAGAAAGACAATCGAAGCAGTCCAAAAGGCCGCTGAAGGTCCAAAACTGGATATAGGTGGAGCCTCAAAATATGGAACTAAACCCGTTTCCTACTTGGCTGCAGTGCAAGGCCAGACAAAAGACCTGGAGGCTCAAATGAAGCAAATGACTCTTGCTACTAAAGACAACATGAATGTCAACATCGTCGAAATCTCTGAATCAAAAGTTTCAAAGGAAACCATTAAGCAAGAGCAAGCAAACAGAACAGCTTTTCCTCTGGAGAACGAAAATCTGGCAGAATTCTTGCAACGATGCCAGAAGAAAAAATCAGAAGTAATGCTATGTCCTTGATGCAGCTCTATTTTTGACAAGAAAGCTGTTGAACACATCGAAGGTGTGAGAGCAGCAAACAGAAATTGGAGCAGAAATGCCCAAAAAAGTGCAGGCTCTGATGCTCGACACGATCCCAGAAGAACCTACCAAAAGGGTTCAAGTCAGGAAAAGAGGCCACTAACTTTCAGGCCTCCAACCAATGTGCCAGTTGATACATGGCTCAAAACATCGAGTCGAAAGAGACCCAGCGAAGAAAGGTGGCATTCCTTTGAAGTGCCAAGAGGTTCATCTTTGACACACAAGAAAGAACCTCATGTAGGTGCCTCCAAAGTGACCCAAGTATCAAGTAACTACAAGGGAAAGAACCCAATGTCTCAATCCCAGTGGAGAAGATACCAAAGGCGGCGCAAGGCTGAGAGAGAAGTTGTCAATGAACCAAAACCATAGTCAAGTTCAAATGTCCCCCAGCGAAAGCAAAGAAAGCCTTTTGAGAGGGAACCGGTGACCAATAGGTTGGTATGGCCTGAACAAGGCGAAGCTGGTGACGAAGATGGCTCTGAATCCGACGACACATTAGACATCATGGTAAATATAGTTTCGGTTTTGCCAATAGAATTCAACCGCCAAATGGAAGTCGAATCAAACGACTGGGAAGTCGAACAAGAGATGGCCAAGCATAGGCCAGTATGCTACTTTGTCATGGGTAATGGCTGCACTGAAGAGCAAAATGGTTTCTTCGAACCACCAACTGAGGCGATGAAAAGTCACCTCAAGCCTTTATTCATAAGGGCAAAACTTGAAGAGGCCACTGTAAACAAAATCTTGGTGGACTGTGGGGCGACTATCAACATAATCCCCCATTTCATGCTAAGAAAAATAGGCAAGAATGATGGAGACATTAAGCCTCATAATATGGTCCTATCGAACTACGAAGGCGGAATAGGGACCATCATGGGTGTGATTCAACTAGACCTCAAAGTGGGATCCATCCTTCGACCAACCATGTTTATGGTCATATCGGCTAAACCAAATTATAACCTATTGTTGGGCCGAGAATGGATACATGGTGTAGGAGCAGTACCATCATCAGTGCACCAAAGGGTGATATTATGGCGTCCTGATGGAATTGTCGAGAATATAGAAGCAGATCAGAGCTACTACTTAGGCGAAGTGAATCACCTTGGGAGAGCTGACTTCGACAAAAAATTGGCTCACATTGGGCCATGTCCAGCACCTAACTTCGACATGGCGCCAGCGCCAAATGCTTTTTGTTCCTTGTACCTGCATCCTGATCATGGGTTTCAATGGGATAAAGAATACTTGTCCCACATTGATTTCAGTGGGCTAACTGATATCCAGCCAACTGGTTGGGGAAGTGAATTCAGTGATAATGACTGAGTCACAAGCATTACAGCGAATTTCGGCTTACGTAGCCGAAACAAGGATTATAGCGGCTCTGGAAGCCGAAGTAAAATATATGGCCACCAAGGCCAATGACCAAGAGCTACCTTCTGCAAGTCCTGGAAAAGATTTTGACCCGGAACCACCAGATATAGGTCTTGGAAAAGATTTCGACCCAGAACCTCCTGATATCGTGACAGAAGGAATGCAGGATCAAAGGCTCGACGCCATCTACGATGATGAGCCTTTGGGTTTCGAAAAGGACCCCCTGGCGAACAACATCAAAATGTTAGCGCAGGATCCTTTAGAAGAAATCAACTTGGGTGAAGGGTTAGATAAAAGGCCCACTTACATCAGCGCCAAAATAGACCCAGAGCTCAGGGTTGAAGTGATCCAATTATTAAAGGAGTTCAAGGACTACTTTGCATGGGATTACGACGAGATGCCCGGTCTCGACAGAGGATTGGTAGAACTTCAGTTGCCAATCAAACCTGGGAAAAAGCCAGTCAAGCAATGTCCAAGACGCTTCGCTCTAGAAATACTGTCGAAGATCAAAACGGAAGTCGAAAGACTGCTGAAGTGCAAATTCATACGAGCTAAGAGGTATGTCGAATGGATTGCAAACATTGTGTCGGTAATTAAGAAAAATGGTACATTGAGGGTGTGCATAGATTTCAGAGATTTGAATGCTGCAACACCCAAAGATGAATATCCTATGCCTGTGGCGGAAATGCTAGTCAACTCTGCCGCTGGCCACGAGTACCTGAGCATGCTCGACAGTTACTCAGGATACAATCAAATTTTCATTGCTGAAGAAGATGTGTCGAAAACAGCTTTTCGATGCCTTGGGGCTTTAGGCACTTACGAATGGGTAGTAATGCCTTTTGGTCTGAAAAACGCTGGGGCAACATATCAGCGAGCGATGAACTCTATCTTCCATGATTTTATTAACACTTTCATGCAAGTATATATTGATGATATCGTTGTAAAATCTATTTCCAGGAAGAACCATATAGACCACCTTCGACAATCATTTGAAAGAATGAGAGAGCATGGTCTGAAAATGAACCCTTTGATGTGTGCGTTCTGTGTGAAAGCTGGAGATTTCTTGGGCTTCGTCGTCCACAAGAAAGGAATCAAAATCAACCAGAACAAGACAAAGGCAATCTTGGAAGCGAAAGCGCCAACGAACAAGAAGGAACTGCAATCTCTGCTGGGCAAGATAAACTTCTTAAGGAGATTTATATCTAACCTAAGTGGAAAAGCGCAAGCCTTCTCACCCTTACTTCGATTGAATAAGGAAGGATTCAAGTGGGGGCAAGAGCAACAAGAAGCCTTCGACAAGATCAAAGGGTATCTTACCAAGCCACCTATTCTGGTGCCTCCTTGTAGCAATAGGAGTATGAGATTGTACATAGCTGCATCCGACAAAACTTTGGGAAGCATGTTAGCCCAAGAAGATGAAAATGGAGTCGAAAGACCCATTTACTACCTTAGCAGAGTTTTGAACGATGCAGAAACTAGATATAGCGAAGTTGAAAAATTATGTCTATGTCTTTACTTCTCTTGTACAAAGCTCAAACAATATATAAAACCAGTTGATGTGTATGTTTCGTCCCATTTTGATGTTTTCAAATACATGTTGTCGAAACCCATCTTGCACAGTCGAATTGGAAAGTGGGCGCTAGCATTAACTGAGTATTCATTGACCTTTATGCCTCTTAAGGCAGTAAAAGGACAAGTGGTAGTAGACTTTATAGTCGACCACTCAATTCAGGTTGAAAATATAAATTACATGGAGATAGAACCCTGGAAATTTTATTTCGATGGTTCCAGCCATAAAGATGGAACAGGAGTAGGGGTCTTAATTATTTCTCCAGAAAAAATTCCAACGACATTCAAGTACAAGATAGAAGGTACTTGTTCGAACAATGAGGCTGAATACGAAGCTCTAATTACTGGCCTTGAAATATTGTTGGAATTGGGGGCAACTCGAGTCGAAATAATAGGAGACTCAGAGTTAGTCATTAAGCAAGTCACAAAAGAGTACAAATGTATAAGATAAAATCTCATCATGTACTTTGTGATAGCAAATCGTTTATTGAAAAAATTCGAAGTGGTTAATATTCGACACATACCTAGATTGGAAAACCAAGTAGCCAATGATTTGGCACAAATTGCATCTGGGTACAAGATTTCAAAAACGAGATTACAAAGAGCAATCAAAGTTCGAGAAAAAATAAAAGCAACCAGCTTGTCTCCAACTGATTTGGAATCGACAAGACTAGGGTGCCGATTGAAGGAATTTCGAAATTTCGTTCATCGACAATTTATCAGAGCAAGATTGGAGGAAACCCATTGTAGATTATCTACAAAATCCAGCAGCTTTGATAGAACGAAAAATAAAATATAGGGCATTAAGTTACATACTCATGGGTAATGATTTGTTCAAAAAGACGCTTGAAGGGGTATTATTAAAATGCTTAAGCGAAACCGAAGCATACATAGCCCTTTCGACTACGCACGCTGGAGCATGTGGGGCTCACCAAGTAGGTCATAAGATGAAATGGTTGTTGTTTCGACAAGGACTATATTGGCCCACTATCTTGAAAGATTGTGTCGAGTTCGCGAAGGGTTGCCATGAATTCCAAGTCCATACAGGTATCCAACATGTACCAGCAAGTGAGCTTCACTCAATAGTGAAACCTTGGCCTTTTAGAGGATGGGCGTTGGATATTATTAGAGAGATTCGACCAGCATCATCAAAGAGCCAGAAGTATATACTGGTAGGCATTGATTATTTCACTAAATGGATCGAAGCTATCCCTTTAGTCAATGCAGACCAAGAAAATGTCATTGAATTTATTCAAAAGAACATTATCTACAGATTTGGAATCCCTGAGACTATAACAACTGATCAAGGGTCAGTGTTTACTGGTCTAAAGATGCAGGAATTCGCTCAAGAAACAGGCTTTAGACTCCTAACATCAACACCTTATTACGCGCAGGCAAATGGTCAAGTCGAAGCGGCAAATAAAATAGTAATTGGCCTGATCAAAAAACATGTAGGAAAGAAGCCAAAAAATTGGCATAAAACGTTAGACCAGATCTTATGGGCCTGTCGAACGTCCCCAAAAGAAGCCACAGGTACAACACCATATCGGCTAACTTACGGTCATGACGCAGTACTGCCAGCAGAAATTTGTCTTCAATCAGCAAGGGTTTAGAGACATCAAGATATTCCCTCAAAGGTTTATTGGGATATGATGTTAGGCGAATTGGTAGATTTAGATGAAGAAAGACTACGAGCTCTCAACCTACTGAGAATTCAGAAGAAAAGAGTGGAAGACTCTTACAATAAGAAAGTAAAACCTAAGGCATTCTCGCCTGGAGAATTAGTTTGGAAGGTAATTCTCCCCATGGATCGAAAAGATTGAAGCATGGGAAAATGGTCACCCAAGTGGGAAGGACCGTTCAGAATTATTCTAACTTTTTCTGGTGGAGCATATGAGGTCGAAGAGTTAAGCGAAGATAAAAGACTCTTGAGGGTAAACGGAAAATATTTGAAAAAATATAAACCTATGCTCCAAGAGATCAAAATAAATAACAATTAATGACTAAGGTAACCATAAAGCCAAAATGGAAAATGACATTGATTAACCAAAATGGCTATATTGTATTACAAAAATTACAATACATGGTCAATGAAGTACAGAGCAAATTAAAAAGGGACAGAAGCTTTGAGACGAAGATATTTGGCTCGCTGTAACTCCAGTCGTTTGTTACACAAGGCATTCGCTTGAGAGATTTTGGCAATCTGGTCATCTAGAGCCTGGGCCCTTTCAGCGAACTCTAAGCCTCGAGCAACTTTATCTTGGCTCTCTGCGTCGGAAACAGTCGAAAGAAGTTCTTCTTTGCGCTTAGTATTAACATTTAACCTGGCTTCCAACGCCTCGATCTGCGCCTGTATAGAGGAATTATCCTGATCGATGGCTTCGATTTCTTGTTGCTTAGACGTTCTCTGTTTCGACAATTCTGCAATTCGAGAAGTCGATTCAGCTACTTCAGTCCAAGCAGAAGAACTCTTGCCATGCAGCGTTTCGAGATGGCTGTTGAACCCCCTTCGACGATTGTAGTCCGCAGAGACTTGGTAATGGAGTATAACTCCAAGATGAAGTTGGAAATCTTTGGAGAAACAACAAGCAAATTGACTCCACTCAAGACAGCTCCCAAACAAGAAGGGGTAGTAGGACCCCCCTCCAAAGTCTTCATTAGATCCCTCTTGAAGAATTGAGCCTTGACATTCTTCAAGACCTCATCGAGAGGAGAAGTCTAAGTAGACTTCCCTGATGCAGTAGAAGCATCATGGCTAGGGTCAGATGAATTTTCCCTGCTCTCGACGATGGCGTTCAGGTAGCCAATGGGATCATTTTGCTTCAAGAGGGCCAAGTCCTCTTTAGACATGGGCTTTGTCGAGGAAACCGTTTCTACAACAATGGTGGTTTGGGGCTGAGCATGTTCGGCAGCATCAATGTCAACATGACCCTCTTCATCATGTTGCTCTTCTGTCTCATTGACCACTTGAGCTTCCTCCTGGTAATGCTTCTCAGGGGAATCCTCTATTTCAGCAAGAACCTCATCATCCACCAATTCCTCCTCTCGTTGTCTGCTATGGTCAGCAGAGTCTTGCGGCTCCGGAGTTTGATTCACTTTGTTAGCAGAACTGACGAAAGAAGAAGGATGGTGAGTGGGTTCCCCTGCGCTGTTTACGAAGGTATCAGAACCTTCGACAGGATGCCCAGTTGGCGCTGAAGTTCCAGCCGTTTCCTACAAGTAGAAAAGAAAAAATATTCTGATTAGAGAGATGCACAATCGAAGGTGATCATCGACACCTAAGTTAAAAGTGGTCGAAGGCACTACCTGTAAAGGAACTTCAGCCCCAGGGCTAGAGTTGTCACTCTCAACGGGTTTACTGAGCAAGACGTTTAGCTCCTCCTCCGTGGGCTCTTCAATGATCACAGGGGGTAGCCTGGGTTTATTCCCTGTGACTTTGGTTCTTATCACAGGTCGAGGTTCAGGAGCAGGGGCAGCCTTCTTCAGCTTTCTCCGTTTGAGAGGAACAGGAGGAGATTCCTCCTCTTCGCCACTCGAAGTTTCGACCGTTAATATGGGTCGCTTCTTTGGCGCAGGTTCCTGAAAATCCCAAATGGAGTCGATTTAAAACACAGCATCGAAAACCAAGATGTTTAAAACCAAAGGGGGAAACAAAGAAAGTTTGTTACCTGTACTAGAGGTTTTGCAGAGGGACCTCCACCCTGACTGCCATCTGTGGCCTTCTTAGCCACAGGTTTTCGAACAACTGAAAGAAAAATGTTCACAACTTATAATTGACAGATGTAGGTCGAAATGGAAAGAAAAATATAAATTGAAGAGGGAACGTACATTTCTTTATTTTGTCGAGAACCAGCACGAAGGACTTCTGGAGTTCGTCTGCAAAATCCTTTTCGTCGAAGAACTCTTCGACGTAATATCTCTTCCACCAGTCTTCAAAAGATGGTGAACAAAGGAAGTTGAGTTGGTAGTTGTTGTACCCCAAAATTTGCCCTCCCATTTCCTCAATATTTTCTCATCACAAGACCCTTGGAGCTCAAGAACAAGTTAGGGTTTACTCTGCTCAAGACCCCTCCTTGCACTGTTGACCCAAATTAGGGTTTGTGTTTGCACAAAGATGTTTTGACCTAAAAGGCCCAATATGACTTTCATGCTTCATGTTGGACTCACAAGTTTGTCCATACAATGTTTCAAGCCTTGATTCCAATCTTTGCCCAGTCAATTGGACAATTGACCTAGAAATCAGCTGTATTGGGGAAAAAGTCAACTGTGGTCAATTGATAGTCAAACCTCATGATTTTTGACCTACATCAACATTATGAACTCATATAAACCATTTGGTCAAGTTTGGATCACAATTCCACAAGAAGTTTGATCAGATCACCAAAAGGGCAAAATGGTCATTTATAGGGTTTTGACTGCACAAAGGCAATTTTTGACTGTTTGACCTAGCCAATGGTAAAACAAGCTCACATATGGACTCAAGGACCCAATGGCATTGTATTGACATGTTCAACAAGTTCAAAAGATCCCAAATGCACAAGATTGACATATGAATTTTCCAGTCAACTGAGCCAAATTTGACTGTATACTGAAAAGTCAAACTTTGACCTTTTGGTCAAAATCAAGTGTCAAGATTCATTTTTTATCAAGACATGTCAAATTATGAAACTTGTTTATCAAGAAATCAAAAATTACAAATTAGGGTTTGAAATGAAGAATTTTCATAACTTAGAATTTTTCTAAGTTATGAAAATTCCTAATTTTTTCCTAACTTTGTCCCATTTTTTCATCTAGATACATTTGGATTCAAGGAAAACTCAAAACATGAAAGTTGTAGTCCATTGAAAAATCTACAACTTTTATTCACAAAGTTTCCTCAAAAGAAGCTTCTAGCTCAAGTTATGATTTTTGGAACAAGGGTGCAAAACAATCTTAACTTAGAAATATTTTGACCTATTTTAGGCAGGATTTTTGCCTAACTTCATGGCCACTTTTCACATGCTTCCACTTGGAATCTCAACTTGCATTACAAAGATGGATTGTAATACACATTCCAAGCTTTCCAAATTGTCCAAGAACTTCTCAAACACCCTTGTGGTTAGGGAGAATCGAATTTGTCAATATGGGCAAAAGTCACTTTGTTCATGAGCCATTTCCATGTTCATAACTTTGCATTTTTAAACTCAGCATGTGCAAGCTACATTACAGGCCTTTTATCTCATCCAAACTTAATAATTTAATGCAAACCCTTTGTGTTCAAGCCTTATGTTATGTGTTTAACCATTACATGCCAATTTAATCCATAATTAGAAAAAGTAACTTAGCCATTTTTGAAAAGGTGAACTTTATGTCAAGTTTACAATCTATGAGGTACAATGCAGATCTTTGAGGCACAAGTTCATGAGCAAAGTCCACTGATCAAGAGTGATTTGTGCAGCATACTTGAGGGGCCTGTGGTAGCCTAGAAACCAAGTTGACAAACTTTGCTTAAGATAGAAGAAACTTGTATTTTGAAAGACAACCTTGAGTTCCTGTCAACACAAGCCTAGGCAAACATTGTGAACACATTCCATACTCCTCAACTGACCTGAAACATGAGCCAACTACCTTCAATACCTCCCTAAACATCAAAACACCATTTTGCTGCACAAAACAGAGCATCCCTGCAGATTGAGTTGCACAACTCAGTTTGCTCGTGCGTTTTGGCCAAAGCTGGTTCATACACACCCCCTACCATCCATTGAAACTATCCCAAGCCCTAGCTACAAACTGTAACACCTCTAACCAACTTCACCATTTTCATTTTTTCTGTTTTGCAGGTTGACTTCTATAGCTCGATTCATTTAGTTTCAAAGCAAGCTAAAGGTTGGAGAAGCATCCCTGAACTTCAAGCAAGCTGTACAAGTCCTCACATTGCCTTGAAAGTACCTCCATTGTCATACACGATCCAAGCTGAACAGGTAAGTTCATGGAATTCTATCTCTCAATCTAGGAAGAGTTAGGTTTAGGTTTATGAATGAAAAATGCTCTACTCATGGCCCTGAAGCTACACATATAATCACTTTGCATTTATGTTGTGTGTACTGAGAGAATTTGGAACCTGAACATTAGAAAAAACTTAGGTCAGGATTTAGGGATGAAGAAATTCTCTTTCATTTCTTAAAGTTAAGTCAAGTTCTTTATATGTCTGGATTCGTCTCTTGATGCTCTACATTTTTGCTGTTATGAGTTTTGCTTGAAAGTCCAAGAATCAGGATGTTTGAATCAGTATGAAAAACGCACGTTTTTGAGACAAACTGGCTGGAGGTTGAAGAAGATAGACTTGGGCTGGGCCTGAGTTTTGTTTTCCTTTTTACACCACTTTATTTCACATACAGCCCCCTGGCCCATTGCATGATATATTTGTCATTTTTTTATTTTTTCCTTTTGATTTTGATTCTATATTTTTATTTAAGCATGAAAAAACATTAAAAATATTTTTCTCACATTTTTTGCATTTTATTTGGTATTTATTTTGTTTCATTTAGTTTATATGTAAATAAATATAAAAATACTTTTATTTAAAATACTAGAAATAATGCTAATACATTTTTATCTTCTGATTTTATTTTGTTTTATCTTTTGAAAACATTTTATAAAAAATATACTTTTTTTGTAAATAATAAATATTTTATTTTTGTACATATTTAATATATTTAATAAATAATATAAATACTTATATATTTATTAGAATATTTTGGAAAAAAAAATACAAAATAATGCATTTTTATTTTTATTAATATTTAACTTAAAAAATAACTTTTTTACAATATACTTCCTTTTTGTTTATTTTTTGTACATAATTAATAAATATTGTATATAATAAATAATTAATACATTTTATTTAGCAAAATTAGGGTTTGTCCTAAAATGTAAAAATATCAAAAAATTAACCTTTTTATTTTTGTTTATTTGACACATAAAAAATACTTTTACATACATATAAAAATCATTTTTTGCATCTTGCATATTTATTGTGTTTTATTTAATTATTGTGCAATTAAATAATTTGTATAATTCAATTTGGATGTAATAGTTTAAATTTAATTTTTCTTGCTAAATATTCCCCATTTGAACATTTGTACCCCCCATCCCATAATTATGATGTAATAATTTAGGATTTTATTTTTCGCATTTTAAAGCTTTCTAAATATACCATGATAGACTTAGGGTTTGTATGCAAAAATCAACCAAACAAATAGCTTGATCTAATTCAAAGATAAACAAAGCATGAAAATAGACAACACCAATCACACTTGCACCCCTAGGGTTACTCCACTTGTTGCCTTCAATAATGGGCCATGTTGCATGTTAGGTGTCTTTGGCAAAACAAAAAAATATCAAATGATCATAGTCTCTCGACGACGCTTTCGAAAGTTGCCTAAAAATGATCAAGTCCCTTAAAGGAAAAATTGCCCAAAGACACTTTGCACCATTGCAATCATGGTCTAAACGATGACCCGCGCCCGTCCCGTTCACATCCTAACACAAGATTGTCCACCAAATACAATGGTGGAACAAAATTGTTAAAAGGGTTAAAACATAGCAAAGATCTTTGAGAAATTTAGGGTAGATAGCTCTTGGTTACTTGCCAACTTGCAAAACAAAAACACTTGCCTATTTTTCAAAACCACACATCACAACACACTTTCAAAAAACAACTTTCAAAAAACATTGAAAACTTTTTCAAAAGACATACACCTTTGTATACATCCCAACATGGATCATTGCAAAGGTTGCCACCCCATTGGCCTCTTTTCAAAACATTTTCAAACTAACACACAAAGCACCATTTCAAACAATTGAAAGCACCATTTCAAACAATTGAAAATCAAGGCAAGTTGATCTAAGCAAGTAACTAAGAGCCCATGGATAACCATGGATAGAAAGGGTGCTAATACCTTCCTTTTCTATAATCTACTCCCCGAACCCAAGAAAACATCTCAAAGGTTTTTGCTGTGCTTTTTAACCTTTCCTTAGGATAAAATAAAAAGTCGGTGGCGACTCTTGCTCAACCGAAACATTTGCAAAAACAAACGCAAAACCTCAAGTCAGTTCTCCCACCGTATCACAGAACTGGCGACTCTGCTGGGGAAAATTTTAAAGTGGAGTAACCTTAGGGCTTAGATCACCCTCTTGCATGACCGATTGTTTGTTTTGATTGCTTTACATCTTGGCTCTCTTGTTTGGGTTTGAAATCCTACACCCGGATTTGGGGAAACATTCATAGATAGCAATACATTGTGGAAACTGTGTGGGGTATACCGACACGGTTGAAGCAATAGCTATATTATTGCGACATATTTGTGAGTACCGGTAACCCTTGAGTTCAATCAAGGAGAGTACGGGGCCGCTGAGTGATGTCACTAAGCACTAATGACCTAGAACCTTACTTGACCATCTTGGCCTTTCATTAGGGGTAGTGAGATGACCGGCTTTGGTGCAGTCCGAAGTTGGTAGATACTCGATACTACACTCATTGAGGGTTGTTTTCTTGGAATATTTTGGTCGCTAGTTAAGTGGCTAAACCAAAACAATGAACATGGAAAACAATCCAATGATATTTAGCTCCTTAGAACCCGGTTACTATTTATAGGACAGGTTTTTAAGGCAACTACACTCAAGAGGGTACTTACCTATGAAACCTCATGCAAGCCTGAAACTAGGGTTTTGTGTGAATTGCTTGTACATATGTTTTGTGCATACATCATGAACATCATAAAGCATCATATGCATTCACTAACCATTTCAAGGGTTTAGATCTTCATCTTTGTTCTTGTTTTGTAGGTCATGGAAATTCCTCGCAGGAAAACTATCCAAGTCAACCTTGTGAGAATCCCTCCTCAACTCAAGGAGCTCACATCCAGAATTCCGGAAAGCTCTCCCTTCCGTGAAAGACATGGTAGACTGCTCAGCTTAGTCAACACCAGCATTGAAGAGGACATGGTAAAGGTGTTGTTCCAGTTCTTTGACCCCCTTCACCACTGTTTCACTTTCCCCGACTATCAATTGGTGCCCACTTTGGAGGAATTTTCTCAACTCTTGAGAATTCCTATTCTTAATCAACTACCCTACAACGGTACGGAAAACGAACCAAAGCCTGAAGATGTTACTCAAGCACTACACTTGCAACCATCTGACATCAAGGGGGCATTGGGAAACTAGAAGCGGTGTCAAAGGCTTCTTGGCAAAATTCTTGTTTGAGAAGGCACAAGAGTGTTAGAATTCATTGGATCTACAAGCCTTTGAAGAAATTGTGGCACTCCTCATTTATGGGTTGGTCTTGTTCCCAAATCCTGACCAGCTTGTAGATGTCAACGCCGTCAAAATTTTCTTATCCAGGAATCCAATACCAACATTGCTTGGGGACATTCTTCACTCATTTTACACACGAACAATGAGAAAGAAGGGTGTTCTCATGTGCTGTACTCCTCTCCTTGCAAGGTGGTTTATTTCGCACCTTCCACAATCTGTCTTGAAGAATGACCAAGGTTTAAGGTGGTCATAACGGTTGATGACCCTCACTCACTCTGATGTACATTGGTGTTCTCGGTCCAGAGAAAATGTCATCATCGTCGATCGTTGTGGAGAGTTCCCTAATGTTCCATTACTTGGCATTAGGGGAGGCATTACCTACAACCCTTGTCTAGCTTTGAGACAATTTGGATATGCACGGAGGGATGGCCCTCACGACATGTTGATTCCTGACCTAGTTTTTGACTTCGACAACGATACGCAAGGACTTCGCCAAAGGTTCATCAGAGCTTGGAGGATGCCTAACAAGGTAGACAGCAAGACACTGGGGCACAAGAATTCCATCCCTCTTGAGCCTTATCTCAAGTGGGTACGAACCCGAGCCCAGAGTCTAATGATGCCTTACCCTCATGTTCTCCCTGTGATTAAAGAGCCCGTTAAGGAAGGAGAGGTTCCCTACACCATCCTATATCCTGACATGCCTACATCGTGGGAGGAGATGCAGAAGAGTTGGATCCAACTCAAGGAGGAACGGAACACTTTTGAAGCCAGCTTCTACGCCAGTGAGAAGAAGGTTTTGGAGCTTACCCGCCGACTCCATGAGGAAGAGACCCTCAACACCTACATCGCACCAAAGAGGATGCGCAATGTCTTTTTACCTTGAGAAGTTTTTTGTAATATTTGGCCCATGGGGCATTTATGTACTGACAAATTTCTTCTTATTAATATGACGTGCGTTCTTTTTGTTTGCAACAATTTTGAATTTGCTAAATCCTTGAATGCATTGCATACATAAGCATATCATTCATCATACGCATAAGCAGGTCTCCACACCAGGTTTCCTTATCTTTCTGCTGTTTATTTCAGTAGGATGGATCTCGAACAGACGGTCAAGGACTTGCAGTCTCAGAATTCACAGTTTCAACAACTCCTGATGACCTTGTCAAAGGGTCAGGAGGATCTGAAAGCCCTGCTTGGGAACAAAGAGCAAGTGAAAAAGAAGAAGAAGAGAATCGGGGTGGCTACCTTAGGAAGAAGGTTTGAGGGTGAAGCCAGAAGAGTGCTTGAATTTCCCCCTACATCTGAAGAGGGAACCAGTAAAGGGAACGCAGCTGCGGTACCTTCCGAATCCGAAGCTGAAGAAGGAGAGGCTGAAGAAGACGAAGACTACTCAGAGCAACAATACCCGCCCGCCGACGATAAGTACAAAAGCTTGGAAGACAGGTTGGCAGCTATGGAGCTGTAGAGAGTTCCCTGCTTAGATTTCGAAGATTTGGGATTAGTTGTTGGAATTGTTATCCCCCCGAAGTTTAAAGTACCAGTTTTTGCAAGGTATGGCGGGCTGTCTTGCCCGAAGATGCATCTCAGATCATATGTAAGAAAGATCCAACCTTACACTGCAGACAAGAACCTGTGGATCCATTTCTTTCAGGATAGCCTGTCAGGGGCTCAACTCGAATGGTTCTATCAGCTGGATGGAGCCAATATCCGAAACTGGAAGGACTTGGCTACCGCATTTTATAAACAGTATCAGTACAATTCTGACCTCGCTCCCACGCGTACCCAACTCCAGGGTATGTCACTGGGGACAGGCGAAGGATTCAAGGAGTATGCGCAAAAGTGGAGAGACCTGGCTGGCAGGGTGCAGCCACCGCTGACTGACCGTGAACTTGTTGACATGTTCTTAGGGACCCTGTCTGGTCCATTCTTCAACCATCTGATTGGTAATTCTTCTGCTGCGTTTACATATTTGATCTTGACTGGTGAGAGAATATAAGCTGGTATCAAGTCAGGGAAGATACAAAAAGGTGCCTCCGCAAGTATTGAAAAGAAGCCCTTCAAGAAGGAAGCCAATGCTGTTTATGGTCCCAGAAGACAAGTTAAACCGGAACACCGCCAAGATGTCAATGCGTTGGTAATTTCAAATCCTGTTGCTGCTCCTCAGCAGTTTAACCAACCAAGGGGTGAGAGGCTTAAAAGGCAGTACACTCGGCTCAGCATGACCCTGTCTCAGATTTTGCCGCAACTGCTGTCAACCAATCTGGTAACTGTCAAAGAAGCTCCGAAGGTAGTGAACACAACTTCTCCGAAGTACAACCCCAACGCCCGCTGCGCTTATCACTCTGATAGCCCGGGGCTTACTACGGACGATTGTTGGGCTCTGAGGAATAAGGTTCAGGACCTCATTGATGCTAAAGAAATACAGTTTGAGGCGCCCGAAAGGCCCAATATTGTGACTGCCCCCATACCCCAGCATGGAGTGAATGCTGTGGAAGAAGACCAGTATGTAGCCTCCGTGGAAGAGATTGTTACTCCGTTATTGATTGTCAAAAGGAACCTGTTGCTAGCCAGTTTATTTCCGGGATGTAGCAAAGTTTGCCTTCTTTGTGCTGTTTCACCTGCTGGTTGTCCCTTGCTGAAGTCAGGCATCCAAAGCCTGATGGATAGCAAAGAGATCTTGTTCGAGAAAATTGTTGTTCCTGCTGTCCCCGCTGAAGAAGTTTCTATTGTCTCTATTTTCAACAAACCTCCTAAGGCTCCCTCAAAGAAGCCTGTCAAAATCATGTCCACTCAGAAGATTGCTCCTATCATCATTACTGTTCCGGGGCCTCTCCCTTATACATCCGAAAAAGCTGTCCCATGGCACTATAGGGCAGATGTTTATGTGCTTGGAGTTAAGCAAGAGTTTGATACAAATACCGGCGTCAGTAACATCACCGGGCCTGCCAAAATTACTCGCAGTGGTAGGCCGTTCTCACCAGATATTGCGCCACCAGCTATTCAGAAACCTCTTATCATCACACCTGCAAGTGTGCCTGGTTCCCTTCCTAATCAAGTTCCTGTTTCTACCCCTGCTGCCGAGTCATCTGACGCTCGGGGCAAAGGGATTGCTACTGATTTGCCTGCCTTGACAGAGGCACCAAAGACAACCACTGTTGAAGCTTCCCAGCAAGAGATGGAGGAGATCCTCAAGATTATCAAGAAAAGTGATTTCAACATAGTTGAGCAGCTGGGGCACACCCCATCAAAGATTTCTATGCTATCACTGTTGTTGTGTTCAGAGGCCCATGCCAAGGCCCTGATTTCCTTCCTGAAGACGGCCCATGTGCCACAAGAAACATCTGCTGATCAATTTACTGATTGTGTGGCCAACTTGACTCCTGATAATGGGTTGGGCTTCTCTGACGCCGATCTGACTGCCAAAGGAAAGAACCATAACAACACCCTGCATGTCTCCATTGAATGCAGGGGCACTACTCTTGCCCATGTGTTGGTAGACATCGATTCTTCATTGAATGTGTTGCCCAAGAAGGCCCTAGACAGGTTGGATTGTGAGAGTCTGGAGCTCAAGCCTAGTAACATTGTTGTCCGAGCCTTTGACGGTTCGAAAAGGATGGTACATGGGGAAGTTGAGATTCCAATCAAGGTTGGTTCTCAAGTTTTTGATTCAACTTTCTATGTGATGGACATCCGTCCATCCTACTCTTGTTTGCTGGGTCGTCCATGGATCCACAAGGCTGGAGCGGTAACCTCCACACTACATCAGAAGCTTAAGTACCCAGTTAGAGGGAAAATTGTTACAGTTCAGGGGGAGGAAGAGTATATGGTCAGCCACCTCAACTCGTTCCGGTACATAGAAATGGATGGGGAATTCATTGAGACTCCATTCCAGCACTTTGAAGAGGTGCCTCAGACACTGGCATCAACTGAACTGTGATTGAAGACCCTCCTTTAAAGATGGCTTCCTTAAAGGATTCCCGGGCTGTGATTGAGAAGGGCGAGTGTGCAAACTGGGGCCGACTTCCTGACTTCACTCCAAAGACTGACAAGTTTGGTCTGGGTTTCACTACAGAGGCTCAGAGGGATGTTCGTAAAGAAAGGATTGGAAGACCTCCTGTGTTCATCACCAATCCGGGAGTAAATGCTATTGAAGATGACGTGGAGGAATCTGAGTTCGACAGCTGGATCTATCCAATAACCGACAGTGGACCAAGCAACTGGACTGCCAAAGACTTCACACCTATTACTTTTGTCACTCAGTAATGAATTCTTTTGTTTTCAATTTGTAACAAACAATATGTTAAAACTTTTATGGCTCGGTGTCCTACCCGGGGCACCGTGGCTTCGTTTGTGAGGGCTTTTGTATGTCATTTTCATATATCATTAATCAAAACATTGGACGTTTGTTGCATTTCAAAATCTTGCGCTTTTTTTTTCTCTTTATTATATATTGCAAAACAACTATATTTACACACACTCACTTATACAGGTTCCAATCCACTCTGGATCTCACTGGTAACGACTCTGCTACTGCCAGTTATGACTTCGAAAATCCGATCAACTTAGCCGAAGACGAAGGTGAAGATGATTGCGAAGTGCCTGGTGAACTTGCAAGACTGTTACTCCAGGAAGAGAGGGCCATTCAGCCACATGAAGAGCCAGTGGAAACGGTAAATCTGGGTACTGAGACAGACAGAAAGGTAGTCAAGATTGGTGCCAATCTAGAGCCCAGTGTGAAACAAAGGTTGATTCAGATGCTGCATGACTATGTGGAAATCTTTGCCTGGTCTTACGAAGACATGCCTGGGTTGGATACCGACATTGTGGTTCATCACTTGCCTACCAAGGAAGACTGCCCTCCGGTTAAACAAAAGGTCTGCCGTATGCGTCCAGAAATGTCCGAGAAAATCAAAGCTGAGGTTATGAAACAATTTGATGCCGGGTTCCTAGCAGTGACTTCTTACCCTCAGTGGGTTGCCAACGTGGTTCCAGTGCCGAAAAAGGATGGTAAGGTCTGAATGTGCGTTGATTACAGGGATTTGAACAGGACGAGCCCTAAGGATGGTTTCCCGCTGCCTCATATCGACGTTCTGGTTGATAATACTGCTCAGCATAAAGTTTTCTCCTTCATGGACAACTTCTCCAGTTATAATCAAATCAAGATGGCTCCTGAAGACATGGAGAAGACCACTTTTGTTACTCAGTGGGGCACCTTTTGCTACAAGGTCATGCCTTTTGGGTTGAAAAATGCTGGGGCAACTTACCAACGTGCCATGGTTGCTTTATTTCATGATATGATCCATCACGAGATAGAAGTATATGTTGACGATATGATTGCAAGGTCCCAAACTGAGGAGGAACACCTTGACCATCTACGGAAACTGTTTGACCGTCTGAAGTTGCACAAACTGAGGTTAAACCCAAACAAGTGCACCTTTGGGGTAAGATCTGGAAAATTGTTAGGTTTCATTGTAAGTGACAAAGGCATTCAAGTGGACCCTGCCAAAGTGAAAGCCATACAAGAGATGCCAACTCCCAAGACAGAGAAAGAAGTCAGAGGCTTTCTAGGACGATTGAACTACATTGCCCGATTCATCTCGCATCTAACTGCTACCTGTGAACCAATCTTCAAGTTGCTGAAGAAAGATCAAGTAGTACGTTGGAACGATGAATGTCAAGCCGCTTTCGAAAAGATCAAAGAGTATCTCCAAGAACCACCCATTCTTATGCCACCGGTTGAAGGGAGACCTCTAATCCTATACTTGACAGTACTTGACAACTCAATTGGGTGTGTGCTGGGGAAGCATGACGAGTCTGGCCGAAAAGAGAACGCTATTTATTACCTTAGCAAAAAGTTTATCGACTGTGAGACCCGGTACTCACTACTCGAGAAAACTTGCTGCACTTTGGTATGGGCTGCTCGCCGGCTGAGACAGTATATGTTAACTCACACTACTCTGTTGATTTCAAAAATGGATCCAATCAAGTACATATTCGAAAAGCCCGCCTTGTCTGGAAGAATAGCAAGATGGAAAATGATCTTGACGGAATATGACATCCAGTACACGACCCAAAAAGCAATCAAAGGAAGTGTATTGGCGGACCATTTGGCACACCAGGCAGTGGACGACTATCAGTCGATGAACTTTGAGTTCCCAGACGAGGATATCATGGTAGTGACTGATTGTGAAGTACCTGGACCGGATGAAGGACCTGAGGAAGGATCCCGATGGTCTATGCACTTTGACGGAGCCTCGAACGCTTTGGGTAATTGTATCGGTGCTGTGATCATATCCCCTAAAGGAACTCATACCCCACTCAATGCCCGACTATGTTTCAACTGCACCAACAACATGGCGGAGTATGAGGCATGCATCATGGGTCTTCAAGCTGCAATCGACTTAAGGATCAAGTTTCTGAGTGTCTTTGGAGATTCCGCTCTCGTGATCAATCAGGTCAAAGGCGAGTGGGATACGAAACATCCAAATCTTATTCCTTACAAGGAGTATGTGCTGACATTGATTCCCCACTTCGAAGAGATAACTTTTGAACACTTCCCAAGAGAGGAGAATAAGTTAGCAGACGCACTAGCTACGATGTCTTCTATGTTCAAAGTCAAATGGGACAATGAGGCTCCCCGGATCATTATCTGGAAATTGGACGAACCTGCATATTGCTGTGATCTTGAGGCTGAAGAGGTAACTGAAAAACCCTTGTATCATGAAGTGAAGAGGTACCTGGAAGCTCAAGAATACCCCGAAGGCGCATCTGTCAATGACAAGAAGTTCCTGAGAAGGTTCGCGGCAAAGTTCTTCCTCGGCAACGGCATTCTGTACAAGCGGAACCATGATTCAACCTTACTGCGTTGCGTGGATAAGGCTGAAGTAGAAAAGATCATGGCAAAACTACATGAAGGTACATTCGGAACACATTCCAGTGGACATACCATGGCAAAGAAAATCCTTCGGGCAGGATATTTCTGGTCCACAATGGAAGCCGACTGTTATCAGCATTCTCGAACTTGTCATAAATGCCAGATCTACGCTGATAAGGTGCACATTCCTCCGGTTCCTCTGAACGTCTTGACAGCACCTTGGCCTTTTGCAATGTGGGGCATTGATATGATCGGCGAAATCCGACCTACGGCATCCAACGGGCATCGCTTCATCCTAGTAGCAATTGATTACTTCACGAAGTGGGTTGAAGCAGCTTCCTATGCTACGGTAACCAAGAACGTCGTGGCGCGGTTCATTCGGCACAACTTAATCTATCGATACGGTGTACCTGAGAGGATCATTACGGATAATGGTACCAATCTTAACAACAAGATGATCACTGAGCTCTGCGAGCAATTCAAGATACAGCACCACAACTCTTCTCCCTACCGGCCGAAGATGAATGGGGCTGTCGAAGCAGCGAATAAGAACATCAAGAAGATTGTGCAGAAGATGACAGTGACCTACAAAGGTTGGCACGAAATGTTACCGTTTGCTCTTCATGGGTACCGTACCTCAGCACGGACGTCAACATGGGCAACTCCCTTTTCCTTGGTCTATGGCATGGAGGCAGTCTTGCCTATTGAATTCCAGATACCCTCTCTCCGGATAATGAAGGATGCAGGCTTGAGTGAAGATGACTGGATCCATACTCGGCTTGATCAATTAAACCTAATTGACGAAAAGAGACTCACTGCTATTTGTCATGGTCAGGCGTACCAAAAACGGATGATCAGGGCATTTAACAAGAAAGTCAGACGACAAGAGTATCAAGTCAGAGACCTGGTAATCAAACGCATCATTCTTCCTCAAGGTGACCCCAGGGGCAAATGGACCCCTACGTACGAAGGGCCATTTGTGGTTAAACACATCTTCTCAGGAGGAGCTATGATTCTAACCACCATGGATGGTGACGACCTTCCTCACCCCGCCAATGCAGACATAGTAAAAAGGTACTGCACATGAACTAAAGACCCGCTAGGTTGACACACCTAGGAAAAAATAAGGGCTTCCCGGCGAACCAAAAGGGTTCGGGCAAAAATAAGGGATGAAAATGAAAAAAATCTGTACACCCGGCAAGTCAAAAACCTGAAAAGGCGGCTTAGGCAAAAATGGGTATCCCGGTGGACTGAAAACCCGAAAGGGTGGTCCAAGCAAAAGTTAGGGATAAAGCGTAATACTATGTCTCATTGGATCACATTGCATCCAGAATTCGGCATCAATTATCGGGCTCAAACGACATCGATCAATCAACTTCATATTCAACTAAGCAGCAAAGTGATGAGACGCTTGAAGACATAAAGGCGATAGCAGAGTTGGAACCCAGTGGGATTATTTTTCACATAGCTGTTTTGTTTCCTTTTCACAAAATTGTATAAACTCTATTTTGTTCGGCGGCGTTCTCTTACTAGGACGTCAGCCTCCTGTACATAAAACGCCTATTTACAGGCAAATTTCAAAATCAATACAAGTTCAATTTTTCAGACAAATTACCCATCGTTTTTCCTGTTTCTGTTTTGTTTTGCAAAAAGCGTCCAATGTTCATTTTTGATATATGCATTTGACATTAATTGCTAATCATGAATATTTGCATGCGAAACAAAGGATTAATTACAGATGACATCAGAAACAGGGGCAATTTAGAATTGTCTAAGCGATCTAGTTGCTCTGTCCACCAAGGTACCAAGGTAGGTTCGGCTGAAGAACGTAACCAAGTTGCCTCAACTCCCCACAGAGTAAGACCAGATTCAGCAATACTCTCTCCCGGAAGAGTTGGTCTCCCATCAGCCCTAAAAAGGCACTTTATTCCCCTAGCAAGTCGGTGATACTCTCCTCAAGCAGAGTTAGTCTACTGTCAGCCTTAAGGAAGTTGGGTATCCCCAGAAGATCTCAACATTCCCCAGCGAAGTATAGACATTCCTCAGCAAGCATCCCCGGCAGTCTCAATATAAGATTGTTCCCCGGCAGAATACAAGACACCCCAGTGGAACCATTCCCCAGTACAGTCTGAAAGGTTTCCCCAACAGAGTTCATCAAGTTCCCCAACATAACTTATCAGTGGAATCTCCAGCGGAGCTCTCATCAAAACCTCAGCGAAGTATCTCTTCCCACAGAGTAATTCCCCGCAGAGTAATCTCTCCAACAAGTTTATTCCCCAATGGAGTCATCTTCTCCTACCGGTTTATTCTTGCAATCGTCATCCCCAGCGGAAACGAAGAACTTCATTCTTCAACATCAGCCCAGGAATCTACAAACTCCCGGCAGTCGTCAAGGATTTATTTTCCTAGACAAAAATACATTCATCACATTTTTATACACCATGACGCATGCATATACGCATCATATCACACAATCTCATTTATTTTTGAGAACATCATGACATCATGCATCTCATACATCATGACATTGCATACAACTAATGCCTTGCCTTTTCAGGAAAAGGTCAATCCAAAGATGATTACTATCAACTGTCACAATTCCAGATTCGATACCTGTATCTAGCCAGGGCATATCTGTGAGTGATTGATTGTAGATTCGATACCTGTATCTAGCCAGGGCATATCTGCATGAAGAGTTTGAAGATCAAGCCCTGTAACAGGCCAAGAAATTATCTTTCATTCTCAGGTCAGAGGTTTACACCTGTATCCAGCCAAGAAAACTATCTCTACCAACCTTTTGCAAATTCCAGATTCGATACCTGTATCCAGCCAGGGCATATCTGAAGATGACCAATTTCCATATTCGATACCTGTATCCAGCCAGGGCATATCTGTGAGTGATTAATTGTAGATTCGACACCTGTATCTAGCCAGGGCATATCTGCATAAACAATTTAGAGATTCGATACCTGTATCCAGCCAGGGCACGTCTGTAAGAAACCTTTTGAAGTTCTGGATTCGACTCCTGTATCTAGCCAGGGCACATCTGTGAGCAACTAATTGTAGATTCGATACCTGTACCTAGCCAGGGCATATCTGCATGAAGATACTGAAGATCAACACCTGTAACAGGCCAGGAAACCATCTTCCTTTCTCAAAGTATGCAAGTTCTTGCTAAGGAATCTCTTATGCGATCAACACTTCCAAATGGCATCTATAAGCCCATTCCTGACAAGGTTCTGTCACATCTCCAGATGTAATCTATAAGCCCATCCTCCTATCCATCCTATCTCCAAATGGCATCTATAAGCCCATTCCCGCCATCACATTGTTGATACTCCAGTATGCGAGTGCAAATTTCCGGGCACTCTAGTGTCCAATCTCCTTTTACCCTCGAGTCGCGAAAGGCAAACTCGCCTATCTAACTCTTCAGGTTCAAGAAGATTGAACAGGGGCAACTGTTGTACCCCAAAATTTGCCCTCCCATTTCCTCAATATTTTCTCATTACAAGACCCTTGGAGCTCAAGAACAAGTTAGGGTTTACTCTGCTCAAGACCCCTCCTTGCAATGTTGACCCAAATTAGGGTTTGTGTTTGCACAAAGATGTTTTGACCTAAAAGGCCCAAGATGACTTTCATGCTTCATGTTGGACTCACAAGTTTGTCCATACCAAGTTTCAAGCCTTATTCCAATCTTTGCCCAGTCAATTGGACAGTTGACCTAAAAATCAGCTGTATTGGGGAAAAAGTCAACTATAGTCAATTGACAGTCAAACCTCATGATTTTTGACCTACATCAACATTATGAACTCATATAAACCATTTGGTCAAGTTTGGATCACAATTCCACAAGAAATTTGATCAGATCACCAAAAGGGCAAAATGGTCATTTTTAGGGTTTTGACTGCACAAAGGCAATTTTTGACTGTTTGACCTAGCCAATGGAAAACCAAGCTCACATATGGACTCAAGGACCCAATGGCATTGTCTTGACATGTTCAATAAGTTCAAAAGATCCCAAATGCACAAGATTGACAGATTAATTTTCCAGTCAACTGAGCCAAATTTGACTGTATACTGAAAAGTCAAACTTTGACTTTTTGGTCAAAATCAAGTGTCAAGATTCATTTTTTATCAAGACATGTCAAATTATGAAACTTGTTTATCAAGAAATCAAAAATTACAAATTAGGGTTTGAAATGAAGAATTTTCATAACTTAGAATTTTTCTAAGTTATGAAAATTCCTAATTTTTTCCTAACTTTGTCCCATTTTTTCATCAAGATACATTTGGATTCAAGGAAAACTCAAAAACATGAAAGTTATAGTCCATTGCAAAATCTACAACTTTGATTCACAAAGTTTCCTCAAAAGAAGCTTGTAGCTCAAGTTATGATTTTTGGAACAAGGGTGCAAAACCTTCTTAACTTAGAAATATTTTGACCTATTTTAGGCAGAATTTTTGCCTAATTTCATGGCCACTTTTCACATGCTTCCACTTGGAATCTCAACTTGCATTACAAAGATGGATTGTAGTACACATTCCAATCTTTCCAAATTTTCCAAGAACTTCTCAAACACCCTTGTGGTTAGGGAGAATCGAATTTGTCAATATGGGCAAAAGTCACTTTGTTCATGAGCCATTTCCATGTTCATAACTTTGCATTTTTAAACTCAGCATGTGCAAGCTACATTACAGGCCTTTTATCTCATCCACACTCAATAATTTAATGCAAACCCTTTGTGTTCAAGCCTTATGTTATGTGTTTAACCATTACATGCCAATTTAATCCATAATTAGAAAAAGTAACTTAGCCATTTTTGAAAAGGTGAACTTTATGTCAAGTTTACAATCTATGAGGTACAATGCAGATCTTTGAGGCACAAGTTCATGAGCAAAGTCCACTGATCAAGAGTGATTTGTGCAGCATACTTGAGGGGCCTGTGGTAGCCTAGAAACCAAGTTGACAAACTTTGCTTAAGATAGAAGAAACTTGTATTTTGAAAGACAACCTTGAGTTCCTGTCAACACAAGCCTAAGCAAACATTGTGAACACATTCCATACTCCTCAACTGACCTGAAACACGAGCCAACTACCTTCAATACCTCCCTAAACATCAAAACACCATTTTGCTGCACAAAACAGGGCATCCCTGCAGATTGAGTTGCACAACTCAGTTTGCTCGTGCGTTTTGGCCAAAGCTGGTTCATACACACCCCCTACCATCCATTGAAACTATCCCAAGCCCTAGCTACAGACTGTAACACCTCTAACCAACTTCACCATTTTCACTTTTTCTGTTTTGCAGGTTGACTTCTATAGCTCGATTCATTTAGTTTCAAAGCAAGATAAAGGTTGGAGAAGCATCCCTGAACTTCAAGCAAGCTGTACAAGTCCTCACATTGCCTTGAAAGTACCTCCATTTTCATACACGATCCAAGCTGAACAGGTAAGTTCATGGACTTCTATCTCTCAATCTAGGAAGAGTTAGGTTTAGGTTTATGAATGAAAAATGCTCTACTCATGGCCCTGAAGCTACACATATAATCACTTTGCATTTATGTTGTGTGTAGTGAGAGAATTTGGAACCTGAACATTAGAAAAAACTTAGGTCAGGATTTAGGGATGAAGAAATTCTCTTTCATTTCTTAAAGTTAAGTCAAGTTCTTTATATGTCTGGATTCGTCTCTTGATGCTCTACATTTTTGGTGTTATGAGTTTTGCTTGAAAGTCCAAGAATCAGGATGTTTGAATCAGTATGAAAAACGCGCGTTTTTGAGACAAACTGGCTGGAGGTTGAAGAAGATAGACTTGGGCTGGGCCTGAGTTTTGTTTTCCTTTTTACACCACTTTATTTCACATACACCCCCTAGCCCATTGCATGATATATTTGTCATTTTTTTATTTTTTCCTTTTGATTTTGATTCTATATTTTTATTTAAGCATGAAAAAACATTAAAAATATTTTTCTCACATTTTTTGCATTTTATTTGGTATTTATTTTGTTTCATTTAGTTTATATGTAAATAAATATAAAAATACTTTTATTTAAAATACTAGAAATAATGCTAATACATTTTTATCTTCTGATTTTATTTTGTTTTATCTTTTGAAAACATTTTATAAAAAATATACTTTTTTTGTAAATAATAAATATTTTATTTTTGTACATATTTAATATATTTAATATATTTAATAAATAATATAAATACTTATATATTTATTAGAATATTTAGGAAAAAAATACAAAATAATGCATTTTTATTTTTATTAATATTTAACTTAAAAAATCACTTTTTTACAATATACTTCCTTTTTGTTTATTTTTTGTACATAATTAATAAATATTGTATATAATAAATAATTAATACATTTTATTTAGCAAAATTAGGGTTTGCCCTAAAATGTAAAAATATCAAAAAATTAACCTTTTTATTTTTGTTTATTTGACACATAAAAAATACTTTTACATACATATAAAAATCATTTTTTGCATCTTGCATATTTATTGTGTTTTATTTAATTATTGTGCAATTAAATAATTTGTATAATTCAATTTGGATGTAATAGTTTAGATTTGATTTTTCTTGCTAAATATTCCCCATTTGAACATTTATACCCCCATCCCATAATTATGCTGTAATAATTTAGGATTTTATTTTTCGCATTTTAAAGCTTTCTAAATATACCATGATAGACTTAGGGTTTGTATGCAAAAATCAACCAAACAAATAGCTTGATCTAATTCAAAGATAAACAAAGCATGAAAATGGACAACACCAATCACACTTGCACCCCTAGGGTTACTCCACTTGTTGCCTTCAATAATGGGCCATGTTGCATGTTAGGTGTCTTTGGCAAAACAAAAAAAATATCAAATGATCATAGTCTCTCGACGACGCTTTCGAAAGTTGCCTAAAAATGATCAAGTCCCTTAAAGGAAAAATTGCCCAAAGACACTTGGCACCATTGCAATCATGGTCTAAACGATGACCCGCGCCCGTCCCGTTCACATCCTAACACAATATTGTCCACCAAATACAATGGTGGAACAAAATTGTTAAAAGGGTTAAAACATAGCAAAGATCTTTGAGAAATTTAGGGTAGATAGCTCTTGGTTACTTGCCAACTTGCAAAACAAAAACACTTGCCTATTTTTCAAAACCACACATCACAACACACTTTCAAAAAACAACTTTCAAAAAACATTGAAAACTTTTTCAAAAGACATACACCTTTGTATACATCCCAACATAGATCATTGCAAAGGTTGCCACCCCATTGGCCTCTTTTCAAAACATTTTCAAACTAACACATAAAGCACCATTTCAAACAATTGAAAGCACCATTTCAAACAATTGAAAATCAAGGCAAGTTGATCTAAGCAAGTAACTAAGAGCCCATGGATAACCATGGATAGAAAGGGTGCTAATACCTTCCCTTTCTATAATCTACTCCCCGAACCCAAGAAAACATCTCAAAGGTTTTTGCTGTGCTTTTTAACCTTTCCTTAGGATAAAATAAAAAGTCGGTGGCGACTCTTGCTCAACCGAAACATTTGAAAAAACAAATGCAAAACCTCAAGTCAGTTCTCCCACCGTATCACAATAGTCGAACAATGATAATACAGTCCGACCAACGTACCTACTAATATGCCTAGTAGCGGCATCTTCAGAGTAGTCATTACAAAAGTATAACAACAATTTATCCCGAGGATAAATTGGAGAAGGAAGCGATTGGATAATGTCAAATTGTCGAGAGACAAGATTCGGCTAGTAGGCAATCAGGCTCAGCTGATTTTTTGAACTTTTGAAACGCAACGGCATTATCCTTGCAGTGAGAAACGCTCCCCACATTGTTGTATGCTTTTCGTAGTGAGGATCCTCTGATGATTTAGGATGGGGCCTGGTAAACCATCCTGGACCACACCTTCGACCGGAAAAAGGGGCCATGGTCGAGGTAAATTCCTTCCTCCCTGCAAACATCTTAACGAAGTTTGCAAAGGTCTTTTGTAGTTCCAGCCCATCCTCAATGGGAGTCAATAAGGCAAGCCTGGTGCCTTCGACGCGCCTTCTGGCTATCTCAGGAGCCTTTTCATTTATTTGAGTCTTCTGGGGTAGAAAAGACTCGAAAGTGGCATTTAGCCAGAGTTGAAGTATCCAGAAGGGACCAGCAAGCAGCAAGCTGGCTCTATTTTCGATTATTTTTAATTGAGCCGCTCCACTGCTTATCGACTCATACAAGTTTGCCAGTATTAATTCGGCCAAACAAATGTTTTGGCCGTGATGAAGCTGAGTAGCGAGGGTGACCATTTTATTCGTCACCTGCAGGGATTTCGTGCAGAACACGAAGCGTGACATCCAAAGGGCTAGAAACGCGATGTGCTCCACATCAGTCACCACAGCCGTTGATTTGTCATGGTAATGATTGGTGTAAGTGGTGTAAGTGGGTTTGGTAGCAGAAAACCCAATCTGGTCTTCAGACATTTCCTCTGGGTCGAAGTAGTCCCCAGTTGGTCGAAGACCAGTAATAGCGGCCACGTCGAAGAGAGTGGGTGTAACCATTCCACAAGGCAAGTGGAAGGTATAGTGAGTATAGTCCCAAAACAGCAATGAAGCTGCCAGCATTTTGGGATAGTAGTTAAGACCAGTTTTGGACAGCATGACTAGGTCATAAATGCCCATACCTTTCCAAATCGAAGCCTGGCACTTCTCCATCTTGTTGAGCCAAGCGGTGTATTCTGGCGTAAGGTTAGGGCTAGACCGAAAAGCCCTAACCCCCCTGTTAAAAAACCGAAGATCTATTTTCTCTTTTGCAGGATCTTCGGTGTCATCTGTCGCCTTCTTTGAGCACCCAATGGGCTTGAGTGCCTCATGCACGGGGAAGAAACCCCCAATTTTTGTAGGGTCAGCAATGCATGTTGAAAGAGGGCCTGACATGGCAAAAACCTGGTTGGAATACCCAACAGGAATCAGCAGTTGAGAGCCATAAGTTTCCCACTCAGCATCTCTCATGGGTTCAGGAACCCTTCGCATTCCCATGGAATTAACTACCGGAGCGATTGAGAAGATTTCGGGTCGAGCAGTCTTAGAGGGAGTGCTAGATCTGGGGATATTGGAAGCACGAGTACGTGAAGCCATTTTTTGGTTTGAGATGAGGATGGATGAAGAACAAAGATTACTGGGTTTGGAGAGGAAGAAGCAAAGGGTTGCTTGCAGAAAATTTCGTTCGACTGAAGGTTTGGATGCAAGAAAGCATAAAGAGTCCAACTGAGGCACTTAGTGCTATTTATAGTGATTGAAAAATCACAAGGATCGAGGTCATTTAATGCCACAGACAAGAGTAGGGCACGTGGCACTCATTTGGTGCTGTAACCGTTCTGAAGAATGGAAACGTTGCAGCGTGCTTCCTCGGTTTCGGGGAATAGTCATGATGACAACATTTGAAAAGCCGTCGTGCGTGCAAAAGTGCCTTACTGAAGTGACGTCTTGGGAAAAGGTGAAATGATGACTTTTTGAGATTGTCAGTTGGTTGGTAGGAGACAAAAAGCACACAAACTAATTTGTGGCTGAGAGTGAAGGACATGTGTCGAATGGAATATCAAAGGATGCCTTTTTCTTTTAAGTGTCGAAACAAGACATTCTTGGGGGGCAATTTGTTGGCTCCTAAATTCGACACCCACATTTTATTATCATATAGACCATTAATTATGAGTCAGAAGAGTTTCCTACACAAGAAGGCTTCGACCAGCTGATCACGTCGAAGGCTCATCAAAGAATAACAAGATACTTAGAGAAATTCCTCTAAGTTGGAATCTTGTTGTCTTCGACGTCGAAGGAACAACCTCTCGACAAAGGTCCCTGATTGTCCAAGGTCGAACGATTTTAGTTTTTAACTGTTGGAGGGAATACGGTTCCAAGCAGTTACCAAGTGCAACGTGTCGTGAACATAGGCGTCGAAGGTTGTGAGCGTGCCATGTGGTGACATCATGAAGTGGTGTAACTGCCCAGCAGTTACTTAGGATTTTTCTTAGTATAAATACTAAGTTTTTATGTAGTTATTGGTGTGTTCATCATTTTATACAAGTCACTCATTTAGATTCAAGTACCCAGCGTGAGAGAAAGAATCATTGAGAATGTATGTGTGAAACACCATTTAAATTAATCAAATCTTTTATATTCAAGCAATTTATCGCTTTTTCATTTATTTACCTCCGTCAAAGCCTTTTATTTAACAATTCCTTAACGCTTTTATTTATTCTATCAAGCTTTTCTCCATGCAATTTACTTAAAGTGTCTCTACTTTACTGGCATTAATCACCATTAGGATTAATCGAACTCCAAAAATCAACCATGTCTTAGGATCAATCTGATCGATCCTGCGAGTCACCAAATAAGTAACCTTTTGGAAGATCAGCGGTTGTTTACCATTTTTCAGGGTAAACAAGCGGCAGCTGTTGTACCCCAAAATTTGCCTTCCAATTTTTCATGCAAGATGTTTACCCTAGGGTTCCCGTACACTCAATTGGCTCAAAGGTTGACCAAACAAGTTCTCTTCCTAGGTAGCAAATCAATAATTAGGGTTTAGGATTTTCTCAGAGATAATTAAGTCTTAAAAATCTCCAATACTTTTAAAGACAATTTGCTGAAGTTTGTTAATTCTACAAGAATGACTAATGTTCTTGGAACATATTTGATAGAGAATGAAGTCCTGTTGGAATCAAAAGTGACATGCGAATTCATTATGATTACCAGTTAGATATTGAACAAGAATTGAAGATTAAGACTTTTTGATCATAAGCCTTTGAGGTTAAGTTAATCAAATGGAATTGAAATTCTTAAACATTCATTTTGTTTTAGAAGTTTGATTGGAGTACAAAGTTTTTTGTTTTGCTTGATCATCTTTGGTGGTTGCTTGAAATACAAGTTACCTAAAACAAGGTTTCTTACTCAAAACATCCAAATAATAATTCCAAGATTTAAAGTTGAAATTGGTACAATATTTTCACAAAGTTTATTCAGAAGTATTATATTCATTACATTACAAGTTTGAATTTTTACAGAAGAAATGTCTTGCCTACCAATGCAATAAATTACAAGATTTGATTATGAAAAAAAAGAGAAGAGAGAAATCCTAAGTCTTCATCCTCAAGCAACCCCTCCAATATTTGCTTGCCATCCATGCTTCATGTTCATGAAAATAGAAAAAGAGAAGTTTGTTAGTAATTCAAATATTCAAAAATGAACAAAAATATACAAAGTAATCCTAAATTCATCATCAGGGTGATTTCTGTTGAACCAGAAGAGAACAGTTTGTATTCTAAGGCCTCATGAAATTCTTGCTTAATCATTGGCCTGAGAATTTCTAGTTTGCAAATCACAAAGTACAAGTTTGGTTCACAAACAAACAGAAAACAAGGCAAGTTGCAACCAATTGCAGGGCAGGCAAGCAAGGCAAGCTGCAACAAACTGCAGGGCAGGCAAGCAAGACCAGCAGCTGCAAACTGCCAAAACAAAACCAGAAAACAGGGAAGGCAAGCAAGGCAAACAAGGCAAGCTACAATAAACTGCAGACAGGCAAACAAGGCCAACAACTGTAAACTGCTAAAAACAAAACTTGTGCAAAAATCTACAAAGTATCAAAAGTTCAGAAAAGAGGGTTTTGGATTCTAAAGGCTTCAAACCATGTCAAATTATATCCTGGGCCCATTATCATTGCAAAACAAAGCATGGCCCAAAATAAATAATTCCAACCATATCCCCAGCCCATTGGCCAAATCCAAATCAAGAAATTCAAGCCCAATAGAGGCCTCAAAACAGTGCCCTATCATTGGCCTAAGAGGTGTATTTGCAAATCATAAAAACTTGGTTCACAAGTAAAGGAAAACAGAAAATCAAGCCTCATACATACTTCACAAAGGCATAACTACATCATTGGCTAAGAAGTAATCTGTTGCAAATCTCAAGCATTTGGTTCACAAAAGGTAATGAGGAAATCAGAAAGCAAAAGCCCCATGTTGTTTCAAATCAGAAAATATCAGACCAACAATTAAAAAAGCCTCAAATTTGCAAAGTTATGTCATAGGCCTATAGTATTTCACTACAAATCTCAAAACATTTTGTTTGGTTCATGGCAAATACAAAAATACAGCAAAAGCAGCCAGCAAAGTTAGAAAAGTGTAAACAAGTACAGAAAACTGTAAAAGGAAAAGCAACAGTCAGCCAACCAAAAGACAACAACTTGAGTTGTTAAAACATAGCAAGTACAAAGCCAGCAAAAGTCAGCATCCACCATAAATGAATAGCACAACCAACAAGCAAATTCAACTAGCAATTTGATTTATCTGAAAAAAAGTACAAGCAGCAAAAGCCATTATTTTTTTTATCTATCACAAAATCAATATAAAGCAGGGCAACAATACTGTGCAAAAAAGAGAAGGTTTTTGGCCAACAAGAAGAAAACACAGAAAGAAAAAGTCTAGCCACTATTCTCATCCCTCAAAGTTTACTGTCAAACAATCCACAACATACCAAAACACAACAAATAGGTAATTTCTCAAACTGTTTCAATATACAAAACTTTTGAAACTATTTCTTGTACAAAACATACAATTTAGGGCAAATCAGAAACCAAAATAGAAGAAGACATACAAAGTCAGAACCCTAAGTAGATCATTCATCAGTGAAATATCCAGAAACATCATCACCATCATTAAAACAGAAACAAAAATCGCAACAAACAGAAACAAAGTCAAAACCCTAAGTGAATCATTATCAGTTTCGCAAACCCAAACCCTTTATCAAAAAGAAGAGAGTTTCTTTCAGAAAAGAAACATGCAAACAAAAACATAAACATGCAAAACCCTAAGTTTGTTTTCATCATCATCTTCAAAAAGAAGCCTAACCCTTCAGAATTAGTAAAGAGATAGAGAGGAAAGATCTCACCAAATCATGTGGAAGAAGCAAATCGGAACCCCTAGGGTTTCGGTCGCCCCCTTTTAGATCTAGGCCAAATCATGTATTTTTTGCAAAATCAAATACCAAATTAGTGATTAGGAGAAAGAGAGGAAGAGATTGATGTAAAAAATTTTAAGTTTTTAACCTAGCCGCCGCCGTCACCGCGGTGAGGCGATTTCCGGCGCGACTTATGTTTCTTCTCCGGCAAAGGAACCATAGAGAGAGAACGAGAGAATCAGAGAAGTGAGAGAGAGAAACGAATTGGCCAAATGAGACCTTGTCTCATTAACCTGGTTGTTTTGTTTAAAATAACCAGACCCCCTCATACCAGGCCCAAGCGAATTGAGACCAAAACCAACCCCCTTCTGCTCGCTACACCCCCATCCCTTCATAAATCTGGCCTTTTTTTATTACTTTGGTCATAAAAGTTTGGGCTGAAAGCCCAAACATATTTTCTTTCTCCAAACACCCTTTCTGATTATTAACCCCCTGACTTATTTTATTTATTTTTATTTTTATTTTATTTCTCTTAATTATTATTATTAATATTATTGTAATATTTATTTTTTATAAATAAAAATCTCAAAAAATATATTATGTACTCATATTAAATACACTCACATTTGTTTTTTTTTAGACTAAAAGACTAAAACCTTTTTTGTTAAAATTCATTTTCTTTTCCAAAACTAATTAAATAATTAGATTAGGTTTATACTTATTATTTATTTAGAAATTTGTTTCTTTAAACTAGTTTCTTTTGCTAACTTAATTATAATTTTCTTTAGTTAATTATTTTTCTTTTAAGTTAATTAAGTCAAAACAAAATCCATTTCCTTATTCATTCATACTTGTACATTATATTCATTTCACTTCTTATACATTATATTTACATTTGTTTCTTTGTACATTTGATAAATTCGATATGGTTGTAATAGATAATTAGGGTTTTAATTTCTTGCAAATCCCCATTCATAAATTGTATACCCCTCCCACAAGTGTTGTAATAGCGTAGTAATTTTTAATTTCGCAATTTATCGCTTTTATATAATATGCTAGTAATTAGGGTTTGTATGGCAAGATAAAACCAACCAAATAGAAAACCCTAATTCAAGATAAAAACAAGCATGAAAATGACAAACTTGCACACAAGCACCCCTAGGGTTACTCCACTTGGTTGCCTTATACAAAATGTCCATATTACGCATGTAAGGTATCTTAGAAAAAACAAGCAAATACATGATCATAGTCCCTCGATGACGCTATCTAAAGTTGCCTTACAAAATGATCCTAGTCCCTCAAAAAATGCTAAGATACTTTACAATATTGCTAATCATGGCTATACGATGACCTACGCCCATCCCGTTTACATCCAAAGATAGGGTTGCTTACCAAATCAATGGTAAGACAATAATGTCAAAGGAAAAGAAAATGAACAAGAAAGACATTTGAGTAGGTAGATTGCCTTTAGTTACTTGCTCCATTTCAAAATAAATATCCTTGCTATTTTCAAAACAAACACACACATTTTCAAACATCTTGCAAACATTGAAAACATTTTCAAAAGATCAAACATCTTTGTATACATTCTTACGAACGAGAATCATTATAAAGATTGCCTGAACAATGGCCTATTTTATAAAATACTTTCAAAAACCACACGAAGCACAATTTCAAGCAAAAGCAAGTGATCTAGCAAGTAACTAAGAGCCCATGGAAAACCATGGATGAAAAGGGTTATAATACCTTCCCTTTTCATAACCTACCCTCCAAACTCAAGAAACAATCTCAAAGGTCTTTCCTATGCTTTTTCACCTTTCCTTTTGGATAAAAGAAAAGTCGATGGCGACTCTTGCTAACCGCAACATTTGCGATAAAACGCAAAACAATCAAGTCAGTTCTCCCACCGCATCACAATCGTAAACAAAGACGGTGTGCTACTCGAGACTCAATTCCTATATCGTATGGTATGTTGCTGCCATATTTGATTTAGAATTCAGTGGTGTTTCCCAAATCTGTTAAGACTCCACCGCCATCACAGTTCTCGCTCGGGTATGACATATGCGCCAAATGTGAATATCATGACTGATCAATGGGGCACTTCGTTTAAGATTGTAGGGAATTCAAAGCTCAAGATCAAAAGTTGATCAGCGATAAAAGCCTAGTATTTGAAGAGGATAAACTGAATGTTGAGTGTGAGTACCATACTTGAATAATGGGGTATGCCATTGAAGAATGCGAGAGCTTTAAGATTAAATTGCAAAAGTTTCTTGGTGCAAGACCACTATCTCTCAAGATAAAAGACCCAAATGAGAATGGTTCGATTCTGAAACCTTCTAATGAGTAAAGGCAATTACCTATGAAACCTCTTAGGATATTATAACATAAGGAAATCCTAGAAAAAATGTTGAGGTAGCTCCATGGAACTACAATATCTCAACCCACACAAGTGGAAGCAAAGAGGAATATGTTGCATCCTGTGAAGACTATGAAGAAGAAGACTGTAAGGATTATCACACCGATTTTGATGAGCATGATGACCTCAATATTTTGGTGGCTAAAAAGGATCAACCAAGAAATGAATCAACCACGAGAGAGCTTCCTCGACATCGATGATCATTAGGCCATTTCATCATTTTCATGTGTAATCTTTCTTATTTGCTAAGCGTTATTTGATTTTAAGACTTATTGTTTTTAAATGGTAATAGTAATAAATTTAGAATGCATGTTTTGAATTAATATTTTCGTGTTCACTCATATTTTCTCTTTGTCATACAAAAAAAGAAACATAAACAAATACTTCTCCAATTCAGTTTTTTGTATCAAACTTTTTTTTTAAGCAAAGACTGGAGGGGGAATGATGAAAATGAAATACCTGAAATCACTGACAGTATGATTTCAAATAAAACTTTAATTATGATTTAAGGAATTGTTTCATCTCCCAAACAATGAAGATATAAGGATTTAGTCCCTAGTAAACCCATTTGAGCCTAGAAGTTGGTGTTTCTTTTTGCATGAAAATGAAACCTTTTATCTTAACTAGGGGAAATGTAGTTTTTAGTTAATTTGGATATGCATTCAAATTCCAAGATAAATAATCCCATACGAGGTTTAACCATATCCTCTCTTCGCATACGCCATACAATTTTGAAGAAGTGGTGAAAATCCAAAAGCCTACATAGGTTGCTTATCTCGAACCATCAGAACATGATGGTCACTGAAATTATAGCACTTAAAAACAAATGTCAAAACTGATTTCCCAACACCAAAACACAATGTCAAGAAATATGTGAATACATCTATTCTTGATACAACAATTTCCAGAAGATGAATTATGCAGAGAAATAAATTGTTGAAGATAAAATAACATATTTAATTATTAACCCAGTTTGGTGCAACGTCACCTACTCTAGGGGCTACTAAGCCAGGAAGAAAATCCACTATAATAGTATTAGTTCAAAGCCTAAACAGTCCCATTTTACAACTTATCACCTAATCACTGCCCTATGCAATTTCTACCTAGGAACCTCCTAGATATGAGAACCCCTTCTCACTTTCCATAATCACCTTAGTGATAAAACCAGTCACAAACTCGTGACTAGATTAAAAGAACCAAATAGAAGATTACACTTCAAATACAATACTCGACTCTTTGCTTAAAAGCTCATGAGTCAGAACAATACTTAGTTTTACTTAAAAGCTTTTAACTAAGAACAATCAGTCGACCTCAATGTATCAGAAGATACATGAGTGACATACAAAGAAAAACAAAAAACTCATAAAGATTCCCAAAACCCTACACCCTTATGCACCACACGATTTCTTGTTGTGAATGATTGCTATTTTAGGTTTAGCAAGTCCTTATTTATATACTCTTACATAATGGGCTTGGACTCTTCAATCAAATCCAATCTTCTAATTTTAAATCAGCTACAAGATCTTTAAAAAAAAGGAACATATCTTCAAAGTTTCCTAAAAAGTATCAAAGATCCTTTTTAATGAAACCAAATTAAATCTGCAATGTTCCTAAAATATCCTTGATTAGTTGCGCGTGTATGAGAACTAAAATCATATTTTATAATCAAATATTCAAGGATTTAAACAACTGTACTATTATGATGTTTTGGTGTAACATGTAGCACCCTTTTAACCCCAACGAATAATTCATGAATAATTTAATAAATAATTTAACACGAAACCACCATCATGGGTGTCACATCTTCATAAAAACATCAATATAAATCATCCTTCTTTGTAATAAGTGTTCTCAAAATTTAAAACAATTATTTCTTTATTAACATCAACACATAACTTCAAACTTCATAATAGAATCTTAGTCTCAAAACATCTTTATTAAATTAATTCAAAAAAAACATCCTCATACTCCATCATTCGATAATTCATAAGTTCAAACAACGTAAATACCATAGAAAAGTAACTCATAATCTCATATCAAATAAAAGAATATAATGTTCCGATCAAATGATCCCAACCCCGATGTTACATATCAGAGAAATACCTTTTTTATTAACGGAAATAAATGAATAACTCCAAGCTACCCTCAACTTATACAAGATATTATTGATTACCTACAAGTTACCCACGTATCAAGGCAACATTTCCAAGAAGAAAGGGTGAGCAATCCCAAATCATTATAAAATATATACGAAATGAATATAATAGGGCATCAACATTGTAGCGGTAGAAATATTTAAGACTAAGCCATGAAATTTACTAGACTTGTACAAATCAAAATAAAATCGCCAGCGCACTTTATTATTTCCAAAGGAATGGGAAAAGAGCGAATAACCCAAAAATAGAGGGAAAGATTCAAGGTAAGGGGGTTTGTTATGTAAAGGGAAGGTATTAACACCATAAACATCTACGGTACTCCGCAGGAACCTCTTTGTAAAATCTGTATATTTTGGCTATGAATTGTTGTGTAAAAAATGGATGGTGGAGGTGAGAAAAGAAATATATTTTTATGGTTTTTGCACCCGCCGCGGTTGCGAATCTTTAGTGCCTACGTACCACCTTTTCTTGCAATAGGGGATCAGGGTACACATAATTCCTCTTTAAAAATTTTAAAACACAAGTGTGTTGGTTAATTTTATGAGATAAAACATCATCGTCATTGTCCGTGTGGAAAACATACCTACTACCCACAATCATGAGAAAGGAGAATTTGCATCATCTCAAAGTGGAGGATGTGGCTTGGATTTTAAAATCAACAATTCCTCACTCAACACCCAAGTGGAAAATATCTCTCTTCACTATATATTATAGAAGTATAGATGTTTGCATCACTACAAGGATTGACAAAAGTCTAATCTTTTGAGAAAGGTTTTAAAATATGAAAGCCAAAGTGGAAAAAAATTATTTGAAATGAGATTGATTGACTTTTAGTCTTCTCACAAAAAAATGATGTCAAAATATTATTATGTTGATTGAAGTTTATTCATGAAATTGTTTTTGAGAATGCATGGACCTAAGTCCAAGTTTATTATGAAAGTGGTTCAAGTTTCAAAACAAGAGGAGTTTTCAAAAGGAGGAAGAAGATTTTTGAAATTTAAGAAGATGAGAGGAGAAGAAGAGACTATCCTAAAGATTAAGCTAAAATATAGGGATATGAACCATCTAACCAACAAGAAGCCAACACTTGACATTATGAGTCAAGATAGAATTCCCATTCTTTGGATTGAAACCAAGCAACCAAAGATACCAGACCTCTTGAGAGAACCAAACTTCAAGTGTATTAAGTCTTCACAAAAATTGGGCAGAGAAACGGTTGTATATGGGTGAATTCCATATTACAAACAAAGAGTGTAATCACAATAACCTGCGCATAAAACAAATAAACAACCTAATGTCTTGAGGTAAATATCAAGAGCTCCAGACAAAATAATCAGATAAGGTCACAAGGTCTCCAATCATAGGCCAAGGTTTCTAATCCTAAGTCCAAGAAGTCCAATTCTCCATAATGCCAAGGATAGTTACCAAATAGTCCAAGTATCATTAAGGATTTTATATTCATATTGATTATTAAGTATCTTAAGAGAAAAGAAAAGCTCAAGTGAGCAAAATAAAAATGACAAGAAAGTAAATGCTCAAGTGAGCAAAGAGGAAAATGGCATGAAATATAAATGCTAAAAGTAAATAGTGCATAAAAATAAAAGGGTCATATAATAAAAATACAAGATAAAGTCAATTATTAGTGATTAGTGATTAGTTGGATGATCATCTTGAAACTTGCATTTGGAACTCATTAGAGGATTGGTAGAACCAAAGCCTCCACACAACAAGTTGTATTTGCTTTTTGTCAAGTATATCATCCATTTGGAATCCTCATAAGTACCATTTAATGATCAACAATGTTTAAGTGATCCGTATTGACCAAAGATGTTATAGATCTATTAGAGGATTGGTAGAACCAAAGCCTCCACACAATGAATCTCAAAGTTATTGGATCAAAGAGATCAAATTAACATACTTGGGCTTGCAAACATAAGGTTGGGCCACGAATAATCATTTATTCGAATTGGGACAAAATTTAGCGCTATGTTAAGCAATCGTAAGTGAACTTATATAGAAGTCGCACCTATTTTGAGGCCGGTCAATAGCAATCTATGCACCATTTACTTTGAGACATGATATAGAGATCATGCTCCAATAACACTTAGTGCAATAAGAAAGGGATGAGATAAAGAGGGGTGAGAGAGAATATACAAACCACTTTTGAATTAAATTTAATCAATCTATTATTAAAATCGTTCGTCCATTTTTGTGGAGTTAGACTCAACACCATGGATCCAATGATGTTAATAAAGTTCATGATAAAAAATTTAAACCAAGATCAGCCAGAAAATAGTCATAAAATAATATTACATTTAATATATACGAAAAGGTTTTAAAAAATGTTTTAAAATAGAAATAAAAGAGAGAATAGCAACTATGTTCAAATTAATCAAGAAATAAAAAGTAAGACCATAGAAAAATCAGAGAAGGACTCAAATGCTTTTATAAATTTTTTGGTAATTTTTTAAAGTCAGAAACTATTTTTTAAAATTAAAAGAAACGAGTAAAATAAACCAAAAATGATAAAAAAATAACAAAGTCAGAAACAAAAATAAAATAAGGTCACTAATATTTGTCACAATATCATTGGATCATTCCATAATTTTTTCAGAATTTAAAAATGCATAAAAGTCTTTTTAAACATTTAAAACAATTCAAATAAAGTGAAAATTTATAAAAAATACCAAAACATAAAATTAAATTGTGAAAAAATAAAAATCATTTTTTTCCAGATTTTTTGGACTTAAAATGAATTTTCTATGATTTTTGAAGTTTAAAACAATTAAATATAAAAATCAGAAAAGAAAAGAAAAGTAAAAAATATGTGGATTATTGGATGAAAGTCAAAACACGTTAGTAATCAAATTCAAAGGATCTGGCATGCTGTGTATATCATGGTCATTAGTGAATAAAGTACTGAATAAAATGTAAATCAGAAATTCAAAAAAATCCAAATGGCACTGTTTCATTGGTTGAAGGATGACACGTTGGTCATCTTCAACCTTCAGCCAGTCCCAAAACCAGGTTGCTCAATCTGTAAAATTAGAGCACGAGACCTATGCCATTCGTTTCTTCTCTTCAAGATGAAGACAACCACACCCTCATGACAAATTTATATAAACTGTAGCTCAAGCAATTTGGAAGGGAAGTTTTGAAGAGAGATTTGAAATTTCATGGTCAAAACGTGTTTCCAGTAAAAATCAAGTGTTGCAACTAGAACCAGGATAATGAGAGCATCATAATGATATCAAAGTTTTGAAGAATTGATGAAGGAATCTACCTATTGAAGTTGAGTTGTAAAGCTCTGAAATTGGACTTCTATCGAGCGATATAGGGCACGATTCTTGAATGTAATTATATGGTTAGCTTCAAGGAAGATCAAGGAAGGTGAATTGATGGAAACATTGGATTGAAAAAGGATGGAGAATAGATTTCAAAGTTGCTGAATTTTGAGTTATGGAACAAGTTTGGCAGGGTGATTCTGGCTATCCAAGCTTGAGAAAATGAATGGGGAATGACCCTCTATATATAGGGAATCAAATGGAATGTCCAAGCGTGTGAAATGATGAAGTTTGGAGGGAAATCGTGTGAAGTTGCAAACAAGAAAAGTGTGACTTCTAATTTGATCAAAACCCATCCAAAACGCGCGTTTTGTTGTGCTAATCCATTCTGGAAGTTTAATAAACATGTTTAGAGGCAAAAATGCGTGGAAAAATTGTGATTAGAAGCCAAAACAACGATTTTAAAATCTGACTTGTGATGAAACTTCAGTTCCAAGTTACCAACTTCAAAATCATGGCATTCTCATCTCAAGGGGTCTTAGGGCATGATTCTTAAAGCTTTAGAAAGATTAGGTTACAAGCTTTGCAATGGAAAAATAATGGAATCAAATGGATGCTTGAGCTGAAAGTTGTGTTGAGTCAAAGTTGGAGAAAAAGGGTTGACTTTCCATACTCAAATATTTCAAATTTTTCTTCAAAAGTGACCTATAATGTCTTGCATCCAAACATGGCCTTCCAGTTGGATTTTGCTCTTGACCAAAAATGATGCCATGAAATAGACCTCTTGAATGACATTTTGGGACTTGAACCATTCAAAATATCCAAAAATTGAGAGAGTTATGAATTGTTGAAGTTGGCAAAAAATAATGAAATGGCCTATAATCTTTTGTATCCTTAAGGCAACTTCCATCCATTTTCTCACTTTGCACATAAAAGAAGGCATAAAGTTCACATCCTCAAGATTATTATGGAAAAATAATGGGCTCAAGATGATAAAAATTGACCAATTTATGATCATTTGAAGTCACACATGGAAAATTGGGGATTCATCTAGAGGACTTGTAATCTTTCTTCTTCATCAAGTTTCTTCCACATGAAAACTCCTTGGAACTTTTGAAGTGATTTGTTGATAACCATTTTAAGAGAAGGATGTATTTGGAATAACTACAAAATACCAAAAGATGATCAAGATATGCTTCTTTGAAGTTCAAAACCCTAGCTTATAGATCAAGAAAAATGCCTTGAGGAACTTCGACAATTTTGAACAAACTTACTGTACCAACACAAATGCTTTGTAAATATAAGTTATTGAGGATGATAATGAGAACTCATAGCAACCACAACCACTTCCATATCTTGATAATTGAGAGAAATATGCATTTGTGACCAATGGGAACAAAGTCTTGTCCAAGCATGACAACTTCTCCAATCAATCCCTTGTGCTTTTGAGCCAAATTTGATAATTTTGAAATGTGGTGAACCAAAATAACCTTGCCATGCCATTACCTCCAAAACAAATCCAATGTTGAGGTTTTAACTTCTCAAGCTTTATTTACTAGGGCATGGAAATAAACTCATGAATCCATGGAGCAACTTGCTGAATCTTATTGCCTTTACCTACATGAGTAACAAGCAAGACAAACCAACATTGCATTTTATTAATTAAAAGAAAAAATCAAGACAAAAATATTCATGATCATAAAAGAACAAAAGTCAAGGTGCTTGGTGATTCCTCAAAGAGAAAAGTTAAATATAGAGAGGGGAACCAAGAATCCTAATGTGATCTTGTTGTGATGGAATCAACATGGTATGATGAAGGGATCTTAGGGGAAAAAATTGGGGTACAACAGCTGCCCTTATTTAAGTTTCTTCTATCCGAAGACACGAAGGTTAAAAATATTCGTTTCGACGCGATCGAAGATACTTAAATATAAAACAAACCCTATTTTTGGCCCTAAGATGCCATGAAAAGCTTATAAGAATGAATGCACATGAACAAGACCAAAGAGACGCAAAACACCATTTGGGATGCAACAAAAATAAATAAACAAGAGAGTAACCCAACCAGGAAAATAAATCAATGGTGGATCAAAAAGACCTGAATCAGAGAGGATGGTAAAATGGTCAAAGGATACACCAACTTCCACTGAAGGCGAAGCTACCAACGTTTACTGAAGGCAGAGAGAAAGAATCATCGATGTTCACTGCCAATGACCTACCAACTTTCACTAAAGGCAGGAAGAGAATACATCAGAGCACCGCCAGTCACTGACGATGAACTACCAACGTTCACTGAAGGTAGAAAAAAGATAACAATTACCAACTTTCACTAATGGTGATCTACCAACTTTCCCTGAAGGTAGAGAGAAAATGCATCATATCACCACCGTTCACTGACGATGAACTTCCAACGTTCACTGAAGGTAGTAAAAAGATAACAATCACCAACTTTCACTGAAAGTGACCTACCAACTTTCACTGAAGGTAGAGAGAAAATATATCATAGCACCGCCGTTCACTGACGATGAACTACCAACGTTCACTGAAGGTAGAAAAAATATAACAATCACCAACTTTCACTGAAGGTCACCTACCAACTTTCATTGAAGGTAGAGAGAAAATATATCATAACACCACTGTTCACTGACGATGAACTACCATCGTTGACTGAAGGTAGCAAATAGATAACAATCACCAACTTTCACTCAAGGTGACCTACCAACTTTCACTGAAGGTAGAGAGAAAATATATTATAGCACCGTCGTTCACTAATGAAACATTCACTGAAGGTAGTAAAAAGATAACAATCACCAACATTCACTGAAGGTAACCTACCAACTTTCACTGAAGGTAGAGAGAAAATATATCATAGCACCGCCGTTCACTAACGATGAACTACCAACGTTCACTAAAGGTAACAAAAAGATAACAATCCCCAACTTTCACTGAAGGTGACCTACCAACTTTCACTGAAGGTAGAGAGAAAATATATCATAGCACCGCCGTTCACTGATGATGAACTACCAACATTCACTGAAGGTAGAAAATAGATAACAATCACCAACTTTCACTGTTGGTGATTTACCAACTTTCACTGAAGGTCTTTCACTGAAGGTAGAGAGAAAATACTTCATAGCACTGTCGTTCACTGAAGATGAACTACCAACGTTCACTAAAGGTAGAAAAAAGATAACAATCATCGATGTTCATTGCCGATGACCTACCAACTTTCACTGAAGGTAAAGAGAAAATATATTATAGAATCGCTGTTCACTGACGATGAACTACCAACGTTCACTGAAGGTAGCCAAAAGATAACAAGTTTCCCTAAAATTCTGGCATTTCTCCTAGAATGGGTCTCAACTTCTTCTTTAACCGAGGAACTTTGCCTTGAAAGGGTAAGCTGTCTCAAATAAAGAGACTTCCACTTGCAAAGATTTCACAACCAACTGTCTCCGCGAATTTGAAAGTCTTGCCATCCACTGGCGTAAACTGATGACAAACTACAAACTATCCACTCATAGAGGAGATGGCAAAAAAAGTTACGTCGACTTTTACAGGGAAGCACAAGTCGCTCAAATAAAGAGACCTTCTACTTATTATTATGGAGGATTGTAAAAAGAAATGAATTTCTCGGGAGAGAAATATGACTTTCTGGGGAAAGAAATATGACTTCCTGGGGAAATGCCACGATATTCCTGCTGAGGAGATAAAGTCTTCTCGTGCAAAATAAATGCACAAACCAAAACTTGAAGCTTTTAGAAATCCAAAGTAAATAATATTGTTGTGGAGCCAAAGATTCAAACCAGAAATAAACTGGAATGAAACAGTCGACCAAAATATATCCTTTGAGAAATAAACTCAAGAGGGAAAACCAAATCCATCCAAACAAGGAGCTGTACAGGAAGGCTAAAGCAAAAATTTTCCACGAGGGATAACTCAGTGGGGAAATTGAAAGAATATACGTTTTCTGCTTAAGGCCAACACTCTATTGAAGAGAGGACAACGTAGCTCTGCAAAATAGGGTGATATGTCAATAAAAATATTAACAAATGTTAATGAATAATGATTTGCCAATTTTAGCTATGCATGATGTATGTATGAGTTTATGAGTGTTATCACGCGTATGCTAACAAAACAGATATACAACACTGGGAGTAACCAGACAAAACCACCTCCGGCGCAAACAACACTCGGCTAAATCACATCCAAGATGATCATTCCAAAAAAAAGTAAATGCCAACTGAGGAAACAAAACCTACTGCTTGCTTTAGCTTTACTGGGGAGAAACATAATCCGAAAGTAAACAAAAAAAAGTGACAGAATAGTACAGATACAGGGATAGAACATCCTTCTCCAGGCTTCACCGGGGAAACAAATGTTTTCAAAAGTAACACTTCTACTGGGGATTGCAAAACAAATCTCAAGTAAAGCAGATGGACACCAAATCATCAAAACATTCACTGGAGAATTCAGGCCCACTTTATTGGGGAGGTTAACACCATATCCTCAAAGGGAAAACCATAATACATTCTTCGCTAGAGAAACTGGGGACCTGTGTTCTTCAAGAGTGATTATGGTACCAACTTCTCTGGAAAAAGAACTTCCATTAGACCGAACGAAAACTTCACTGGAGAAATCTCAGATTGAAACTTCACATCATGAAAACTCAGAAAAGAGGAGAAATGAATCCAAACTTGACCGAGGATACCGGAGTCACGAACCCAGTACGGAGAATCATCCTGAGTAAACCTTCCCTAGGGGAACAAAAACTTTTTAAAACAACTGGAATTTGTCCATCCCTGGGATCACCATTTTTGTTGTTGTTTTTTTTTTCATCACAAATTCTAAAGTAAAAGCAAATTGTAAATTCTTTTTGAAAAATCGATTTTGTTATTTAATCTTTTTGCTTTGAAAGTTATCATCAATAATAAATGGAGTCTTTTAAAGCTAAATAAAATAAGAAACACAAAGAATTAGGTAACAACTCAAACTTTATTAATAGAATGGTAGTCCGCGAATGGCGAGACTCCATAGATGATTACAAAGTTCGGAAAATGGTAATATATAATGGAAAAGATACATTGAGAGACAATGACCACTATCCCCTCTAACAATTTTTTGAAATCTTGAGCAGCAGCTTCCGTTGAAGTATGATGAGGATTCTAGAAGATTGTTGCTTCAATGATCAGATCTTGCATGATGCAGTTACTTGCCAAGAAAGGCCCTAACTTTTTCCTAAGCCGCCCTTGTGGGTTTTCAACTTAGCGAGAAATTTATTCTGTTTATGTCTCTAACTTTTTCCTAGACCGCCCTTTCGGGTTTTCGGCCAACCGAGACGCTCTTTTTTGCCTAAGCCCCCCTTTCGGGTTTTCAACTTAGTGAGCTGTTCTTTTATTTCTTTAGGCAAAGTATTTCTTGACTGCATCAGCATTCATGGGACGTGGGAACTCCTCGCCATCCATAGTTTCAAGAATTAATGCACCGCCAGAGAAGTCTTTCTTGACAACATATGGGCCTTCAAAATTGGGAGTCCACTTTCCCCTAGAATAAGTGTTGAAAGACATGATCTTCTTGAGCACGAGGTCGCCTTCTCTGAATTCACGAGGTTTGACCTTTTTATCAAAAGCTTTCTTCATTCTTTTCTGATATAACTGTCCATGACACAAAGCTGTCATCCTCTTCTCTTCGATCAGATTCAATTGGTCAAACCAGTTTTGGACTCATTCAGCCTCTGTCAACTTGGTTTCCATTATCACACGCAAAGAGGGAATCTCAACCTCGACTGGGATTACAACTTCCATTCCATACACCAGGGAGAACGAGGTTGCTCCTGTTGAAGTGCAGACAAATGTTCGATATCCATGCAAAGCAAAAGGGAGCATTTCATGCCAATCCTTATAAGTAACGACCATTTTCTGGATAATCTTCTTGATATTCTTATTAGCAGCTTCAACAGCCCCATTCATCTTTGACTTGTACAGAGAGGAATTATGATGGACAATCTTGAATTCTTCACACAGTTCTGTCATCATTTTATTGTTCATATTTGAGCCATTGTCAGTGATAATTCTGCTTCGCACACCATATCGACATATAAGATTATTCTTAATGAAGCGCACAACCACCTGCTTAGTAACATTGGCATATGAAGTAACGTCCACCCACTTTGTGAAGTATCAATTGCTACCAAGATAAAACGATGTCCATTCAAAGCTTTGGGTTCTATCATTCCAATCATGTCAACACCCCATATGGAGAAAGGCCACGGGGAGGAAATCACATTGAGAAGTGTCGGAGGCACATGGACCTTATCTGCATAAATATGGAATTTATGACACTTCTTTGCAAATTTATAACAATCAGATTCCATTGTCAGCCAATAGTAACCTGCCCTTAGCATATTTTTAGCCATCGAATGTCCATTTGCATGAGTTCCAAATGAACCTTCATGAACCTCATGCATTAACATGCCTGCTTCATGTCTATCAACGCGTATGAGCAAGACCATGTCATAATTTCTTTTATACAACACATTTTCATTGAGGAAGAAACTGCCATCCAATCTTCTCAATGTCTTTCTATCCTTCTTCGATGCACCGATCGGGTATTCCTGAGTCTGAAGAAAATGCTTGATGTCATAATACCAAGGTTTTTCATCTGCTACCTCTTCTGTTGTAAACACATGAGTGGTCCTATCCAGTCGCTGAACCATAATTTGGGGTATATCATTCCAAGTATTTACTTGATACATAGAAGCCAGAGTTGCCAGAGCATCCGCCATTTGATTTTCATCTCTTGGAATATGATGGAATTTAACTTTATTAAAGAAGGGTAACAACCTTATAGCATAATCTTTGTAAGGGATCAAGCCAGGGTGACGAGTATCCCATTCTCCTTTAATCTGGTTTATTACCAAAGCTGAATCACCATACACATCTAGAATTTTAATTCTGAGATCAATAGCTTCTTCGAGACCCATGATGCAAGCCTCATATTCTACCATATTATTAGTATAATCAAATGTCAACCTTGTAGTAAAAGGAATGTGAGATCTACGTGGAGTGACAATCACAACACCAATTCCTTTACCATAAGCATTCACAGCTCCATCAAATATCATACTCCAATGAGATTCAGGGTCAGGACCTTCCTCAGGCAATGGTTCATCACAATCTTTTACTTTCAGTAACATCACATCCTCATCAGGGAAATCATACTCCACAGTCTGATAATCCTCAAATAGACTGATAATAAAAAATTCCAGCTACCCAGCAAAACGAAGCTTCTAGTTTATCAATTCCTGGTAGAAATCGCCCAATTTCTCCAAATTCCCTAGCAGGTTGTTGTGAAGCCTGGAATCTGACCAGATAGCAGCTAACTTTTGATACTCTCCAGCCAAGGATAATTCCCTAGTAAAGCAACGGACAACCGAGACTCCCGAATTCTTTTCCCCAAGCAGGAACAAAACTTTTTCCCCAGAGTTTTCAATACTCCCCAACGAAATAAAGACTCCCATTGATTAATCCCCAGCAAAAGTCGTCAAGATTCTAAGGTTTCCTCAAGAAAATCTTACGAGCAATACATGGCATTTCCCTTCCAACAAGAGTTTATTCCTCTCAGCAGAAATTCATCAACACTTCGACTTCAAGACATGAAGACTTACATATCCTCAGCAGCAGTCAGAGATTTATTTTCCCCAAACTGACAGCAATACAACAAATCAGCTCACATGCGCATACATTGCATCCATATATCATAAACGTCAAATAAAACCAATATATTGCATTATACATTTCATGCAACATAACTTGGTGTTTCAGCTAACATTTTACCCTTTTCAGGATAAGATTAACAGCTACCGTTAACAATATGCAAACTTTTGATACAGTTCAGATACGATCCAGACCCGGAATCCATTCTAATACTCATTCAAAGATGCATCCTGATACAGTGCGGATACGCTCCAGACACGGAAGCCATTCTGGTACTCATTCAGATTCAGATTCAACTTTTGATACAATTCAGATACGCTCCAGACCCGGAAGCCATTTTGATACTCATTCCAAGACGCCTCCTGATACAGTGCGGATACGCTCCAGACACGGAAGCCATTCTGGTACTCATTCAGATTATTATTCGACTTTTGATACAGTTCAGATACGCTCCAGACCCTGAAGCCATTCTGATACTCATTAAAAAACGCCTCCTGATACAGTGTGGATATGCTCCAGACACGGAAGCCATTCTGGTACTCATTCAGATTCAGATTCAACTTTTGATACAATTCAGATACAAGGGCAAAATGGTCATTTGCATGCTGAAAAGTCAAACTTTGGTTTTTGGATCAAAATCAAAACACAAAAATCATATTTCGTCAAGACATGTTGGAATATGAAGTTTGTTTCATCAAGAAGCTCAAAAGTCAAATTTTACCTTGGAAAAGTTAAATCCTAAATACTTAGAATTTTTCTAAAGTATTTAAGAAAAACGACACTTCAGAACTTCTGAGCCATCCTCCAGGCAGGAGCAGTCAGAAGGTGTAAGCATGGTTTAGCACATAATCTTTAGTCAGAACTTGGCTTTTTCAGCATCTACGCAAGTTCAGTCAGAGTTTGCTAGAGTAATGCGAAGAAGGCAATAAAATATTGTACAAAGCCTGAAAGCTCCTTCAGAACATGCTGGAACCAGAAGGTAAGAGGGTCAGAAGATTGGGTGCTGCATTGAAGCAGAATCTCTAAGTTCAGAGTTTTCAGAGGAAAATCAAAGAAATTTACTAGAAAGCCCGAGGATCCTTCAGAGCTTGCTGAGGCAACAAGATGCAAAGTGAGAAGATCAAAAGTTGGATATTTGTCCTAAATGGAATTTATGACTCAGATTTAAGTAATGATGCAAATCTCATATTACAAAATTTCTGATTTTGACAAATCTCATCACCATTTAATGCTCATTAATGCTCGCAACCACTTTTGAGTCTTTGTCTAAAGGGTCTCTCCACGTGTAGCATAAAAAAACCTTTGTACAGATTTAGGTATGGGTTCATGCGCTACTTTTCGCTCATGGGTGTCACTTTTCCTTAATCCTCGCTTACTAACCCAGCCTAGGCTAAAAGATGTCAATCATCACAACCTTTTTTACTTTCTTCAAGAGTAAGTCATCATCTAGTGCATGATATTGGCGCCACTTGACATTTTAAAACCCATAAAGCTTTGCCTATAAATAGAATACCATTGATCACTGAGAAAGGCCGAGGCAGAAAAATTTGTGAAAGAAATCAAAATTTTGAGAAAGAAAAGTCTTGAACCTCTGCCCAAAATTCCTAGAGTTTCAAAAACTGTAAACACATCATACAAACCATTAACTTTGGATCCCTTGCGTTCAAATTCCGTTTGTTCTCAAAATATTTCTTGACTAAAAAAACACCCTTATAGTTTCTGACCCACACGTTAGAAACTTCCATAACTTTTGTATTCATACTACTATATACCCTCCATCCATCCATTCAAAGAAGCTGTTCAGAACATCATCAGAGTTGAGGCTAACTCCAGTTCACAAAACTTCTTCTAGCTACAAGGTAAGCACTTGCTGACCCTCACCACATTGCTTAAGCATCACCAGATTTGCATGCTCAAGAATACAATGTAGATATCATGCTTCTGATGTTGTGCATGTTCTAAGATTTTCACGCATCTGTATGCTTAAGTAGAAAATGAATCAGTTCAGAACTTGCCTCTGATTTTTGGTTCTGATTTCTGAAACGCTATGACACCTGCTGAAATTGTCCTAGGCATGTCTTCTGTTTTGTGGAGAAATAACCAAATTGCAGATGTTCCGAATAGCATAGAGGGAGACCAAGTTCTGACATTGGCACCAGTGCCTCTGGAGCCTGTTTTGTTATCAGTAATATCAGAACTTCTGAAGATTACTGTGTTCCCAGCAGGGTCAGAACCTCTGACCCCATACATTTTCACTGACAGGTTTCTGTTTTGCAGCATGTTAGGGTCAGAACCTCTGACCTATACATTTTCAGTAACATGTTGTTGTTCTGCAGCACGTCAGGGTCAGAACATCTGACTTCCATTCAGCAGCACGTTGATCCTCCTTTTTTCTTCTCCTTGTTATTTTCTTTTTCTTTATTTTTCTCGCTGGCACTCTCCATTTTCATTAATAAGTAAAACACCAAAAATATTTGATTCACACTTTATTTTATTCCTTAAAACAAAAAAGACAAAAAAAATATTTTCTTAACAAGTTCATTTAATATTTTCTTGTATGTATTTCAATATGGTTGTAATAGTAATTTAGGGCTTTATTTTCATTTGCAATCCCCATTCATAAATTTGTACCCCCACCCCCTAAATGTTGTAATAGCATAGGACTTTACATTTTTGCAATTTATCGCTTTCAAATGTAAATGCAAGATAAAATCAATAAATAGACCACCAAAAAACCCAAGACAAAAGCATGCAATCAAACACACTTTGCATACAAACACCCTTAGGGTTTCTCCACTTGGTTGACTTATACAAAAATAGCCATATTACGCATGCAAAGTTTCTTGGTAAAACAAACAAAATCAAAAGATCATAGTCCCTCGATGACGCTGTTCAAAGTTGCCTTACAAAATGATCTTAGTCCCTCAAAAATGCTAAGATACTTTGCAACATTGCTAATCATGGTTATACGATGACCCGCGCCGTCCCGTTTACATCCAAAGATAGGGTTGTTTACCAAATCAATGGTAAGAAAACAATGTCAAAGGAATAGAGAAGGCACAAGAAAGACATTTGAGTAGGGAAATTGCTCCTAGTTACTTTCTCTATTTTCAAACAAATATCCTTGCTATTTTCAAAACAAACACACACATTTTCAAACAAACATTGAAAACATTTTCAAAAAGACAAACATCTTTGTATACATTCTTACGAACGAGAATCATTACAAAGATTGCCTAAACAAAGGGCCTCTTTTACAAAATACTTTCAAAACCACACCAAACACATTTCAAAACAAAAAGCAAGTGATCTAGCAAGTAACTAAGAGCCCATGGAAAACCATGGATGAAAAGGGTGCTAACACCTTCCCTTTTCATAATCTACCCCCCGAACTCAAGAAACAATCTCAAAGGTCTTTCCTGTGTTTTTTCACCTTTCCTTTTGGATAAAATAAAAGTCGGTGGTGACTCTTGCTAACCATAACATTTGCAAACACAAACGCAAAACCTCAAGTCAGTTCTCCCACCGCATCACAGAACTAGAGACTCAGCTGGGGAGTTATTGAAAAAAAGTGGGGTTACCTTAGGGCTAGATCACATTTACTTGCTTACATTGTTTGATTTGTTTGTTTTATATTACGGTTCTTTGTTTGGGTTTGAATCCTCTACCCGGATTTGGGGATACATTATAGGTAAATAGAAATACATTGTGGAAACTGTGCGGGGTATACCGACATGGTCTAAGCAATATCTATGTTAGTGTGACATATTTGTGGGTATCGGTAGACCTTGAGTAGTCAAGGAGAATACGGGGCCGCTGAATGATGTCATGAAGCACTAACGAACTTTTAGAACCTTTACTTGACCAACTTGGCCTTTAGGGAGTAGTGAGATGATCGGCTTTGGTGCAGTCCGAAGTTGGTAGATACTCGATACTACACTTATTGAGGGTTGGTTTCTTGGAATATTTTAGTCACCATTAAAGAGGCTTGAGCTGAAACAATGACCAAGGAAACAATCCGGTGATATTGAGCTCCTTAGAACTCGGTTACTATTACTAGGACAGGTTGAGCCAACTAAACTTCAAGAGGGTACTTACCTATAAAAACCCATGCAAGCATAAACTAAGAGCTTGTTTGTTTTGCTTGTATATACATACTTGTACATAACATCATGGACATCATGGACATCATATGCATCCACTAACCATTTCAAGGATTTTTGGAGATTCATCTTTGTTCTTGTTTATAGGATATGGATTCACTTCGCAGGAAAACTATCCAAGTCAACCTTGTAAGAATTCCTCCACAACTTAGGGAACTAGCTTCAAGGATCCCTGAAAGCTCTCCTTTCACCGAGAGGCATGGTCGTCTACTCAACTTGGTCACCTCCAACACAGAGGAGGATATGATGAAGGTGCTCTTTCAGTTCTTTGATCCTTTGCACTATTGCTTCACATTTCCCGATTACCAGCTTGTGCCTACTTTGGAAGAATTCTCTAAACTCTTGAGGATTCCCATTCTCAATCAACTACCTTTCAATGGTATGGAAAGAGACCCAAAGCCAGAACAGATTGCTCAAGCTCTGCACTTGCACTCATCTGATATCACAACTCATTGGGAAACTAGAAGTGGTGTCAAAGGCTTCTTGGCAAAGTTTCTATTTGAGAAAGCCCAAATCTGGTGGAATTCCTTAGACTTGAAAGCTTTTGAAGAAAATGTGGCCCTTATTATCTATGGGGTGGTTTTTCCCCCAATCCTGACCAACTCATAGATATAAGTGCCGTCAAAATCTTCATGTCACGCAATCCGGTACCTACATTGCTAGGGGATATCCTCCACTCTTTTCACACTCGTACAATAAGGAAAAGAGGTGTCCTTACGTGTTGCACTCCCCTCCTAGAAAGATGGTTTATTTCTCATCTTCCCCAATCAGTCTTAAAGAATGAGCAAGGATTAAGGTGGTCACAAAGGTTAATGACGCTCAAACATTCAGATATTCATTGGTGCTCTCGATCCAAGGAGAATGTTATCATTATTGACCGTTGTGGGGAATTCCCTAATGTTCCTCTACTTGGCGTTAGGGTAGGCATCACCTGCAACCCATGCTTAGTGTTATACCCCAAAATTTGCCCTCCCTTTTTCACAAGAAATCACAAACCCTAGGGTTTTCTCTGATTTTGAGATTGACTCAAGAATCGGTCAAACAAACTTTTCTTTATCAGTCAATCCAGAATTAGGGTTTTCGCTCGCATTTCTCAGAAGGAACTGAATCCTCAAATTCAGTTAACTGTTACATTATTTTCACGCTTGTTCAAGATTACTAGTTGTTTCTCAAAACCCAATTATCTGGGATAAGAGCTGAGACTTTTGTTTGGAACAGTAAGGCATCTGCTTGATTATTTGGAGTAAAAGGTTAATCGTTTATTGGAATGCTTTGTTGCTTGATTAAGTGGAGTGAAAGGTTTATCGTTTATTAGAATGCTTTGTTGCTTGATTAAGTGGAGTGAAAGGTTTATCGCCTATTGGAATGCTTTGTTTAACTATACAATGTGTGTGTTAATTGGAATACCATGCGTATTGTGAGTAATGCAAGGTTACGAGACCGCAAAAGTTTGCTGATTATTTATTTTATCTGAATTAAAATTATTGGGATACAGTTCCAATTATTTTGATTTAAGAGTCTTAAATAATTAAATAAACAATACAACAAAAGATTGGAAGATATTTGGATAAAGACCTTTTTTATTATTTTCATATATTGTTACAAAATTTACCGGAATATTATAAAATTACAACTTACAGTATTTACAATAATATTAGTTTACAACAAATGAAAAATAATTAACCTAAGCCTAATCTCCTAAAATATTTGGCTTCTACTGCTTCTGCTATTGTCCAAGATGCATCCACCTGAAAAGAGAAGAAAGAAAAGAAAATCAGCACAAGAATTTTTAAATGAAAAGAAGAAAAAAAATCATCATTAAAATTGGCCGTCTAGAATCAGATTGCCTATTTTCGTCACGCTTTATTTTTCTCTCTGCAAATCACAAGAAGATCGCTCTTCTCGGTTCACAGAGAGAAAGATAAAATATATAAAATGCAAGCATGTCAAACTAGATGCAAAAACATGGGTCAATTACAAAAATTTCCAAGCTGCATTAACCAAGCGAACTGAATTACAAACTAAGTGCCAAGCTGCATTAACCAATCACATTGTACTACAGATTCAAAGAGATAAATAGGCGCTAAAACTGCCAAGGCAAGTCAAGCAAATGAATAACACAACAGCAAGAAAAGTCCCATATTCAGCTACGGTACAAAATTGCCCAAAACCAAGTTACAAGACAAATTGGATAAAAATGGTAATGCAGCATGAAAACAGCAATACAATAGATAAAAATCAAGACAGCAGGAGATAGTTCACTTGACAAGTCAAAACTTGTCAAAGATGCTTTCATCATTTTCTAGACAGCCCAATTTTTCAGAATAAAAATATAATAAGCAATTAAAAATGCTTATGGAGAGAGAGAAAAGAGAGAACCTCAGTGAGAGTTTTGCAGTTTTGGAAAAAGGCAGGTTTTTCTAGTGAGAAAAGAAACACATAAGATATAAAAGAGCAAGCCTGCATAACAGTCAAGGGGACACAGAAAAAACTAACAACAACCACAAGCCTGCCTCCCAAAACAGCAAGCCTGCCTCCAACTCAACCTGCATAACCTTCAAGCTTCCCAACCTGTAAACAAAAAAAAAACAAAAGCACAAGCCTGTTTCCAAAACCAAAAACCAAAACCTACAGAAACTTGCTTGCAAATCCAAAAAAAACACAAGCCTGTTTCCATAACCAAAAACACAACAAAATAGCAAATCTGCCTCCAACTCACCACAAGCCTGTTTCCAAACTTGTCTAAAGCTCAACAAACCTGTAAGAACTACAAGCTCAAACAACAAAAAAAATCTTCAAGTAAAACTTGCAAGCCCAAAGAAAATCTGCAATTTCCAAAACATAAAACTAACAATAAGCCAGCCTCCAAAACTCCAAGCTTACAAACCTGCAAGCCAAACTCACAAAACTGCAGAACTGTAAGCTGCAAAGCTACAAACCTGTTTGTAACCATAAAAAGTCAACCAGCAAACCTGCTAACCAAAGCATTACAAACTGCAAAAACTGTAAAGCTACAGATCTGCCTGCAACCACAAAAAGCCAAAACCTACAACCTGCAAACTCAAGCAAACACAGTCTAGCTTCATCAACCATAAAGAAACCAGTTCAAACAACAAGTTTCAGAAACGCTATCATCATCAACTCAAATCAAAACAACAATAGCTAATCTCAGAACGTCATCATCATTGACATCAAGTAACCCACAAGGAGAGAGGAAGAGCATTCAGAATCAGTGACATTCAGCAACGAGAAAGGAAAAGTTTTAGAAGCAAAATAATACAAGTTTCAGAACATTTGTTCATCATCAACCAAAACAATCTCAGAACCATTCCATCAACAAAAATCCAAATGAAATAGTTTCAGAGGTGATCATCATCAACATAACAAAGAAGAGGAAGAGGTTCAGAAGTGAAAAGAGAAGCAAAATAGTTTCAGATCTGTTCATCATCAACTAAAACAAAGAGCAAGCACAGTTCTCAGAACACTCATCATCAAACAATCAAAAGAAATATAGAAATACCAGAAGCCAAAGCAAGCGACCATCACGCTCCTCCTCCGCCTCCGGCCACCAAGAGCGCCGTCGTTCCAACCCTCCATCAATTCTTCAGAAGCCAATCACCAAGGTATAGTTTCCTTTTTCCTCAATTTTTCTGCATCTCACGCATGAAACATCAAGGAATCAAAGCATGCAAACAATAAAATATACAAAGATCATATAAATGCAAACTGTAAAAACCCTAAAGAATCAGAACAAGATAAAGACTATACCTTTCAAACCATCAACATGGACCGCTATGAAGACGAGAGAAGGGGGAGGAAATGCTCTGGCATCTTGGAGGAAAGAGGAAGAATCAAAGCTTCGTTTGAGAAAGACAAAGAGAACGAAGAAGATGAGAGGAGGCGCCGCTGTAACCAAAACTGAAAACCCTAAATTCTGAGTACACTAAACAGAACCCTAACAAATTTGTTCAACACTTCATTCTGGGCCTGTGTGCCCCAATTGCCTAAGCCCAATACTTCTACTAGTGCCTGCACCCCCCCTTTAATCTAATTTTTGTTTTTTTACTTGGGCCAAATACTAATCCTAGGCCCATCACCTTCATCTCTTCTTATTTTTTTAAAAAGAAACTATTACTTTTCTTTTGATCTTTTTATTTTGGTAGTAATTACTTTAATTTGTCTTAACATAATTTTAATTACTAATTAATTTGTCATACAATAGTAATAGAGTTTTTTATAAATGTTTTCTTTAAAAAATACATAAATAATAAAACTTTAACTTAAATAATTTTTCTTTTCTTTAAAACTCTTTATTTACATAATTCATAAAAAAATACAATAATAATAAATACTTAATCTTTCATTAGGTTAAATTTTGTTTTTTCATTTGTAAATAAACACATACATCACATAATACTTTTGATTCTCTTTACTTTTTACGTTTTGTTACAATTTGTTAATATTTGAATTGCGTCAATTCGATTTGGTTGTAACCCATAATATTTTGGACATTATTATTCTGATAAGACTCATCCCCATTTGTAAATAATTTATACCCCCATCCCTGGATACTCTTCTGTAATAGCTTAGAATTTAATTCCCGCACTTTATACTTTTTAAATATGCCATGATTAGTGTGATCGGTGGAAATAAAACTGACTGTTTTGGAATGCTGGTTCGCGAAATGTCGCGGTAAGCAAGAGTCGCCGCCGTCTTTTATTTTCTCCAACAAGGAAAGGACAAAAGCACAGCAAAATTTATTTTCGAGATGCTTCTCGGGTTCGGGAGGTAGATTATAGAAAGGGAAGGTGTTAGCACCCTTTCTATCCATGGTTATCCACGGGCTCGTAGGTACTTGCTCACTATGTTTTCAAAATGTTTTGCTTTTCTTGTGTTTGTGGGTTTTGAAAAAAGTTTGTTTGAAAACTTCAATTTAACTCTTGTATCTGTCCTCAAGAGTGTATGAAGTGTTTGTTTTGAAAACTTTTGTCAGAAAAGTGTAGGTGCGAAAAGTATTTTTGTTTTGAAAGAGCAAGTGTCTAAGAACCTCTACCTACTCAAAATAAATTAAGTTGTGTAAATGTCCTTTAGACAGTATTATCCCACTATTGAGAAGTAGGTAGCACCGTCGTTGGAGTTATTTCGGTCAATTCGATTATAGGGACATGTGTGGTCACTAAAGCAATGGTAGGATGCCTTAGCGGTAACCCTAATGTCTTAGATCGTTTTTTATCGAGGCAACCGTTTCGAGGCAACTTTGATCTTTAGACAGGAGGGCGACCTCTAAAACACCCTATACTCAATGACCACGTCGAGGCAACCAAGTGAGGCGTACCCTAAGAGTGGCATGTGCGAGTGTGTCAGGATTCAGTTAAGTTATCTTTACACATGTTATGGTGAGCTACGTTTTGATTTTATTTTGAGAACAATTCTTGTCATGCATAGCCTAATTAACATACATCTAGCAATTAATAATTGTGCGAAAAGTAAATTGCGGAAAGTAAATCTACGCTATTACAAGGCGTCGGGTATTTACATCGCCAAAAGCAACCCTTGAAAAGTAAATGCGAGAAATTAAAGAAAAGCGATAAAAATTCCTAATTAACGCTATTACATCCTCGGAGCAATTACATAAATATGATCAAAAATAATAATAAAAAAGAATATGCGCGCGAGAGAAAATTGAATCGGAAAAGTTCTTAGGGTTTTGACCCTTTTTTTTTGAGAAAGAATGAAGTTTTTGTCCTTTTTGTATTTAATTAAATTAAACCTAAAACTAATTAATTAATTAAAAGAAATATTGTTGGTTTTTTAATGTCTCAAGGAAATAAATAAAAAAAGTCAAAAGTTAGTAAAAACCCTAATTCTAATTTATTTTATTTATTGCAAAAAATATTGAAATTAACCTAATTAAAAAAAAGACTAAATTAATTTGTTAGTATTTATTTACAAAAATAATAAATTAAAGGTGAAATTAATAAATAATAATAATAATAACAAATATTATATTTTAGTTTTCTGATTTTTATTATGAAAATAATTAATTATGTTAATTAAATAATAATAATAATAATAATTAATAAATAATTAGAATAAAGAAGAAAAAAGAAAAAGAATTAAAAGAAGAATAAACCAAGGGGGGGGGGTGTTGGCCCATTTAGGAGGTAAGTTTGGTAATTCTGAAGCCCATTAACCTCAAGCCTCTTTGACCTTTGAGAATATCTGCACGTGCATTGACCAGGGAGCATGGTAGTCTTCCACTGATGACCACTGGATTTGAGTCTAGGGACATCTGGCGCTTAGAGAGATGAAGTACATGGTGGAACACCCTTTGACACCTGCATGTGATTATGTGAAAGAAAATGAAATAAAGGTTTTGGGGGACCTGGGATTCGAACCCACGTCCCAATGATCCCAAGCCAGCACGCTAACCACTCCACCATCACGCTTTAGTCATTAGTAATATAAAGGGCAATTATTATATATGACAAATAAACAATATGCTGAAACCAAAATAAAACACGCGTATTTTTCAAACTGGCCAACCATGTACTAACACGTACTAATCTTCTTCGTTGTACCTGTAAAAACAAAATCAAATAGCGGGGGTTTTTAACCCCCACAACATGCTTGCACGAAAAATAGCGATTAGAGCTATGATACACATAAGTATTTCGCGAGGGTTTGGTCAGGTTCGTCTTGTTCTCAGGATTCCAACCATGTTCCTTAGTGGTCTCAATTTTTCCTGGTTTAGGAATCCCCAAATTCAAAGTTCAGGAACCCTAGAAATCGTCCATGGAAACTTTTGATTTATGGCGTTTCAATGCAATTAAACTATACAATTAGCTTTATACAGTCCCTAGCAACACAAAACGATCACAAAAATATGTTAAATATGCATGAATCAATGTTTACGATTTTGGAAAAAAGCTTCAAACCGTGGTTCTGTTTAGGACGATTCTTTGAGCTTCAAGGCTTGAATTTGATTGCCACACACTCTTGGGAACTCCTGCAAGATGTTAGAATCAACAAAAAGCTTTGAATCGCCCTGGAATATAGAAATCAGTTTTGAGTTTTTCTTGGAAAATTTTCAATATGCTATGACTTTTCTGCAGCTTCTCTCACGTGTGTGGCATCAGGGTTTGCTTGAATATATATAGGAGAATGAAATTAGGTCACAATCTTGAGCAAAAATCCATGGAATTGATGATTGAATATTTGATTGAAAATCAAATCTTTTTGCATTTTCATGATTGAATAAAGTTGCCAATTTTGGAGATTTTTGCATCTTTGATTTGTACACGAAATTGCCAGCATATCTTGACCATATTTGCTTCACAAAAAGATTGAAAAACCACATCTTTGTATTTTCCTACAATTTAAATTAATTAAATGAATTAATATTGATTAAAAATCCAATTAATTAATAAAAAATAAGAAAATAAATTCAGTTAAGCTTGATGGGTCGTGCATAGGCCATGGATGAAGTTTCAACAAGTAATTTGAGGCCCATTAGCAAAAATAAGGTGTTTTGAGCAAAGTTGACTTTTGCAAATTCATAACAATTTCCCAATTTCTCCAATGCATATCTTTCTCAATTTTGATCATATGAACATGTTCTTGGACATTTTGGAAAGGTCTTGAAGTCCTCTAACCAATGCCTTTGGTCCCATGTCATTTGGATTTACCAATCTCAAGTTATGGTCTTTGACTTAAAGTGCACTTTTGTTGACTTTTGAAAAGGACCTATAATGTCAAAATTGATAACTTTTTGTGAGAGCATTTCTTGAACTTGGTGTGTAAAGAGGGATTGTAGGAAATCACATCACCTTCAAAATGAGCATTGGATGGAATTTTTATGATGAACCATGAAAAAGTTATGCCCTGGTCAAGATACAGTTGACTTTTCTACTGTCCAAAAATAGTAACTTCTTGCATCTTGATGGTTTTTGAGCTATCCTTGTGGAATCATGATCAAGACTTGATCAAATGATGATTGTGGACTCAAAATAAGATGTTGACCAAAAATTCTGACTTTTGACTATGAAATGACCATTTTGCCCTTGTAGTTGACTGTGGGTCAAATGGAGCTTTTGACTGTGCAAATTGACACTGTGAGTCTTGCAACTTGACATGTAGGTGCTTCAGGATGTATATTGGCCTATGAGACTTGATTGAACCATTGAAAACCTCAAATTCCTTGAAAGAACCAAAACCCTAATTTTGGTTGTCTTAGGAGAGGGTTTGACTGTGCAACCTCTTGAGCAATCTTGAACAATTTGAAGATCATTCTTGACAAATCTTGAGGAATATGGGAGGGAAAATTTTGGGGTACAACAATTAGAGATTAGGGTTTGTATGTGAAAGTCTAAAATCGATCGCTAGATGACCTAATACAAAGATAAATGCATGAGAATCAACACACAGTTCACACTTGCACCTCTAGGGTAACCTCACTTGTTGCCTCGGAAAATGCAATCATGTCCCTCGAGTATGAGACACTCTAGCAAACGCCCCCTTTGATAAACAAAGATCTTAGTCCCTCGATGACCCTCGATGTTTCCTCCAATAAATTGATCTCGTCCCTTACAAAATTGCTAGAGCGTCTCACAAGTTGCTTTCGATGATTGTACACGATGACCCGCGCCTGTCCCGTTTAAACATCCTAACACAATGTTGTTCATCAAACACAATGGTGAAACAACACTGTTAAAAAGGGTAAAAAACATAAGAAAGATCTTTGAGTAAAATAGGGTAGACAACTCTTAGTTACTTGATCAAAAATCATGCAAAACATCCTTGCCATTTTCAAACACACTTCACAACACAACTTCAAAACAATTTCAAAACAACTTTCAAAATATTGAATAATCTTTTCAAAAAGACACACACCTTTGTATATATTCAAACAAGAATCATTACAAAGGTTGCCTAGACAAGGCATATTTTTTCAAAACATTTTCAAAACCACACACACAAAACACCATTTCAAACAAGTGAAAAGCAAAGGCAAGTGATCTAAAACAAGTAACTAACAGCCCATGGATAACCATGGATGAAAAGGGTGATAGCACCTTCCCTTTTCATAATCTACCCCCAGAACCCAAGAAAACATCTCAAAGGTCTTTCCTATGCTTTTTGACCTTTCCTTTGGATAAAATAAAAAGTTGGTGGCGACTCTTGCTAAACCGAACAAGTGCAAACACAAACGCAAAAATCTCAAGTCAGTTCTCCCACCGTATAACAGAACTGGCGACTCTGCTGGGGATTATTTCTAAAAGTGGGGTTACCTTAGGGTTTTTTTAGATCACCTTTGCATGATTATCTTGTTTGCCTTGATTGCTTTACATTTGGTTCTTTTGTTTGGGCTTGAAATCCTCTACCCGGATTTGGGAAACATTCATAGGTAAATAACAATACAATGTGGAAACTGTGCAGGGTATACCGACACGGTTGAAGTAATAGCTATATTAGTGCGACATATTTGTGGGTACCGGTAGCCTTTGAGTCAATCAAAGAGAATACGGGGCCGCTGAGTGATGTCATGAAGCACTAATGGACTCTTAGAACCTTACTTGACCATCTTGGCCTTTTTTTAGGGGTAGTGAGATGACCGACTTTGGTGCAGTCTGAAGTTGGTAGATACTCGATACTACACTCATTGAGGGCTGTTTTCTTGGAATATTTTGGTTGCCAGTTAAGTGGCTAAACCGAAACAATGAACACATAAAATAATCCAGTGATATTGAGCTCCTTATAACCCGGTTACTATTTATAGGACAGGTTGAGCCAACTAACTTCAAGAGGGTACTTGCCTATGAAACCCCATGCAAGCCTGAAACTAGGATTTTGTGTGATTTGCTTGTGCATATGCTTGTGCATACATAATGAACATCCTGAAGCATCATTTGCATCCATTAACCATTTCAAGGGTTTGAATCTTCATCTTTGTTCCTATTTTGAAGGTCATGGAATCTCTTCGCAGGAAAACAATTCAAGTCAACCTTGTGAGAATCCCTCCTCAACTCAAGGAGCTTAATTCCAGGATTCCGGAGAATTCTCTCTTCAGTGAAAGACATGGCCGACTTCTCAACTTGGTCAACTCCAACATTGAAGAAGACATGGTGAAAGTCCTCTTCCAGTTCTTTGACCCCCTACACCACTGTTTCACATTCCCTGATTACCAACTAGTACCTACTTTGGAGGAATTTTCTCAACTCCTGAGGATTCCTATTCTTAATCAACTACCCTACAACGGTACAGAAAAATAACCAAAGCCTGAAGATGTTGCTCAAGCCTTACACTTGCAACCATCTGATATCAAAGGACACTGGGAAACCAGAAGTGGTGTCAAGGGTTTCTTGGCAAAGTTTCTGTTTGAGAAGGCACAAGACTGCTGGAATTCTCTAGATATACAAGCCTTTGAGGAGATTGTAACACTACTCATCTATGGGTTGGTCTTGTTCCCAAACCCTGATCAACTTATAGATGTGAATGCTGTCAAGATTTTCATATCTCGGAATCCTGTGCCTACATTACTTGGGGACATCCTACACTCGTTTTACACACGAACAATGAGGAAAAGAGGTGTTCTCATGTGTTGTACTCCTCTCCTAGCAAGGTGGTTTATTTCTCACCTTCCACAATCAGTTTTGAAGAACGAGCAAGGTTTAATGTAGTCACAACGGTTGATGACTCTCCCACACTCTGATGTTCATTGGTGTTCTCGGTCCAGAGAAAATGTCATCATCATTGATCGTTGTGGGGAATTCCCTAATGTCCCACTTCTTGGTATTAGGGGAGGCATTACCTACAACCCCTGTTTAGCTCTGAGGCAGTTTGGATATTCTAGGAGGGATGGCCCTCATGATATGCTGATTCCTGACCTAGTTTTTGACTTCGACAACGATGCGCAAGGACTTCGACAAAGGTTCATCAGAGCATGGAGGATGCCCAACAAAGTGGACAATAAGACACTGGGGCACAAGAATTCCATCCCTCTTGAGCCTTACCTCAAGTGGGTACGAACACGCGCCCAGAGTCTTATGATGCCTTACCCCCACATTCTCCATATGATTAAAGAGCCTGTTAGGGAAGGAGAGGTTCTATACACCCTCCTACATCCATACATGCCAACATCATTGGAAGAATTTCAAAAGAGTTGGATCCAACTCAAAGAAGAACGGAACACTTTTGAATCCAGCTTCTATGCCAGTGAGAAGAAGGTTTTGGAGCTTACCCGCCGACTTCACGAAGAGGAGACTCTTAACAATTACATCACGCTAAAGAGGATACGCGACGTCTTTTTATCTTAAGAAGCTTTGTAATATTTGGCCCATGGGGCATTTATGTACTGACAAATTTCTTCTTATTAATATGACGTGTGTTCTTTTGTCTGTAACAACTTTGAATTTCTGAATCCTTGGATGCATTACATGAATAAACATATCATTCATCATATGCATAAACAGGTCTTCACACCAGGTTTCCTTATCTTTCTGCTGTTTATTTCAGCAAGATAGATATTGAGCAGACGATCAAAGATCTGCAAGCACAGAATTCGCAATTCCAACAACTCCTCATGACCTTGGCAAAGGGTCAAGAGGATCTTAAAGCACTGTTAGAGAAAAAAGAACAGGAAAAAGGAAAAAAGAAAAAGAAAAGAATCGGGGTAGCTACGCTGGGAAGAAGATTTGAGAACGAAGCTAGGAGAGTTCTGGAGTCCCCCTCGACGTCTGACGAAGGGACCGACAAAGGAAAAGGAGCTGCAGTACCTTCTGAGTCTGAGGTTGAAGAGGAAGAAGTTGAAGAGGATGAAGATTACTCCGAGCAGTAGTACCCTCCTGCAGACGACAGGTATAAAAATCCGGAATAGCGGTTAGCAGCCATGGAAGTGCAAAGGGTTCCCGGACTGGATTTCGAAGAGCTGGGGTTAATTGCTGGGATCGTCATTCCTCCCAAGTTCAAAGTACCCACATTCGCTAAGTATGACGGTTTGTCGTGTCCGAAGATGCACCTGAGATCATACGTCAGGAAGATCCAACCCCACTCATCTGATAAAGACCTCTGGGTACACTTTTTCCAAGATAGTTTGTTTGGCACACAGTTGGACTGGTTCTATCAACTCGAGAGATCAGAGGTTCACAATTGGGAAGACTTAGCTGCTGCTTTTTATCGTCAATATCAATACAATGCTGATTTAGCGCCCACTCATACTCAACTACAGAGTATGAGTATGGCTTCTAATGAAGGATTCAAGGAGTATGCCTAGAAGTGGCGTGATCTGGCTGGAAGGGTGCAACCCCCATTGTCGGATAGAGAGTTGGTTGACATGTTTTTAGGGACCCTGTCTAGCCCTTTCTTCAATCATTTAATTGGGAGTTCCTCCGCGGGATTTACCGAATTAATTCTGACCGACAAAAGGGTAGAGGTCGGCATTAAGAGTGGTAAGATTCAAAAATATGCCTCTGCGTACACCGCTATGAAAAAGACCTTCCCAGCTAAGAAGGAGAGTTCTGATCTTTACACCCAGAGAAATCGGGAAAGAGAGGAACGTCAGCCAACAGTAGGAGTCGTATTAATTCAGAAGCCCACACCAGGCCGGCCTAGAAACAGTCAACCAAGGAATGATCAGCCCATAACCTATCAGCAAAGGCCACCACGGCAATATACCCCGATAAATATGAAACCCGCTCAGATCCTTCCAAATCTCCTGAAATTAAACCTTGCTAATTTGATAGAGGCACCTAAGAATGCAAACACCACTTCTCCACATTATCATCCCAGTGCAAAATGTGCCTACCATTCAGACAGTGCAGGGCATGACACCAACGACTGTTGGGCCCTCAAAAACAAAATCCAAGACTTGATCGACGCCAAGGAGGTAGAATTCGATACGCCCGAAAAGCCCAATGTGATATCTGCTCCGATGCCCAAGCACGGTCATAATGTTCATGCCGTTATGGAAGACCTTCATGTTACCGATGTTGCTAACCTTTTGACTCCGTTACTAGTGATTAAAGAGAATTTGACGAGAGCCGGGATATTCCCAGGCTGTGGGAAAGACTGTTACTTTTGTTTAAACATACAAGCTGACTGCCCAATGTTGAAATCAGGTGTCCAATGCCTGATGGATACCCAAGAGATACTCTTCCAAAGAACCCCTGTTGATACCTTCACTCCTGTCACTCCTGCTACTTTTGCTACTTCAACCAACGATATTGAATTCATAACCATTTCCGACAATCCTCCCAAGGATTGCAAAAGGCCTGTCAGGATTACGCCCGAACCTAAACTGGTACCATTAAAAATCACCATGCCAGGACCTGTCCCGTATCAATCTAGCAAAACAATACCATGGAACTATGGAGGAGAAATCTTCTATCATGGTATCAAACAGATTGAGGCAGTCCAAGAGATTTCTGAAGAAGAAAACCCTGATGTAGGGAACATCGCGGGAACAAGCAAGATAACCCGCAGCAGACGGATGTTTTCTCTGGAGATTGCTCCCCCTCGAGCAGTCTTCGGTCCCTCGAAAGCTTCTGTACCTGTTAGACCATCCGTGCAAGGCCCGATGATTGAAGAATTGGATACTCCTGAAGTAAGACCATCTGCTGACACTACCAATAAGGGTAAGGGGATACTAGAAGCGCCTGTCAAGACGAAGGCTCATGCTGTGGTTATCCCCGAAACCACTCAGAAAGAAATGGATGATATCTTGAAAATAATCAGAAAGAGTGACTACGACGTCGTGGAACAGCTAGGGAAGACCCCTTCTAAAATTTCAATGTTGGCTCTTCTACTCTTCTTTGAGGCCCATGCTAAGGCCCTTATCAAATTCTTAAAGATGGCACATGTGCCTCAAGAAACTTCGGCTGACCAGTTTCAAGAGTGCGTGGCCAACCTAACTGCTGATAATGGCCTGGGTTTTTCCGATGCTGACTTGACTCCCAAAGTAAGGAAACACAACGACGTGCTACATGTCCTAGTGGAGTGCAGGGGAGCCACCCTCGCCCATGTCTTAGTTGATACTGGTTCTTCCTTGAATGTGCTGCCGAAGAAAGCCTTAGACCGTTTAGACTGCGAAGGATTGACCCTCAAACCTAGTAACATCGTTGTTAGGGCCTTTGATGGGTCCAAAAGAATGGTTCACGGAGAGGTTGACATTCCTATCAAAGTAGGCACAAAAGTTTTCAATTCCACCTTTTATGTGATGGACATCCATCCTTCATACTCGTGTTTGTTGGGAAGACTGTGGATCCATTATGCTAGGGCAGTTACCTCCTCTTTGCACCAAATGTTGAAATATCCTGTTAAGGGTAAGATTATAACGGTGCACAGCGAGGAAGAGTACATGATAAGTCATCTCAATTCCTTCTGCTATGTGTAGGTGGATGGCGAGTTCATCGAAACGTCTTTCCAACATTTTGAGGAAGTTTCTCCTGAGGTAGCAGTTGCGAAGAAAATAGTGGAGGTGCCTATCGTTCCCAAGCATGTATCTAAGATGGCATCTCTCAAGGACGCAGTGGCTATGGTCAAAGAAGGGAAGAGTACAGTATGGGGGCAACTTCCTGATTTTCCCCATAAGATGGACAAATTTGGGTTAGGGTTTACTGCTGCAGGACAAAAGGCTATGCGTCGCTCCAAGGATGGAGGACCACCCGTCAAGATCACTCACCACGGAATCAATGCTGTAGAAGATGAAGATGAAGAGGGCCACTTTGAAGATTGGATCATTCCAACCGTCGAAGGGAGTTTAAGCAACTAGGAAGCAAAGGATTTTATTCCCATCACCTTTATTAACCAGTAATTTTATCTTTGAACAATTTCCTATTTTTGGTATGTAATAACTAAACAATTCGTACACTATTTTCACCTCATGCCTTGCCCAGGGCATGTAGGTCCATTTGTAAAGGCTTGATTTTCTTCATTATCATATGACATGTTTTAATGAATCATTGGACACTTTCATCTACAAACTGTTGCATTCATTTTCTTTCCTTTTGCATTTTTGTTTTGTTTAAGGATGGATATCCCTTACACACACCCACACTCACAAATGCAGGTACCCATCCACTCCGGATTCCATGGGTGACTATTCTGCTTTAGCCTTCGATAACTCTAAAGATTTGGTCAATCATGCTGAGTACGAAGTTGACGAAGACTGTGAAGTGCCGGGAGAGTTAGCTAGACTTCTAAAACAAGAAGAGAGGGATATCCTGCCCCATGAAGAGTTGCTAGAAACCATCAATTTGGGAACAGAGGAAGACAAGAAAGAGGTGAAGGTGGGTGCCAACCTGGAACCAAGTGTCAAAGAGCGCTTAGTGCAGTTTTTGAACGAGTATGTTGAAATCTTCGCCTGGTCCTATGAAGACATGTCTGGACTAGATACATATATCGTGGTTCACCATCTCCCTACAAGAGAAGACTGTCCACCGATCAAGCAAAAGGTCCGCCGAATGAGGCCCGACATGTCTGAGAAGATCAAAGCTGAGGTAATGAAGCAATTCAACGCTGGCTTTCTGGCTGTTACTTCCTATCCACAATGGGTTGCTAACATTGTGCCCGTGCCCAAGAAGGACGGCAAAGTCAGAATGTGTGTGGATTATCGAGACTTAAATAGGGCTAGCCCTAAAGATGATTTTCCACTGCCACACATCAACATCTTGGTTGACAACACAGCTCAACACAAGGTATTTTCCTTCATGGATGGATTCTCGGGATACAACCAGATCAAAATGGCCCCCGAGGACATGGAGAAAACTACTTTTGTCACGCAATGGGGTACCTTCTGCTACAAAGTGATGCCATTCGGACTGAAGAATGTAGGGGAAACCTACCAACGCGCCATGGTAGCTTTGTTTCATGATATGATACATCATGAGATCGAATTTTACGTAGACGACATGATAGCTCGATCACAGACAGAAGAAGAACACCTTGATCATTTGCAAAAGCTATTTTCCAGGTTGAAGGAGTATAAGCTCAGACTAAACCCAAGCAAGTGCACTTTTGGAGTTAGGTCTGGTAAACTTTTGGGATTTATTGTCAGTAACAAAGGAATTGAGGTTGACCCAGCTAAAGTAAAGGCTATACAAGAAATTCATGTCCCCGCACTGAAAAGGAGGTTAGGGGATTCTTGGGACGCTTAAACTATATCGCCAGGTTCATCTCTCACCTGACATCTACCTGTGAGCCAATCTTCAAGCTGTTGAAGAAAGATCAGGTGGTTGAATGGAACAATAATTGTCAAGTTGCTTTTGATAAGATCAAGGAATATCTACTAGAACCTCCTATTCTGATGCCACCCGTCAAAGGAAGGTCGTTAATCATGTATCTGACTGTTTTGGATAACTCAATGGGGTGCGTGCTGGGCCAGTATGACGAGTCTGGCCGAAAAGAGCATGCCATTTATTACCTTAGCAAAAAGTTTACCGACTGTGAGACTCACTACTCACTGCTCGAGAAAACTTGTTGCGCTTTGGTATGGGCTGCTCGCCGGCTAAGGCAGTATATGTTGACTCATACCACTTTGCTGATTTCCAAAATGGATCCGATCAAGTATATCTTCAAGAAGCCTACTTTATCTGGAAGAATCGCTAGATGGAAAATGATCCTGACTAAGTATGATATCCAGTATACTACCCAAAAGGCTATAAAAGGGAGTGTACTAGATGACCATCTAGCTCATCAAGCCGTCGAAGATTACCAATCTATGAGATTCGACTTCCCTGACGAGGACATTATGACATTGGACGACATTGAAGTTAACGAACTGTATGACAGACTTGAACAAGGATCCTGATGGACCCTGTACTTTGATGGCGCTTCAAATGCACTTGGCAACGGTATCGGAGTGGTACTTATCTCTCCAGAAGGTTGCCATACACCCTTTACTGCTAGACTCTGTTTCAGTTGCACCAACAACATGGCCGAATATGAAGCTTGTATCTTTGGTCTTAAAGCTGCAATTGACTTGGGAATCAAATCTTTGGTGGTATTTGGAGACTCATCCTTGGTTATCAGTCAAATCAAAGGAGAGTGGGATACTAAACATCCTAACCTCATCCCATACAAAGAACATGTCCCGACATTGTTACCTCATTTCGAGCAAATTATCTTCGAACACTTCCTACGAGAAGAAAATCAGCTAGCAGATGCTTTGGCTACAATGTCTTCCATGTTTAAGCTCAACTGGGATAATGAGGCTCCCCAAATCACCATCGAGCGAATGGACGAACCTGCGCACTGTCATGAGATTAATGCCGAAGAAATAGTGGAACAACCCTGGTTCCATGAAATCAAAAGGTATCTCCAGACTCAAGAATACCCTGAAGGAGCTTCCGTCAATGACAAAAAGTTCTTAAGGAAATTTGCTGCCGAGTTCTTCCTGAGTAATGGCATCCTTTATAAGCGCAGCCATGATTGTGTTCTACTTCGTTGTGTGGACAAGGTTGAAGCAGAGTTGATCATGACCGAAATACATAGTGGCGCCTTTGGCACCCACTTAAGCGGACATACGATGGCTAAGAAGATTCTAAGGGCAGGCTACTACTGGTCTACCATGGAAGCCGATTGTCATCAACATTCCCGTACTTGTCACAAATGCCAAGTTTATGCTGACAAGGTGCATATCCCTCCGGTTCCTCTCAATGTCCTAACAGCTCCCTGGCCATTCGCAATGTGGGGCATTGATATGATTGGAGAGATCAAGCCTACAACATCCAATGGGCATCGCTTCATCCTGGTGGCTATTGATTACTTTACCAAATGAGTCGAAGCAGCTTCCTTCGCCTCTGTTACAAGGAATGTGGTTGCGCGTTTCATCAAGCAGAACCTCATTTGCCGGTACGGTATTCCTGATCGAATCATTACGGACAACGGTACAAACCTGAATAACACTATGATCACCACTCTGTGCGAGCAGTTCAAAATTTATCATCACAATTTATCTCCCTATCGGCCGAAGATGAACGGTGCTGTTGAAGCCGCAAACAAAATTATCAAGAAGATCATTCAAAAGATGACAGTCACCTACAAAGATTGGCATGAGATGCTACCGTTTTCTCTACACGGGTACCGTACCCCGGCGTGAACATCAACTGGGGCAACACCTTTCTCTTTGGTATACGGCATGGAAGCTGTTTTACCTATAGAAGTTCAGATTCCTTCCTTAAGAATCATGAAGGACGCTGGTTTGAATGAAGACGATTGGATTCAGACCCGACTTGATCAACTTAACTTGATTGACGAAAAGCGACTTACTACTGTTTGTCATGGTCAGACGTATCAAAAACGGATGATCAAGGCTTTCAACAAGAAAGTCAGGAGACAAGTATATCAAGTTGGGGATCTTGTAATCCAGCGGATTATCTTACCGTAAAGTGATCCCAGGGGCAAGTGGACTCCTACTTACAAAGGACCATTTGTGATCAAAAACATCTTTTCTGGCGGGGCAATGATCCTGACCACCATGGACGGTGACGACCTGCCACACCCTGCGAACGCAGACATAGTCACAAGATACTACGCATAAATGACCCGACAAGTCGAAAACCCGAAAGGACGACTTGGGCAAAAATGGGCATCCCGGTGAATTGAAAACCCGAAAGGGCGGTTCGGGCAAAAATTAGGGATAAACAAAAAAAATATGTACACCCGACAAGTTGAAAACCCGAAAGGGCGACTTGGGCAAAAAAGGGTTTCCCGGTGGATCGAAAACCTGAAAGGGCGATCCAGGAAAAAGTTAGGGAATCAAAGCGTATGACTATGTCTCGTCGGATCACTTTAAGAACAACCTCTTCACAGACAAGCTCCAAAGATTATGATCAATTCAATCACCTGCGGGCAAAGCAACGAATGGACAAGATACTCAGAGTCGTGAAGGCTATAGCAGAATAGGAACCCCATGAAATTAATACACATAGCCATCTTTCTTTGTAAAAAAAATTTCTCAGCTTTTTGACAACATTCTCTTACTAGGGTGTCTATCTCCTTTGTACAAATACTTACACAAAGTTAATACAAAGTTACTTCAAAGTACAGAAAACTGTCTGCCTTTTTCTTTCTTTTTTACACTCGTGTTTTATTTAAAAACATCCAATGATTTATTAAACGAGCATATGCATTTGAATGAAATCATCGCTTACAAATAAAACAAAATGAGAAAGAATAATTACTGATAGGATGGAAGTGTAGGAAAGTGTCTTTAGGCTATTCCAGAAGAAATCCCCTGCACATCAAAGATTCTCGTTCTTGACTCCTCAACACCAATTCCCCTAGCAGAATGAAGATTCTTATTCTCAATTCTCCATAGAGTTTTCAGATATTCCCCAGCGAATTTCTTCTCAAAACGACAAAACAGGAATCCCCAATAGATTGGCATACAACCCAAACTCCTGACTTTCCCCTGCAGTATAACGTCTCCCCGCAGAGGTTGTTAAAAGAGCTTGAAGTCACACATAATCTTCAACAGTGGTCCCATGACTTCTCATTTTCAACAAACAAAGGGTTTTCAATCCCCGACAGCAGTTAAGGATTTGTTTTCTTCGACAGCCGTCAAAGATTTTATCATCTCCAGCTATCCAGGATTTATTTTCCTCAGCAAGACAGCTCATCGGCTTACATGCGCATACATTGCATTCATATATCATAAACATTGATATAACACATATATTGCATCATACATTTCATGCAACATAACTTTGTGTTTCAGCTAATATTTTACCCTTTTAAAGGATGAGATTAACAAGCTTCAGACTCAACTTTTGAAAACAGTTTACGGATGCTTCCCCAACATGGATGCTAATCTATTGCTTATTCAACTTCAAGACTTCTGAAAACAGTTTACGGATTCTCCAAACACGGATGTTAATCTATCGCTTATTCAGACTCAACTTTTGAAAACACTTTATGGATGCTTCCTAACATGGATGCTAATCTATTGCTTATTCAACTTCAAGACTTCTGAAAACAATTTACGGATTCTCCAAACACGGATGTTAATCTATCGCTTGTTCAGACTCAACTTTTGAAAATAGTTTACGGATGCTTCCCAACATGGATGCTAATCTATTGCTTATTCAACTTCAAGACTTCTGAAAACAGTTTACGGATTCTCCAAACACGGATGTTAATCTATCGCTTGTTTAGACTTCAACTTTTGAAAACAGTTTACGGATGCTTCCCAACATGGATGCTAATATATTGCTTATTCAACTTCAAGACTTCTGAAAATAGTTTACGGATTCTCCAAACACGGATGTTAATCTATCGCTTGTTCAGACTCAACTTTTGAAAACAGTTTACGGATGCTTCCCAATATGGATGCTAATCTATTGCTTATTCAGACCCCGGTTCAAAGATGCTCCAAACACGGATACCTTTCTGATCCTCATCCTTTCACCTATAACATACAGTTCAACAAACATTCCCCAATGGCATCTTTAAGCCCCTCTCCGACAAGATTCTGTCACATCTCCAAATTCCATCTTTAAGCCCATTCCCTCAACCATGCTTTGACGAGTGCAAATTTATGGGCACTCTAGTGTCCAATCATCTTTTACCTTCGAGTCGCGAAAGGCAAACTCACCAATCTAACTCTTCAGGTTCAAGAAGATTGAACATGGGCAACTGTTATACCCCAAAATTTTCCCTCCCTTTTTCAAAAGAAATCACAACCCCAGGGTTTTCTCTGATTTTGAGATTGACTCAAGAATCGGTCAAACAGACTTTTCTTTATCAGTCAATCCAGAATTAGGGTTTTCGCTCGCATTTCTCAGAAGGAACTGAATCCTCAAATTTAGTTAACTGTTACATTATTTTCACGCTTGTTCAAGATTACTAGTTGTTTCTCAAAACCCAATTATCTGGGATAAGAGCTGAGACTTTTGTTTGGAACAGTAAGGCATCTGCTTGATTATTTGGAGTAAAAGGTTAATCGTTTATTGGAATGCTTTGTTGCTTGATTAAGTGGAGTGAAAGGTTTATCTTTTATTGGAATGCTTTGTTGCTTGATTAAGTGGAGTGAAAGGTTTATCGCCTATTGGAATGCTTTGTTTAACTGTACAATGCGTGTGTTAATTGGAATACCATGCGTATTGTGAGTAATGCAAGGTTACGAGACTGCAAAAATTTGTTGATTATTTATTTTATCTGAATTAAAATTATTGGGATACAGTTCCAATTATTTTGATTTAAGAGTCTTAAATAATTAAATAAACAATGCAAGAAAAGATTGGAAGATATTTGGATAAAGACCTTTTTTATTATTTTCAGATATTGTTACAAAATTTATTGGAATATTGTAAAATTACAACTTACAGTATTTACAATAATATTTGTTTACAACAAATGAAAAATAATAAACCTAAGCCTAATCTCCTAAAATCTTTGGCTTCTACTGCTTCTGCTATTGTCCAAGATGCATCCACTTGAAAAGAGAAGAAAGAAAAGAAAATCAGCACAAGAATTTTTAAATGAAAAGAAGAAAAAAAATCATCATTAAAATTGGTCGTCTAGAATCAGATTGCCTATTTTCGTCACACTTTATTTTTCTCTCTGCAAATCACAAGAAGATCACTCTTCTCGGTTCACAGAGAGAAAGATAAAATATATAAAATGCAAGCATGTCAAACTAGATTCAAAAACATAGGTCAAGTACAAAAAGTTCCAAGCTGCATTAACCAAGCGAACTGAATTACAAACTAAGTGCCAAGCTGCATTAACCAAGCAAACTGTACTACAAATTCAAAGAGACAAACGGGAGACAAAACTGCCAAGGTAAGTCAAGCAAATGAATAACACATCAGCAAGCAAAGTCCCATATTCAGCTACAGTACAAAATTGCCCAAAACCAAGTTACAAGACAGATTGGATAAAAATGGTAATGCAACATGAAAACAACAATACAACAGACAAAAAGCAAGACAGCAGGAGATAGTTCACTTGACAAGTCAAAACTTGTCCAAGATGCTTTCATCATTTTCTAGACAGCACAATTTTTCAGAATAAAAATATAATAAGCAATTAAAAATGCTTATGGAGAGAGAGAAAAGAGAGAACCTCAGTGAGAGTTTTGCAGTTTTGGCAAAAGGAAGGTTTTTCAAGTGAGAAAAGAAACACATAAGATATAAAAGAGCAAGCTTGCATAACAATCAATGGGACACAGAAAAAACTAACAACAAGCGCAAGCCTACCTCCCAAAACAGCAAGCCTGCCTCCAACTCAACCTGCATAACCTTCAAGCTTCCCAACCTGTAAACAAAATAAATAAAAAAAGCACATGCCTGTTTCCAAAACCAAAAACCAAAACCTACAGAAACTTGCTTGCAAATCCAAAAAAAACACAAGCCTGTTTCCATAACCAAAAGCACAACAGAATAGAAAATCTGCCTCCAACTCACCACAAGCCTGTTTGCAAACTTGTCCAAAGCTCAACAAACCTGTAAGAACTACAAGCTCAAACAACAACAAAAAAACCTGCAAGTAAAACTTGCAAGCAAAAGAAAATCTGCAATTTCTAAAACATAAAACTAACAATAAGCCAGCCTCCAAAACTCCAAGCTTACAAACCTGCAAGCCAAACTCACAAAACTGCAGAACTGTAAGCTGCAAAGCTATAAACCTGTTTGTAACCACAAAAAGTCAACCAGCAAACCTGCTAACCAAAGCATTACAAACTGCAAAAATTGTAAAGCTACAGATCTGCCTGCAACCACAAAAAGCCAAAACCTACAACCTGCAAACTCAAGCAAACACAGTCTAGCTTCATCAACCATCAAGAAACCAGTTCAAACAACAAGTTTCAAAAACGCTATCATCGTCAACTCAAATCAAAACAACAATAGCTAATCTCAGAACATCATCATCATTGACATCAAGTAACCCACAAGGAGAGAGGAAGAGTGTTGTACCCCAAAATTTTCCCTCCCATATTCTTCAAGATTTGTCAAGATCAATCTTCAGATGATTCAAAATCTCTCAAGGGTTGCAAGGTCCAATTGCCTCCTAACACAGTCAAAATTAGGGTTTTGGTTCTGGCAAAGAAAATGAGGTTTCCAAGGGTCCAATCAAGTCCCATATGCTCATATACATTGTCAAGCATCCATAGGCCAAGTTTCAAGACTCACAGCATCAAATTGCACAGTCAAAAACCCTAAATGCTTCACAGTCAACTGCAGGGGAAAAATGGTCATTTGACAGTCAAAAGTCAATTTTTTTGGTCAACATCTTATTTTGAAGCCACAAACATCATTTGATCAATTCTTGATCATGATTCTCAAAGTATGGCTCAAAAGGTCTCAAGATGCAAAAGTTTCCATTTTTGGACAGCTGAAAAGTCAACTGCAAATTGACCAGGGCATAACTTCCTCATGGTTTATCAGAAAAATTCCATCCAAAGCTCATTTTTAAGAGGATGACATTTCCTACAACTCATCTTCACACTCCAAGTCCAAGAAATGCTCTCACAAAAAGTTATCAATTTCACCATTATAGGTCATTTTCAAAAGTCAACAAAAAGGCACTTTAAGTCAAAGAACATAACTTGATATTGGTAAATCAAAATGACAAGGGACCAAAGGCATTGGTTAGGGGACTTCAAGACCTTTCCAAAATGTCCAAAAACATGATCATAACTTAAAAATTGAGCAAGATATGCCTTGTAGAAGTTGGGAAATTTTTAGGAATTTTGAAAAGTCAACTTTGCACAAAAGGCTTCAAAAATGCTAATGGGCCACAAATCCTTCCATGAATCATTACCCAAAGGCTATGCACGACCAATTGACCTCAAAGGGATGTATTTTCTTATTTTTGATTAATTATTTGAATTTTTATTATTATTAATTCACTTAATTAAATTTAAATATGAAAAAATATCAAATGACACTTATCAAATCTTTTTGTGCAGCAAGTTCACTCATTATGAGCTAAATATCTCGTGCATCAATCAACAAGGACAAAATCATCCAAATTTGGCATAATTGGCATGGAAAAAGATTGGAAAAGATATGAACAAAATCAAATATTGGAATCATCAATACATGGACTTTGGGCTTGGTTTTTTAACCTAATTCCATTCACTTACATATGCATAACCTAAACCTATTCCATTGGACACGAAAAACTGCACACAGGCTGCATACCAAATTGCCAAATTTTCACCAAAAGTTGGAAACTGAAAACTTAGTTACAAGGCGTTTCAAAGCTCCAAAAGCATTCCAAAACATTGCCAAGATATCCAGGAACGTATTGCAATCAAGAACCAGTCTCCAGACCCCAAGAATTGGTAGAACAACATTGCACTTTTCACAAACTTTTCCATAATCGTGTTTTAATTTACATGCATTATTTATGAGTTTTAATGGTTGATTCTTACTAACAATGATGTTCTGAAGCTAATGGTACCATTTAATTAAACTAATAATGCCTATATCAAAATCTGCCATTAACGTTTGCTAGGGTTTCAGAGCTCCAAATTTAGGGGTTTCTTCATATGGAAAAATCAGGCCACCAAACCTATGCCATTGAATTCGTGACATGAAGACGAATCATTCCATGACCTCGAGCCCTTTTTATATTTGCTCATTGTCTAATCGCTATTTTTCCTGGTGGTATTTAGTGGGGGTTTAAAACCCCCGCTATTTGATTATGTTACAGGTACAAAAAGGAAGAAGACGCATATGTGTCATATGATGGTTGGATAATTCAAATGCTGGCGCGCAAATTGTTGTTAATACCACTAACTAACATGTTTTGTATATTATATTTCCCATGCACTATGTTAACAAAGAAACGCGCTAGCCTGGATGGTTGTTGAGGTGTATGGCAGGTATTGGGACCTGGGTTCGATTCCCAGGTCCCCTATCATATTTCATAATTTTTTCCATAACATATTTCCATGCAGTGCATGTCCCATGGCTCACCATGCATCCCAACGCTTAGGCTTGCCAAGTGTATCTGATGATCAATCCAATGGCCATAACGTGCAGTCCATGGTACGCGCTAGTCAACCATTCCACATGCAAGCACAGAAAGTCAAAAGGCCTTGGATTCTGATGGGCCAAAAATACTCTAATTCACCTCCTAAATGGGCCAGACACCCCCTATGGTTTGCATCATTTTTATTTTTTATTTGATTTTCCTTTTATTCTTTTAATTGTTTTTAATTGTTTTCTTTAAATTTCATAAATTAATTTTCATAATATAAAACCAAAAGAATAAAAAAAAACTAAAAATATATTTAATTATTATTATTTCACCATTAGTTTATTTTTGTAAATAAACTTTAAATAATAAATTTAGTTAATTTAGGTTTTCAATTTTAACACTTTTCTTAAATAAATAAAATATGTAGAAATTAGGGTTTTTAACTTTTCATCATGTTTTTCTTAATAAATAATTTTCTCATCATTATTATTATTATTATTAATTATTAAATATTTTGTAAATAAACATGTACATTAAATATTATGTAAATTAGGTTTTAAACTTTAACTTTTTCATTAATAATTAAAAACAACTTAGAATTAGGGTTTCTCTTCAATTTTAATTTCTTTCTCTCATGAATACAAAAAACCTAAAAAACATTTCTTTTCTTTTAATAAAATAATTAATTAGCTTTTAATTTTCATTTAATTTCAAAAGGGTCCAACGCCCTCGAACGTGCAACTTTAATCCTTTCGCGCATTTATTCTTATTTTTCGTTGTGAATATTATGTAACTGCTCAAGCCATGTAATAGTAATTAGGTTTTACTTTCCGCACTTTTATTTAAAACGGGTCTTTGTTAATTTGGCGATGTATAGACCCGCGCCTTGTAATAGCGTAGGACTTTACTTTCCGCATTTAAATTTCCGCACTCTTAAACTATTAAACTTTGCATGAAAGAATGTATGGCCTAAATTAAAAACAAGCGTAGATCACCATGATACATGTACAAGATAATTGCTAAACATGAAAACAACACACCAATTCACACACCACTCTTAGGGTACGCCTCACTGTTGCCTTGCCCTCGAAACGTGGTCGTCGAGTATAGGACGTTTTAGTAAGTCCTTATGTCCATGACATGATCCAGTTGCCTCGAAACGGTCGCCTCAGAATTAAAAAGGATCAATGGCATAAGGGTAGCTTCTAAGGTGTCCTACTATTGCTCTGGTGACCACACTGTCCCTAAACTCGAATTGACCCGAACACCTCCAACGGTGGTGCTACCTACCTCTCAATGGTGGGATGGCACTACCTTAAGGACATTTACACAGCCTAATTCCTTAGGGTAGGTAGATGACTCGTAGATACTTGCTCTATTCAAAAACAAACAAAACTCTTTTCACACCGACACTTTTCAAAAGCTTTCAAAACAATTTTTCAAACACTCTTGAGGACTGATACAAGAGTCGATCTGAAATCTTTAAACGAAACTTTTTTCAAACCCACTCACACTTTGAAAAGCAAACACTTTTGAAAACACAAATGAGCAAGTATCTAAGAGCCCATGGATAACCATGGATAGAAAGGGTGCTAGCACCTTCCCTTTCTATAAATCTACCTCCCGAACCGAGAGACAATCTCATAAGGAATTTTGCTGTGCTTTTGTCCTGTCCATGTTGGAGAAAATAAAAGACGGTGGCGACTCTTGCTTACCGCGACATTTCGCGAACCAGCGTTAAACAGTCAATTCCAGATCCACCGATCACAGAACTGGCGACTCTGCTGGGGATTCTTATAAAGTGAGGTGTACCTTAGGACTAAGATCACTTGTGTTTTCAATTGTTGTGTTTGTTTGCTTTATTATTGTGGGCTGCATTGGAGTTACATAGATCCTAACCCGGATCTGGGGATACCCTGTTAGGTAGCATAAGCTGTGAGGGACCTGTCCGGCGTAGACCGACACGGGTGAAGCAGTGGCTACATTAGTGTGGCACCTTGGTCTGTACCGATATCCCTTGTGTCGCAACGCGGAGAATATGGGTCTTCTGAGGAGTCATTAAGCACCAACCGACCTTAGAACCTTAAACGACCCAACTTGGCCAATAGAACAGTAGCAGTATGCTACACCCATTGAGGCTAAACTCTCGCGATGGTTCTGGCCGCAAGAAAAGATTGCGATGCTGGAGTTATGACCGATTGAGGGTAGTCAGTGATATTGGGATCCTCTAGAACCCGATTACTTCTGATAGGACAGGTCTTAACCAACTAACTGAAAGAGGGTAATACCTAGACCCCATGCTGGACTAAACTCTAAGGGCTGTCTTGTGTGACTTGTGTGCCTTCCAACTTGACTATTTGCATGCTTGTTATCTGACACTTGAGTTTCTTGTAGGTTTTGTTTACAGTCCTTAATTGGGACTCATAACAGGGTTTATCTACATTACCCCATGCATAGAATAACATCATACCATTGCATGCATCCTGCATAAAGACTAATCCATTTCAAGGATCTCAAGGGTTTGTGATGCAGGTCGTGATGAATCAAATGCCTAGCAAGGGGAAAAGGGGATTTATTTTCCTCTAGCCAAGGTTAATGACTTGGGTCAGGGGCTATGACCCACTCGATATGGTGAGCCTTGACTCTTGAAGAAGGCCTCTCAACAATACGCAGTGCCTTTCATCAAGCTACAAAATGCAGATTCTAACAAAGTTTCTTGTTTATCCCGCGAGGTCCTTGAAAACATTGCATGCATATCATACATATCATTGCATAAAAGGTACCCTTTTAACAGGTCACTTACCTTCTTCGCTGTTTATTTCAGCAATGGCTTCCCAACAAGATAACCAGGGTCTTCATGCTCAAGAGACTCAGTTCAGGGAGATCTTCCTAAGCCTATCCAAGGGGCAGGAAGAGTTAAGGACACTCCTCATGGGGAATCTGGCCAAGAAAAGTCCCGAGGATGACAAGGACGAACGGCTGAAACGCCTACAAGCTGAGGTAGATACAATGAAAACCCAGATGTTGGGGCAAAGGGCTCTCATCCAAGGTTTAGCTCAGGAGCAAGAAGAGTTGAGGACCATGATCAGTCAACTCCACCAACACAGATCCAACATGAAGCAACCAGTCCGAGTCAGGGACCAGGTCTTTGATCAGCTTCCAAGAGGACAAGAGTCTGGTATGGTGAAGAATGGACCTCTCTAAATTGCTACTACTTCACAAGCCCAACATCAACCTCGCCCAGAGCAACAGGCTGATCAGAGTAAGCCAAGCAGGTCCAGGAGGCAGTTCACCCAGCTCAACATGCCGTTGTTTCAAGCTCTACAACACCTGCTGAGGTTGAATCTGATTACACTAAGGGCTCCTCCCCGGAACCCCAACACATCTTCTCCTAACTATCATCCCAACAAAAGATGTGCATACCACTCCGATAGTCCTGGACATGACACTGCCGACTGCTGGGCTCTGAAGAACAAGGTACATGATCTGATTAATGAAGGAGTAGTGGATTTCACCCAAGTGGGTCAGGCTGAGTGCTTCTACCATCCCTACAGGATTCACCATTTGAAGTGACAAGCCCTGAGACTAGAAGACTTTTGTCCACTAGAATTTTCAAGTTGTAATTTTCTTTTGATTGTTCAAACATTTATTCATGTTAAACGTTGTTATTTAATTAATGCATCGCATATGTCTGTTTTGAATCAATATATTTGCATCCGCTATATTCAAACTGCTTTCATTTTTTGATGTCAACTCTCAATTAATAATTCTAAGCCTCTTGAGGGAGGATGACGAAAACAATACCACAATCTACAGTATGCTTTTGAACAGACCCCGCTGATGAGGTACAGGCATTGTTTCAATTCCTAAACACTGGAGTTATAAGGAAGATAATCCCTCGTCAACCCCTCTGAGCCAAAGAAGTTGGAGTTTTTTCTTTTTCGAAATTAAAACCCTTAATCATAACCTGGGGCAGGGTAGTTCTCTCAGTTGATCCAGGTGCACGATGAATGGCATCAAAGGAATCCTTACAAAACAGAAAAAGACAGTGATGGTTCCGAACAATCATAAAGACAGGCAGTCATTACCAAAAAAAAAACTAAAGCCCAATAAGTCAAAAAAAATTATGAAGGAGACTTACAAACCTGGGGCATCCCGCTGACTGTAAATACAAAAAGAAACAGTTCAGGCAAGAAACAGGGATAACAAAATCAAAAAAAAGAAGAAAGAGGTCTTACAAACCCTCGAAAAAAAAATGACTGCCTATTCAAAATAAATTGTCAACATCCGAACCATCACTGGAACATCAAAGCAAAGACTCAACAAGGTCTAACGCACGATTAGCTGAGTTTAGGATTGAAGAACATCACGAAGAACGGGTGGGTACAAATAAAGTTTGAGCCTTTATCCTTTGTTTCTTAAACCGTGAACCAGGCCACGTTACAACCCTAAAAAGTCCTAGCTGAAGCATGGGTTAGTTCGAAAGCATACTGTTACGAAAGGTATCCTGACTCCTTAAGGCTTGCGGTAAAATAACGAGTTGACATCACATTTTACAAATTTGCTTGTTTTACTAAAAGATGCATTTTCAAAAACTTCGAAACAGACGTAAGCTTTGAATTTTTAACATAACTTTGTTTGCATATGACTTTTTGTTTGAACAGCATAAGAGTTCGTACCGATGAATGTCTAATGGACAAAAGCTCTTCCAACCAAGGGGCAGACATGATCATTGTCCGTCATCTGGGGCATTCCAGTCAAGATTCAGAGAATCTCTCAAAGGCCCAATAGCTAGGGGCAAATCTCCAATCTGGATCACTTGGGGCATTGGACGATCAAACAAAGATCTTCTGGTGGTATGACAACGCAACACTACTAACAGGGGCACTTCCCTACATCCTGAGAGCATGGACATAGTAAAAAAAAAGTACTACGCATAATCAAAGACCCGCTAGGTTGACACACCTAGGCAAAAATAAGGGCTTCCCGGCGAACCAAAAGGGTTCGGGCAAAAATAAGGGATGAAATGAAAAAAAATCTGTACACCCGGTGAGTCGAAACCTGAAAAGGCGGCTTGGGCAAAAATGGGTATCCCGGTGGACTGAAAACCCGAAAGGGCGGTCCAGGCAAAAGTTAGGGATTAAAGCGTACGACTATGTCCTGTCATCTCGTCACTTGCCTACCAGAAGAAGATTTGTCAATCGGCAGGTATCAAGCACCTCATAGGCCTTCTTCTCCCATAGAAGCTGGGGCAATAAGAATTGTCCGAACGGTACAAGCTGCTCTGTCCTCTAGGTACAAGGTAGATTCAGCTGAAGAACGACCAGGTTACCTTCACTCCCCGTAGAGTAGGATAAGAGTCAGCAAGGATCTCTCCAAGAAGAGTTGGTCTCCCATCAGCCTCGAAAAGGCACAACATCCCTAGCAAGTCAGCGATACTCTCCCCAAGCAGAGTTAGTCTACTGTCAGCCTTAAGGAAGTTAGGTACCCCCAGAAGATCTCAATATTCCCCAGCGGAGTATAAAGATATTCCTCAGTAAGCATCCCCGGCAGTCTTGATCTGAGATTGTTCCCCGGCAGTTTACCAGACATTCAGTGGAGCCACTTCCCCAGTCCATCTCAAAAATTTCCCCAGAAGAGTTCAATCCATCTCCCCAGCAGGAAGCTTATCCCCAGTAGATTCTGGAAGCTTGTCACCCGCAGAGCACGAATGCGCCCCCGGCTTTATTCAGAAGGTTATTTCCCCACCAGGATATAACTGGGTTATCCTCAGCCAGTAACCAGGGAAAGATCGTCCCCGACGAAGTCTTCTCATCCCCCAGCGGAGTTCATCAATTACCTCAACAAAACTTGTCAATGGTATCCCCAGCGGAGTTATCATCAACCTCAGCAAAGTTCTCTTTCCCCACAGAGTTCACTCCCCGCAAGAGTAATCTATTCGCCAAGTTTATTTCCCAACGGAGTCACCTTCTCCTACCAGTATTCTTGCAACTATCATCCCCAGCGGAAACAACGAAGCCCTACTCTTCAACATCAAGCCCAAGATTTAACTTCCCGGCACCCGTCAAGGATTTACTTTCCTAGACGAAAACACATTCATAAACATCACATTTTCATACATCATAGCATGCATATACGCATCATGAACATACAATCTCATTTATTCTAAGAACATCACGCATGGCATACATTATGACATCGCATACAACTAACGTTTTGTCTTTTCAGGACAAAGGTGAATATAAAGATGATTACTATCAACGGTCGCAACTAAAGATCCGATTCCTGTATCTTGCCAGGGTGTATCTGTTGACAACTATACCAGACTTGATTCCTGTATCTTGCCAGGGCACGTCTAAAGAGTTTGAGGATCCGATTCTTGTATCTTGCCAGGGTGTATCTGTTGACGACTAAGATTACCAGACTCGATTCCTGTATCTTGCCAGGGCACGTCTGAAGAGTTTGAGGATCCGATTCCTTTATCTTGCCAGGGTGTATCTGTTGACGACTAACATTACCAGACTCGATTCCTGTATCTTGCCAGGGCACGTCTGAAGAGTTTGAGGATCTGATTCCTGTATCTTGCCAGGGTGTATCTGTTGACGACTAACATTACCAGACTCGATTCCTGTATCTTGCCAGGGCACGTCTGAAGAGTTTGAGGATCCGATTCCTGTATCTTGCCAGGGTGTATCTGTTGATGACTGACATTACCAGACTCGATTCCTGTATCTTGCCAGGGCACGTCTGAAGAGTTTGAGGATCCGATTCCTGTATCTTGCCAGGGTGTATCTGTTGACGACTAACATTACCAGACTCGATTTCTGTATCTTGCCAGGGCACGTCTGAAGAGTTCGAAGATCCGATTCCTGTATCTTGCCATTGTGTATCTGTTGACGACTAACATTACCAGACTCGATTCCTGTATCTTGCCAGGGCACGTCTGAAGAGTTTGAGGATCTGATTCCTGTATCTTGCCAGGGTGTATCTGTTGACGACTAACATTACCAGACTCGATTCCTGTATCTTGCCAGGGAACGTCTGAAGAGTTTGAGGATCCGATTCATGTATCTTGCCAGGGTGTATCTGTTGACGACTAACATTACCAGACTCGATTCCTGTATCTTGCCAGGGCACGTCTGAAGAGTTTGAGGATCCGATTCCTGTATCTTGCCAGGGTGTATCTGTTGACGACTAACATTACCAGACTCGATTCCTGTATCTTGCCAGGGCACGTCTGAAGAGTTTGAGGATCCGATTCCTGTATCTTGCCAGGGTGTATCTGTTGACGACTAACATTACCAGACTCGATTCTTGTATCTTGCCAGGGCACGTCTGAAGAGTTCGAAGATCCGATTCCTGTATCTTGCCAGGGTGTATCTGTTGACGACTAACATTACCAGACTCGATTCCTGTATCTTTCCAGGGCATGTCTGAAGAGTTCGAAGATCCGATTCCTGTATCTTGCCAGGGTGTATCTGTTGACGACTATATTCTCCATACTCGATTCCTGTATCTTGCCAGGGCACGTCTGAAGAGTTTAAAGATTCGATTCCTGTATCCAGCCAGGGCGCATCTACATAAAGAGTTTGAAGATCAACCCCTGTAACAGGCCAGGTAATTATCTTTCTTTCTCAGGTACGCAAGTTCTCGCTAAGGAATCTCTTACGCGATCGACACCTAGATGGCATCTATAAGCCCAATCCATATACCAACAGCCTCCAAATGGCGTCTATAAGCCCATTCCCGACAAGGTATTGTCATACTTCCAGATGGCATCTATAAGCCCATCCTCCTATCCATCAGTCTCCAAATGGCATCTGTAAGCCCATTCCCTACATCACATTGCTGACACTCCACTATGTGAGTGCAAATTTCTGGGCACTCTAATGTTCAATCATCTTCCACCTTCGGATTACGAAAGGCTCGTCAGCCAATCTACATCCTTAGGTATAAGAAGATTGAACAGGGGCAATTGTTGTACCCCAAAATATTCCCTCCCATATTCTTCAAGATTTGTCAAGATCAATCTTCAGATGATTCAAAATCTCTCAAGGGTTGCACAGTCCAATTGCCTCCTAACACAATCAAAATTAGGGTTTTGGTTCTGGCAAAGAAAATGAGGTTTCCAAGGGTCCAATCAAGTCCCATATGCTCATATACATTGTCAAGCATCCATAGGCCAAGTTTCAAGACTCATATCATCAAATTGCACAGTCAAAAACCCTAAATGCTTCACAGTCAACTGTAGGGGCAAAATGGTCATTTGATAGTCAAAAGTCAAAATTTTTGGTCAACATCTTATTTTGAAGCCACAAACATCATTTGATCAATTCTTGATCATGATTCTCAAAGTATGGCTCAAAAGGTCTCAAGATGCAAAAGTTTCTATTTTTGGACAGCTGAAAAGTCAACTGCAAATTGACCAGGGCATAACTTCCTCATAGTTTATCAGAAAAATTCCATCCAAAGCTCATTTTTAAGAGGATGACATTTCCTACAACTCATCGTCACACTCCAAGTGCAAGAAATGCTCTCACAAAAAGTTATCAATTTCAACATTATAGGTCATTTTCAAAAGTCAACAAAAAGGCACTTTAAGTCAAAGACCATAACTTGAGATTGGTAAATCAAAATGACAAGGGACCAAAGGAATTGGTTAGGGGACTTCAATACCTTTCCAAAATGTCAAAGAACATGATCATAACCTAAAAATTGAGCAAGATATGCCTTGTAGAAGTTGGGAAATTTTTAGGAATTTTAAAAGGTCAACTTTGCACAAAAGGCTTCAAAAATGCTAATGGGCCACAAATCCTTCCATGAATCATTACCCAAAGGCTATGCACGACCCATTGACCTCAAAGGGATGTATTTTCTTATTTTTGATTAATTATTTGAATTTTTATTATTATTAATTCACTTAATTAAATTTAAATATGAAAAAATATCAAATGACACTTATCAAATCTTTTTGTGCAGCAAGTTCACTCATTATGAGCTAAATATCTCGTGCATTAATCAACAAGGACAAAATCATCCAAATTTGGCATAATTGGCATGGAAAAAGATTGGAAAAGATATGAACAAAATCAAATATTTGAATCATCAATACATGGACTTTGGGCTTGGTTTTTTAACCTAATTCCATTCACTTACATATGCATAACCTAAACCTATTCCATTGGACACGAAAAACTGCACACAGGCTGCATACCAAATTGCCAAATTTTCACCAAAAGTTGGAAACTGAAAACCTAGTTACAAGGCGTTTCAAAGCTCCAAAAGCATTCCAAAACATTGCCAAGACATCCAGGAACGTATTGCAATCAAGAACCAGTCTCCAGACCCCAAGAATTGGTAGAACAGCATTGCACTTTTCACAAACTTTTCCATAATCGTGTTTTAATTTACATGCATTATTCATGAGTTTTAATGGTTGATTCTTACTAACAATGATGTTCTGAAACTAATGGTACCATTTAATTGAACTAATAATGCCTATATCAAAATCTGCCATTAACGTTTGCTAGGGTTTCAGAGCTCCAAATTTAGGGGTTTCTTCATATGGAAAAATCAGGCCACCAAACCTATGCCATTGAATTCATGACATGAAGACGAATCATTACATGACCTCGCACCCTTTTTATATTTGCCCATTGTCTAATCGCTATTTTTCCTGGTGGTATTTAGTGGGGGTTTAAAACCCCCTCTATTTGATTATGTTACAGGTACAAAAAGGAAGAAGACGCATATGTGTCATCTGATGGTTGGATAATTCAAATGCTGGCGCGCGAATTGTTGTTAATACCACTAACTAACATGTTTTGTATATTATATTTCCCATGCACTATGTTAACAAAGAAACGCGCTAGCCTGGATGGTTGTTGAGGTGTCTGGTAGGTTTTGGGACCTGGGTTCGATTCCCAGGTCCCCTATCATATTTCATAATTTTTTCCATAACATGTTTCCATGCAGTGCACGTCTCAGGGCTCACCATGCATCCCAACGCTTAGGCTTGCCAAGTGTATCTGATGATCAATCCAATGGCCATAACGTGCAGTCCATGGTACGCGCCAGTCAACCATTCCACATGCAAGCAAAGAAAGTCAAAAGGCCTTGGATTCTGATGGGCCAAAAATACTCCAATTCACCTCCTAAATGGGCCAGACACCCCCGATGGTTTGCATCACTTTTATTTTTTATTTGATTTTCCTTTTATTCTTTTAATTGTTTTTAATTGTTTTCTTTAAATTTCATAAATTAATTTTCATAATATAAAACCAAAAGAATAAAAAAAAACTAAAAATATATTTAATTATTATTATTATTTCACCATTAATTTATTTTTGTAAGTAAACTTTAAATAATAAATTTAGTTAATTTAGGTTTTCAATTTTAACACTTTTCTTAAATAAATAAAATATGTAGAAATTAGGGTTTTTAACTTTTCATCATGTTTTTCTTAATAAATAATTTTCTCATCATTATTATTATTATTAATTATTAAATATTTTGTAAATAAACATGTACATTAAATATTATGTAAATTAGGTTTTAAACTTTAACTTTTTCATTAATAATTAAAAACAACTTAGAATTAGGGTTTCTCTTCAATTTTAATTTCTTTCTCTCATGAATACAAAAAACCTAAAAAACATTTCTTTTCTTTTAATAAAATAATTAATTAGCTTTTAATTTTCATTTAATTTCAAAAGGGTCCAACGCCCTCGAACGTGCAACTTTAATCCTTTCGCGCATTTATTCTTATTTTTCATTGTGAATATTATGTAACTGCTCAAGCCATGTAATAGTAATTAGGTTTTACTTTCCGCACTTTTATTTAAAACGGGTCTTTGTTAATTTGGCGATGTATAGACCCGCGCCTTGTAATAGCGTAGGACTTTACTTTCCGCATTTAAATTTCCGCACTCTTAAACTATTAAACTTTGCATGAAAGAATGTATGGCCTAAATTAAAAACAAGCGTAGATCACCATGATACATGTACAAGATAATTGCTAAACATGAAAACAACACACCAATTCACACACCACTCTTAGGGTACGCCTCACTGTTGCCTTGCCCTCGAAACGTGGTCGTCGAGTATAGGATGTTTTAGTAAGTCCTTATGTCCATGACATGATCCAGTTGCCTCGAAACGGTCGCCTCAGAATTAAAAAGGATCAATGGCATAAGGGTAGCTTCTAAGGTGTCCTACTGTTACTCTGGTGACCACACTGTCCCTAAACTCGAATTGACCCGAACACCTCCAACGGTGGTGCTACCTACCTCTCAATGGTGGGATGGCACTACCTTAAGGACATTTACACAGCCTAATTCCTTAGGGTAGGTAGATGACTCGTAGATACTTGCTCTATTCAAAAACAAACAAAACTCTTTTCACACCGACACTTTTCAAAAGCTTTCAAAACAATTTTTCAAACACTCTTGAGGACTGATACAAGAGTCGATCTGAAATCTTTAAACGAAACTTTTTTCAAACCCACTCACACTTTGAAAAGCAAACACTTTTGAAAACACAAATGAGCAAGTATCTAAGAGCCCATGGATAACCATGGATAGAAAGGGTGTTAGCACCTTCCCTTTCTATAAATCTACCTCCCGAACCGAGAGACAATCTCATAAGGAATTTTGCTGTGCTTTTGTCCTGTCCATGTTGGAGAAAATAAAAGACGGTGGCGACTCTTGCTTACCGTGACATTTCGCGAACCAGCGTTAAACAGTCAGTTCCAGATCCACCGATCACAAAGAGCATTCAGAATCAGTGACATTCAGCAACGAGAAAGGAAAAGTTTTAGAAGCAAAATAATACAAGTTTCAGAACATTTGTTCATCATCAAACAAAACAATCTCAGAACCATTCCATCAACAAAAATCCAAATGAAATAGTTTCAGAGGTGATCATCATCAACATAAAAAAGAAGAGGAAGAGGTTCAGAAGTGAAAAAAGAAGCAAAATAGTTTCAGATCTGTTCATCATCAACTAAAACAAGAGCAAGCACAGTTCTCAGAACACTCATCATCAAACAATCAAAAGAAATACAGAAATACCAGAAGCCAAAGAAAGCGACCATCACGCTCCTCCTCCGCCTCCAGCCACCAAGAGCGCCGTAGTTCCAACCCTCCATCCATTCTTCAGAAGCCAATCACCAAGGTATAGTTTCCTTTTTCCTCAATTTTTCTGCATCTCACGCATGAAACATCAAGGAATCAAAGCATGCAAACAATAAAATATACAAAGATCATATAAATGCAAACTGTAAAAACCCTAAAGAATCAGAACAAGATAAAGAATATACCTTTCAAACCATCAACGTGGACCGCTGTGAAGACGAGAGAAGGGGGAGGCAACGCTCTGGCATCTTGGAGGAAAGAGGAAGAATCAAAGCTTCGTTTGAGAAAGGCAAAAAGAACGAAGAAGATGAGAGGAGGCGCCGCTGTAACCAAAACTGAAAACCCTAAATTTTGAGTACACTAAACAGAACCCTAACAAATTTGTTCAACACTTCATTCTGGGCCTGTGCACCCCAATTGCCTAAGCCCAATACTTCTACTAGCGCCTGCACCCCCCCCCCCCCCCCTTTAATCTAATTTTTGTTTTTTTACTTGGGCCAAATACTAATCCTAGGCCCATCACCTTCATCTCTTCTTATTTTTTTTAAAAGAAACTATTACTTTCCTTTTGATCTTTTTATTTTGATAGTAATTACTTTAATTTGTCTTAACATAATTTGAATTACTAATTAATTTGTCATACAATAGTAATAGAGTTTTTTATAAAAGTTTTCTTTAAAAAATACATAAATAATAAAACTTTAACTTAAATAATTTTTCTTTTCTTTAAAACTCTTTATTTACATAATTCATAAAAAAATACAATAATAATAAATACTTAATCTTTCATTAGGTTAAATTTTGTTTGTTCATTTGTAAATAAACACATACATCACATAATACTTTTGATTCTCTTTATTTTTTATGTTTTGTTAAAATTTGTTAATATTTGAATTGCGTCAATTCGATTTGGTTGTAACCCATAATATTTTGGACATTATTATTCTGATAAGACTCATCCCCATTTGTAAATAATTTGTACCCTCATCCCTGGATATTCTTCTGTAATAGCTTAGAATTTAATTCCCGCACTTTATACTTTTTAAATATGCCATGATTAGAGATTAGGGTTTGTATGTGAAATTCTAAAATTGATTGCTAGATGACCTAATACAAAGATAAATGCATGAGAATCAATACACAGTTCACACTTGCACCTCTAGGGTAACCTCGCTTGTTGCCTCGGAAAATGCAATCATGTCCCTCGAGTATGAGACACTCTAGCAAACGCCCCCTTCGATAAACAAAGATCGTAGTCCTTCAATGACCCTCGATGTTGCCTCCGATAAAATGATCTCGTCCCTTACAAAATTGCTAGAGCGTCTCACAAGTTGCTTTCAATGATTGTACACGATGACCCGCGCCTGTCCCGTTTAAACATCCTAACACAAGGTTGTTCATCAAACACAATGGTGAAACAACACTGTTAAAAAGGGTTAAAAACATAAGAAAGATCTTTGAGTAAAATAGGGTAGACAACTCTTAGTTACTTGATCAAAAATCTTGCAAAACATTCTTGCCATTTTCAAACACACTTCACAACACAACTTCAAAACAATTTCAAAACATTGAATCATCTTTTCAAAAAGACACACACCTTTGTATATATTCAAACAAGAATCATTACAAAGGTTTCCTAGACAAGGCATCTTTTTTCAAAACATTTTCAAAACCACACACACAAAACACCATTTCAAACAAGTGAAAAGCAAAGGCAAGTGATCTAAAACAAGTAACTAAGAGCCCATGGATAACCATGGATGAAAAGGGTGCTAGCACCTTCCCTTTTCATAATCTACCCCCCGAACCCAAGAAAACATCTCAAAGGTCTTTCCTGTGCTTTTTGACCTTTCCTTTGGATAAAATAAAAAGTCGGTGGCGACTCTTGCTAAACCGAACAAGTGCGAACACAAACGCAAAAATCTCAAGTCAGTTCTCCCACCGTATCACACTTAGCTATAAGACAGTTTGGCTTTGCCCGAAGGGATGGCCCGCACGAGATGCTGATTCAAGGCTTAGTTTTCGACTACGACAATGACAATCAAGGTCTTCGCCAGAGATTCATCCGAGCATGGAGGATGCGAAACAAGGTGGATAGCAAGACTTTGGGACACAAGAATTCCATCCCTCTCGAGCCTTACCTCAAGTGGGTACGAACCCGCGCTCAAAGTCTTATGATGCAGTATCCTTCCATTATCCCAGTAATCATTGAGCCTGTTAAGGAAGAAGAAGTTCCATACACTATCCTACATCCTGACATGCCCACAACTCTTGAAGACCTACAAAGGGATTAGATACAACTTAAAGGAGAGAGAGATACTTTCGAAGCCCGATTCTACGCAAGCGAGAAGAAGGTTTTGGAACTCATTAGGCTACTTCATGAGGAGCAGACTCTAAATGCCTACATTGAACCAAAGAGGATGCACACTACTTTTTTATCTTAGAGTTTTGTATTATTTTTGCCCAAGGGGCATTGATGTACTCAAACTCTATCTTATTAATATAACGTGTGTTCCTTTTTGTCTAAAGCGAACTTGAATCTTTAAAAATCCTTGAAAACATTACATATGCACATATCATTCATCATAACATAAACAGGTCTTTTGCAACAAGTCCCCTCATCTCTCTGTTATTTATTTCAGTAAGATGGATCTCGAACAGACAGTCAAAGATCTTCAAGTTCAAAATACGCAGTTTCAACAGTTACTCATAACCCTGGCCAAAGGACAAGAGGATTTGAAGACTCTGTTGGCCAATGAAAAGAAGAAGAAGGAGAAAAAACCAACCGGTGTTGTAATCATGGGGAGAAGGTTTTAGGGACAAATTAGAAGAACCTTGAATTTTGCAACAACCTCTGATGAAGGAAAAGGAAAGGAAACAGCGGTTTCGTCAGAATCTGAAGAAGAGGAAGAAGAGGAAGACTACTCCGAGGAACAATATCCACCAGCTGATGATAAGTACAGACATCTTGAGGAACGCTTGAACGCTATGGAAATACAAAGGATACCAGGTCTAGACTTTAAAGAATTAGGACTAGTGTCAAGAATTGTGATCCCACCGAAGTTCAAAGTGCCGTTGTTTGCAAAGTATGATGGGGTGTCATGTCCTAAGATGCACCTCCGATCATATGTAAGAAAGATCCAACCGCACTCCGCCGATAAAGATCTATGGGTGCATTTTTTCCAAGATAACCTATCTGGAACACAACTCGATTGGTTTTACCAATTGGAAAGGGCCGACGTCCATAACTTGGAAGATCTTGCCGCAACTTTCTATAGGAAATACCAATATAATGCAGATTTGGCGCCTACCCGTACTCAACTTTAGAGTATGGCTATGGTTTCAAATGAGGGTTTCAAAGATTACGCGCAGAAATGGAGACATCTAGCTGGGAGAGTTCAACCCCCTCTGTCTGAAATGGAATTGGTGGACATGTTCTTAGGCACTTTATCAAGCCCTTTCTTCAACCATCTGATTGGAAGCTCATCTGCTGGATTTACTGAATTAATACTAACCAGAGAGAGGGTGGAAGCTGGCATAAAAAGTGGAAAGATTCAGAAGGATTCGTCTGCCTCTACAGTTGTGAGAAAGCCTTTCACTGGGAATAAGGAGGTATCTGCTGTTTACCCATAAAGGAACCAAAGGAGAGCTGAACGTCGACCAATGGTAGGAGCTGTTATGATCCCAAAGCCTACATCTGATCAACCAAGAGGTAACCAACCAAGGGTGGAAAGGCCAGTCCGGCAATTCACCAGAATTAATATGACTCTAGCACAAGTTTTAGCACATCTTATGAAATCTAATTTGACAACTCTAAAGGAAGCTCCAAAGAACCCCAACACTGTGTCCCCTTATTATCACCCAAATGGCCGCTGCGCATATCATTCTGAAAGTCTGGGTCATGACACCAACAACTGTTGGGCCCTGAAAAACAAGATTCAAGATCTTATAGAGGCAAAAGAGATTGAGTTTGATGCACCCAAGAAACCAAACGTCATTTCTGCTCCCATGCCTAGACATGGTCACAACACCAATGCTATAGAAGAAGATTTATTTGTTACTATGATTGATGAACTCTTGACTCCGCTACCAATCATTAAGATAAACTTGTTAAAAGCCGGTGTATTCCCGGGTTGTAATGAAGACTGCCATCTCTGCTTATCCTTACCAACTGCTTGCCCTTTGTTGAAGACAGGCATTCAACGCTTGATAGACAATAAAGAGATTCTGTTTGAAAGTACTCCTGTTTCACCTATTCCTGTTAAATACGTTTCAATCATAACCATCTCCGCCAATTCTTCCAGGGTCCCCAAAAGACCCTTTAGGATTACATCGGTTCCAAAAACCACTCCACTTATAATCACAATGCCCGGACCGGTCCCGTATGAATCAGACAAAACAATGTCATGGAATTACGGTGGAGACATCTACTACCATGGTATCAAACAAGATGGGCTGGTCGCCGAAGAATCGAACTTCGAAGAAGAAGACTCCGACATCAACAATATTTCCGGAACCAGTAAGATTACCCGAAGCGGTAGAATCTTCTCTCCAGAAATTGCCCCCCAAAGGGAGTTTTTGGACCCGTAGCTGCTCCAAAGGTTACCTCCGTACCAATAAACATATATGCAAGTACTCCTACTGACAAAGACGACAAAACCCCTGTTGTTATCCCTACCAACACCCCTACTGCTGAAATTCGAGGAAAAAGTATTCAAGAAGAGCCTGTCCGGACGAAGGCTCAACCACTGACTATCCCCGAAACCTCCAAAAAGGAAATGGAGGAGATCCTGAGAATAATAAAGAAGAGTGACTACGACGTAGTTGAACAGTTGGGGAAAACTCCCTCCAAAATATCCATGCTAGCGTTGCTACTATGCTCAGAGGCACATGCGAAATCCCTGGTGATGTTTCTGAAGACAGCCCATGTGCCTCAAGAGACGTCTGCTGACCAATTTCAAGATTGTGTGGCCAGTTTGACGGTGGACAACAGCCTAGGCTTCTCGGATGCTGATCTGACACCAAAGGGAAGAAAGTACAACGAGGCATTGCATGTCTCTGTGGAATGTAGAGGAACAACTCTGGCCCATGTCTTGGTGGACACCGGCTCATCTTTGAACGTTTTACCGAAGAAAGCTCTCGACAGATTGGACTGCAAAAGACTGACGTTGAAACCCAGTAACATAGTCGTAAGAGCATTTGATGGCTCAAAGAGGATAGTTCACGGGGAGGTGGACATCCCCATAAAGGTTGGGACTCAGACTTTCAACTCAACTTTCTATGTAATGGACATCCGCCCCTCTTACTCCTGTCTGCTGGGACGACCGTGGATCCATAATGCCATTGTTGTCACCTCTACACTACACCAGATGCTGAAATATCCGGTCCATGGAAAGATTATCACTGTCCATGGAAAGGAATAGTATATGATTAGTCACCTCAATTCCTTCCGGTATTTGGAATTGGATGGCGAGTTCATTGAAACTCCTTTTCAACATTTCGAAGAAGTCTCTCAAGAGGTAGCAGTAACCAAGACGGTATCCCAGATTCCCAAGATCGCAAGACCTCCGCTCCAGATGTCATCTCTGAAGGACGCCAAAGCTGTAGTTGAGCAAGGAGGATGCACCATCTGGGGGCAACTTCCGGACATTCCGTATAAATCTGACAAGTTTGGCTCATGGTTTACTTCAAGTACTCAGAAGGATGTACTCCGTGCCCGAGACGGAGGGCCACCCTTGAAGATTAGTAACCGAGAGGTCAATGTAGTGGAATAAGGTGAAGGGGATTGAAGCTTGGAGGATTGGATCTTTCCTACTGTCAACGGAGGACTTCGCAATTGGGAAGCCAGAGACTTTGTTCCGATAACTTTCTTCCCTTCCCTCAGTAATTTATCTTCTACATTTATGTTGGACTTGTAATATTCACAAATAATTCGCACATTTTAAACCTTGTGTCTTGCCCGAGGCACAATGGTCCATTTGTAAGGGTTGTCATTTCATCTTCATATGACATTCAATGAAACATGGACGTTTTGCATACAAACTTTTTGTTTATTATTTTTCTTTTACACTTTATTGTTTAAAGATGGATATACCCTTACACACACCCACACTCACAAATGCAGGTACCCCTCTATCCCGGATCCCATGGGTAATGATACTGCTATGGCCTTTAGTGACTCTGAAGATCTAATCTACCAAGCCGAAGATGAAGGTGAGGAAGATTGTGAAGTACCAGGGGAACTGGCCAGGCTACTACAACAAGAGGAAAGAGCTATTCAACCTCATGAAGAACCGGTGGATACAATCAACTAGGGTACCGAGGAGAATATAAAAGAGGTCAAGGTGGGTGCCAATCTAGAGCTAGTGTCAAGGAGCGTATGATTCAGCTGCTGCATGATTATGTTGAGATCTTTGCCTGGTCATATGAAGACATGCCGGGACTTGATACATACATCGTGTGGCAACAAGAGAAGACTGTCCTCCAGTAAAATAAAAAGTCCGCCGCATGAGACCTGATATGTCAGAGAAGATCAAAGCAGAGGTTGTGAAACAATTCAATGCTAGATTCTTGGCTGTCACTTCCTATCCCCAATGGGTTGCTAACATTGTTCTTGTGCCTAAAAAATACGGCAAAGTACAAATGTGCATGGACTATAGAGATTTGAATAGGGCCAGCCCTAAAGATGATTTTCCACTTCCCCACATAGATATCTTGGTTGACAATACAGCCCAACACAAGGTGTTTTCCTTCATGGACGGATTCTCAGGTTACAATCAAATCATAATGGCACCTGAGGACATGGAGAAAACTACATTTGTCACACAGTGGGGGACATTCTGCTACAAAGTGATGCCATTCGGACTGAAGAATGTTGGGGCCACCTATCAGCGCACCATGGTAACTTTGTTTCATGATATGATACACCATGAAATAGAGGTCTACGTAGACGATATGATAGCCCGATCACAAACTGAAGAAGAGCACCTCGATCACTTTCAAAAGTTGTTTGAGAGACTGAAGTTGTATAAGCTAAGGTTGAATCCAAACAAGTGCACATTCGGAGTATGATCCGGTAAACTCCTAGGTTTTATTGTCAGTAACAAAGGTATCGAGGTCGATCCTGCCAAAGTTAAAGCGATACAAGAAATGCCTACTCCTCGTACTGAGAAGGAAGTCAGAGGATTCTTGGGACGCTTGAACTTTATTGCCAGATTCATTTCTCACCTAATAGCTACTTGTGAGCCAATCTTCAAACTACTGAAGAAAGATCAAGTAGTCAAGTGGAATGATGAATGCCAAACTTCTTTTGAAAAAATCAAAGAGTACTTACAAGAGCCTCCTGTTTTGATGCCACCAGTCGAGGGAAGACCATTGATCATGTATCTGACTGTTTTAGAAAACTCAATGGGGTGTGTATTGGGGCAACATGACGATTCTGGCCGAAAAGAGCACGCTATTTACTAGCTGAGAAAAAAGTTTACCGACTGTGAAACCAGATATTCACTGCTTGAGAAAACTTGCTATGCTCTGGCATGGGCTATTCGCCAGCTAAGATAGTATATGTTGACTCATACTACCTTGTTGATATCTAAGATGGATCCGATAAAATACATCTTCGAAAAGCCTGCTCTGTCTGGGAGAATAGCTAGATGGCAGATGATCCTAACAGAATATGACATACAGTATGAAGGGGTAAGAGAACACTTAGAAGGGGGGTTGAATAAGTGAGTCTTTTTCTTTTCAAAAGAAAGCTCAACAATAATGGAAGGACAAGGTTATTTTTATCCTGGTTCGTTTGAATTCAAACTACTCCAGTCCACCCGCCAAGGTGATTTCGCCTTTCTCAACAAGGACTTAATCCACTATAATCAACTGATTACAAACACTCAACAACTGTTGCGACTAACAATGCACAAGTAATCTTACAAGTGACTAACACCACTAAGACTTAAGACTAGTCCTAGTCTGCTTGAGAAATATGACCAAACTTGGTCTCTCAAGGAACAAATACAAGAGTTTAATCTTTACAGATAGTGAAATAAAGTTTACTTCTAATCAAGCTATATCACAACTGTGATTTTTCACTTAGAATAAATTGCACAAAATGTATGAACAAAGAGTTTATGAGCTCAGAATCTTTCACGTAGTTTCTTGCTTCTATTTTGAAAAATGATTGGTTAACTTGTTGGTTGGCTTGCAATAAATGTCCTTCTATTTATAGTAGGAACAATAAGACCGTTGCTGCCTTCAGAAAAGTTGGTGAACATTAAATGCTTGTGTGTTTCCTTGCAATATTCCATTTTCCAAGAAACTAGTGTAGACACTTGAGTGCTTTCAGCCGTCTATGCATTAATGAGCAAATGAAAGAATGTAAGAACATGTTTCCTACGCTTTGATAAGACAAGTTGGTTTTAATGTTCTTTCAGAATTTGCTCCAATGTCTTTAAATCAGAACATGCTTTACTCATCTTCTAGGCAGTGCTTTGCTTGCTAAGAACTTGATCAGCGCTTGCTTGCAAGTCATCTTCTGAGCAAGGAAACTGCTAAATGTTAGAAGATATATTTAAAGATAAAGTATCTTACCAGAGTCAGCAGTTGCGCTTAAAACAAAAAAAGGTTCTTTCATCAAAGAACTTCTTTATAATTTTTGCTTAGCAATTCAGAATGTTTCTGTCAGAATATTATCTGAAACATTCAAACACATTCATCAGAGTATAAATTATCTTAAATATAATTTATTGTTATCATCAAAACTCTGAGATAGGTCAGGACTATTCTTTTTCTTACAATCTCCCCTTTTTTTATGATGAAAAAAATTATTCAGATATAGAAATAAAAAATGATAAGAGATAAGAATCTCCCCCTGAAATGAATATTTCTATGTTTAAAACTTCCTGAGATTATTTATCAGAGCAATAAAAAATCTTCTTAGATTTCTTCAGAACTTCTTTAAGAAGATAATGTTCAGCTGGAATATTCTTTCAGAGTTAAAGTGATACCTGCAAAAAGAAAATTCTTTTGCACAGAAGGGAATCTTGCATTTTGTTAGAATGTCTGAGACTTAGTCCCATAACTGTTAAACATTGATTAGTTCAAGAATGCACATTTTCTCCCCCTTTTTGGCATAATAAAAAAGTGTAAAAATAAATAAAAAATTGAGAAATTTAAAAGATTTCATAAAAAAGATAAAAGAAATATCCATAAGTACAAACAAAACACCCAAACAAAAGACAAGAGACAAAAAGAAACTAGGATTTCTTAACAACAAGAGCCATCAGAAGATTCTTGATCTCAGAGGCAGATTCTTCTTGTTTCACAATCCAGTTCTTGATTTCTTGAGTTGTTTGGTCTTGCTTATCCAAGCGTTCATTTAAGACTTCATTCTCCCTCTTGAGCTCTTTCAGAGTGTCCATGATAAGTGAGGTAGGAGCAGAGGATGACGAAGCTTCAGTAGAAACTGGCTTAGAAGTAGAAACCGTTGAGTCAGAATTCAAGAAGGTGGAAAGCAGAGTGCCCAGATCCATTGCAAGAGTTGGCACTAGTTCAGGTTCAGCCTTAACAGAAGGTTGATTCAACAGAGCAATAGCCAGAGTATTTAATTCTTCAGAGGATTCTTCAGATTCATCTTCTGATATGTCCATCGTATCAGCTGGTGTATCAACAATCATTAACAAAGACTTCTTATTCCAAATGTCAGCAGCTTCTGTCTTGAAAGCATGCTGAAGTTTGGAAAAGTTGTCCAACACCTGAAAGTGGCATAAGTTCTGTAACTTCAGTGACTCAGCATCCAAAGTTCTTCTGAAGGTTTCCCATAGAAGATCCGTTACAGCTGTGTTCACGCTTTTGGAGCAATCTTCTTTCAGCAGTTTTAACCATGCTTGAACATCTGTTATAAAACTCTGAAACAAAGTATTCACATCTGGCTGAACAAGTTTTGGGACAGCCTTCTTGAAAGTTTTGTTTTTCAAGAATTGTAGAGATTCAAAATCCACTACAGTTCTTAAAAAGCTAGTAGGTTCAAGATTTTTGGTAGGTTCAGGTTCGTCAACAAAGATAGGAGGTGCTGATAGATCATGAGGTTCAGATGATTCAGTAGTTTCAGGTTGTTCAAAAGGTTGTTGTTCTGGAATATGAGAGGGGTGAGAGTGTAGGTGAGTTTGGTGTTGTGTGTTATGGTGAAGTAGGTGGAGTGACATCAGGCGAAATAATTATTGTATTATCAGGAGTGGGAATGGGGTTTTGAGGTTGTGGTTGATTCATAGCAAAAATGTTTTCAGATTGTAAGTTGAAAGGAGGCTTTATAGTGGCCAAAGGTTCATTTATCCCTGGAATTCTCCAAGAGCCAGCATCATACCATCCAGTGGGTCTGGGTGATAGAGGTTTGGGAGGAGGTCTTGAAAAATGTTCAGCAGGAATGGGTTGAAAAACAGATGGTTCAAGGGGTTCTAATTGAGAGGGTTCTGATTGGGTGTCAGAGTGTTCATCAGAGTCAAAATCACTCAAATCTGATAAAACTTGATTTTTATGAGGGCTGTCAGCAAGGGATTCAGATGGTAAGGTCAAGTCAATATCAACATCTATATCTCCTAAGGTTTGGGAGGGTTCAGCAGATGTAGATACATTGACAGAATCATAAACAGAGATAGTTTTAGCGGGTTTACCTATCTTCTTTTTCTTCTTCTGAGGAGTGGCAGAAGGTCCTTCAATAGCTTTCCTCTTCAAAGATTCCTGGAGAACAACATCTGGAGAAACTTGATTTCTTCCTTGGAGCCAAGCTGGATAAATAGGTGTTCCAGTTTCTTTGCAGATTTCAAGATAGTGCAGGATGATACGTGGATGATCTCCTGAGTTGAACAGAGGGAAATCAACAATAGGTATCCTTCTCCTCTTCACAACAACTGACACATATGAAGTTGGTTCCACCAGCAGCTTGTCAATTATTTTCCTTTTCAGTAAGTTCTTCCCAGTCATAGTCTTACCACAAGTAGGTTCTAGCTCCCCTAGAAGATTGGCTTCATCTAGGTGAGCAATCAGACCATTCTCAGTCAGAATGTCTGATATTAATCTACCCATAAGAATCCAATTCCTTTTGGATTTGGGGTTTTTCATCCTTTCAGCTTCCCTAGTCTCTTTAACATGGTTCCATAGATGTTCAAAAAGCAAGTAAGGCAAATCAATTTTGACATTAGTTCCGAGGCAGAACAATAAATATTGTTGATCAGCGTTGATGTAATCAGGAGAGCTGGTGTCTTTCCTATGGTGAATACATCCATGAATAATCCTTGCCCAAATTTTGTATTTGTCTTTCAAGTCCCTGACTTTAGAAGAACCTTGACCATTTGTGAAAATCTATGAATATACCTTTGACATTTCTATCCTTCCACTTGGAATTCCTGTAACTCCAAGTCCTTTAAAACCTAGCAACTTTCTGATTTGATTTTTTGTAATGGATATTTCCTTGCCCATTACGAAAGAGAGAATAACCTTAGGGGTTGCAATAGCATGAATCCAGAATTGTTTCACCAGATGTGGAAAGACTGGACCAATAAGACGATCAAAAAAGCTTTCCCATCCTTGAAACTTCACAGCAGGGAACAAGTCAAAACCATTTTCTCTAAGATTCTCAAAATCTACCATTAACTCACTTAAAACTTCCAAACTGTCTACCGGAATGAGAGTTGTTCTTTCAGGCACTATGTATTGCTCAGAGAGGGTAGAAGAAGAAGAAGAAGCCATTGAAGCTCTTTAGAAATGAGAAATTGAAGAAAAGGGTTTAAGAGAAAAAGTACAGAAAACGCTTGAGTTTGAAAGAGACGGTAAAGAATGAAAAGGGTTTTTCAAAAAGTATTTATAAGCAAATTTTTTTCCAGAAATAGGTTTAGGAATAAAATTAAAAATATTTAAGACGAATTTAAAATAAATTTTAAAACGGATTTAAAAACGAATCTCATCATTAAGTGCATTTAATGATTTTGCTAAAAATAAGGGGAAAACACGAGATTATGGCTAATCATTAACAGTTACCTAGAACGTCATCAGTAGCTTTTGCACGCGTGACCTTTCAGAAACATACCACGTGTTCATCTCCTGAAGGATGCATGTAACAACTGTTTGTTCTAATGAATTTCTGAACTACACTTGGAAATGAAGCGTTAGAACATTTCATAACTTTTCATATAGCTTCTGTTGCAACTTATCTTCTAACTTATGAAGAGTTGTTAATCAGAGCATTCATTTCAGAATATTCTGAAGTCAATCACAGAAGATAAATATTATTTTATTCAAGACATAATTCCATACAAATATTTTTCAGAATGAAATTAAATCTATCTTCTGAAAGGGGTTTGGTAAAAATGTCAGCCCATTGATGGTCTGTTTTTACAAAAATTAAGTTTAAAATTCCCTTCTGAATATAGTCCCTTATGAAATGATATTTAATTTCAATATGTTTGGCTTTAAAATGTAAGATTGGATTCTTAGAAAGACAAATAGCAGAAGTATTGTCACAGAAGATAGGAATCTTAATTTCATAAAGATTGAAATCTTTTAGTTGACTTTTCATCCAAATCATTTGAGAACTACATCCAGCAACAGATATATATTCAGCTTCTGTAGTTGACAGTGCAATTGTTTCTTGCTTCTTGCTATACCACGAGATAAGATTGTCACCCAGAAACTGACAGCTTCCAGAGGTGCTCTTTCTTTCGATTCTATCTCCAGCAAAGTCAGTATCACAATAACCTACTAGTCTTTAATCTTGTGATCTTCTGTAACACAGACCCAAATTAGTAGTACCTTTTAGATACCTAAGAATTCTCTTAACAACTGTTAAGTGAGATTCTCTAGGACCTGATTGGAATCTAGCACACAAGCACACGCTAAATAGTATATCAGGTCTAGATGCAGTCAGATAGAGAAGGGATCCAATCATACCTCTATAGAGCTTCTGATCTACCTTCATACTTACCTCATCTTTACCCAGAATGCAAGTTGGATGCATAGGTGTCTTGGCATCTTTGCTTTATGACATCTGAAATTTCTTCATAAGTTATTTAACATACTTCGTCTGATGTATGAAAGTACCTTCTGGAGTCTGGTTGATTTGAATTCCCAGAAAGAATTTCAATTCTCCCATCATGCTCATTTCAAATTCTTCCTGCATGGTCTTAGCAAATTATTTTCCAAGGGAGATTTTAGAGGTTCCAAAAATTATATCATCAACATAAATTTGACAGATTAGGATATCATTTTTAAATGTCTTTCTGAAAAGAGTTGTGTCCACTTTCCCTCAGGTAAAATATTTTTCTAATAGAAAATTAGTCAGACGATCATACCAAGCTCTGGGAGCCTGTTTTAAACCGTACAAAGACTTTTTTAATTTAAAAACATGTTCTGGATGTTTTGAATCATTAAATCTAGGAGGTTGATGGACATATACTTCTTCTTCAATATAGCCATTTAGAAATGCACTTTTAACATCCATTTGATATAATGAAATGTTATTTTGTACAACAAAAGAAATTAATAATCTTATAGACTCTAACCTGGCGACTGGGGCAAAGGTTTCATTATAATCAATTCCTTCTTGTTGACTATAACCCTGTGCAACCAGTCGTGCTTTGTTTCTGATTACTTCTCCTTGCTCGTTCAATTTGTTTCTGAAAACCCATTTGGTTCCTATAACATTGAATCCTTTGGGTCTTAGAACTAGATTCCATACATCATTTCTTGAGAATTGATTGAGTTCTTCTTGCATTTCTAAGATCCAATCATTATCTTTCAGAGCTTCATCAATGGAAGTTGGCTCAATCAGAGAGACCAAACCAAACAAAGATTCTTCATTGATTCTGAGAGAGGATCTTGTTCTGATGGGATCTTCTTTTCTTCCAATGATTACGTCTTCTTTGTGAGCTGAGGATATTCTAGGAAACCTTTTCTTAGTAGGTTGATCAGAGATTCTGAGATTGTTCAGAGCATTGTCAAGAGAATGATCCGCGGAGTCTACTTTTGCTTCTGAAGTTTCAGAGTTTGAGGGATGATCTTCTGTAGCTATAGAAAAATCAATTTTCTTTGGCTGTTGCTGGCCAAGCTTATCATCAAACCTGACTTTGATTGATTCTTCAACAATCAGAGTTTCTGTGTTGTATACTCTATAGCCTTTTGAGCGTTCAGAATATCCAAGCAGGAAACACTTTTGTGCTTTGGAATCAAACTTGTTCAGAGTTTCTTTGGTGTTCAGAATAAAACAAGTACATCCAAAAGGATGGAAATAAGAAATGTTGGGCTTTCTGTTTTTCCATAATTCATAGGGAGTCTTTTCAAGAATAGGTCTTATAGAGATTCTATTTTGTATGTAACACGCTGTGTTCACAGCTTCTTCCCAAAAGTGCTTTGCCATATTAGTTTCATTGATCATGGTTCTGGCCATTTCTTATAATGTTCTATTCTTTCTTTCTACAACTCCATTTTGCTGGGGAGTTCTAGGACAAGAAAAATTATGAACAATACCATTTTCTTTAAAATACTTTTCAAAATAATGATTTTCAAATTCACCACCATGATCACTTCCGACTTTTGTGATTTTAAAATCTTTTTCATTTTGCACTTGAGTACAGAAGTCAATGAATACAGAATGTGAATCATCCTTGTGTTTTAAAAACTTTACCCATGTCCATCTGCTGAAGTCATCAACGATGACCAATCCATACTTCTTGCCTCTGATGGATGCAATTTTAACTGGCCCAAACAGATCAATATGAAGTAACTCTAATGGCTTAGAGGAAGAGACAACATTTTTAGATTTAAAGGAAGGTTTTGAAAATTTTCCTTTTGGCATGCTTCGCACAGAGCTTCTGAGTTGTACTTCAGATTGGGAAGTCCTCTGACTAAATTTAATTTATTTAGTTGAGAGATTTTTCTAAGACTGACATGTCCCAATCTTTTGTGCCATACCCATTGCTCATTGCTAACAGACAAAAGGCATTTGACGTTTTGAGATTTAAGATCTGATAAATCAATTTTGTAAATGTTGTTCTTTCTCTTGCCAGAAAAGAGGATTGATCCATCTTTTTGACTTACAACTTTACAAGAGTTTTGATTGAAGATAATGTCATAACCATTGCCACTTAATTGACTTATGGACAATAGATTATGAGCTAACCCTTCTACTAATAAAACATTAGAGATAGAAGGAAGGTTACCGTTTCCAATAGTTCCAGAACCAATAATCTTCCCTTTCTGATTACCTCCAAACTTCACGTCTCCTCCAACTTTGAGTTCCAGGCTTTGGAACATAGACCTTTTTCTCGCCATGTTTCGTGAGCACCCAGAGTCCAGGTACCATGACTGGTCTCTCAATTGATCTGTTAAGGACATCTGCAACAAATATTATTTTATCCTTAGGTACCCATATCTTTTTGGGTCCTTTTGGGTTAGAGAGTTTAAATTTCTATTTGAACTTTGGGTTAGCATAAGAGTTTCCAGAATGTGATGTATATTTTATATCATGTGAGTGTCCAAACTTGAATTGTTTATTTAGAGGTTTGTAAGTGAAAGTCATTTTAGCAAAAAGTTTTGGTATGTATGTCTCCTTCCCTTTGGGAGGTTCATATCCAATTCCTCTTTTGTTTTTCCCACTAACTCCATAGATCATTGAAGCCATTTTTCTTCTATCTGTGCCTTTAGTTAGAAAAGATTGAAAGCTATAGTCATATTCTTTCAGAATACCTTTGAACTAGACATAGACTCTGAACTAAAATTCTTTTGAACATTTTGAATTTCCTTTTTAAGTTTAAAATTGTTTTCTAAAAGTTCAGAATTTTCTGTTTCAAGTTTCTCAAGATCAGATGCAAGACTTTTCTTGAGTTTCTTGTGTTTGATTTTGAGCTGACTATAGTTTTCCAGAAGTTCTGATAAACTATCAGCAAGTTCATCTCTAGAAAATTCAGAAAATACCTCTCTTTGTTCTGACTCACAGTCTGAGTCATCTGCTGTGATAGCCATCAGAGCTAGGTTGGCATTTTCATCTTCAGAAGAATCTGAGTCATCCCAGGTTGCCATCATCCCTTTCTTCTTACAAAACCTCTTCTTTGGTTTTTTCTTTTTGAAGCTTTGAACAATCACTTTTGTATTGACCAGGTTCTTTGCATTCATCACAGATGATCTCTCTTCTGTTTGACTTTTTGTGTCCAGAAGATTCTGTTTTATCTTCTGACTTCTTGAAGTTCCTGAACTTTTTTTGTCTGTGCTTCCACAGATGATTAATCATTCTGGAGAGAAAGGATAGTTCGTCTTCTTCTAACGCTGATTCTTCAGAGTTTTCCTCTTCAGCCTGAAAAGCGTTAGTATCAAATTTCTTAATTGATTTAAGGGCCGGAGACTTACCTTTCTTCTGAGGCTCGTGCTCATCCAGTTCAATCTCATGACTTCTGAGAGCGCTGGTGAGTTCCTCCAGAGACACATTGTTCAGATCTTTTGACACTTTGAAAGCAGTGACCATTGGTGACCATCTTCTGGGTAAGCTTCTGATGATCTTTTTCACATGATCTGCTTTGGTATATCCCTTGTTCAAAACTCTCAGACCAGCGATCAGAGTTTGAAACCTAGAGAACATTGCTTCTATAGACTCACTTTCTTCAACTTTGAAGGCTTCATACTTATGAACTAAAGCCAGAGCTTTAGACTCCTTAACTTGAGCATTTCCTTCATGAGTCATTTTAAGAGACTCAAACATATCATGCTCTGTATCTCTATTAGTGATTTTTTCATATTCAACTTTAGAGATAGCATTTAGAAAAATATTTCTAGCTCTATGATGATTTTTAAATTCGGCTTTTTGTAGTCTATCCATATTTTTTCTGTCAACTTTGTTTCCTTTTGAGTCAGCAGGATGTGTGTAACCATCGAAGACTATATCCCATAGATCACTATCATGACCTAGGAAGAAACTTTCTAGTTTGTCTTTCCAGTACTCAAAATCTTCTCCATCAAACACTGAAGGTTTGTTGTAACTATTATTGTTTTGTTCAGCGGCCATTGTGTTTTCTTATGGATCTTTTCCTGACACGGTTAAGTGTTGTGCTCAGAGTCAAGCTCTGATACCAATTGAAGGGGTAAGAAAACACTTAGAAGGGGGGTTGAATAAGTGACTCTTTTTCTTTTCAAAACAAAGCTCAACAATAATGGAAGGACAAGGTTATTTTTATCCTGGTTCGTTTGAACTCAAACTACTCTAGTCCACCCGCCAAGGTGATTTCTCCTTTCTCAACAAGGACTTAATCTACTATAATCAACTGATTACAAACACACAACAACTGTTGTGAATAACAATGCACAAGTAATCTTACAAGTGACTAACACCACTAAGACTTAAGACTAGTCCTAGTCTGCTTGAGAAATCTGACCAAACTTGGTCTCTCAAGGAACAAATACAAGAGTTTAATCTTTAAAAATAGTGAAATAAAGTTTGCTTCTAATCAAGCTATATCACAACTGTGATTTTTCACTTAGAATAAATTACACAAAATTTATGAACAAAGAGTTTGTGAGCTCAGAATCTTTCACGTAGTTTCTTGCTTCAATTTTGAAAAATGATTGGTTAACTTGTTGGTTGGCTTGCAATAAATGTCCTTCTATTTATAGTAGGAACAATAAGACCGTTGCTGCCTTCAGAAAAGTTGGAGAGCATTAAATGCTTGCGTGTTTCCTTACAATATTCCATTTTCCAAGAAACTAGTGTAGACACTTGAGTGCTTTCAGCCGTCTTTGCATTAATGAGCAAATGACAGAATGTAAGAACATGTTTCCTAAGCTTTGACAAGACAAGTTGGTTTAAATGTTCTTTCAGAATTTGCTCCAATGTCTTTAAATCATAATATGCTTTACTCATCTTCTAGGAAATGCTTTGCTTGCTAAGAACTTGATCAACGCTTGCTTGCAAGTAATCTTCTGAGCAAGGAACCTACTAAATGTTAGAAGATATATTTAAAAATAAAGTGTCTTACCAGAGTCTGCAGTTGTGCTTAAAACAAAAAAAAGGTTCTTTCATCAATTAACTTCTTCATAATTTTTGCTTAGCACTTCAGAATGTTTCTGTCAGAACATTATCTGAAACATTCAAACACATTCATCAGAGTATAAATTATCTTAAATATAATTTATTGTTATCATCAAAACTCTGAGATAGGAAAGAACTATTCTTGTTCTTACACAGTACACTACCCAGAAGGCTATAAAGGGCAGTGTGCTAGTTGATCATCTTGCTCATCAAGCTGTAGAAGATTATCAGTCCATGAAGTTTGAATTCCCGGATGAAGACATCATGACATTAGACGACTGTGAAGAAATCAAACCATATGACGGACCTGAACAAGGATCCCGATGGACCCTATTCATTGATGGGGCCTCCAATGCACTTGGTAATGGTATCGGCGTTGTACTCATATATCCGAAAGGGTGTCATACTCCCTTTACTGCCATACTTTGCTTCAATTTTACCAACAACATGGTAGAGTACGAAGCATGCATCTTGGGCCTCAAGGCTGCCATAAATCTGGGAATCAAATATTTGGATGTGTTTGGAGATTTAGATTTGGTCATCAGTCAGATCAAAGGGGAATGGGACACTAAGCACCCAAACCTTATCCCTTACAAAGAACATGTTTTGACATTACTACCACACTTTGAGGAGATTACCTTCGAGCACTTCCCTCGAGAAGAAAATCAACTAGCAGATGCTCTAGCCACAATGTCATCTATGTTTAAACTTAATTGGGATAACGAGGTTCCCCAGATCACCATCGAACAAATGGATGAACCAGCACACTATCACGAGATTAATACTGAAGAAGTAGTGGACCAGCCTTGGTTTCAAGAAGTTAAGAGGTATCTCGAGGCTTAAGAATATCCAGAAGGAGCCTCAATCAACGATAATAAGTTCTTAAGGAGATTCTCTGCTAAATTCTTCCTTAGTAACGACATCTTGTACAAACGCAATCATGACTCCATTTTTCTTCGGTGTGTGGATAAGGTTGAAGCTGAAAAGATTATGGCTGAATTACACGAAGGTACTTTTGGCACCCACTCCAGTGGGCATACAATGACAAAGAAAATCCTACGAGCAGGCTATTATTGGTCTACCATCGAAGCAGATTGCTATCAACACTCTCAGACCTATCATAAGTGGCAGATTTATGCGGACAAAGTACATGTACCTCCGGTTCCTCTGAATGTCTTGACGACTCCTTGGCCCTTTTCTATGTGGGGAATTGATATGATTGGGGAGATCAAGCCTACAACCTCCAATGGACACCGCTTCATCCTAGTAGACATTGACTACTTTACCAAATGGGTCAAAGCAACTTCCTTCACTTCCGTTACTAAGAACGTTGTTTCCCGCTTCATCAAGCAAAATCTCATCTTCCGGTACGGTATCCCGGAAAGGATCATCACTGATAATGGTACAAATCTTAACAACACTGTGATCACCACCTTGTGCGAGAAATTTAAAATTCAGCATCACAATTCTTCTCCCTACCTGCCAAAGATGAATGGTGCTGTCGAAGCTGTAAATAAAAACATTAAAAAGATTATACAGAAAATGACAGTCACGTACAAGGACTAGCATGAGAAGCTACCATTTTCTCTCCACGGGTATCGTACCACGGCTCGCACCTCAATTGGGGCAACCCCCTATTCTTTGGTATATGGCATGGAGGCTGTTTTGCCAATTGAGGTCCAAATCCCCTCTCTGAGGATTATGAAAGATGCAGGGTTGAATGAAGACGATTGGATCCAAACTCGACTTGATCAACTGAATTTAATCGATGAGAAGAGACTTACTGTTGTCTGCCATGGTCAAATGTATCAAAAATGGATGATCAAGGCTTTTAACAAGAAAGTCAGACGTCAAGGATATCAAGTTGGGGATCTAGTGATCAAACGTATCATCCTTCCACAAAGTGATACCAGGGGAAAATGGACTCCTACCTATGAAGGACCATTTGTAATCAAAAACATATTCTTCGATGGGGCAATGATCTTAACCACCATGGACGGCGACGACCTGCCACACCCTGCGAACACGGACATAGTCAAAAGATACTACGCATAAGAGACCCTCTAGGTTGACACACCTAGGAAAAACAAGGTCATCCCGGCGAACCAAAAGGTTCGAGCAAAAATTAGGGATAAAATAAAAAAATCTGTACACCCGGCAAGTTGAAAACCCGAAAAGGCGACTTGGGCAAAAAAAGGTTTCCCGGTGGACTGAAAACCCGAAAGGGCGGTCCAGGCAAAAGTTAGGGAATAAAAGCGTATGACTATGTCCCGTCGGATCACTTAACGGACCATATTTGACTTCCACTGACAAACTCGGAGTTTCTGATCAATCCAATCATCTTCAGACGAAGCAACAAATAAGATGCTCAGGGATATAAAGGCTATAGCAGAATGGGAACCCCATGGGACTATCACACATAGCTGTCTTTCTTTGTATAAAATTTTCCTTGTTTTATGGCACCATTATCTTACTAGAATGTTTGTCCCCTTTTTACAAAATACTTACTCGAAGTCAATACAAAGATATCCCTTTGAAAGTGCAAAAACTATTTGTCTTTTCTTTACAATTGTGTTTTATTTGCAAAAACATCCAATGATTCATTAATGAACATATACATTTGAACATGATTACTGTTTACAAATAAACAAGATGAGAAAGACAATTACTGATAGGTCGAAAGGATAGGAAAATATCTCGAGGCCATTCCATAAACATTCTCCCCAGAGTTTTCAATAATCCCCAGCAGAACAAAACTTCCAGCTACCCAGCAAAACGAAGCTTCTAGTTTATCAATTCCTGGTAGAAATCGCCCAATTTCTCCAAATTCCCCAGCAGGTTGTTGTGAAGCCTGGAATCCGACCAGATAAAAGCTAACTTTTGATTCTCTCCAGCCAAGGATAATTCCCCAGTAAAGCAACGGACAACCGAGACTCCCGAATTCTTTTCCCCAAGCAAGAACAAAACTTTTTCCCCATAGAGTTTTCAATACTCCCCAACGGAACAAAGACTCCCATTGGTTAATCCCCAGTAGAAGTCATCAAGATTCTCAGGTTTCCTCAAGCAGATCTTACGAGCAATATATGGCATTTCCCTTACAACAAGAGTTTATTCCTCTCAGCAGAAATTCATCAACACTTCGACTTCAAGACATGAAGACTTACATATCCTCAGCAACAGTCAGGGATTCATTTTCCCCAAACCGACATCAATACAGCAAATCAGCTCACATGTGCATACATTGGATCCATATATCATAAACGTCAAATAAAACCAATATATTGCATCATACATTTCATGCAACATAGCTTGGTGTTTCAGCTAACATTTTACCCTTTTCAGGATAAGATTAATAGCTACCGTTAACAATATGCAAACTTTTGATACAGTTCAGATACGCTCCAGACCCGGAAGCCATTCTGATACTCATTCAAAGACGCCTCCTGATACAGTGCGGATACGCTCCAGACACGGAAGCCATTCTGGTACTAATTCAGATTCAGATTCAACTTTTGATACAGTTCAGATACGCTCCAGACCCGAAAGCCATTCTGATACTCATTCAAAGACGTCTCCTGATACAGTGCTGATACGCTCCAGACACGGAAGCCATTCTGGTACTCATTCAGATTCATATTCAACTTTTGATACAGTTCAGATACGCTCCAGATCCGGAAGCCATTCTAATACTCATTCAAAAACGCCTCCTGATACAGTGCGGATACGCTCCAGACACGGAAGCCATTCTGGTACTCATTCAGATTCAGATTCAACTTTTGATACAATTCAGATACGCTCCAGACCCGGAAGCCATTCTGATACTCATTCATAGACGCCCCCTGATACAGTGCGGATACACTCTAGACACGGAAGCCATTCTGGTACTCATTCAGATTCAGATTCAACTTTTGATATAGTTCAGATACGCTCCAGTCCCGGAAGCCATTCTGATACTCATTCAAAGACGCCTCCTTATACAGCGCGAATACGCTCCAGACACGGAAGCCATTATGGTACTCATTCAGATTCAACTTTTGATACAGTTCAGATACGCTCCAGAGCCAGAAGCCATTCTGGTACTCATTCATATTTAAATTCAACTTTTGATACAGTCCAGATATGCTCCAGACCTGGAAGCCATTCTGATACTCATTCAAAGACGCCTTCAGGTACGCTCCAGACACAGACGCCTTTCTGAGATTCGACTTACATATTACATCTTAACAAGCATTCTTGGATGGCATCCACAAGCCCATCCCTAACAAGCTTTTATTACCTCTCCAAATGGCATCTTTAAGCCCATTCCTCCTATCGTCGTTGAGTGCAAATTTCTGGCACTTTAGTGTCCAATCATCTTCCACCTTCGAGTCGCGAATGGAAAATCTCGCCAATCTAACTCCTCAGGTTAAAGAAGATTGAACAGGGGCAGCTGTTGTACCCCAAAATTTGCCCTCTCATTTCTCAAGAAATCACCTTGGATTCTCAAAGTTTTCTCTTAAACAAATCCAAGTCTTGAATTATCATTTCTTTCCAAGCAAGCCATTTACAAGGGGAAAATGATCATTTGCATGCTGAAAAGTCAAACTTTGGTTTTTGGAGCAAAATCAAAACACAAAAATCATATTTCATCAAGACATGTTGGAATATGAAGTTTGTTTCATCAAGAAGCTCAAAAGTCAAATTTTACCTTGGAAAGTTAAATCCTAAATACTTAGAATTTTTCTAAAGTATTTAAGAAAAACGACACTTCAGAACTTCTAAGCCAGCCTCCTGGCAGGAGCAGTCAGAAGGTGTAAGCATGGTTCAACACATAATCTTTAGTCAGAACTTGGCTTTTCAGCATCTACGCAAGTTCAGTCAGAGTTTGCTAGAGTAATGCAAAGAAGGCAATAAAATATAGTACGAAGCCTGAAAGCTCCTTCAGAACATGCTGGAACCAGAAGGTAAGAGGGTCAGAAGATTGGGTGCTGCATTGAACCAGAATCTCTAAGTTCAGAGTTCTTAGAGGCAAATCAAAGAAATTTACTGGAAATCCTGAGGATCCTTCAGAGCTTGCTGAGGCAACATGATGCAAAGTGGGAAGATCAGAAGTTGGATATTTGTCCTAAATGGAATTTCTGACTCAGATTTAAGTAATGATGCAAATCTCATATTACAAGATTTCTGATTTGGACAAATCTCATCACCATTTAATGCTCATTAATGCTCACAACCACTTTTGAGTCTTTGTCCAAAGGGTGTCTCCATGTGTAGCATAAAAAAACCTTTGTACAAATTTAGGTATGGATTCATGTGCTACTTTTTGCTCATGCGTGTCACTTTTCCTTAATCCTCACTTACTAACCCAGCCTAGGCTAAAAGCTGTCAATCATCACAACCTTTTTTACTTTCTTCAAGAGTAAGTCAGCATCTAGTGCATGATATTGGCGCCACTTGACATTTTAAAACCCACAAAGCTTTGCCTATAAATAGAATACCATTGATCACTGAGAAAGGCCGAGGCAAAAATATTTGTTAAAGAAATCAAAATTTTGAGAAAGAAAAGTCTTGAACCTCTGCCCAAAATTCCTAGAGTTTCAAAAACTGTAAACACAGCATACAAACCATTAACTTTGGATCCCTTGCGTTCAAATTCCGTTTGTTCTCAAAATATTTCTTGACTAAAAAAAACACCCATACAGTTTCTGACCCACACATTAGAAACTGCCATAACTTCTGTATTCATACTACTATATACCCTCCATCCATCCATTCAAAGAAGCTGTTCAGAACATCATCAGAGTTAAGGCTAACTCCAGTTCACAGAACTTCTTCCAACTACAAGGTAAGCACTTGCTGACCCTCACCACATTGCTTAAGCATCACCAGATTTGCATGCTCAAAAACACAATGTAGATACCATGCTTCTGATGTTGTGCATGTTTTGAGATTTTCACGCATCTGTATGCTTAAGTAGAGAATGAATCAGTTCTGAACTTGCCTCTAATTTTTGGTTCGGATTTCTGAAACGCTATGACACCTGCTGAAACTGTCCTAGGCATGTCTTCTGTTTTATGGAGAAATAACCAAATTGCAGATGTTCTGACTAGAGACCAAGTTCTGACATTGGCACCAGTCTCTGGAGCTTGTTTTGTTATCAGTAATATCAGAACTTCTGAAGATTACTGTGTTCCCAGCAGGGTCAGAACCTCTGACCCCATACATTTTCACTGACAGGTTTCTGTTTTGCAGCGTGCCAGGGTCAGAACCTATGACCTATACATTTTCACTAACAGGTTGTTGTTCTGCAGCACGTCAGGGTCAGAACCTCTGACTTCCTTTCAGCAACACACTAATCCTCCTTTTTTCTTCTCCTTGTTATTTTCTTTTTCTTTATTTTTCTCGTTGGCACTCTCCATTTTCATTAATCAGCAAAACACCAAAAATATTTCATTCACACTTTATTTTATTCCTTAAAACAAAAAAGACAAAAAAATATTTTCTTAACAAGTTCATTTAATATATTCTTGTATGTATTTCAATATGGTTGTAATAGTAATTTAGGACTTTATTTTCATTTGCAATCCCCATTCATAAATTTGTACCCCCACCCCCTAAATGGTGTAATAGCGTAGGTGTGATACGGTGGGAGAACTGACTTGAGGTTTGCGTTTGTATTCGCAAATGTTGCGGTTGAGCAAGAGTCGCCACCGACTTTTTATTTTATCCTAAGGAAAGGTTAAAAAGCACAGCAAAAAACCTTTGAGATGTTTTCTTGGGTTCGGGGAGTAGATTATAGAAAGGGAAGGTATTAGCACCCTTTCTATCCATGGTTATCCATGGGCTCTTAGTTACTTGCTTAGATCACTTGCCTTTTGTTTTCAATTTGTTTGAAATGGTGCTTTGTGTGTGGGTTTGAAAATGTTTTGAAAAGAGGCCAATGTAGTGGCAACCTTTGTAATGATCCATGTTGGGATGTATACAAAGGTGTATGTCTTTTGAAAAGGTTTTCATTTGTTTTTGAAAGTTTGTTTTGAAAGTGTTGTGATGTGTGATTTTGAAATTAGGCAAGTGTTTTGTTTTGCAAGTTTGATTCAAGTAACTAAGAGGTTGTCTACTCCTAAATTTCTCAAAAGATTATTGCTATGTTTTAACCCTTCTAACAAGTTTATTCCATCATTGTATTTGGTGGACAATCTTGTGTTAGGATGTGAAAGGGACGGGCGCGGGTCATCGTTTAGACCATAATTGCAATGGTGCCAAGTATCTTTGGGCATTTTCTTTAAGGGACTTGATCATTTTGTTTTGAAAAAAATATTATCGAGGGACCATGATCTTTTAAATTGTTTGTTTTGCCCAAAGAGACCTAACATGCAATATGGCCCAATTTTGAAAGGCAACAAGTGGATATAACCCTAGGGGTGTTAGTGTGCAAGTGTGTTTTATTGCATACAAGAGTTTTTTTTTTCTTTGAATTAGGTTTTTCTATTTCATTGAGTTTTATCTTGCCATACATGTCCTAATTACTAGCAATAAGAAGCGGAAATGTAAAATCCTACGCTATTACAATAGTTAGGGGAGGGGGATACACATTTGTACATGGGGGGTTCAACGAGAAAAATAGACAAAAAAGAAAATAGCGGAAAACAAGATATATAGAGAGAGGGAGGGAGCCTGCGCGCTGTTGGGAGGCCATCAGAAGTTCTGACCCAGATCCGCTGTCAGATGATCAACCTGTTGGTGAAACTGGATGAGTCAGAACTTCTGACTCTAGAACCTGCAAAACAGACCCTTGTTAGTGGGGAAACCAGAAGTTCTGATTTCCCTGCGCTGCAAGACAGAAGTTTGTTAGTGGAGAACCCAGAAGTTCAGATTCTGCTGAAAAGGCAATAACTCTCAGAGGTTCTGATGTTATTGACAGCAAAACAGGCTTCAGATGGGCTAACGTCAAAGTCAGCACTTGGCTTTTTCCTGCACTAATCAGAACATCTGCAATCCTGTTGTTACTCCACAAAACAGAAAACATATTTGGGACAGATCCAGCAAAATAGCAAAACGTCTCAGAGGTCAGAATCACCAAGGTCACAGGCAGGTCCTAAACTGGCTCAGAACGTTCTGAGGTATGAGAGTCCTCAGCACATAAACAGCAATAACATGAATATTTACATTATGTTACTTGAATATGCACAGCTGATGATGCTTAACAGTGTGGTGAGGGTCAGCAGGTGCTTACTTGACTTTCTGGAAAATGGTGGGTGAAAGTTAGCTTTTGGTTCTGGTGGTGTTCTGGACAGATTTGGGAAAAGGGAAGTGAAGGCGTATACGTGTATAGGGTCAGAAGTTTGGAAAGAACGTTTTTGGTTTACAGAAAAAGGGCTGGGTGTTTGATGAAGTTGAAGGTGAGAAACTTAAAGTTATGACACAAGGCTGGAAATTTTGGCAGAGTTTCAGAATGTTGTGTTGCTAGGAGTTTCGTTTCTCTCTTAGCAATTTTTCTGTTTCTTTTCTTGAACTTCTTGAACCTCTTTTGCAGTGGTGAAAGCTTTCTATTTATAGGCAAAGTTCTTGTGGATATCTTGAACATTTAAGGCGCCAACAGAGTTTGAACTGGTTCTTTGAAAGAAATTCCTGGGAAGTTGTGATAACAGCTATTTTTCAGCCTAGGTAGCAGCAGCAGGCGTAGATTGGGGGAAGTGACCTCTGAAATGGGAGGTGGCGTGAAGACCCATGCCAGAATCTGTGCAAAAGCATTTTCCAAGCCACACGTGATCGCTCAGGAGTGGTTGGAAGCATTAATGGGCATTAAATGGTGACAAGACCTGTCAATACCAACATTCTGGTTGTTGAATCAGCAGCGTAAACCATGCTCTGGCCTTGGCTACCTGTTGTCTTAGCAAGCTCTGGAAATTTTCCTGGTTTTCTGGTACGTTCCTTGGGTCTACTTCTGGACAATCTGGACTTAGAGATTCTGTATCAATGTGACACCCATCCCTCTGACCTTTCATCTTCTGACTTCAACCTGTTCTGAAGGAGCCTTTATACTTTCATGTTTCTCTTGCATTCCTTTAGCAAGTTCTGACTGAGCTTGTGTAACTGCTGAAGGGGCACGTTCTGTTTGAGGCTTACACTCTGAACCACGTTTACAACTTCTGATTGAACTGATATAACTGCTGAAGAGCCAACTTCTGACCACGCTGAGCCAAGCTTGCAACTTCTGACCGTCTTCATCTGGAATGGGTCCAGAAGTTCTGAAGCGCTGATTTTTTCTAAAAAAAACACTTATTTTAAAGAAACATTCTAAGCACTTAGAATTTGATTTTCCTCAAGATGGAAGCGTTGTTTCCGGAGTTTGTGAGATCATCTTGCTCTTGTAAGTGGCTTGCTTGGGCAAAAGGATAACCCAGGACTTGGATTTGTTCCAGGGGACTTTGAAAAATCTAAGATGGTTTCCTGAAGAAAGGGAGGGCAAATTTTGGGGTACAACAGTTGCCCCTGTTCAATCTTCTTGAACCTGAAGAGTTAGATTGGCGAGTTTGCCTTTCGCGACTCGAGGGTAAAAGGAGATTGGACACCAGAGTGCCCGAAAATTTGCACTCGCCTAGTAGAGTATCAGCAATGGGAATGGGCTTATAGATGCCATTTGGAGAGGCGGTAGATAGGGAGATGGGCTTACAGATGCCATCCGGAGACGTGACAGAACCTTGTCGGGAATGGGCTTATAGATGCCATTTGGAAGTGTCGATCGCATAAGAGATTCCTTAGCGAGAAATTTGTATATTTGAGAAAGACGGATGTTTTCCTGGCTTGTTACAGGTGTTTGATCTTCAATCTCCTTATGCAGATGTGCCCCGGCTGGATACAGGTATCGAATCTACAATTGATTGCTCACAGATGTGCCCTGGCTGGATACAGGAGTTGAATCTGGAAATAGTCGTTAATAGATGTGCCCTGGCTGGATACAGGAATCGAATCTTCGGACTCTTCAGACGTGCCCTGGCTAGATACAGGAATCGAGTCTGGAAACGTGACAGTTGATAGATGTGCCCTGGCTGGATACAGGAATCGAATCTTTGAACTCTTCAGACGTGCCCTGGCTAGATACAGGAATCGAGTCTGGAAACGTGACAGTTGATAGATGTGCCCTGGCTGGATACAGGAATCGAATCTTTGAACTCTTCAGACGTGCCCTGGCTAGATACAGGAATCGAGTCTGGAAACGTGACAGTTGATAGATGTGCCCTGGCTGGATACAGGAATCGAATCTTTGACCTCTTCAGACGTGCCCTGGCTAGATACAGGAATCGAGTCTGGAAACGTGACAGTTGATAGATGTGCCCTGGCTGGATACAGGAATCGAATCTTTGAACTCTTCAGACGTGCCCTGGCTAGATACAGGAATCGAGTCTGGAAACTGATCACTCTCAGATGTGCCCTGGCTAGATACAGGTATCGAATCTAGAACTGTGACAGTTGAAGGTAGTTGTTTTCGGGATTGTTTTTTTCCTGAAAAGGCGAAAACATAAGTGGTATGCAATGTCATGATGTATGATATGCATGATGTTATGATGTTCAACATGAGATGTTGTATGCGTTTCATCATGTATGTAAGCAAGATGTATGAAAATGTGAAATGTTTATGAGTGTAATTTCATCTTAGGAAAATAAATCCTTGACGAACGGCCGGGAAGCTGCTCTGTGGAAGAGATACTTGGCCGAAGTTTTGATGAGAGGCCTGCTGAGGACTTTAACGACGGATTCCGCTGAGGATAATGATGATAAACTCCGCTGGGGAATTCCAAAGATAAACTCTGCTTGGGAATACCAAAGATAGACTCCGCTGGGGATTGTAGGAACTTTGCCGAGAGCGGTCTTCCGTGGCTTTTAGCTGAGGATAACCCAGTTATAAGTCCTTGTGAGGAAATAACTCTAAATAAAACTCGGGTGAGACGTCCGTGCTTCGCCGGGGATAAGCTTGCAGGATCTACTGGGGATGAGCTTTAAGACCTGCCGGGGAATGTTGGGCTTCTTCAGGATCGACGGGGAATCGACTCCGCTTGGGGAAAGTATCGTCGCATCCTGTCTTATTCTGCGGGGAATTGAGATGATTTGGCCACATTCTTTAGTTGAACCTATCTTGGTGCCTTGGCGGACCAAAACAAACAGACTGCGCTAAACAACTCCACATTGCCCCTGTCTTTGATGTCACCTGTAATTAATCTCTTGTTTCATATGCGAATATTTATGAATCAGCAATTTAATGTCAAATGCATATATCAAAAATGAACATTGGACGTTCTTCGCAAGACAAAACAGAAAAAAGGGGAAACAAGGGTAATTTGTATGGACAAGTGAATTTGTATTGATTTAAACTTTGCCTGTGAATAGGCGTTTTTTTGTACAAGAGGCTGACATCCTAGTAAGAGGACATTGCCAAATAGTATAGAGTTTACATTTTGAAAAAAAAAGAAAACAAAACAGCTATGTGAACAATCCCACTGGGTTCCAACTCTGCTATTGCCTTCATGTCTTCGAACGTCTCATCGCTTTGCTGCCTAATTTGAAGATGAAGCTGATTGGTCAATGCCGAAATCTGGAGCCAGATAGTTGATGCCGAATTCCGGATGCGAAGTGATCCAATGAGACATAGTGTTACACTTTTATCCCTAACTTTTGCCTGGACCGCCCTTTCGGGTTTTCAGTCCACCGGGATACCCTTTTTTGCCCAAGCCGCCCTTTCAGGTTTTCGACTTGCCGGGTGTACAGATTTTTTTATATTCATTTCATCCCTTATTTTTGCCCGAACCCTTTTGGTTCGCCGGGAAGCCCTTATTTTTGCCTAGGTATGTCAACCTAGCGGGTCTTTTATTTATGCGTAGTATTTTTTCACTATGTCTGCATTGGCGGGGTGAGGAAGGTCGTCACCATCCATGGTGGTTAGGATCATGGCTCCTCCTGAGAACACAGGTTTAACCACAAATGGCCCTTCGTAAGTAGGGGTCCATTTGCCCCGGGGATCACTTTGAGGAAGGATGATGCGTTTGATTACCAGGTCCCCAACTTGATACTCTTGCGGTCTGACTTTCTTGTTAAATGCCCTGATCATCCGTTTCTGATACGTTTGACCATGACAGATAGCAGTGAGCCTCTTTTCGTCAATCAGATTTAATTGATCAAGTCGAGTCTGGATCCAATCATCTTCATTCAAGTCTGCATCCTTCATTATCCGGAGAGAGGGTATCTGGATTTCGATCGGCAAGACTGCCTCCATGCCATAGACCAAAGAGAAAGGAGTTGCCCCGGTTGACGTCCTTGCTGAGGTGCGGTACCCATGAAGAGCGAACGGTAACATCTCGTGCCAATCTTTATAGGTCACTGTCATCTTCTGCACAATTTTCTTGATATTCTTATTGGCTGCCTCTACAGCCCCATTCATCTTCGGTCGGTAGGGAGAAGAATTGTGGTGCTGTATCTTGAATTGTTCACAGAGTTCAGTGATCATTTTGTTATTGAGATTGGTACCATTATCCGTAATGATTCTTTCTGGGACGCCGTACCGACAGATCAGATTATGCCGGATGAAACGCGCCACGACGCTCTTGGTTACTGTGGCATAGGAAGCTGCCTCAACCCATTTCGTGAAGTAATCGATCGCCACCAAGATGAAGCGATGCCCGTTGGATGCCGTTGGTCGGATCTCACCGATCATATCGATGCCCCACATTGCGAAGGGCCAAGGTGCTGTTAGGACATTCAAAGGAACTGGAGGGATATGCACCTTGTCAGCATAGATCTGGCACTTATGACAAGTTCGGGAGTGTTGGTAACAGTCGGCTTCCATTGTGGACCAGAAATATCCTGCCCGAAGGATTTTCTTAGCCATGGTGTGTCCACTGGAGTGCGTTCCGAATGTACCTTCATGTAGTTCCATCATGATTTTCTCCGCTTCAGCCTTATCCACACAACGTAGCAAGGTTGAATCATGATTCCGTTTGTAGAGAATGCCGTTGCTGAGGAAGAATTTTGCAGCAAACCTCCTCATGAACTTCTTATCATTGACAGATGCACCTTTCGGGTATTCCTGAGCTTCCAAGTACCTCTTCACCTCGTGATACCAGGGTTTTTCAGTCACTTTCTCAGCCTCGAGCTCACAACAGTATGCCGGTTCATCCAACTTCCAGATAATGATTCGGGGAGCCTCATTGTCCCATTTAACTTTGAACATTGAAGACATCGTGGCTAGTGCGTCCGCTAGCTGATTCTCCTCTCTGGGGAAATGCTCAAAAGTTATCTCTTCAAAGTGAGGGAGCAAGGTCGACACATACTCCTTGTAAGGAATAAGATTCGGGTGTTTCGTATCCCACTTGCCCTTGATCTGATTGATCACGAGAGCGGAATCTCCGAAGACACTTAGAAACTTGATCCTCAAATCGATTGCAGCTTGAAGACCCATGATACATGCCTCATATTCTGCCATGTTGTTGGTGCAGCTGAAACATAATCGGGCGGTGAGGGGAGTATGAGTTCCCTTGGGAGATATGATTACAGCACCGACGCCGTTACCCAAAGCATTGGAGGCTCCATCAAAATGCATGGACCATCGGGATCCTTCCTCAGGTCCTTCATCCGGTCCAGGTACTTCACAGTCGGTTACCACCATGATATCTTCGTCCGGAAAATCAAAGTTCAATGATTGGTAATCGTCCACAGGTTGGTGTGCCAAATGATCAGCCAGTACACTTCCCTTAATTGCTTTCTGAGTTGTATACTGGATGTCATATTCTGTTAAGATCATTTGCCATCTCGCTATTCTCCCAGACAGAGCGGGCTTTTCAAATATGTACTTGATGGGATCCATCTTTGAAATCAATAAGGTAGTGTGAGTCAGCATATACTGTCTCAGCCGGCGAGCAGCCCATACAAGAGCGCAGCAAGTTTTCTCAAGCAGTGAGTAACGAGACTCACAGTCGGTAAACTTTTTGCTCAAGTAATAAATAGCGTGCTCTTTTCGGCCAGACTCGTCATGCTGCCCCAGCACACACCCCATCAAATTGTCAAGTACTGTCAAGTATAGTATCAGAGGTCTTCCTTCCACCGGTGGCATAAGAATGGGTGGCTCTTGGAGATATTCCTTTATCCTTTCAAAGGCGGCCTGACATTCATCATTCCAGCGTACCACTTGATCTTTCTTCAGTAATTTGAAGATTGGCTCACAAGTAGCAGTCAGATGTGAGATGAATCGGGCAATGTAATTCAGTCGTCCTAGGAAACCTCTGACTTCTTTCTCTGTTTTTGGAGTCGGCATCTCTTGTATGGCTTTTACCTTGGCAGGATCCACCTAAATACCTTTATCACTTACAATGAAACCTAACAACTTTCCGGATCTTACCCCAAAGGTGCATTTGTTGGGATTCAACCTCAGCTTGTATAACTTGAGTCGGTCAAATAACTTCCTCAGATGGTCAAGGTGCTCCTCCTCAGTTTGAGACCTTGCAATCATGTCATCAACGTATACCTCAATTTCATGATGGATCATATCATGAAATAAAGCAACCATGGCACGTTGATAGGTTGCCCCAGCATTTTTTAATCCGAATGGCATGACCTTATAACAGAAGGTCCCCCACTGAGTCACAAATGTAGTCTTCTCCATATCTTCAGGAGCCATCTTGATCTGATTATACCCTGAAAAACCATCCATGAAGGAGAACACCTTGTGTTGAGCTGTATTGTCAACAAGGACATCGATGTGAGGTAGGGGGAAGTCATCCTTGGGGCTGGCCCTGTTCAAATCCCTGTAGTCGACACACATTCTGACTTTACCGTCCTTCTTCGGTACTGGCACCACATTGGCAACCCACTGGGGGTAGGAAGTTACTGCAAGGAAACCGGCATCAAATTGCTTCATAACCTCGGCCTTGATCTTTTCAGACATCTCTGGACGCATTCGTCGAACTTTTTGTTTTACCGGAGGGCAATCTTCCTTGGTTGGCAGATGGTGAACTACAATGTCGGCATCCAAACCAGGCATATCTTCATAGGACCAAGCAAAAATCTCCATGTAGTCTTGTAGCATCTGGATCAATCGTTGCTTCACGCTGAGCTCTAGATTGGCACCAATCTTGACCTCTTTCCTATCTGTCTCAGTACCCAAGTTAATTGTCTCCACAGGCTCTTCATGTGGTTGAATAGCCCTCTCTTCCTGGAGTAGCAGTCTTGCGAGTTCACCAGGCACTTCGCAATCATCTTCACCTTCGTCTTCGGCCAAGTTGATCGGATTTTCAAAGTCATAACTGGTGGTAGCAGAGCTGTTACCAGCGAGATCCAGAGTGGATTGAAACCTGTATAAGTGAGTGTGTGTAAATACAGCTGTCTTGCAATATATATAACACAGAAAGGAAAAGAGCACAAGATTTGAAATGCAACAAACGTCCAATGTTTTGATTGATGATATATGAAAATGTCATACAAAAAGCCCTCACAAATGGAGCTACGATGCCCCGGGTAGGACACCGAGCCAACAAAGTTTTAACATATTGTTTGTTACAAATTCGGAAATCAAAAGAAATTAATTACTGTGTGACAAATGTGATAGGGGTAAAATCCTTTGCCGTCCAGTTGCTTGGTCCGTCACTGGTAGTCGGGTAAATCCAACTATCAAACTCTGCTTCCTCCACATCCTCCTCGATAGCGTTCACTCTTGAGCTGGAAATAAACACCGGAGCCTTTCCGATCTTCCCTTTGCGCACCGCCTTCTGAGCCTCTGCAGTAAAGCCTAGCCCAAACTTGTCGTTCTTCTGAGTGAAGTCAGGAAGCTGACCCCAGTGTGCACAATTGCCTTTCTGAACCACAGCCCGGGCATCCCTTAGGGAAGCCATCTTCAAGGAATCATTCTCTTCGGCCATTGTCTCTGCAGCTGCTGAAATTGGATGCACCTCCTCGAAATGCTGGAAGGGGGTTTCAATAAACTCTCCGTCCACCTCGATGTACCTGAAGGAATTCAAATGGCTCACCATATACTCCTCTTCTCCTTGCACAGTGACAATCTTTCCCCTGACGGGATACTTCAGCTTCTGGTGCAAGGTGGAGGTCACTGCCCCAGCTTTATGGATCCAAGGTCGACCCAACAGACAAGAGTACGATGGACGTATATCCATCACGTAAAAGGTAGAGTCGAACACTTGAGAGCCCACACGAATAGGGATGTTAACCTCTCCGTGAACCATCCTCTTGGAACCGTCAAAGGCCCTGACGATGATATTGCTGGGTTTCAACTCCAGGCCTTCATAATCCAGACGATCTAAAGCCTTTTTCGGAAGAACATTCAAAGAAGAACCAGTTTCCACCAATACATGTGCCAGAGTAGTGCCCCTGCATTCAATAGAGACATGCAGGGCATCATTGTGGTCTCTCCCTTTTGCGGTCAGATCAGCATCTGAAAAACCCAAGCCGTTGTCCGCCGTCAGATTCGCTATGCAGTCAGTGAACTGGACTGCAGACGTCTCTTGCGGCACATGGGCCGTCTTGAGAAATGAGATTAAGGCCTTAGCATGGGCCTCGGAGCATAGCAATAGGGAGAGCAGGGAGATCTTGGAGGGTGTATGCCCCAACTGCTCGACAACATTAAAATCACTTTTCTTTATTATTTTCAGAATCTCCTCCATTTCTTGTCGGGAGGCCTCAGCATTTATGGGTATCGGCGCCTCCATCCGGGCAGGCTCTTCTTCAATCCCTTTGCCCCGAGCATTTGATGACTCGGCAGCAGGGGACACAATTTGATCAGCAACAGGACTAGGTAAACTTGTAGGTTTTATGAGGAGGGGTTTTCGAATAGCGGGCGGCGCAATGTCAGGCGAGAAGAGCCTGCCACTGCGGGTGACCTTGGCTGGACCAGTGATATCGCAGATACTGGCACTAGCGTCAAATTCTTGCTTGATTCCATTTACATATACGTCTGCCCCATAATGCCAGGGGACAGCTTTATCAGACACGTAGGAGAGGGGTCCCGGAACAGTAATGATCACAGGCGCAACTGTCATGATTTGAATAGGCTTCTTTGGGGAAGCCTTGATTGGATTTTTGAAAATGGTAATCACAGAAACTTCTTTCATCGGAACCAATTGAACAGCAGTCTTTTTGAATAGAATCTCCTTGCTATCCATTAGGCCTTGGATGCCTAACCTCAGCAGGGGACAATCAGATAGGGAAATAGCACAGAATAGGCAACCTTCACCGCAACCCGGAAATAAACCGGCCCGCAGTAGGTTCTTCTTAACAGTCTTCAGAGGGGTAACAACTTCATCTACCGAAACAGCATACACTTCTTCCTCAATGGCATTTATCCTATGTTGGGGCATAGGAGCCGTTACAACATTTGGTCTCTCCGGCGCTTCAAACTGAATTTCCTTTGCGTCGATCAGATCTTGCACTTTGTTTCTCAAGGCCCAGCAATCATCAGTGGTGTGCCCGGGACTATCAGAATGATAAGCACACCGGGCATTTGGGTTATATTTAGGAGACGCAGTGTTGACAACCTTAGGAGCTTCTTTGAAGGTCACCAGGTTGGTGGATAACAGTTGGGGTAAAATTTGAGATAATGTCATACTTAGTCGGGTATACTGCCTCTTGGGCCTTTCGCTTCTTTGTTGATTGTACTGTTGAGGAGCAGCAACAGGTTTGGAGATGACCAAAGCATTGACGGCTTGGCGACTTTCGGGCTTGACTTGTCTTCTAGGACCATAGACGGCGCTTGCTTCTTTCTTGAATGGCCCCTTCTCAACACTTGTAGAGGCAGCCTTCTGTATCTTGTCTGACCTGATGCCAGCTTCAATTCTTTCTCCTGTTAATATCAAATCTGTAAATCCAGCAGAGGAGTTACCAACCAAATGATTGAAAAACGGACCAGACAAAGTCCCAAGGAACATATCAACCAGCTCTCGATCAGTTAATGGAGGCTGCACCCTGCCAGCCAAATCTCTCCATTTTTGAGCGTACTCTTTGAACCCTTCACCCGTCCCTAGAGACATACCCTGAAGTTGGGTACGCGTAGGAGCGAGATCAGAATTGTATTGGTATTGTCTGTAGAATGCGGTTGCCAAATCTTCCCAGTGTCGGATGCTAGCTCCGTCCAATTGGTAGAACCATTCAAGCTGTGACCCCGAGAGGCTATCTTGGAAGAAGTGAATCCAGAGGTTCTTATCCGCCGTGTAAGGTTGGATTTTCCTTACGTACGACCTTAGATGCAGCTTTGGGCAGGAGACCCCATCATACTTGGCGAAGGCAGGCGCCTTAAACTTGTGTGGAATGACTACCCCAGAAGATAACCCCAAATCTCCGAAATCCAGTCCCGGCACATTCTGAATCTCCATGGCGCTCAAGCGGTCCTCCAATTGTTTGTATCTGTCAGCAGCAGGTGGGTATTGTTCGTCGTTATAGTCCGTCTCGTTGTCGGAGACTGCGGGACTAGGAGCTCCTCCCCCTTGGGGACTATTTTTCTCAGCAGAAGAAGTGGTTGGATCAGCTTCATTGTGGAGCGTGTTCCCAAATCTGCGTCCGGTGTTGAACAGCGCAGTCCTCTTTTTCTTCTTCTTCTTCTTCAGGAGTAGAGTCTTTAACTCTTGCTGACCTTGGGCTAGGCTTAGGACCATTTCTTGAAACTGTGCACTTTGGGCCTGAAGGGCCTTGATTGCTTGCTCACTGGATGATTCTGGATTCATGATGACTGTTCACACAAACAGCGGAGAAAATTAAGCAACCTGCGAAATAGGGTACCTGCTATGCATATGGTGCAATGGAATGCGTATGTATGCAATGCATTCAAGGATTTAGAATATTCAAAATTTGTTGTAGACAAAAAGGAACGCACATCATATTAATAAGGAGAAATTCGTTAGTACATAAACGCCTCATGGGCCAAATATTACAAAATAACTCCTTAAGGTAAAAAGACATTGCGCATCCTCTTTGGCGCGATGTAGGTGTTGAGATTCCTTTCCTCGTGCAGCAGGCGGGTGAGTTCCAGGACCTTCTTTTCACTAGCATGTAGACTGGTCTCAAGAGAATTCCGTTCTTCCTTAAGTTGGATCCAGCTCTTCTGCATCTCTTCCCAGGAGGTGGGCATGTCGGGATGTTGAATGGTGTAGGATGCTTCTCCTTCCAAGACTGGTTCTTTGACTACAGGAAGCATATGAGGATAAGGCATCACTAATTTCTAGGAGCGGGCTCGTACCCACTTGAGGTAAGGTTCCAACGGGATGGAGTTCCGGTGCCCCAATGTCTTGCTGTCTACCCTACTTGGCATCCTCCAAGCTCTGATAAATCTCTGACGAAGTCCTTGAGTATCGTTGTCGAAGTCAAAAACTATGTCGGGAATTAACATGTCATGGGGGCCATCCTTCCGAGCATAACCAAACTGTCTCCAAGCCAGGCATGGGTTGTAAGTAATACCTCCTCTGATTCCAAATAAAGGAACATTAGGGTACTCCCCACAACGATCAATGATAGTGATGTCTTCCCTAGACCTAGGGCACCAATGTATATCTGCATGCGTGAGAGTCATTAACCGTTGTGACCATCTCAAACCCCGCTCGTTCTTCAAAACTGATTGTGGAAGGTGCGAAATAAACCACCTTCCCAGGAGAGGAGTGCAACACAAAAGGACACCCCTTCTTCTCATGGTTCGAGTGTAACATGAGTGAAGGATGTCCCCCAACAGTGTAGGTATAGGATTCTTGGTCATGAAGATCTGGACCGCACTGATATCAATAAGCTGATCTGGGTTAGGGAACAACACCAAACCATAGACAAGGAGGGCCATGACTTCTTCAAAAGCTCGTAGGTCAAGAGAGTTCCAACATTCTTGAGCCTTTTCAAACAGAAATCTAGCTAAGAATCCTTTGATACCACTTCTAACTTCCCAATGTCCCTTGAGGTCAGATGTCTGTAGGTGCAAGGCTTTAGCAATCTCTTCAAGCTTGGGTTCCTCTTCCGTACCGTTGTAGGGTAGTTGATCAAGGATAGGGACCTTCAGAAGTCGGGAGAACTCTTCCAATGTAGGCACCAACTGATAATCCGGGAAGGTGAAGCAGTGATGCAGAGGGTCAAAGAATTGGAACAGGACCTTTATCAAGTCCTCCTCAATGTTGGTGTTAACCAAGTTGATGAGTCTTCCATGTCTCTCACTGAATGAAGAACCCTCGGGAATCCTGGATAGAAGTTCCTTAAGCTGAGGAGGGATCTTTACAAGGATAATCTGAATTGTCTTTCTGCGAGCAGTTTCCATGTCCTATAAAACAAGAACAAAGATGAAGATTCGAAACCCTTGAAATGGTTAGTCAATGCTCATGATGTTTGTATGATGTAATGATGGGATGATTAAATACAATTTTCACAGAGGCAAACATGGTAAGGCACACAAGTCACACAAACCCTTAGAGTTTAGGCCTGCATGGAGTCTGGGTATTACCCTCTTGAAGTTTGGTGGGCTCAACCTGTCCTATCAAAAGTAACCGGGTTCTAAAGGTCCCAATATCACGGGATTGCTTTCATTGTTCATCGTTTCGATTTAGCCACTGAACTGGCGACCGAAATATTCCAGGAAAGCAACCCTCAATTGAGTGTAGTATCGAGTATCAACCAACCTCGGACTACACCAAAGTCAGTTATCTCACTACCCTAAAAAGGCCAAGATGGTTCAATTAAGGTTCCTAAGGTCAGTTGATGCTTCATGACACCACGCGGCGGCCCCGTACTCTCCTTGACTGAACTCAAGGGTTACCGGTACACACCAAAGTGCCACATCAACGTAGCAGACTGTTTCAACCATGTCGGTATACCCCGCACAGTTCCCTCACAGCCTTGTCGCTACTTTCTAAGAAGGTATCCCCAGATCCGGGTTAGGACCTATAAAACTCCGATACAAAGCCCACAAATGTAAAAGCAAACAAAGCAAGCAATTGAAAACAATGGTGATCTAAACCCTAAGGTTACTCCACTTTTAAGTCGTTTCCCCAGCAGAGTCGCCAGTTCTGTGATACGGTGGGAGAACTGACTTGAGGCTTGCGTTTGTATTCGCAAATGTTGCGGTTGAGCAAGAGTCGCCACCGACTTTTTATTTTATCCTAAGGAAAGGTTAAAAAGCACAGCAAAAAACCTTTGAGATGTTTTCTTGGGTTCGGGGAGTAGATTATAGAAAGGGAAGGTATTAGCACCCTTTCTATCCATGGTTATCCATGGGCTCTTAGTTACTTGCTTAGATCACTTGCCTTTTGTTTTCAATTTGTTTGAAATGGTGCTTTGTGTGTGGGTTTGAAAATGTTTTGAAAAGAGGCCAATGTAGTGGCAACCTTTGTAATGATCCATGTTGGGATGTATACAAAGGTGTATGTCTTTTGAAAAGGTTTTCATTTGTTTTTGAAAGTTTGTTTTGAAAGTGTTGTGATGTGTGATTTTGAAATTAGGCAAGTGTTTTGTTTTGCAAGTTTGATTCAAGTAACTAAGAGGTTGTCTACTCCTAAATTTCTCAAAAGATTATTGCTATGTTTTAACCCTTCTAACAAGTTTATTCCATCATTGTATTTGGTGGACAATCTTGTGTTAGGATGTGAAAGGGACGGGCGCGGGTCATCGTTTAGACCATAATTGCAATGGTGCCAAGTATCTTTGGGCATTTTCTTTAAGGGACTTGATCATTTTGTTTTGAAAAAAATATTATCGAGGGACCATGATCTTTTAAATTGTTTGTTTTGCCCAAAGAGACCTAACATGCAATATGGCCCAATTTTGAAAGGCAACAAGTGGATATAACCCTAGGGGTGTTAGTGTGCAAGTGTGTTTTATTGCATACAAGAGTTTTTTTTTCTTTGAATTAGGTTTTTCTATTTCATTGAGTTTTATCTTGCCATACATGTCCTAATTACTAGCAATAAGAAGCGGAAATGTAAAATCCTACGCTATTACAATAGTTAGGGGAGGGGGATACACATTTGTACATGGGGGGTTCAACGAGAAAAATAGACAAAAAAGAAAATAGCGGAAAACAAGATATATAGAGAGAGGGAGGGAGCCTGCGCGCTGTTGGGAGGCCATCAGAAGTTCTGACCCAGATCCGCTGTCAGATGATCAACCTGTTGGTGAAACTGGATGAGTCAGAACTTCTGTCTCTAGAACCTGCAAAACAGACCCTTGTTAGTGGGGAAACCAGAAGTTCTGATTTCCCTGCGCTGCAAGACAGAAGTTTGTTAGTGGAGAACCCAGAAGTTCAGATTCTGCTGAAAAGGCAATAACTCTCAGAGGTTCTGATGTTATTGACAGCAAAACAGGCTTCAGATGGGCTAACGTCAAAGTCAGCACTTGGCTTTTTCCTGCACTAATCAGAACATCTGCAATCCTGTTGTTACTCCACAAAACAGAAAACATATTTGGGACAGATCCAGCAAAATAGCAAAACGTCTCAGAGGTCAGAATCACCAAGGTCACAGGCAGGTCCTAAACTGGCTCAGAACGTTCTGAGGTATGAGAGTCCTCAGAACATAAACAGCAATAACATGAATATTTACATTATGTTACTTGAATATGCACAGCTGATGATGCTTAACAGTGTGGTGAGGGTCAGCAGGTGCTTACTTGACTTTCTGGAAAATGGTGGGTGAAAGTTAGCTTTTGGTTCTGGTGGTGTTCTGGACAGATTTGGGAAAAGGGAAGTGAAGGCGTATACGTGTATAGGGTCAGAAGTTTGGAAAGAACGTTTTTGGTTTACAGAAAAAGGGCTGGGTGTTTGATGAAGTTGAAGGTGAGAAACTTAAAGTTATGACACAAGGCTGGAAATTTTGGCAGAGTTTCAGAATGTTGTGTTGCTAGGAGTTTCGTTTCTCTCTTAGCAATTTTTCTGTTTCTTTTCTTGAACTTCTTGAACCTCTTTTGCAGTGGTGAAAGCTTTCTATTTATAGGCAAAGTTCTTGTGGATATCTTGAACATTTAAGGCGCCAACAGAGTTTGAACTGGTTCTTTGAAAGAAATTCCTGGGAAGTTGTGATAACAGCTATTTTTCAGCCTAGGTAGCAGCAGCAGGCGTAGATTGGGGGAAGTGACCTCTGAAATGGGCGGTGGCGTGAAGACCCATGCCAGAATCTGTGCAAAAGCATTTTCCAAGCCACACGTGATCGCTCAGGAGTGGTTGGAAGCATTAATGGGCATTAAATGGTGACAAGACCTGTCAATACCAACATTCTGGTTGTTGAATCAGCAGCGTAAACCATGCTCTGGCCTTGGCTACCTGTTGTCTTAGCAAGCTCTGGAAATTTTCCTGGTTTTCTGGTACGTTCCTTGGGTCTACTTCTGGACAATCTGGACTTAGAGATTCTGTATCAATGTGACACCCATCCCTCTGACCTTTCATCTTCTGACTTCAACCTGTTCTGAAGGAGCCTTTATACTTTCATGTTTCTCTTGCATTCCTTTAGCAAGTTCTGACTGAGCTTGTGTAACTGCTGAAGGGGCACGTTCTGTTTGAGGCTTACACTCTGAACCACGTTTACAACTTCTGATTGAACTGATATAACTGCTGAAGAGCCAACTTCTGACCACGCTGAGCCAAGCTTGCAACTTCTGACCGTCTTCATCTGGAATGGGTCCAGAAGTTCTGAAGCGCTGATTTTTTCTAAAAAAAACACTTATTTTAAAGAAACATTCTAAGCACTTAGAATTTGATTTTCCTCAAGATGGAAGCGTTGTTTCCGGAGTTTGTGAGATCATCTTGCTCTTGTAAGTGGCTTGCTTGGGCAAAAGGATAACCCAGGACTTGGATTTGTTCCAGGGGACTTTGAAAAATCTAAGATGGTTTCCTGAAGAAAGGGAGGGCAAATTTTGGGGTACAACAGTAGGACTTTACATTTTTGCAATTTATCGCTTTCAAATGTAAATGCAAGATAAAATCAATAAATAGACCACCAAAAAACCCAAGATAAAAGCATGCAATCAAACACACTTTGCACACAAACACCCTTAGGATTTCCCCACTTGGTTGCCTTATACAAAAATAGCCATATTACGCATGCAAAGTATCTTGGTAAAACAAACAAAATCAAAAGATCATAGTCCCTCGATGACGCTATTCAAAGTTGCCTTACAAAATAATCTTAGTCCCTAAAAAATGCTAATATACTTTGCAACATTGCTAATCATGGTTATACGATGACCCGCGCCCGTCCCCTTTACATCCAAAGATAGGGTTGTTTACCAAATCAATGGTAAGACAACAATGTCAAAGGAATAGAGAAGAAAAAAGAAAGACATTTGAGTAGGTAAATTGCTCCTAGTTACTTTCTCTATTTTCAAACAAATATCCTTGCTATTTTCAAAACAAACACACACATTTCCAAACAAACATTGAAAACATTTTCAAAAAGACAAACATCTTTGTATACATTCTTACGAATGAGAATCATTACAAAGATTTCCTAAACAAAGGGCCTCTTTTACAAAATACTTTTAAAACCACACCAAACACATTTAAAAATAAAAAGCAAGTGATCTAGCAAGTAACTAAGAGCCCATGGAAAACCATGGATGAAAAGGGTGCTAACACCTTCCCTTTTCATAATCTACCCCCCGAACTCAAGAAACAATCTCAACGGTCTTTCCTATTCTTTTTCACCTTTCCTTTTGGATAAAAGAAAAGTTAGTGGTGACTCTTGATAACCGCAACATTTGCAAACACAAACGCAAAACCTCAAGTCAGTTCTCCTACCGCATCACACTTTCAAATTCCCTTTGGCAGTAATCCGTCCACACACAACCTTGATGTTTCTTTAACAACTTAAAGATCGGTTCACATGTTGCAGTCATGTGGGAAATGAATTTTGAAATATAATTCAAATGCTCGAGGAACCCTCTGACTTGCTTTTTAGTTCTTGGCGCTGACATCTCTTGAATTGCTTTGAATTTTTCAGGATCAACTTCAACTCCTTTCTGGCTAACAATGAAACCCAACAATTTTCCTGATCGAACACCGAAGGAGCATTTATTTGGATTCAAGCGGAGACGATACTTCCTCAAATGCTGAAACAACTTCAATAAATCTTCTACATGCCCTTCTTCAGTCTGGGATTTAGAAATCATATCATCAACATATACGTCGATTTCCTTGTGCATTAGATCATGGAATAAGGTTGTCATAGCTCTCCGATACATTACACCAACATTCTTCAACTCGAAGGGCATCACTCTGTAACAGAATGTTCCCTAGGGTGTGATAAAAGTTGTTTTTTCCATGTCCTTCGGAGCCATTCTTATTTGATTATAACCGGAAAATCCGTCTATGAACGAGAAAACTTTGAATTTTGCTGTGCTATCCACTAACATATCAATGTGTGGCAATGGAAAATCATCTTTTGGACTAGCTTTATTTAGATCTCTGTAATCTACGCACATGCAGACTTTTCCGTCTTTTTTCGGTACTGGGACAATATTGGAAATACATTGAGGATACACTGACGTCACAACAAAACCAACATTAATCTTCTTTAGAACCTCCTCTTTGATCTTTCTTGCCATATCTGGGTGTGTTCTTCTCAACTTTTGTTTGATTGGCGGACACTCTGGTTTCAACAGTAAACGGTGCTCCACAATATCTATATCTAGACCAGACATATCTTGGTAATACCAAGCAAAAATATCTACATACTCTTTCAACAGCTCAATTAACCTGCTCTTCATATCAGGATGCAACGATGCTCCAATCTTGACTTCTTTCGGATCTTCTTCTGAACCCAAATTGATCACTTTCAATGGCTCTTTATATGGCTGAATGGTATTTCCCTCGTGCTCAACTAACTGTGAGACCTCTTCTGGAATCACATCATAATCTTCTTCTTCGGCCCCATATACAGGACATTCAAAGTTGGGAGAGGGTGTAGGGTCATTGTATTCAACGGGTTTTTTAATTAACTTGCACATATGATTTATGACTGCTTTTAAAAACTGACGCATATAACAAGTGATCATGCAGATTGAATTTCAGTTATTATTTATTTTGAAGGATTTTTTCTGATTACCATTTTCCAAGAAAAAGAAGAAAATAGAAACACAATTTGGGAAACAAAGACAACTTTTATTATTGAGTTTAAAAGTCACAACAAACATATAAGCCTTACAACATTAATACTTCCACCTTGGGAAGAGTGAAAGCTTTTCAAAAAGATTAACAAAACAAATTACTTTGAAACATGTATGCAAGAAGGAATATAAATGGTGATTCAGTTCTGAACCCTAACTCTGCGCGTCACATAACTTTGCATTTTCTGCTCTGCTTCATCTTCCACAATGGCATTAATCCCGGAAACGGTTGGATGAAGATAACCCCCGCTACAGAAGATGTCTTGATACTTGCTTGCAGCAGACTTTGGCTTCATGCTCTTACCTTTGTCATTCTTCAAAGAGAACCCCAAGCCAACTCTGTTCTTGTTTACAGGTGGATCCATAATCTATCCCCATACCTCGCTATGACCCTTTCGCACAACTTGTTGCGCAACCTTAAGAGAAACCATGGAATTCTCATTTCCTCTTATGTTATCAATGGATAAGGCTTGGAACTGGGTTCCAACAGCAGCTTCATCCGCCTCCACAATGCTGAAAGAGGACAAATGAGATATCAATAATGCATGTTCCCCATTTATGATTACTACTTTCCCTTCACGTACAAATTTTAGTTTCTGGTGTAAAGTTGAAGTGACAACCCTTGCCTCATGAATCCACGACCTTCATAACAAACAGATATAATCAGAATGGTCATGGGTATAGTAGCTAAATTCAGAGGTCTGCATGCATTTTCACCAAATCACATCTAACCAGATTAATATTAAAAATCCGGAAGTTGCCTGGACAACCGACCACCATATTCACAACATTTACTCCTCCATGCTTGGGTAGAGGATTATCTTTCACATTAGGTCCCACATCCTTGAAAGATAGAATACCAGACTTCACCAATTTCTGCACCTCAGTCTTCGAAGGATAACAATTCTCAATAATATGCCCTGGTGCTCGCTGATGAAAAGCATATGTTTGGTCTGCCTTGTAATACCAAGGCAATGGTGATGGTACAGCGGCAGGTGGTCGGGCCTGAACCAACTTTTTATGAATCAATGCCCGTAGTAACTTTGTATAGCTTATAGGAATAGGTTCATAACTCTCCATTCTCTGATTATACCCTTGATTCCCTTGCTAAGACGATCTCTGATAAGCAACGGTAGTTGGAGCTACACCCATAATTGGAGTAACTGAGGCGACTTGCTGATAACGCTGAGAATTCCTTCTAGGAGTATTAACCCTCCTCTCTTGCATGATTGCATTTGCATCCCCTTCCTTCTTCTTGGTAAACCCATAAGATGGCTTCTTCACACCTCCAGATCCTTCACTTCTTGTTAAACGACCCTCTCTCACAACCTCTTCTAAGCGGATACCCATGCCTACCATTTCAGTAAAGTCACTTGACGCACTCGCTACCATCCTCTTGTAGTAGAAATCACCCAGAGTTTTCAAGAAAATATTAGTCATATCCTTCTCTTCCACGTGAGGAATCACTTGGGAGGCTACCTCACGCCATCTCTGTGCATATTCTTTGAATGATTCCCTGTCTTTTTGAACCATGGCCCTGAGTTGATAACGGTCAGGCGCCATGTCCACGTTGTACTTGTATGGTTTGATGAACGCTTCTCCCAAATCATTTAAAGTATGTATGTTAACACTGTCCAAACTCATATACCACTTCAGCGCAACACCGATCAAACTATCCTGAAAAAAGTGAATCAGCATATGCTGATCATCAGTATGGGTAGACATTCTCCTTATATACATCACCAGATGAGCACGAGGGCAAGTGTTGCCCTTGTACTTCTCGAACTCCTGGACCTTAAACTTAGCCGGTATCTTAACATTCGGGACCAAGCAAAACTCATTCACATTCTTCCCGAATAACTCTTTTCCCCTGAGGGCCTTCATCTCCCTCTATATCCTATCGAATTGATCTTGAAAATCATCCATTCTGTCAATAGTCTAAACAATTGGAGTATCTTAAGGACCAAGGTTGAAACTTTCAGGCACAAAATTCTCTTGCATTCCCCAAGGGTAACCTTGAGGCATGCGATTTTTAACAACAGCTGGAGTAGCAGATACGAGAACAGTCGGAGCTTCAGTAGTTGCCCTTGTTGGTTGAGGTTGGATACTCGGTGGCTGATTCTAAGCATCCATCAGAGATTCCATCAGAGCAGTAAGATTGGCCATGCCGGCCTTCAAAGTAGAAACCTCATCACACAGCTCGCGATTCTCTTGTTCTAATTCATCCATCTTCTTTCTGAAATAAGCCTGAGTGTTGTAGTGGTGAGTCAACTTGCTGAAAAAAGTAAATAAGCTTGGTAAGACACCTGGATATGCATAACAAATGTAATAAATATGTGCAATATGATGCATGGTATGCAATGTACATGATTTTATTTTATTATTTAATATTTCAAGGGATTTAAAATTTATGGACATATTGCAAATATCAAAGTAATAACGCATTTGAAATACTGAATTTTTTTTTATTATAACAACTCCAAAATGGATTACAAGTTTCAATGATCCCAAGTACAAGATGAAAATAAAGTCTAAAACCCTGAGAAGTAAATCTGATAGAGATCACTCTATACGCTGGCGCTTCCCTATGAGCCTGGAAATCTGAGCCTTCAACCTTTGGTTTTCTTCCGCATATCTGGTGGCAACCTCCTTCCAATCACCTGAACCAGGGAGTGAGAAAATGGCATTTGACTGAGGCTTGGGAGAAAATAAATCCCCTTGCCTCTCCATGGTCTCTACAGCTTGTCTCTCAAGAATCTCAATTAAGTCGTCTTTCTCCTTCAAATCTGCTCTATAAGAAATCTCTAAAGTTTAGCACTTGTTTTTCCAAGCATCCTTTTCCTATTGCATCCTGACTAAAGCAAGTTTTAGCTCTTATAGATTATCCAATAAGGTAGAAGTGGTCTTCACAAACAAATCAGGCATAGGTTTTTCCTGGGAATACGGCATCTTCAATTGAATAACCCTCGTTTGTACCCATTGAAGATATGGCTCCAAAGAAACAGCACCCCTGGGTCCCAAATCCTTCATACTCTTCTTATGAATGTGATGCCAGGCATTCACAATCTTCTCCCTAGCTTCCCTATGGTCTTCTCCCTCCTTCAAAAAGAAACTAATCAAATGAATACTATTTGGTTTATCCCTCATAGGATATTCGAGCTTTCTTCGTGCAAGAACAGGGTTATAGTTAATTCCTCCCTTTGTACCAAGAAGAGGTACATTGGGGAAACTACCACAACTGTCAATAATATCTTTATCCTGGTAAGCTCGATGATACCAATCAATATCTGAGTGAGTAAGCGCCATGATCTTAGGAGCTCAACGGGGTTCCTTTTTGACATCCCAAAAAGCATCAGACTGATGCATATGAGAGATAAACCACCGGTACAACAAAGGCGTGCAACAGATAATTATCCCCCCATGGTAAGAATTCTGAAGATGAATAGAGTAATAAGCATCACCCAAAAAGGTAGGAACTGGGTTTCCAATCATGAAGATCCTGATAGCATTAATGTCAACAAACTTGTCCACATTAGGAAATAAGAACAACCCGTAAGCAAGTAGAGCAAAGATGGCCTCAAAAGCAACTGTACTCTTCATCCAGGAAAAGTAGTGAGATTTCTCCAATAAGAACTGAGCTGGTAATCCTCTAATCCATCCTTTAGTAGTCATATGGGCTTCAACCTCAGACTTCCCCAGATGAATCAAAGCAGCAATCTCATGTGGTTTTGGCTCACCCTCCAAACTAGTAAAAGGAACACAATCGGTAACGGGTAAATCCAACAGATAAGAATACTCCTACAGTGTATGCATCAACTGATAGTCGGGAAAAGTAAAGCAATGATACATCGGATCATAGAACTGGACCAAGGTCAAGACAATACCCTCATTCATATTCAGCTTCATGAAAGGAATAATGGATCCATACTTCTTCTGAAAGATTACATAATACTCGATCTCGAGAATTAGACCGATCAACTCATCTATCTTGGGATCTTTAAAACTGTATTTCCCGGTCTTTATTTTCCCAGAGTCCATGGTCAACAAGTACCTAAGATATTCACAAATGGTCAACTTTTAAATCCCTTGAAATAAGATCTCTTCAAAATATGCTTATGAGTGCATGGATGCATGATGCAGCAATCACACACAAGATCATACATATATGGTTCATAGTTTTAATGTCACGAGCATGAAGTCGAAGGTACTAGCCACAAGGTATGGTCTAAAAGTTATCACCTTCCGAACAAGGTTCTAGAGTTTCCCAGAGTCTACATCCTTCCTTCGGACATTACCAACTTCCCAATTAACTCGGTAATTAGTAATATTCTCAAGAAAAACTCGTCCGAGCATAGTATAGCGTGACAACTATTTCCAGATTACTCCGTCATAGCTTTCGCACTACACCTAAAAGGCCAAGATGGGTTAGGTATTCTATGGTCCTCAGCTTCAGCAGGCTCCCAAGTCGAAAGCAGTACGTCTTCCCGATTACTCGGTAACGACACTACATTCAAAGGGGCCTCCACTGAGTGAGGGATCTCATGCCTCCTTTTTTGGGATTACTCCCTCAAAGTTAACATGACTATACCGCACGTCCTATCTTAAAGTTTTCCCAAGTCCAGGTATAAGACTTATAAGTAATCACCAAGCACCCTGAAAACCAGGAAAATCCAGATAAACATATATACAACATATAACACATAAACAACAATAACACATATACAGATATAAATAAAGATAGGCTCAACCCACTTAGGGATGGACCAGCAAGAGGTCAATATTTCCCCAGTGAAGTTTCCATTTTTCTGTAGCAGTAGAAAAGTTTAAGACTAAGCCAGGGGATTGACTAGACTTGTACAAATCAAAATAAAATCTCCACTGCACTTTATTGTTTCCAAAGGAATAGGAAAAGAGAGAATAACCCAAAAAGAGGGGGAAAGATTCAAGGTAAGGGGGTTGGTTATGTAAAGGGAAGGTATTAGCACCCTAAACATCTACGGTACTCCGCAGGAACCTCTTTGTAAAATCTGTATATTTTGGCTATGAATTGTTGTGTAAAAAATGGATGGTGGAGGTGAGAAAAGACATATATTTTTATGGTTTTTGCACCCGCCACGGTTGCGAACCTTTAGTTCCTACGTACCACCTTTTCGTGCAATAGGGGACTAGGGTACACGTAGATCCTCTTTAAAAATTTTAAAACACAAGTGTGTTGGTTAATTTTATGAGATAAAATATCATCATCATTGTCCGTGTGGAAAACATACCTGCTACCCACAATCATGAGAAAGGAGAATTTGCATCATCTCAAAGTGGAGGATGTGGCTTGGATTTTAAAATCAACAATGCCTCACTCAACACCCAAGTGTAAAATATCTCTCTTCACTACATATTGTAGAAGTATAGTAGTTTGCATCACTACAAGGATTAAGAAGAGTCTAACTTTCTGAGAAAGGTTTTAAAATAAGAAAGCCAAAGTGGCAAAAATGATTTGAAATGAGATTGATTGAATTTTAGTCTTCTCACAAAAAAATGATGTCAAAATATTATTAAGTTGATTGAAGTTTATTCATGAAATTGTTTTTGAGAATGCATGGACCTAAGTCCAAGTTTATTATGAAAGTGGTTTAAGTTTCAAAACAAGAGTAGTTTTCAAAAGGAGGAAGAAGATTTTTGAAATTTAAGAAGATTAGAGGAGAAGAAGAGACTATCCTAAAGCATAAGGTAAAATCTAGGGATAGGAACCATCTAACCAACAAGAAGACAACACTTGACATTATGAGTCAAGATAGAATTCCCATTCTTTGAATTGAAACCAAGCAAGTAAAGATACTAGACCTCTTGAGAGAACCAAACTTCAAGTGTATTAAGTCTTCACAAAATTTGGGCAGAGTAACAGGTGTATACAGGTGAATTCCAGATTACAAACAAAGAGTGTAATCACAATAACCTGCACACAAAACAAATAAACAACCCAATGTCTTGAGGTAAACCTCAAGAGCTCCAGACAAAATAACCAGATAAAGTCACAAGGTCTCCAATCATAGGCCAAAGTTTCTAATCCTAAGTCCAAGAAGTCTAATGCTCCATAATGCCAAGGATAGTAACTAAATAGTCCAAGTATCATTAAGGATTTTATGGTTCATATTGATTATTATGTATCTTAAGAAGAGAAAAGAAAAGCTTAAGTGAGCAAAATAAAAATGACAAGAAAGTAAATGCTCAAATGAGCAAAGATGAAAATGACATGAAATGTAAATGCTAAAAGTAAATAGTGCATAAAAATAAAAGGGGCATATAATAAAATACAGGATAAAGTCAATTATTAGTGATTAGTGGTTAGTTGGATGATCATCTTGAAACTTGGATTTGGAACTCATTAGAGGATTGATAGAACCAAATCCTCCATACAATAAGTTGCATTTACTTTTTGTCAAGTATATCATCCATTTGGAATCCTCATAAGTACCATTTAATGATCAACAATGTTTAAGTGATTCGCGTTGACCAAATGTGTTGTAGATCCATTAGAGGATTGGTAGAACCAAATCCTCCATACAATGAATCTCAAGGTTATTGGATCAAAGAGATCAAATTAACATACTTGTGCTTACAAACATAAGTTTGAGCCATGAATGATCATTTATTCGAATCAGGATAAAATTTAGCGCTATGTTAAGCAATCGTAAGTGGACTTATATAGAAGTCGCACCTATTTTGAGGCCGATCAATAGAAATCTATGCACCATTTATTTTGAGACATGATATAGAGATCATGCTCCAATAACACTTAGTGCAATAAGAAATGGATGAGATGAAAAGGGGTAGGAGAGAATATACAAACCACTTTTGAATTAAATTTAATCAAACTATTATTAAAATCGTTCATCCATTTTTGTGGAGTTAGACTCAACACCATGGATCCAATGATGTTAATAAAGTTCATGATCAAAAATTTAACCCAAGATCAGCCAGAAAATAGTCATAAAATAATATTACATTTAATATATACAAAAAAGGTTTTAAAAAAATGTTTTAAAATAGAAATAAAAGAGAAAAATATCAAATATGTTCAAATTAATCAAGAAATAAAAAGTAAGACCATAGAAAAATCAGAAAAGGACTCAAATAATTTTATAAATTTTTTGGTAATTTTTTAAAGTGAGAAACTATTTTTTAAAATTAAAAGAAATAAGTAAAATAAACCAAAAATGATAAAAAATAACAAAGTCAGAAACAAAAATAACATAAGGTCACCAATATTTGTCACAATATCATTGGATTATTCCATAATTTTTTTCATAATTTAAAAATGCATAAAAGTATTTTTAAACATTTAAAACAATTCAAATAAAGTGAAAATTTATAAAAAATACCAAAACACAAAATTAAATTTTGAAAAAATTAAAATCAGAAAGAGAATAATCAAAAATATTTTTCATAATTTTTTCAGATTTTTTGGACTTAAAATGAATTTTCTATGATTTTTTGAAGTTTAAAACAATTAAATATAAAAATCAGAAAAGAAAATAAAAGTAAAAAATATGTGGACCATTGGATGAGAGTCAAAACGCGTTAGTAACCAAATCCAAGGGATCTGGCACGCTGTGCATATCATGGTCATTAGTGAATAAAGCACTGAATCAAATGTAAATCAGAAATTAAAAAAAAATCTAAATGGCACTGTTTTATTGGTTGAAGAATGACACGTTGGTCATCTTCAACCTCCAGCCAGTCCCAAAACCAGGTTTCTCAATATATAAAATTAGAGCACGAGACCTATGTCATTCGTTTCGTCTCTTCAAGACGAAGACAACCACACCCTCGCGACAAATTTATATAAACTGTAGCTCAAGCAATTTGGAAGGAAAATTTTGAGGAGGGATTTGAAATTTCATGGTCAAAACGTGTTTCCAGTAAAAAGCAAGTGTTGCAACTAGAACCAGGGCAATGAGAGTATCATAATGATATCAAAGTTTTGAAGAATTGATGAAGGAATCTACCTATTGAAGTTGAGTTGCAGAGCTCTGAAACTGGACTTCTATGGAGCGATATAGGGCAGGATTCTTGAATTTAATTATATGGTTAGCTTCAAGAAAGATCAAGGAAGGTGAATTGATGGAAAAATTGGATTGAAAAAGGCTGGAGAATAGATTTCGAAGTTGCTGAATTTTGAGTTATGGAACAATTTTGGCAGGGTGATTCTGGCTATCCAAGCTTGAGGAAATGAATGGGGAATGACCCTCTATTTATAGGGAATCAAATGGAATATCCAAGCGTGTGAAATGATGAAGTTTGGAGGGAAATCGTGTGAAGTTGCAAAACTGAAAAGTGTGACTTCTAATTTGATCAAAACTCATCCAAAATGCGCATTTTGTTATGCTAATCCATTCTGGAAGTTTAATAAACATGTTTAGAGGCAAAAATGCGTGGAAAAATTGTGATTAGAAGCCAAAACAACGATTTTAAAATCTGACTTGTGATGAAACTTCAGTTCCAAGTTAACAACTTCAAAATCATGGCATTCTCATCTCAAGGGGTCTTAGGGCATGATTCTTAAAGCTTTAGAAATATTAGGTTACAAGCTTTGCAATGGAAAAAGAATGGAATCAAATGGATGCTTGAGTTGAAAGTTGTGTTGAGTCAAAGTTGGAGAAAAAGGGTTGACTTTCCATACTCAGAAATATTTCAAAATTTTCTTCAAAAGTGACCTATAATGTCTTGCATCCAAACATGGCCTTTGTGATCGGTGGATCTGGAACTGACTTTTTAACGCTGGTTCGCGAAATGTCGCGGAAGCAAGAGTCGCCACCGTCTTTTATTTTCTCCAAATGGAAAGGACAAAAGCACAGAAAAATTCCTTATAGAGATTGCTCTCGGTTCGGGAGGTAGGTTATAGAAAGGGAAGGTGTTAGCACCCTTTCTATCCATGGTTATCCATGGGCTCTTAGATACTTGCTCATTGTGTTTTCAAAAATGGTTTGTTTGCTTTTCAACTGTGGGTTTTAAAAAGTTTCTTTGAAAATTCCAGTTCGACTCTTGTATCGGTCCTCAAGAGTGTTTGAAAAATTGCTTTCGAAAGCTTTTTGAAAAGGTGTCGGTGTGAAAAGTATTTTTGATTTATTTTGAAATTTAGAGCAAGTATCTAGAGTCGTCTACCTACCCTAAGGAATTCGTCTGTGTAAATGTCCTTTAAAGTAGTGCCATCCCACCATTGAGAGGTAGGTAGCACCACCGTTGGAGGTGTTCGGATCAATTCGAGGTTCGGGACATGGTGATCACCGGAGCAATAGGAAGACACCTTAGAAGCTACCCTCATGCCAGGTTCCCGGATCATGAGGACTTACTAAGACATCCTCTACTCGACGATCACCTTTCGAGGCAAGGCAACAGTGAGGCGTACCCTAGGGGTGGTGTGTGATTTGTGTGTCGTTTTCAGATATTTTTGTCTTTTGTCATGTTATTGGTGAGCTAGCGTTTGTTTTTATTTTTGTCCATACATTCTTTCATGCCATTATTTAACAGTTAAAAATATTGCGGGAAAGTAAAAATTCTAAGCTATTACAAACGGCGCGGGTCCACATCGCCAAAATTTCTCGAACCCGATTTGACAGAAAATTAAAGAAAGTAAAGAAAATAAAGAATTAAAAGTACGAGAAATTAATTACATGGCTTCGGGAGAGATACATAAATATTTAAACGAAATAAAATAAATATGCGAATTAATAAGAATTAAAAACGAGGGCGTTGGACCCTTTTTGCAAAATTAAATTACATGAATTAATTAATAAAGAAAAAGAAAAGGAGATGTTTTTGGTATTTTTTAGTATTTTAGGATTTTTGTGAAAAAAGAATTAATTGAAATTAAATGCTAACCCTAATTCTATTTGTTTTTTTTTTAATTTATTAAGAAAAGAAGATTAAAACCTAATATTAACCCTAATTAATTTACATGCAAATTTAATTATAGAAATAAATATTTAATTATTTAATTATTATGGGAGAAAAAGAAAAAAAAAAGATAAAAAATTAATATGAACCCTAATTCTATGTTTTTTAGATTTTTATTAAGAGAATTAAAATTAAAACCTAATTTAAAACTAAATTTAATTATATACAATTTAATTACAAAAAATACTAAAATAAAAATATTTATTATATTTTCTCTTTTCTGATTTTTTTAATTGCTTTGTATTTTTATGAAACTATTAAATTAATCAATAAAATAATTATTAAAAGAAAGTATAAATAGTAAAAACTAAAAATAAAGAAAGTGAAAAAAGCTTGGCAAACCTAGGGGGTTCAGACCCCAAACAGGAGGTTTTTCTTTAGTAATCTGGCCCAAGATTCTTTGGCTCGTTGGACTTTTCAGAACGCGTGTACACGCGTTGACTAGGGTGCATTGTACTCTCCAGATCATGGCCTTTGATTTGATGCCCAGGTACGCGTGGATGGTTGGATTGTGAGAGTGTATCATGGACCACAACATTGAGCCTACATGTGATTATTAATTGGAAAAATATATGGAAAGGGTGAAGACCTGGGGCTCGAACCCAGGTCATGTACATTACCAGCCTACGCGTGTGCCACTGAGCCATTCCAGGCGCGCTTAACATATAATAATTGACAAACATTATAATATAAGACAATTCGTTAATGCCTTCTGCGCGCGAATTTTTGAATACCCCAATCATTGCTCCACACGTCATCATCTTCCTCCCATCTTCGTTCTTCCTGAAAACATAACAAACATAGGCAACGGTTTTTACACCGTTCCCTTAGGCAACATATCAGAAAATAGCGACTAGCCCTAGGGGCTTCATAAATTAGGCGCGAGGGTAGCCATGTGGTCGTCTGAGCATGCTGGATTCAATGGTCCAAGTCTTGAAGGCCAATTTTTCCTTATTTGAAAAACCCTAATCCAAGGTCCTGTAAACCCTAAAACACGAACATGGTATCTTTGCATACAGCGCATAATAATCCAATCAAAGCATATGGTTAGCTTGCAAACACTTCACTGATCATGAATATATAAACAAAAGGCCATGAATGTGCGTAGAATGTAAAACACGATTATGAAAAAAAGTGAAAAAAACTAGACTTCTGTATACCGTTTCAAAGCGTTAGGATTGATGTTTTTGATTGGAATCGTTTCTTGACAACCCTAGCAAGCTAATGGAACAAGTTTGGAGGCTTGAATTGACCTGCAAGTGTATTTTCAGTTATGGAGTTTTTTTGACAAATTTCAAGTTTTGCTTTCCAGATTTTTGAGCAGCTGCGTGGTTTTTTTTCATTAGGGTTGTGTTCTCTACTTATGTAAGAATGAATTAGGTCAAAGAAAACCATCTAAATCTTTTGCATTCATGGTTTTTGAAATTTGATTTTCAAAGATCTTTTTCAATCTTTTTTCATGTGCTTTTGCTACCAAATCAAATCCAATTGCATTGGTTCTTTCCTTATTTAGCTAGGCACGAAATCTTGATGATATAATGTGCACAAAAAGATTGAAAAACTAGGTTAAGCATTTTTCATGTATTTATTTTAATTTAAATGAATTATTATTAATAAAAATCTAAATAAATAAATAAAAAATGAATAAAAACTTCCCTTTGGGCCAAGTGGTCGTGCACATGTATTGGATGATGAATTATGGAAGAAAAATAGGCCCATTAGTAATTTTAGGTCATTTGAATCAATGTTGACTTTTCAAAATATCCAAACATTTCCCAACTTCCACAAGGCATAACTTGCTCAATGTTTAAGCTTTTCTCTTGTTCTTGGACATCTTGGAAAGGTCTTTGAGTCCTTTAACCAATGCCTTTGGTCCCATGTCATTTGGATTTACCAATCTCAAGTTATGGCCTTTGACTTAAAGTCCCTTTTTGTTGACTTTTGAAAATGACCTATAATGTTGAAATTGATAACTTTTTGTGAGAGTATTTCTTGGACTTGAAGTATGAAGATGAGTTGTAGGAAATGTCTTTCTCTTCAAAATGAGCTTTGGATGGAATTTTTATGATAATCCATGTGAAAGTTATGCCCTGGTCAATTTACAGTTGACTTTTTCAACTGTCCAAATAAGGAAACTTTTGCATCTTGATGATTTTTGAGACAAGCTTTGAGAATCATGATCAAGCATTGATAAAATGATGTTTGTGGCTTCAAAATGAGATGTTGACCAAAAATTTGAACTTTTGACTGTCAAATGACCATTTTGCCCCTACAGTTAACTGTAGTGCAATTAGGGTTTTGACTGTGCAATTTTGAGCTGTAAGCCTTGAAACTTGGTATGAGGATGCTTGACCATATTTGTAGGCATGTGAGACTTGATTGTACCTTTGGAAACTTCATTTTCTTGATCAGAACAAAAACCCTAATTTTGACTGTTTAGGAGGCCCTTGCATTGTGCAACCCTTGGAGAATTTTGTAGCTTGACTTGGCAATTTTCTTGAAGAATATGGGAGGGCAAATTTTGGGGTACAACAGTTGCCCCTGTTCAATCTTCTTAGACCTGAGGATGCAGATTGGCTGACGTGCCTTTCGTAATCCGAGGGTCGAAGATGATTGAACACTAGAGTGCCCAGAAATTTGCGCTCACATAGTGGAAATGGGCTTATAGATGCCATTTGGAGATTGACGGGGGATGATGGGCTTATAGATGCCATCTGGATGTTGATTGCGTAAGAGATTCCTTAGCGAGAACCTGCATACCTGCAAAAGAAAAATGAGTATCTGACATGTTGCAGGAACTGGTTTTCAGATGCTTTGTATAGATGTGTCCTGCATGGTTACAGGAGCTGAATCTGGATCTTCAAAAGGTGATGAATGAACCAGGGATGGTTACTACCTCAGCATGAACGGTGAGAGAACCTTGGGTGACTTTAACTTCAACAACGCTCGTTGAGAAAATCTTGGTGGGAATTACCATCTTCGCAGTATCGGGAAGAGAACCAATAGGCAATTATAATCTCAAAAGCGGACGTTTGAGAAGAACCTGGAATGGAATTATCATCTCCGCACCGCTGGGGAGAGAACCATAGGAAATTATAATCTCAAAAGCGGACGTCTGAGAAAAACCTGGGATGGAATTATCATCTCACGCACCGTCGGGGAGAGAACCATAAGAAATTATAATCTCAAAAGCGGACGTTTGAGAAAAACCTGGGCTGGAATTATCATCTCACGCACCGTCGGGGAGAGAACCATAGGAAATTATAATCTCAAAAGCGGACGTTTGAGAAAAACCTGGGCTGGAATTATCATCTCACGCACCGTCGGGGAGAGAACCAATAGGCAATTATAATCTCAAAAGCGGACGTCTGAGAAAAACCTGAAATGGAATTATCATCTCACGCACCGTCGAGGAGAGAACCATAGGAAATTATAATCTCAAAAGCGGACGTTTGAGAAAAACCTGGAATGGAATTATCATCTCACGCACCGTCGGGGAGAGAACCAATAGGCAATTATAATCTCAAAAGCGGACGTCTGAGAAAAACCTGGAATGGAATTATCATCTCACGCACCGTCGGGGAGAGAACCATAGGAAATTATAATCTCAAAAGCGGACGTTTGAGAAAAACCTGGAATGGAATTATCATCTCACGCACCGTCGGGGAGAGAACCATAGGAAATTATAATCTCAAAAGCGGACGTCTGAGAAAAACCTGGAATGGAATTATCATCTCACGCACCGTCGGGGAGAGAACCATAGGAAATTATAATCTCAAAAGCGGACGTCTGAGAAAAACCTGGAATGGAATTATCATCTCACGCACCATCGGGGAGAGAACCATAGGAAATTATAATCTCAAAAGCGGACGTCTGAGAAAAACCTGGAATGGAATTATCATCTCACGCACCGTTGGGGAGAGAACCATAGGAAATTATAATCTCAAAAGCGGACGTCTGAGAAAAACCTGGATAACTTCTACTGAGTCTTCATCAGAAAAATCTGTTGGGAGTCGATTCAACTGGACTAGAGAAGGCCTTGGACTGGATAAGAAATCTTTGGAGTCGATTAACTGAACCGGTCTAGGTCTTGAAATATGATTGAGAATTTAACTGAATCTTTCCTGAAAGGTAGAGGTCAGTCATATGCTATGCATAATATGGATCAAGCAATGATGTTCTCAACATAAATGAAATTTGTATGATATGATGCGTCTATGCATGCTATAATGATGTATGTGATGTTTTATGAATGTGTTTTTCGTCTAGGAAAGTAAATCCTTGACGGGTGCCGGGAAGTCACTCCTGGGCTGATGTTGAAGAATAGATTTCGCTTCCGCTAGGGATGATAGCTGCAAGAATACCGATAGGAGAAGATAACTCCGTTGGGGAATGAACTTGGCGAATGGAATAACTCTGTAGGGAGAAAAGTACTCTAACGACCTTGCTGGGAAGCAATACTCTGTGGGGAGAGAGATACTTTGTTGAGTGTTGATAATACCTTGCTGGGGATACTCTTGTTGTGTTGGAAGTGCTAATAGACTTCGCTGGGGATAAGAGAGAACTATGTTGACGACGACCTTTCCGTGGCTTTTGGCTGAGGATAACCCAGTTATACCCTGTTAAGGAAATAACTCTTTGAATAAAGCCGGACGACGTGTTCGTGCTCTGCAGGGATAAGCTTCCAGAATCTACTGGGGATAAGCTTATTGCTTGGGGGTATGAATTCCAACTTTCCTGGGGAACTAGATTGGACTCTCCCGGGGAGGTTTTGACTGCGGGGAAGTGATTCCTTTGAATGTTGATATACCGCCGGGGAACAATCTTTAGACCAAGACTGCCGGGGATGCTTGTTAAGAATATGTATGCTGCTGGGGCATGTTGAGATCTGCTGGAGGATACTCAACTTCCTTAAGTTTGATACTATAGCTTCGCTTGGGGAGAGTGCACTGACTTGCTGGCTCACTCTCTGGGGAATTAAGATGTACTGGTCATGTTCTTTAGTTGAACCTACCTTGGTACCTTGGAGGACAGAACAATTAGATTGCCTGGACAACCCTTTATTGCCCCTGTTTCTAGTGTTACCTGTAATAAATCCTTTGTTTCGTATGCAAATATTTATGAGTTAGCAAGTTATTGTCAATGCATATATCACAAATTGAACCTTGGACGTTCTTCGCAAAACAAAACGGAAAAAGAAAAACAATTGGCACTTTTAACTGAAAAGTATATTTGTATTGATTTTTGAATGGCCTGAAACTAGGCGTTTTGTGTACAAGAGGCTGACGTCCTAGTAAGAGAACGCCGCCGAACAAAAGAGTTTATACAAGTTTTGTACAAAAGAAAATAAAACAGCTGTGTGAAATGAATGATCCCACTGGGTTTCAACTCTGCTATTGCCTTTATGACTCCGAGCGTCTCATCACTTGACGACCTTGGTTGAAGGTGAAGCTGACTGATCGATGCCGTCTGAACTTGATGCAGATACCGGGTTCTGGATGCAAAGTGATCCAATGAGACATAATATTACGCTTTTATCCCTAATTTTTGCCTGGACCGCCCTTTCGGGTTTTCAGTCCACCGGGATACCCATTTTTGCCCAAGCCGCCTTTTCAGGTTTTCGACTTGCCGGGTGTACAGATTTTTTCATTTCATCCCTTCATTTTGCCCGAACCCTTTTGGTTCGACGGGAAGCCCTAATTTTTGCCTAGGCATGTCAGCCTAGCGGGTCTTTTTTATGCGTAGTATCTTTTTACTATGTCTGCATTGGCGGGGTGAGGAAGGTCGTCACCATCCATGTTGGTTAGAATCATGGCTCCTCCTGAGAACACATGCTTAACCACAAATGGCCCTTCGTATGTAGGGGTCCATTTGCCCATTGGATCACTCTGAGGAAGAATGATTCGCTTGATTACCAGATCCCCAACTTGATATTCCTGTGGTCTGACCTTTTTGTTAAATGCCCTGATCATCCGTTTCTGATACGTCTGACCGTGACAGATAGCAGCAAGTCTCTTTTCATCAATAAGGTTGAGCTGATCCAGTCGTGTCTGGATCCAATCATCTTCATTCAGATTGGCATCCTTCATTATCCGGAGAGAGGGTATTTGTACTTCGATCGGTAAGACTGCCTCCATACCATAAACCAGAGAGAAAGGAGTTGCCCCGGTTGACGTCCTAGCTGAGGTACGGTACCCATGTAGAGCGAACGGTAACATCTCGTGCCAATCCTTATAAGTCACTGTCATCTTCTGCACGATTTTCTTGATGTTCTTATTTGCTGCTTCTACAGCCCCATTCATCTTCGGTCTGTAAGGAGAAGAATTATGGTGCTGTATTTTGAACTGCTCGCAGAGCTCAGTGATCATCTTGTTATTCAGATTGGTACCGTTGTCTGTAATAATTCTCTCTAGGACGCCGTACCGACAGATCAGGTTATGCCGAATGAACCGTGCCACAACAGTCTTGGTTACCGTAGCATAGGATGCTGCTTCGACCCACTTCGTAAAATAATCAATCGCCACTAGGATGAAGCGATGCCCATTAGATGCCGTAGGTTTAATCTCGCCGATCATGTCTATGCCCCACATTGCAAACGGCCAAGGCGCAGTCAGAACATTCAGGGGAACTGGAGGAACATGCACCTTGTCTGCATAAATCTGGCACTTATGGCATGTCCTGGAATGTTGGTAACAGTCAGCTTCCATTGTGGACCAGTAATATCCTGCCCGAAGGATTTTCTTAGCCATAGTGTGTCCACTGGAATGCGTACCAAAGGTCCCCTCATGTAGCTCTTCCATGATCCTTTCTGCTTCAGTCTTATCCACACAACGCAGTAGGGTTGAATCATGGTTTCGCTTGTACAAGATGCCGTTGCTAAGGAAGAACTTGGCTGCGAACCTTCTTAGGAACTTCTTATCATTGATAGAGGCACCTTCAGGGTATTCCTGAGCTTCCAGATATCTCTTCACCTCATGGTACCAGGGCTTCTCAGTCACCAATTCAGTCTCGAGATCGCAACAGTATGCTGGTTCGTCCAGTTTCCAAATGATGATTCGGGGAGCCTCATTGTCCCATTTGACCTTGAACATAGAAGACATTGTAGCTAACGTGTCCGCCAGCTGATTCTCTTCTCTTGGAAAGTGTTCAAAGGTTATCTCTGTGAAGTGGGGAATCATGGTCACCACACATTCTCTGTAAGGAATCAGGTTTGGATGTTTCGTATCCCACTCTCCTTTGATCTGATTGATCACGAGAGCGGAATCTCTGAATACACTCAGAAACTTAATCCTTAGATCGATCGCAGCTTGAAGACCCATGATGCACGCCTCATACTCCGCCATGTTGTTGGTACAATTGAAACATAGCCGGGCAGTGAGTGGAGTATGAGTGCCTTGAGGTGATATGATTATGGCGCCGATACCATTTCCCAAAGTGTTGGAGGCTCCGTCAAAGTGCATAGACCATCGGGATCCTGGTTCAGGTCCTTCATCCGGTCCAGGTACTTCACAATCAGTTACTATCATGATGCTTTCATCCGGAAACTCGGAGTTCAATGATTGGTAGTCATCTACGGCCTGATGTGCCAAGTGGTCTGCCAATACACTTCCCTTGATGGCTTTCTGGGTCGTGTACTGAATGTCGTATTCCGTCAAGATCATTTGCCATCTTGCAATTCTCCCAGACAGAGCAGGCTTTTCGAATATGTACTTTATAGGATCCATCTTTGAGATCAACAAGGTAGTGTGAGTCAGCATATACTGTCTCAGCCGGCGAGCAGCCCATACCAAAGCGCAGCAAGTTTTCTCAAGCAGTGAGTATCGGGTCTCACAGTCGGTAAACTTTTTGCTAAGGTAATAAATGGCGTGCTCTTTTCGGCCAGACTCGTCATGCTGCCCCAGCACACACCCCATTGAGTTGTCAAGTACTGTTAGATATAGTATCAGAGGTCTCCCTTCAACCGGTGGCATGAGGATAGGTGGTTCTTGGAGATACTCCTTGATTCTGTCAAAAGCAGCCTAACATTCATCGTTCCAACGTACTACCTGATCTTTCTTCAGCAGCTTGAAGATTGGCTCACAGGTAGCAGTCAGATGTGAGATGAATCGAGCAATGTAATTCAGGCGTCCTAAAAAGCCTCTGACTTCCTTCTCTGTTCTAGGAACTGGCATCTCTTGAATAGCTTTGACCTTAGCAGGGTCCACTTGAATTCCCTTGTCACTTACCACGAAGCCTAGCAACTTCCCAGATCTTACCCCGAAGGTGCACTTGTTCGGGTTCAATCTCAGCTTGTATAGTTTCAACCGGTCAAACAACTTCTGCAGATGATCTAGATGTTCTTCCTCAGTCTGGGACCTTGTGATCATGTCGTCAACATACACTTCTATCTCATGATGGATCATGTCATGAAATAAAGCAACCATGGCACGTTGGTAGGTTGCCCCAGCGTTCTTCAACCCGAAAGGCATGACCTTGTAGCAGAAGGTGCCCCACTGAGTAACAAATGTAGTCTTTTCCATGTCTTCAGGTGCCATCTTGATCTGATTGTAACCTGAAAAACCATCCATGAAAGAGAACACCTTGTGTTGAGCTGTATTATCAACAAGGACATCAATGTGAGGTAAAGGGAAGTCATCCTTGGGGCTGGCCCTGTTCAGATCCCTGTAGTCGACACACATTCTGACCTTACCGTCTTTCTTCGGTACAGGCACCACATTAGCAACCCACTGAGGGTAAGAAGTCACTGCAAGGAACCCGGCGTCAAACTGCTTCATAACCTCGGCCTTAATCTTCTCAGACATCTCTGGACGCATGCGGCGGACCTTTTGCTTAACTGGAGGGCAGTCTTCCTTAGTTGGCAAATGATGGACCACGATATCGGTATCCAACCCGGGCATGTCTTCATAGGACCAGGCAAAGATCTCCATATAATCATGTAACATCTTGGTTAACCGTTGCTTCACGCTGAGCTCTAGGTTGGCACCAATCTTTACCTCTTTCCTGTCTGCCTCAGTACCCAAGTTTATTGTTTCCACTGGCTCTTCATGGGGTTGAATTGCCCTCTCTTCCTGAAGCAACAGTCTTGCAAGCTCGCCAGGCACTTCGCAATCATCTTCACCTTCGTCTTCGGCTAAGTTGATCGGATTTTCGAAGTCATAACTGGCAGTAGCAGAGTTGTTACCAGTAAGATCCAGAGTGGATTGAAACCTGTATGAGTGAGTGTGTGTGTAAATACAGCTGTTTTGAAATATATATAAAAGAAAGAAATACAGAAAAGGAGCATAAGATTTGCAATGCGAGATAACGTCCAAGATTTTCATTCATGATATATGAAATGACAATTTATATGCCCTCACAAATGAAGCCACGGTGCCTCGGGTAAGACACCGGGCCATAAAGTTTACTTATTGTTTATTACAGATACCAAAAACATAGGAATTCATTACTTAGTAACAAGAGAAACAGATAGATTGTCCTTTTCACTCCAATTGTTAAGTCCACTATCGGTTGTCGGGTAGATCCAGCTATCAAACTCAGCTTCGTCCACTTCGTCCTCGTCTCCAATAACATTCACTCCATGAGCAGGTAGGGGAGCTGTCACTACATTAGGTTTCTCAGATGCCTCAAACTGTACCTCCTTGGCGTCAATAAGGTCCTGCAGCTTACTTCTTAAGGCCCAGCAGTCATCAGTAGAATGCCCCGGGCTATCTGAATGGTAAGCACAACGAGCATTTGGGTTGTACTTAGGAGATGCAGTATTGGGGAACTTCGGCGCCTCTCTGACAGTCACTAAGTTGGTTGACAGCAACTGTGGCAAGATTTGCGACAAGGTCATGCTCAAGCGGGTGAACTCTCTCCGGGGTCTTTCGGCCCTTTGAGGATTGGTCGGCCGAGGAGCGGCAGCAGGCTTAGCAATCGTTACCGCACTGACAGATTGGCGGCGCTCAAATCTCTCTGATCTCCGGGAGCCATATACAGCACTAGCCTCTTTTTTGAAGGGTTTCTTTTCAGAACTAGACGATGCACCCTTCGGAATCTTTCCAGACTTCAACCCAGCCTCAATTCTCTCTCCAGTCAGAATCAGATCAGTGAACCCTGCAGATGAATTCCCGATAAGATGGTTGAAAAATGGCCCAGATAGGGTCCCCAAGAACATGTCTACCAACTCTCGATCAGTCAACGGAGGCTGCACCCTGCCAGCCAGATCCCTCCACTTCTGAGCGTACTCCTTAAAACCTTCGCTTGAACCTAACGACATACCCTGGAGTTGGGTACGTGTAGGGGCAAGGTCGGTATTATATTGATACTGCTTGTAGAAAGCAGTATCCAACTCCTCCCAGTTACGAACATTGGTCCCATCCAGCTGATAGAACCATTCGAGATGAGTCCCTGAAAGACTCTCCTGGAAGAAGTGGATCCACAAATTCTTATCCGCAGAGTACGGTTGAATTTTCCAAACATAGGACCTGAGATGTAGCTTGGGACAAGACGCCCCGTCATATTTAGTGAAAGATGGTTCTTTGAACTTATGGGGAATGATCACACCAGTAGACAAACCCAGATCTCTGAAATCCAACCCCGGTACCTGTTGTATTTCCATGGCATTCAACCTGTCTTCCAGCTGCTTGTAACGGTCTTCTGCAGGAGGATATTTCTCTTCATCAAAATCAGTCTCGTTGTCGGAGACTACCGGACTAGGAACCCTTGCCTCTTGAGGAGTGCCCTTGCCAACAGAAGAACCAGCCTCTTCATTTTGTAGAGTGTTGTCGAACCTTCGGCCCGAGTTAAACAGAACAGTTCTTCTCTTCTTCTTCTTCTCCTTCTTCAGGAGCAGAGCCTTCAACTCTTCTTGGCCTTGAGCCAAACCCTTGATTAATTCCTGAAACTGCGCATTCTGCGCCTGAAGAGCTTTGATGGAGGTCTCAGTTAATGACGAGTCGAGATTCATGATGAGTGATAAACAGCGAAGAACTGTAAGCAACCTGAAAAGAGGAAAAACCTGCTATGCACATGATGAATGAGATGTGTTTATGCAATGCATTCAAGGGTTCGAAAATTCAACTTTGTTGTAGACAAAAAGGAACACACGTTATCATTAAGGAAATAACTGTTTAGTACATCAAAGCCTTATGGGCAAAATAATACAAAAGCAAATCAATCCCAAAATACACTGCGCATCCTCTTTGGAGCTATGTAAGTGTTGAGACTCCTCTCCTCATGCAACAGGCGGGTGAGCTCCAAGACCTTCTTTTCGCTGGCATGTAGACTAGTCTCAAGAGAATTCCGTTCTTCTTTAAGCTGGATCCAGCTCTTCTGCATCTCTTCCCAGGACGTGGGCATATCAGGGTGCTGAATAGTGTAGGACACTTCTCCTTCCAAGACTGGCTCTTTGATCACTGGGAGCATATGAGGATAAGGCATTACCAACTTCTGGGAGCAGGCTCGTACCCACTTGAGATAAGGTTCCAACGGGATGGAGTTCCTGTGCCCCAGTGTCTTGCTGTCTATCCTACTTGGCATCCTCTAGGCTCTGATAAATCTCTGGCGAAGTCCTTGAGTATCATTGTCGAAGTCAAAAACTATGTCAGGGATTAACATGTCATGAGGACCATCCCTCCGAGCATAACCAAACTGTCTCCAAGCCAGGCATGGGCTGTAAGTAATACCTCCTCTGATTCCAAGTAAAGGAACATTAGGGTACTCCCCGCAACGGTCAATGATAGTGACATCTTCTCTGGACCTAGGGCACCAATGTATATCTGCATGTGTAAGAGTCATCAACCATTGTGACCATCTCAAACCCCGCTCATTCTTCAGGACTGATTGTGGAAGGTGCGAAATAAACCACCTTCCCAGGAGAGGAGTGCAACACATAAGGACACCTCTTTTTCTCATGGTTCGAGTGTAACATGAGTGAAGGATGTCCCCCAGCAACGTAGGTATAGGATTCCATGACATAAAGATCTGGACAGCACTGATATCTAAAAGCTGATCTGGATTAGGGAACAACACCAAACCATAGACAAGGAGGGCCACAACCTCTTCAAAAGCTTGCAAGTCAAGGGAGTTCCAACATTCATGGGCCTTTTCAAACAGAAACCTGGCTAAGAACCCTTTGATACCACTTCTAACTTCCCAATGTCCCTTGAGGTCAGATGACTGTAGGTGCAAGGCTTTAGCAATCTCTTCAAGCTTAGGTTCCTTTTCTGTACCGTTGAAGGGTAGCTGATCAAGGATAGGGATCTTCAGGAGCCGGGAGAACTCCTCCAATGTAGGTACCAGCTGATAGTCCAAGAAGGTGAAACAGTGATGCAGAGGGTCAAAGAACTGGAACAGGACCTTTATCATATCTTCCTCAATGTTGGTGTTGACCAAGCTGATGAGACTTCCATGTCTTTCACTGAATGAAGAGTTCTCGGGAATCCTGGATATAAGTTCCTTAAGCGGAGGAGGGATCCTTACAAGACTGATTTGAATTGTCTTTCTACGAACAGTTTCCATGTCCTACAAAACAAGAACAAAGATGAAAATTCGAACCCCTGAAATGGTTAGTCAATGCATATGATGCTGGATGATGTCATGATGCTATGATTAAACACACCACAGATATTTACAAAGACAAACATGTAAGGCACACAAGGCACACAAGACAAGCCCTTAGGGTTTAAGGCCATCATGGGGTCTGGGTAGTACCCTCTTGAAGTTGGTGGGTTCAACCTGTCCTATCAAAGTAACCGGGTTCTAAGGGTCCCAATATCACGGGATTGCTTTCATTGTTCATCGTTTCGATTTAGCCACTGAACTGGCGACCGAAATATTCCAGGAAAGCAACCCTCAATTGAGTGTAGTATCGAGTATCAACCAACATCGGACTGCACCAAAGTCAGTTATCTCACTACCCTAAAGAGGCCAAGATAGTTCAATTAAGGTTCCTAAGGTCTGTTGATGCTTCACGACACCACGCGGAGGCCCCGTACTCTCCTTGACTGAACTCAAGGGTTACCGGTACATACCAAAGTGCCACATCAATGTAGCAGACTCTTTCAACCATGTCGGTATACCCCGCACAGTTCCCTCACAGCCTTGTTGCTACTTTCTAAGAAGGTATCCCCCAGATCCGGGTTAGGATCTATAGAACTCCCAAGCAACCCACAATTTAAAGCACACAAGGAAAACAATTGAAAACACAGTTATGAACTAGCCCTAAGGTACACCTCACTTTAAGTTTAGAGTCCCCAGCAGAGTCGCTAGTTCTGTGATCGGTGGATCTGGAACTGACTTTTTAACGCTGGTTCGCGAAATGTCGCGGAAGCAAGAGTCGCCACCGTCTTTTATTTTCTCCAAATGGAAAGGACAAAAGCACAGAAAAATTCCTTAAAGAGATTGCTCTCGGTTCGGGAGGTAGGTTATAGAAAGGGAAGGTGTTAGCACCCTTTCTATCCATGGTTATCCATGGGCTCTTAGATACTTGCTCATTGTGTTTTCAAAAATGGTTTGTTTGCTTTTCAACTGTGGGTTTTAAAAAGTTTCTTTGAAAATTCCAGTTCGACTCTTGTATCGGTCCTCAAGAGTGTTTGAAAAATTGCTTTCGAAAGCTTTTTGAAAAGGTGTCGGTGTGAAAAGTATTTTTGATTTGTTTTGAAATTTAGAGCAAGTATCTAGAGTCGTCTACCTACCCTAAGGAATTCGTCTGTGTAAATGTCCTTTAAAGTAGTGCCATCCCACCATTGAGAGGTAGGTAGCACCACCGTTGGAGGTGTTCGGGTCAATTCGAGGTTCAGGACATGGTGATCACCGGAGCAATAGGAAGACACCTTAGAAGCTACCCTCATGCCAGGTTCCCGGATCATGAGGACTTACTAAGACATCCTCTACTCGACGATCACCTTTCGAGGCAAGGCAACAGTGAGGCGTACCCTAGGGATGGTGTGTGATTTGTGTGTCGTTTTCAGATATTTTTGTCTTTTGTCATGTTATTGGTGAGCTAGCGTTTGTTTTTATTTTTGTCCATACATTCTTTCATGCCATTATTTAACAGTTAAAAATATTGCGGGAAAGTAAAAATTCTAAGCTATTACAAACGGCGCGGGTCCACATCGCCAAAATTTCTCGAACCCGATTTGACAGAAAATTAAAGAAAGTAAAGAAAATAAAGAATTAAAAGTACGAGAAATTAATTACATGGCTTCGGGAGAGATACATAAATATTTAAACGAAATAAAATAAATATGCGAATTAATAAGAATTAAAAACGAGGGCGTTGGACCCTTTTTGCAAAATTAAATTACATGGAATTAATTAATAAAGAAAAAGAAAAGGAGATGTTTTTGGTATTTTTTAGTATTTTAGGATTTTTGTGAAAAAAGAATTAATTGAAATTAAATGCTAACCCTAATTCTATTTGTTTTTTTTTAATTTATTAAGAAAAGAAGATTAAAACCTAATATTAACCCTAATTAATTTACATGCAAATTTAATTATAGAAATAAATATTTAATTATTTAATTATTATGGGAGAAAAAGAAAAAAAAAGATAAAAAATTAATATGAACCCTAATTCTATGTTTTTTAGATTTTTATTAAGAGAATTAAAATTAAAACCTAATTTAAAACTAAATTTAATTATATACAATTTAATTACAAAAAATACTAAAATAAAAATATTTATTATATTTTCTCTTTTCTGATTTTTTTAATTGCTTTGTATTTTTATGAAACTATTAAATTAATCAATAAAATAATTATTAAAAGAAAGTATAAATAGTAAAAACTAAAAATAAAGAAAGTGAAAAAAGCTTGGCAAACCTAGGGGGTTCATACCCCAAACAGGAGGTTTTTCTTTAGTAATCTGGCCCAAGATTCTTTGGCCCGTTGGACTTTTCAGAACGCGTGTACACGCGTTGACTAGGGTGCATTGTACTCTCCAGATCACGGCCTTTGATTTGATGCCCAGGTACACGTGGATGGTTGGATTGTGAGAGTGTATCATGGACCACAACATTGAGCCTGCATGTGATTATTAATTGGAAAAATATATGGAAAGGGTGAAGACCTGGGGCTCGAACCCAGGTCATGTACATTACCAGCCTACGCGTGTGCCACTGAGCCATTCCAAGCGCGCTTAACATATAATAATTGACAAACATTATAATATAAGACAATTCGTTAATGCCTTCTGCGCGCGAATTTTTGAATACCCCAATCATTGCTCCACACGTCATCATCTTCCTCCCATCTTCGTTCTTCCTGAAAACATAACAAACATAGGCAACGGTTTTTACACTGTTCCCTTAGGAAACATATCAGAAAATAGCGACTAGCCCTAGGGGCTTCATAAATTAGGCGCGAGGGTAGCCCTGTGGTCGTCTGAGCATGCTGGATTCAATGGTCCAAGTCTTGAAGGCCAATTTTTCCTTATTTGAAAAACCCTAATCCAAGGTCCTGTAAACCCTAAAACACGAACATGGTATCTTTGCATACAGCGCATAATAATCCAATCAAAGCATATGGTTAGCTTGCAAACACTTCACTGATCATGAATATATAAACAAAAGGCCATGAATGTGCGTAGAATGTAAAACACGATTATGAAAAAAAGTGAAAAAAACTGGACTTCTGTATACCGTTTCAAAGCGTTAGGATTGATGTTTTTGATTGGAATCGTTTCTTGACAACCCTAGCAAGCTAATGGAACAAGTTTGGAGGCTTGAATTGACCTGCAAGTGTATTTTCAGTTATGGAGTTTTTTTGACAAATTTCAAGTTTTGCTTTCCAGATTTTTGAGCAGCTGCGTGGTTTTTTTTCATTAGGGTTGTGTTCTCTACTTATGTAAGAATGAATTAGGTCAAAGAAAACCATCTAAATCTTTTGCATTCATGGTTTTTGAAATTTGATTTTCAAAGATCTTTTTCAATCTTTTTTCATGTGCTTTTGCTACCAAATCACATCCAATTGCATTGGTTCTTTCCTTATTTAGCTAGGCACGAAATCTTGATGATATAATGTGCACAAAAAGATTGAAAAACTAGGTTAAGCATTTTTCATGTATTTATTTTAATTTAAATGAATTATTATTAATAAAAATCCAAATAAATAAATAAAAAATGAATAAAAACTTACCTTTGGGCCAAGTGGTCGTGCACATGTATTGGATGATGAATTATGGAAGAAAAATAGGCCCATTAGTAATTTTAGGTCATTTGAATCAATGTTGACTTTTCAAAATATCCAAAACTTTCCCAACTTCCACAAGGCATAACTTGCTCAATTTTTAATCTTTGCTCATGTTCTTGGACATTTTGGAAAGGTCTTTGAGTCTTATAACCAATGCCTTTGGTACCATGGCATTTTGATTTACCAATCTCAAGTTATGGCCTTTGACTTAAAGTCCCTTTTTGTTGACTTTTGAAAATGACCTATAATGTTGAAATTGATAACTTTTTGTGAGAGCATTTCTTGGACTTGAAGTATGAAGATGAGTTGTAGGAAATGTCTTTCTATTCAAAATGAGCTTTGGATGGAATTTTTCTGATAATCCATGTGAAAGTTATGCCCTGGTCAATTTACAGTTGACTTTTTCAACTGTCCAAATAAGGAAACTTTTGCATCTTGATGATTTTTGAGCCAAGCTTTGAGAATCATGATCAAGCATTGATCAAATGATGTTTGTGGCTTCAAAATGAGATGTTGACCAAAAATTTGAACTTTTGACTGTCAAATGACCATTTTGCCCCTATAGTTGACTGTAGTGCAATTAGGGTTTTGACTGTGCAATTTTGAGCTGTAAGCCTTGAAACTTGGTATGAGGATGCTTGACCATATTTGTAGGCATGTGAGACTTGATTGGACCTTTGGAAACTTCATTTTCTTGATCAGAACAAAAACCCTAATTTTGACTGTTTAGGAGGCCCTTGCACTGTGCAACCCTTGGAGAATTTTGTAGCTTGACTTGGCAATTTTCTTGAAGAATATGGGAGGGCAAATTTTGGGGTACAACAGCCTTCCACTTGGATTTGCTCTTGACCAAAAACGATGGCATGAAATAGACCTCTTGAATGACATTTTGGGACTTGAACCATTCAAAATATCCAAAAATTGAGAGAGTTATGAATTGTTGAAGTTGGCAAAAAATCATGAAATGGCCTATAATATTTTGTATCCTTAAGGCAACTTCCATTCATTTTCTCACTTTGCACATAAAAGAAGGCATAAAGTTCACATCCTCAAGATTATTATGGAAAAATAATGGGCTCAAGGTGATAAAAATTGACCAATTTATGATCATTTGAAGTCACACATGGAAAATTGGGGATTCATCTAGAGGACTTGTAATCTTTCTTCTTTATCAAGTTTCTTCCACATGAAAACTCCTTGGAACTTTTGAAGTGATTTGTTGATAACCATTTTAAGAGAAGGATGTATTTTGAATCACTCCAAAATACCAAAAGATGAGCAAGATATGCTTCTTTGAAGTTCAAAACCCTAGCTCATAGATAAAGAAAAATGCCTTGAGGAACTTTGACAATTTTGAACAAACTTACTGTACCAACACAAATGCTTTGTAAATATAAGTTGTTGAGGATATTAATGAGAACTCATAGAAACCACAACCACTTCCATATCTTGAGAATTGAGAGAAATGTGCATTTGTGACCAATGGGAACAAAGTCTTGTCCAGGCATGACAACTTCTCCAATCAATCCCTTGTGCTTTTGAACCAAATTTGATAATTTTGAAATGTGGTGAACCAAAATAACCTTGCCATGCCATTTCCTCCAAAACAAATCCAATGTTGAGGTTTTAACTTCTCAAGCTTTATTTACTAGGGCATGGAAATAAACTCATGAATCCATGGAGCAACTTGCTGAATCTTATTGCCTTTACCTACATGAGTAACAAGCAAGACAAACCAAAATTGCATTTTAATAATTAAAATAAGAAATCAAGACAAAAATATTCCTGATCACAAAAGAACACAAGTCAAGGTGCTTGGTGATTCCTCAAAGAGAAAAGCTAAATATAGGGAGGGGAACAAGGAATCCTAATGTGATCTTGTTGTGATGGAATCAACATGGTATGATGAAGGGATCTTAGGGGGAAAAATTGGGGTACGAAACACATATATACTCACACTTTCACATCACCAATACACGTCAAACACATCATTGCATCATGAAATCAACATTCATCATCAACATCATTTAGGCCACAACATCACCAACATCATTCAATCAACAATTATGCAATGTCACAAAGAATGCAATGCAACTTCATTGACTCATGCATGTGGCACCAAACTTCACTGTTGACCTTGTGTCATCTTCCTCCAAAGATCCCCACCATAGGATCGATTCCTGCTTGGAACCAGAGCACTTCATAAAAATGCACTCAATCCACATGATAGGATTGAGGCCACCACTGGACCAACATCCTACCAACATCACTGGACCAACAATATAACATATGTCATGACAGCATGATGCGTAACAACATAATAAAACATGACCACTGCTAGTCAAAACGCATCATCATTCATGTAATCATTAACAACATCACACACTTAGCATGTATACACATCAAACTTGCACATAATCCACTTCATTCAACATATCACATCCAATACACCATAGCTCGTTACAAAATCATCAATGCATCAACAGATCTTCATACATCATTACACCATCACAATTCATCACATAAATTCTAATCTAATCATGGAAAAGGAACTAGAAAAATAAACCATTTTACTCATTTTATTCTACCAAAACATATTTCATCGTGTTATCTCTCTAACGCTTTGAACGGTGCCTCAAATGGAGTCCAGAAACTCAAGTTGTGACTCTTGGAACATTCTTATACCTGCCCCTCGCCTGAGGGTCGCCCGACGAACCAGCTTTCCCGCCTGAGGCTCGCCTGACGAAGCTGGGGTGACCCATTTTCCCATACAATTTTCAGGAGCTTGCATTTTTCTCCTATTCCTTCGCCTCAGACTCGCTCGATGATGCTCACGCTCGCAACCACTTTTGCCCGACGAAGCTGGAGCGAGAAACCTCTTCTATACATTTTTATAGGAGCACTAACAATCACCATTTTCTCTCGCCTCACTCTCTCCCGGTGCTTCCTAGGAGAATTTTCTTCACCCGGCGAAGCAGAAGGCTTACCTGGTGCAAGATGCGTGATAACAACTCTGTTGTTGCATTTTCTACACAGTACAATCCCAATTTCTCATGCGATTTCATATCGGAACTGACCCAAATTCACCACAAATCAACATGTTATCATGAAATCAATAACAATACATTATCATATCAATACCGACATCAATTCATGGTATTTCACACATCACAAATCATCAATTTCATCATATTACCAATTCATCACAAAACCCCAAACAACCTACATAAATCTAAACCCCATATCAATCATAATAACAAGGATTACCCCCTTACCTTAGATTCCTACCATCAAGTTTGATTCTCTTTCTCACGTTCTATAGAGCTCTCATTCTTGCTTCCATGTGCCCTAGTTCTTTCTCCATAACGGTTCTACAAAAATGTAATCATACATAATGAATCACTTAACCTCAAATTTTCCTTTTTGTCTAACTTACCCCTTAGACCCCTAATATATTTTTCCCAACTTACCCTTACTAATCCTTACAAATATTACCTCCTTGCGCTTATCATCTCTACACCATATTATTTTATTTAATTAATAAAAATAATTCTAACTAGTAATTCTAAATAATTATACTAATTACCTAAATTACTAAAATTTCCAATATCACCTTAATTCAACACAATGGCATCACATCACACATCATTTTCAACAAAACACCATATATTTACAAATAGTCATCATAAATCAATTAAATAATAATATAATTATTTTAGGATTTTACAACTCTTCCCCACTTAAAAAAAATCTGCCCTCGAGAATTACTCGGTGGAAATATAATGGGATAAAACTATCTCATCTGATCCTCATGTTCCCAAGTCAAACTTTCACCAGTTGGTCCATCCCATAACACCTTTACTAAATAAATTTCTTTACCCAACAACTACTTCACTTCCTGACCTTCTATCCGCATGGGTGATGCTTCAACTGTCAGGTTATCTCTCACTTGTACATCATCCATTTGGATCACATGCGAAAGATCTGAAATATATGTACTTAATTGAGACACATGAAACATATTGTGAAGATTCACAAGCGACATAGGTAAAGTAATCCAATATGCCACCTCACCTATCCTTTCTAAAATCTTATATGGAGCAAAAAAACACGGTGTAAGCTTTAGTGCTTCAAAGCTCTACCGACACCAGTTATCGGAGTAACTCTCAAAAACACATGATCTCCCACCTGGAACTTAATTGCTTTCCTCCTCTTATCATGATAACTCTTATGACGACTCTGAGAAGCTTTCATACTCTCTTGGATCATATTTATCTTTTTAGTCGTCTCTTGCACAATCTTAGGTCCGAGCACAACACTCTCTCCTAAATCATACCAACACAATGAAGTTCTACATCTTCGACCATACAACGCTTCATATGGTGCCATACCAATACTTGCATGAAAATTGTTGTTGTATGTAAATCTGATCAATGACAAATGACTATCCCAAGCTCCTCATTAGTCTAACACACAAGCCCTCAACAAATCTTCCAAAGACTGGATAGTTCTCTCCATCTAACCAACTGCTTGCAGATGATAAGCAAAATTCAATCTCAACTTAGTACCAAAAGCATCTTGCAAACTCTTCCAAAACCTCGACATAAACCACTTATCTCTATTCGATACAATACTTAAAGGTATACCATGTAACTTCATGATTTCCTCGTCATACATCTCATCTAACTTCTTCATGGAATGATTGATCTTCATCGCTAAGAAATGAATCGACTTAGTTAACCTATTGACTATCATCCAAATAGAATCATTACCCTTAGCAGTATTTGGCAAACCAGACACAAAATCCATGGAAATGCTATCCTACTTTCATTCTAGAATATTCAGCGGTTGAATTAGACCCAATGGTTTCTGATGTTCAATCTTCGACTTCTGACAAGTCAGACAAGCACAAACAAACTCAACAATTTCCTTTTTCATACCAGGCCACCAAAATAACTTCTTCAAGTGTTGATACATCTTGGTAGCACCAGGATGAATACTTAATCCACTTATATGTCCTTCCTCAAGAATTATCTTCTTAAGTTTTGGAACATCCGAAACACATATACTATTCTTGAACCTCATTATGACATTCTTATCAACTCGAAATTCACCTCGATTACCTTGGTTAACCAACGTCAACTGATGAACCAACTTCATATTGGATTTATGGCCTTCTTGGATTTCTTCAAGAATACTACTAGTCAGTTTCAACATTCCCATCTTCACACTAATAGGCATCTCTTCACATACTAAACTCATATCACTAAAATTTTCAATAAATTCCAACTCATGCACCATAAGCATCGACATATTTAAAGACTTTCTACTCAATGCATCGGCAACCACATTTGCTTTACCAGAATGGTAATTCAAATCAAATCATAATCCTTCAATAACTCAAGCCATATCCTCTTCCTCATATTCAACTCTTTCTGATCAAACAAGTATTTCAAACTCTTGTGATCCCTAAACACTTCAAATTTAGAGCCAAAAAGATAATGTATTCAAATCTTTAACACAAACACTACAACGGCTAACTTTAAGTCACACATAGGATAATTAATTTCATGAACTTTCAGTTGTCTATAAGCATAGGAAATAACCTATCCGTTTTGCATTAGTACACCATCAAGACTCATCTTAGACGCATTACAATACACCATAAAAGATTCACAGTGATTAGGCAAAATCAACATCGGAGTTATCATCAATTTATTCTTCAATTCCACAAAAATTTCTTCACACGCAACATCCCACACATAAGCTTGATCCTTTTGAGTCAACTAAGTTAATGGTAGAGCCAACTTAGAATATCCTTCAATGAACATTCAATAATAACCTACTAAAACAAGAAAACTTTGAATCTTAATTGCAAACTTCAGAGTCTCCCATTGCAACATAACATTAAATTTAGAAGGATCCATAATAATCCCACCACTAGAAATTACATGGCCAAGGAAACTCACTTCCTTCAACCAGAGCTCACACTTCGACAACTTTGCATACAACTTCTTTCCTTTCAACACTTGCAACTCAACTCCCAAATGCCCAACATGCTCTTATTCTGATTTAGAATAGATCAGAATATCATCAAAGAAAACCATAACAAACTTATCTAGATACGAATGAAATGTTCGATTCATATACTCCATGAAAACACCTAGTGCATTCTACACACCAAAAGGCATCACAGTGTACTCATAATGACCATACCTTGTTTTGAAAGTCATCTTTGGAATATCATCTGGTCTAATACGAATCTGATGATAACTCGACCTCGAACAAATCTTGCTAAAAACATGAGCACCCATAAACTGATCCATCAAATCATCAATCCTCACGAGTGGATACTTATTCTTAATTGTCACTTTGTTCAACAACCTGTAGTCCACACACAATGTCATACGTCCATCTATATTCTTAACTAACAACACAAGCGCACCCCACAGAGAAACACTTAGTCGAACAAACTTCTTCTCAAGCAATTCTCCCAACTGTTTCTTCAACTCATTCATCTCAAAATCTGACATTCTATAAGGAGCCCTCAACACATGACTCATACCTGACACCAACTCTATAGAAAACTCCACCTCATGTTCTGGAGGAAAATCACTTATGTTGTCTGGAAATACATCTGGAAATTCATAGACAATAGGTAGTTCAACACTCACATCTTCACAATTAATTTGTAATGATGTAAACATTGAAAACATCAAGGCCTCATCTTCCAAGAGTTCATAAACTTGCATAGCAGACAATAACATAAGCTCTCCACCATCACCAAACTCTGGGAACCTCATAGTCTTATTGTAACAATTCATATGAACATATTTGAACTCCAACCAGTTCATTCCAAGAATGACATCAATTTCGTGTAGGGGCAAAAACCAAATCCATAACTAAACTTTTACCATAAATGGTCAAAGGACAAATAAAACAGACAAAAGTATTAGAAATAAAATAATTAGCAGGAGTATCTATCACCATACTACCATTCATGGAGGATAATTTTAATTCCAACATAGTAGCGCATTCATGCGAAATAAATGAATGAGTAGCACAAATATCAATAACATCAACCAACTTAACATTGTTAATAAAATAAGTACCTTAAATCAAGTTTTCCTTATTGGAACCTGTGGTACGGTGGCTAGAACCAGAACATTTTAGGAATGTTGGTTTGCGTTTTGTGTTTGTTATTCGCAAAATGTCGCGGTAAGCAAGAGTCGCCACCAAATTTTATTTTATCGAACCGGAAAGGACAAAAGCACATAAAAATTCCTTTTTCGAGATTTTGAGTACGGGGGGTAGATTATAGAAAGGGAAGGTATTAGCACCCTTTCTATCCGTGGTTTTCCACGGGCTCTTAGGTACTTGCTCATTTTGAAATTGCTTGTGTGTGCTTGTTTTGAAAAGTTTTGTTTTACTTTGTTTTAAACCTTGTTTCTGTCCTCAAGAGTGTTACGAAGTGTTTTTGAAAACTTTGTTTGAAAAGTGTTTGGTGTGAAAAAGTTTGATTTGAGGAAGTACCTACGAGCATCTACCTACTCGAAAAAAGAATTGTTCTATGTTCGTTTCCTTTAGACAGCGCTATCCCACTATTAGTGAGTGGGTAGCACCGTCATTGGAGTTTTAAAGGGTAAATTCGAAAAGGGACGTACGATCACTAAAACAATGTTAGGACGTCTTAGTAATAACCCTAATGTCTTAAGATCAATATTCGAGGCAACATTTTCGAGGAAACCTTTCCGAGGCAACTTTGATCTTTGAGACAAAAGAGAGACCACTAAAATACCCTATACTTAATGATCTTTTACCGAAGGCAACCGAAGTGAGAGTATACCCTAGGAGTGCGCATGTGCGAGTGATTCAATTTCAAGTTTATTATCTTTGCACATTTAGGGTTTGCTAACTGTTTTAATTTTAACATACATTCTTGTCATGCAACCCTAATATTCGTACATCTAACAGTTAATATTTTGCGGAAATTAAAGTGCGGAAAGTAAAACTACGCTATTACAAGGCTTCGGGTATTAATTACATAGCTAAAAACAACCCGTAAAAAACGACAAATGAACGAAAAAGGGTCCTAATTAATTTTTACATCTTGTGAGCAATTACATCAATATGATAAAAATAAATAAGCGCGATGAATCGAGAACGAGAGAGAAATAGGGTTTTGACTCCGTCTAACCTAATTAAAAGAAAAAAATATCTTTGTTGTTTTTGATTATTTTTAAGAAAAATAAGGTTTGAATTAAATATGTACAAAATTACTAATTAAATTAAATTAAAGAAAATAATTTACATTTGACCTATTTTTGTATTTTTTTGGTTATTTTTTAAGAAAGAAAGAAAAAAGCAAATAGAATTTAAATTAAACTAAAACCCTAATTTTTCTAATTGTTTTAATTTATTTACAAAAGAATTAAAGTTACCCTAAAATTAAATAAACTAATTAAATTAATTTATGTATAAAAAATAACTTCTAAATCTAATTGGATAAAAATTAATTTTATGATTTTTTAAATAAAAAGAAGAATTTTTTATGTTAGTAAAAATAAATTAAATGAATTAATAAAAAAATATAAAAAGAAGAGTAAAAGAAAATGGGTCTGAAATCAGTAATTTGGAGGGTGTGAACAGCAATTCTTGGCCCAAGATCAGAGGTCCACGTTTGACTTCCTGGATTCCATGCTATGCGTTGACCAAGGCCTTTAGTGGACCATCACATGATAGCCATCAGATCTAGCTTCCTGGACATCTGGTTGATTGGATGATGATGGTCCATGGTGGTCATCACACCTATACACGCGCCTGATTAAGCAATGAAAAACAATATGAAATATATGGGGGACCTGGGATTCGAACCCAGGTCCTGTAGCTTTTTCCAATGCATCTTCACCAACTGAGATGCGCGCTTATGTTGCATATCAAATAATAATAATTAGTAATATGAAAAACATTCAAAACAAACATTATTCCGTGCGTAAATTCAAATGGGAGAGTAGGGTGATGCCACACCATCATCCCTGTCCTCTCTCCGTGGCTAAAAGGTTTAATGACCTTTACCTACGGATAAACGTCCGTCACTACAAACCCTGCATATCTCAAAATCAAGTACAGGCACGATAAACAAAATCTAATGCCATGAATCGAATCGTCTTGGCCTGCTGAGCATGATGGTGCCCTTCTTGTGGCTCAATTTTACCTGTGTAAAAAGACCCTAAAACAAGACCAAGAACCCTAGCAATGGTGGATTCTGATATAGCTTCCAAAAATGCAATTAAATGATGCTGTTAGTTTGCAAACATGCCAGGGGTTACAAATATACTCTTAAAACATGATGAAGATGCCGAAATAACAAGATTTAATTTTGGAAATAAGAGAAAACCGTGGACCACTTACAGTGAGTTCTAGCGCGCGAGGATCCTTGTTTCTGATTTCTATGGCTTCCTTACACTCCCAGGAAGTGAATGGGATGGTTAGGGAGCCTTGTAAATGCTTGGAAGTGTGAAATCAAGTCAACACTTTTTGGTGAATTTTTCAAGTTTTGTTCTTCCTTCGTGCGCCTCTAAACCCTGTTCTTTCTGGCTGCAATTGTTCACAATATAACAAAGGATGAATTAGGTTTACAAATATGATCTCAATCCTTGCCAATTATGATTTGTGATCTTGATTTGATTCACTTGAAAATCTTTCCAAAATAGGCCAAAATCAATCTTTTTTTGCCCTCCTATGCCTTGCACGAATTGATTCACTTGCTAGCTGGATATAGGACCTGAAATATGCACAAGATCTTGAAGTTTGAATGATTTGGATTTTTTCATGATTTGTTTTGATTTAAATTGATTTAATTGAAATAAAAATCAAAATAAATAGCAAAAATAATATAAATACAAATGGGAAGAGCTAGGGCTCGTGGACCATGCTACCAACTCAAAACAAATGCAAAAAGTTTGGCCCATTTAGCAAAAATTGCAATTTGAGGCACTTTTGTCTTTTGGCAATTTTGCAAAAAAGGTCAACTTCACCAATGCATAACTTCCTCAATTTTGACTCTTTGAAGGTGTTCTTGGACTTTTTAGAAAGCTTGAGATGTCCTATAAGAAACCCTTTTGGTATCATCTTAATTTAGTATTCCATGTTCATGTATGAAGCTTTGACAAAAAAAGTGTTTTTGGTGACTTTTCAAAATGACCTATAATGTCCAAATTCATAATTTCTTGGGAGTGCATATTTTGAACTTGGGAGATGAAGATGAATTGTAGGGAATTGCATTATTTTCAAAATGAAATTTGGATGGGTCATTTCTCATAAAGTATGAGAAAGTTATGCTTGGTCAAAGTTGAGTTGACTTTTTCCTACAAAACCCTAATTTAGCAACTTTTGGGTTTTCATGAATTATGAGCAATCCTTGAGGAATCATGATCAACCCTTGAAAAATGATGAAAGATACTTCAAAATGAGGATTTTGACCAAAAATATTGAAGTTTGACTGTATGTAGGCCACAATTGACTTTTTCCCTAGCACAATCGATTTTCAGGCCTTTGAGCAATTGATTGAGCAAATTTCCTCTGCAAGGCTTGAAACTTGACATGAATGATCTTGAGAACATATTAGGACAATGGTGAGCATTTGGGATCCCTTGGACTCAAGTATCTTGATGCAACATGAAACCCTAATTTGAGGTAGACTGCCTTAGGAGATAGTTTATCTGGTCAACCCTTGGACTTCCTTGAGGAATTTGAGGATCTCACTTGAAATGTTTTGAGAAAAATGGGAGGGAAAATTTTGGGGTACAACAGAACCCTCTGATCCACTCAGAGCAAACACTCTAACATTAGTATGGGCTGTAGCAGTAGAAATGCTTAAGACTAAGCCATTGGATTGACTTGACTTGCACAAATCAAATTAAAAATCACCACCGCGCTTTATTGTTTCCAAAGGAATGGGAAAAGAGCGAATAACCCAAAAGAGGGGGAAATATTATAGGTAAAGGGGTTGGTTATACAAAGGTAAGGTATTAGCACCCTAAACGTATACAATACTCCGCAGGAACCTCTTTGAAAAATCTATATATTTTGGCTATAAAACGTTGTATGTAAAGTAGATGGTGGGGGTGAGAAAAGAAATGTTTTTTTTAATGATTTTTTCACCCGCCGCGGTTGCGAACCTTTAGTGCCTACGTACCACCTTCTGTTTAATAGGGGATAAGGCAAAGAGTCTCTTGTAGCCTCCTTCGATTCAAAGAGGAAAAGCCTCATGCACACAAGCTTCGATTGTACCATGGGCCCCTTACATGTTTGCCTTAAGTCACAAAACATTGACCCCCTGCATGCAGGCTTTGACAGGGCATTGGCCATGTTTGTACTAGCTTCGACTGGATAACATTTCCCTTTGAAATAGTATGCTTCAATTCCACCCTTGACAACCTTCAGCACACATGGTTGGTTCCCCCTCAAAGGACATGTATGGCTGAATTAGAAAGGCATACATAGGGATCCCTGTCGAAGGATATACCTTACTAGCCCATTCGAAGAATTGCATAGTCCATTTGAAGGACACATTTGGCCCTTTCAAAGATACATACATGACCCTTTCAAAGGACATATCTAGGTGTCCCATTCGAAGGACATGTTTGATGGACCATTCGAAAGACTTATAAGACCCTTTAAGGCATACTTTGGTGACCCATTCAAGAGGCACACATTTGGCTCCTTTGAAGGATGCACAAAAGTGACCCATTAGAAAGACACTTGTTGGGTAAAAATAAAATAATGTTGTTTGAAAGAGAATCTAGTCAAAGGAAGTCAAAACGAAAGATGAAATATTCAAAATATGCTTGCTGCCAAGTTCAGGCCTGGTACACTGGCAATAACACTCCAAAACTGTTTCACAACAGTCCTGAAACACTGCCCCATTCTTTCACCAAAATGACGTACGAACACTGCCCCTCGAAAGCTAAAAAAAGAAGTTTACTCAATTTGTTCAAATTGTTTGTTTTCCCTCCAAAACCTCAGCTACATTCACCTATAAATAAGAGGCTCCATAACATCTAAAGGGGGTTGGGACAAGACATCCAGAAACTTGTGGTGGTGGAACGAATCTTCAAGAAATCATCAAAACTCTCAAAAACTCTTAAAATCTTAAGATTCTCAAACACAAAACCCAGAATCCAGAAGAAACACAACACTTTTTTTCTTGACCCTTCAAATCCAGAAGAAACACCACACCTGTTTCCTTGGCCTTTCGAATCTAAAGAAACACAACACTTGTTTTCTTTTTCTCTTTCAAATCGGAAACCATCCTTCACATCTCCTGACCTTCGAATCCAGTACTAAAGGCATAACCCTTGTTTCTTCCCTTCGAATCCAGAAGCACTCACGGAAGCCACTCAAGGTCCAACACACGTCCCAGTTTGAAGCAAGGTAAGTCAATCTGACCTTAAACTCTTCGTTGGAAGCATGTACATAACATTTGTTTCCTTTTCATTTCCACCCTTTTAGTTTGTTTTTATTGCCACTCCTTTTGGTTTTGTTTCTTGGTTTATTAAATATGCTTTAAGAACTAACCTGGACATAAGGTAATGCTAGCATGGCCTCAGACCATGTTGCTATTTAAAATCTCAAACGAAAGAAACAGGGGGAAGGAAGTATGAAACAAATCCTTAGGCTTCCACACTGACTTCCAGGTCCTAATCGAAGGAGGCCGCAAGGGACTTGAGGTGAAGAGTGCACTTCATGCTGAACGAAAGAGGAAGCCAGAAGGATGGCCATGCTGATTCTAAGCCCCAATCGAAGGAAGCAGAAAGGCATGCTGCATCTCATGCTTCATTGCTAAACCCAAATCGAAAGGCACACCTTCACTACTTCCAAGCCAAATTGAAGGGAGCCAGAGAAGCAGAATCGAAGGGTTCTGCTGCCCAAATTGAAAGCTCATTTTTTCCTCCTTTTATTTTGTTTTGTCTTTACATATTCTTGCTATTCAATATGGTTGTAATACTGTAGGATTTATTTTCTGCATTTTTATTACTTTTGTACAAATGTTAGTAATTAGGATGTATGGTAAGATAAAAACCAACAAGTAGACAATCTAAAATTCAAAGACAAAATGCATGCAATCAAACACACTATTCACACACATGCACCCCTAGGGTAATCTCACTTGTTGCCTCGTAAAAATAGTCATGTCCCTCGAATATGGGCGATTTAGCAAAGACCCTCGATAAAAGATCGTAGTCCCTCGATGACCCTTAATGTTGCCTTTGGTAAATGATCTACTCCTTAAACGACATTGCTAAAACGTCTCATAGGTTGCCTTCTATGACTATACAAATGTCCAATGCATGTCCCTTCATATCCAACGATGATGCTTCTTACCAAATCAATGGTAAGATAGCAACATCTAAAGGAGGATGAAAAGAACATTAGACCTTTTGAGTAGGTAGGATGCTCCTAGTTGCTCGCTTGCTCACAACAAAAACATTTTGCACACCAACACTTTCATTTGAAACATTTTCATAAGATAAAGCTCTTTGTACGCATTCTTATAGAAACGAGAATCATTACAAAGACACTTTTCAAAATCACTTTCAAAAACACATTCCACAAACACCTCTTTGAACTATTTTTCAAAGCCAACACTTTGTATGCGTTCTTATAGAAACGAGAACCATTACAAAGACGTTTTCAAAATACTTTCAAAACCCACACCACAAGCACATTTTCAAACAAAAGTAAGTGATCTAGCAAGAAACTAAGAGCCCATAGATAACTACGGATGGACAGGGTGCTAATACATTCCCTTTTCATAACCTACCCCCTGAACTCAAGAAATAATCTCGAAAGGTATTTCTTGTTCTTTTCAACCTTTCCTTTTGGATAAAAGAAAAGTCGGTGGCGACTCTTGCTATCCACAACAATTGCGATTAAACGCAAAACACCCAAGTCAGTTATCCCACCGTGATACAGAACTGGAGACTCTGTTGGGGAATTACTTAAAAGTGGGGTTACCTTAGGGCTAGATCACATTTACTTGCTTTTCATTGTTTGACTTGCTTTCTTTACATTATGGTTCCTTGTTTGGGCTTGTTTTGATCCTCTACCCGGATATGGGGTACCTTTTTAGATAAGTAGTAATAAGTTGTGGAAACTGTGCGGGGTATAACGACATGGTCAAAGAAATAGGTACGTTAGTGTGACACATTTGTTGGTACCGGTAGCCCTTGAGTAGTCAAGGAGAATACGGGGCCGCTGTGTGGTGTCATGAAGCACTAACTGACTTTAGAACCTTACTTGAACAACTTGGCCATTAGGAAGTAGTGAGGTAGCCGGCTTTGGTGCAGTCCGAAGTTAGTTGATAATCGATGCTGCGCTCATTGAGATCAGACTTTTGGGATATTTCGGTCGCCGTTAAAGAGGCTTGCGCTGAAATAATACCTGATGAAGAAAGATCAGTGATATTGAAAACCCAGTTACTATTAATAGGACAAGTTGAGTCAACTAAACTTTAAGAGGGTACTTACCTACAAACCTCATGCAAGCCTAAACCTAAGGACTTGTCAGCTTTGTGTGTATATGACTATTTCTACATAATAAATTGCTTTGCATACTTGTACATAACATCATGACATCATACAATAGTATTTTTAATAACCATTTCAAGGATCTCAAGGGCCTATGATGCAAGGTCATGTTGAACCAGGTGCCTATCAAGGGGAAAGAGGATTAATTCTCTAATAAAATTCTGTCAAAGACCAAAGCACGATAACTTGAGTTAAGGGCTATGACCCACTTGACATGGTGAGCTTGATTTGTATGGAAGGACATCCACTGATACAAAGTTCTCCAATCAAAGTTGTTGACCAAATTTCAACTTCTAACGTCTTCTTGTGTTTACCCCGCGAGATCCTTGAAAACATGCATCCACATAACATGCATCATGACAGGTTTATCCCATACAAGTCTCCTTATCTTCCTACTGTTTATTTCAGTAAGATGAATATGG